>JAJQWJ010000002.1:39960613-41192488 GCA_023637945.1 Phaethornis superciliosus | reverse complement strand
AGTTTTGTAGACTGGATCAATGTTATTACTATCTTTGAAATATTCTCAGATCTGTTTTTCTAAGTTGATTAAAATGAAGATTCATTAATTAAATTACAGCTTAATTCTCATGGGTTTTTCCTTTTCCCCTCCTGATTGCCTTCTGAAACATTTATTAAGTTTAAAAATCATATTATTACATTGTATTTTTATAATTATATTTCTTTGCACTGAAATATGGTCCTATTACTACTAGTTTATTAATTCTGTTACTGATTTATCCCTGATTTTTAGAAGAGGATAGTGAGTCCTGCATAAATGGAATACCATGATGTAATGCTTTCCTTTCTTAGAAGAAAAAATGTATTTGAGAATAAATTTATGGATTTCTTGCTTAGTCAATAACTATTTGTACTTATCACATTATAGTGCAAACATATTTATACTATATCAGATTGGAGAAATACACTAACTGGACTTTTGGATACTTGCACTCTGTAATATATGAACATTAGTAGCAGAGTAGCATACTTTAGTTTTCCTAAATGCATATTTGGAGCAGCATGTGCCAATATAGAGAATTTCAATGAGCTTTAAATAATGTATTATATTGTTCTTTCATATATGTTGTATTAGATTTCACTGTTAAATGTTATGAATATATTTTTAGTGTTTACTGTTAAATGTTCTCCATGAATACAAGTTTACTCGTTGAAAGATTATTTTCTTTTTTTATTCATACATTTCTGTCAATGATGGAATAAAGTATAGAAAATATGTTTATGGTAATTGTTTTTAAAGCAGATACCACACTTCCTTCTCTAAACTGTCCTTTCCTTCTGCAGGGTAGTGGAGACCTCTAAAGTGGTAATAGAGAAGATAGGTCTACTAAAGACCTGTCTTGTGTACTGTATTGAATGGTGTTAACAGAAGTTAAATAAAGCCTTAATTTAGCCATTATTTGACTTTTATATGAATTTGTGACAGTGTAGGAGTTTTTAACATTCGTATGGGTTCATGTAGTGGATTGATAGACATCTGGAACACTGTATCCAATTTTGTACCCATTAAAGCAAGACAGATGCTGATAAAGCAAAACACGTTCAGTGGTTAGTCACCAAGATCTCAAGAGGATCATATGATAAAAAAAAGATGGAACTAGTCTCTTCTCAGCATTCAGTGAATGGACAAAAAGCAGCAGAAACAAAGGGAAATGTAAGAAAATACATTTAGACGTAATAAAACACTGTCTCTAAGTGATGAAACAGTGGAAGAGGCTGCTCACATGGGTGGTGAAGCCTCTATCCTTGAAGATGTTCAAACTGTGATTGGTCAGCAAGCAGCTGTAGGCAGCCTGCTCTGGCTCACTCTGCTTTGAGCAATGGGTTTCACTACACAGTCTCCAGAGGTGCGTTCTGACCTCAAATGTTCTGTGACTCTCCAGATGAGGTGAGCAGAGGAAAGGGCATTTGTCACATGCACGTTGCAGCAAAGTCAGTTTTCATGCTGAGACTGGTATGATTTCACCTTCTGTCCAGAGAGAAACCGAGGGGAGTGTTGAACCAAGAGCAAGACCAGGCTGAGCTGTAAGAGAAGTGTTTCTGTTTCTGATGTGCCAGAGTGAATGTTTCAAATCTCAGCTGCTTCATTTCCATGGATCTCTTTAGCTAAAATATCTCTTTAGCTAAAATATTTTTCAAAGCTGACCTTAGGAATCAGCAAAAGATGACCTTTATCACAACTCTCAGTTTCTTAATCTACTTATCCTTTCTTTTTTTTTTTTTTTTTTTTTTTAGAAGTGCTTAAAGTACGGCACACTATGTTCTATATTCCTCTCTGAAATTTCACTTTGAGAGGAGATGAATCGTATCTTCTTTTCTTTCATCTGGTAGCACCAGCACCCTTTGTTTTCTTTGAAAAGAAAGTTGCCTTCTGCCTCCTCCTCTGCATGGAACAAACCACCTACCTCATTCAGTTATTTTCATACCTAGGGGCTCTTCCCTGCTTTCTACATCCACCCCTGTTTTGTCATGTACCTAATTAGTGAACTCGGTCTCTGTTGACTTTTCCCATCCACTCTAAAAACTGCTATAATCAATCTTTCCTGAAGTCTGATATTTCTGTGCTGGGAAAGACTCTACATCATGAATTTCCTTAGCAAAACTCTTGGAAATACGTTCAACCTCCTTACCTCCCACATTTCGCAACCTTTGTTCTTGTGATTAGTAAGTAAAGATTTTAGCATGTCTAGGCTAATATTTCTTCCTGATATAGCTGTTCTTTGCAGATATAAGAAAACTGATTTGTATGTTTAAACTCTTGGTCTACTGCAACTGTTATTACTAATGCTTTCCAAAAGACTTGTATTAATTTTCTTGCCAATTTTTTCCCCTGGATTTTGTTGAGGCTTTGTTTGTTTTTTGTTTTCATGTTTGTTTGTTTGTTTTTCACTTTATCCTAGCCTATTTGATAAAAACGGTCTGAAAAATCAGATGTGGCTTTAGAATATTTTTCCTATAGATGGTGTCATACATTTTTAAACAATCACTATTTTTTAGATGATAATCTAAAATTGTTCCTGAACAGAACAAATATTGGAATTACAATTTCTGTAAGCATATTATTAAAAAAATAAAAAGACCAGGCCATTTTTAGAGGTTGACTTTAGAATCTTGCACTAAGTCTGAAATAGGATTTAACCTATAAGTGCTGCCAAATCATACTTCTCCCAGATGTGCCCAGCTATACTTAATCCTGGAGGTTTGTCACCTCTGGTGCTGAAAAGCTGCCTACTAAAGATAGATGCTGGTTTCTACCAACAGGTAACTAGGGTGCACTAAGGTACTAAGCAAGCACTAGTTCAGATGTAAACTGTTTGGCTCTTTTAAATGTTTTTGGAGGCCACCTGCTAGATCAGCTGCAGTTCAAGCCTGGACTCTCCTTTTTTTTGTCTGTGCCACAGCCTTTGAAAAATTCATAGGTGTATAAGAAACAAAAAGTCAGCCATGTATGTCAAGATGTTCTAGGAAGGTCTGTTTTCAGTGCTTAGCTGGACCCTCCAATCACAAGTTATATTCAGTTAAAGTCTGATAGAAAATGAACAAACTTGATGCTATGGTTGGCTTTAGGGCAGTTGCCTGGAATAGATGTATTGTATACTGAAGTAAGGTAAGCTATAAAGGTTATACTAAAATACATAAATTGTGCTTTTTTATAGCAGACTTTCAAAGGTAAAAGGAGATGAAGAGTAGTTCTGCTTTATCTGCCATCACTGGGGGTTATGTTTTGGCTTTTTTTCCTGTTTCTCATGGTCACAGGCAGCATTATTACTGTTCACAGAGGTTCACAATTTTCCACCCAGTGTCAACCATTACAGTAAGTCTTTGCAAACCTAAACTTTCAGTCACTTGTCCAGATTTAGTTTTCTTCTAGGCATGGGAAAAAAGAGGATTACTGTTCTTTAGTAATACTTTAAAGTATGTGGTGATTTACAAAAATATTAAAGTAGATATGATTTCCTTCCATTTTTTATTAGTTTGTTTTGACTCCCTGCTGAGCTCCAGTATCAAGCCTGTTCTGTATTGATAGTTTTGAGTAATAGCATCAGTCCTCTTTATGCTTGGGCAGTGAGGAATTCAGCTTGCCTAATTGCAGTTTCATTTTTGATTGTTTCAACTTTCAGTGCTTATCCTGCTATCCTACACACACACCATTTTCTTGGGGTGCTTAATAAATTACATCCTCTGAGGCTCCTATAGCTGACTGGGCAATAAATAATATTTTATCACTTCCTGATGAATGTTTTCTCCATAAGTCTTTGTTCCTTTAGGAAAAGAAGGAAAGGTATTTAAAATGAATGAAATGTACTAGAGAGAAGTTTCTTTGAAGCACAGGAAAAATAAGGAAAAAAAGACAGTTTTACAGTGGTCTTTTTCCAAACAGGGAATCATTTTACCCTGGTCCTATAAACTGGATTCTCATGTTCTGTTTGAATGAAAAGTGCTTGAAAACAAGACTAATTTTTAAACTAATTATTTTTCTGATACATTTTGGTTTCACTTTTAAAGTGCTGAGAGTTTTTATGTTTCTGAATATTTTGAGTGAAAAAAAAAAAAGATTTTTTCAGTTGAAAATAGGCTGGTCACGTAGTGCACAAAGGAAAGCAGTAGTTAATTTTTCTAAGAATTTTTTTCTAATGCTTATACTTTTAAAAAGGTAGACACAAATCCTCCCAGGTATATCATTTAATAAAACAGTGACATTTTAATTTTGTCTGCTGAGCAGCCACGGGAGCTTGTAGATCCTTTACAGTGAAAGGATGGCTATCTGTTTAAAAAGAATCTACGTAATGATTTACAAAAGAGGAAAATTACAATAAACTGCTTAATGTAAGTCACTAAAATAAGATCATTAGGAAGAATTTGTGTAGACATGGAAGGAAAGAAGAGGAAAATTACAGAAATGTAGTTGCACATCTAAATATTGCATTTTTAAACATTTAAATTTGCATGCAAATTGAATATTGAATTAAAACCCCCTAAGAAAAATAAAGCGTAAGATATATTATAGATTAAGAGATTATGCAAAAGCTGAATCATTTTTTATGTTTCTCTGCTATTCCCTTTGGCATATATTTTGTGATCTTTACTACTCTTCTATTATAGAAGTGCAAAAGAGTTTAGATTAAATTTCAGAAAGACACATACTGCTGTATTATTATTGCAAGGCAGTTATTAGCATTAATCATTATGAATACATTCTTCTTGATTTATTAACCAGAAAGAGAAGAAGAAAATCCATCTGAGGAACATGAGCAGATAAAATCTGTTTTAAAAAAAATATAAAAATAATAAGAATAAAACTTTGCATGAATGTTAGTAGTATCTAGTTTAAAATGTGCCTGCAAATTACTGCGGATAAATTAAATTGCCACTGGAAATTACATAACAAGAGCTATTATGCAAGCAAAAGCCTATATTACTGTACTAGGTATAATACTGTACTCTGCCTGCTTTTATCTGTCTATCATTAAAATTTATGTCTCTTGACTGAGCTATTGTTCATGACAAACTGTCTTGGGTTTGGATGAAATAGTAATTTGTTACCACAACATGAAATTCCTCCAGTGCACTGTTAAGTCTTTTGGAAATTCTCAATTACAAATACTGGAAAATTATTGAACATAAAAATTATTAATCCTTTCCAAAGAAAGAAAACATTGTTTAACATTTCTCCACAAAGACGCTTATTTTTTTATAGGTTTACGTAAGGCAATCCTATTAATATCAGAAGGAGGCACACAGGTAATGAGGAAAAGAAGACTTGAAGTTGATTAACAAACTTACATTTTGGGATTTTATGAGAATTTTAGACTTATTAGACTAGCAAACTACCCAAAAGCATAAATATATTTACCTTGTACTAATATTAGTTTAATTTTTCATAGAAAAAATATGGCTGTCCTAATATGTCATCATGCTTTATACAAATGTCAAAATATCTGTCTCCATTTAGCTCTTCGGTCTTTGGTCTATTGGCTTTAAGTAACTTTGGACTGCTTTGTTGTTGTCTATATTACAGCTGTAATAAGAAGAAATGTATTTGTTATATCAAAGGAAGAAGCAAATAGAAAAAAACACATAAGTAGCATTTATAAAGATAAGAGCCAAGGTGAAAGTCCTGAGGTTTCCTGTTTTAATATGAATTAAGGAACTGGCTAGGAAGATCCCAAGAACAAAGGGGCAAGGATATCTGAAAAATAAATGTTACTGAAAACATGTGTGGCAACTTCTATGCAGTTTCTTTCCTTGGTGCTGCTATGTTTTCCTTAATATAAAACCAGAAAATAGTAGTTGTTTATTAAAACATTCCATATCTGAGTATGTACCATGAAGTTCTCATGGAAAACTTTTTACTAGAATTCTGACACAACAAACCTATTTTTCTAAGTAGCTAACAAAACTAGTTGTTAACATTGTTAGAACACAAACGAGTAGCATGTGAAATATTTGTGTACTGAAAGTAAATAATGAGGAAGGAAAAAATATAAGGCAGATATATAGATTGAATATTACTTCAGAGACTTAAAGGAAGTGTTATCTGACTTTTTAAGCATATGGAGATACACGCTGTTGAATTCCATCAAGTACTTTCTAGTACTCTTCACTCCTGCAATTCAGTAAATATCAGTCATCTTTTTTGTGTTAGTGCTTGTAGTGGTAGCTTATGTTTTTATTTAACTTTTAAAAAGCTTAAAAGCAGTGAATACTCAGTAGCTACCATAATATCCTGTTGTCAATGTTTATCCTTGTTCGTGGAGTAAAGAAATATATTTTACAGTGTTTCATTATTAAACCAGGGCTTGTCTTGCTTCTTGTAGTTGCAGTTGTCATAACTATGGTTGTTTTAACTTTGACTTGTTTCCTGTGTTATGAAGTCTGACTTCCCCACATAAAATTGTAACAGTACAAAACAAATGTATCTGTTCACTGTCATGACAAGATAATTAATTAATTGCATCTTTCTGTGGTATTCCAGCTATAGTAGTGAAGAATACAGTATGACATTTAATATAGTTATTTGTGTGAATTGTATTGTCTTAACACTAGCATTAACACCTTTCAACAAAATATGTAATAAATTACTTTAACTCTTCGAGCCTGAAATTATTTTGGAGGCTGTCTATTAGGAAGAATTTTTAGTTTTTATTGGACTCTTATTATTGCTCTTCAAATTGAGAGAAATCAGTTAGACAAGTCATTAGCTTAGTGGAACTAGTCCAAGGTTGTCTCTATCTAGATCTACTTATTTCTTTACCATATGTAGAAAACCCATGTAGAATTAAAGGGGTTTTGTTACTGCCTCTTGTGTCATTACATCTTGGAAATAATATATTATAAGTAGTGACAATTAAAAATGCTGTCCCTCCTGTAGTTCAAGTACACAGGACAATCCTAGCTCCTCTACTATGTCAGAGATTATAATTCTTGATAGATACTGGAAAATCTGTCATATTTTTTTAAACAGGAATTGTGATTTTTTTTATTACGTATTTATGAAAATTCAGAAAATAGCAAGTGCAGAATAGATTGTGAGCCTTTTAGGGAACATTTTTTGTTTGTTTTTTTTAGGTTCACTATGTGTCTAGAAAACCGAAATGCTTCTAAAATACAACAAGATTATAATCATAATACTTTAATGCTTTCATTGGTATCTAGGTGTTTTAAAATATATAATCTTACACTAAAATAAAAGTAAGCAGCAAAATAAAATGGTAAGTATCTCTGCATAAGTCTATGTATCATGAGTGTCTATGTATAAAGAGGTAATAGGTGTAAATGTGTGAAAGGATCATCAATAATCCTTGGGAAGTTATTAAGTTCTGTAGGGAGAAGCAATAGGAAGAACACATAACTTGAATATTTTAGTGTCAATTCATCCATGGAAAGGTAGTACAGGTTAAATAACTGATTCAAAACAAAAATTTTTCTTTGAAAATAACCAATATTTGACATAAATAATTTATAATAAAACTGAAACTATTGAAGTTTATGCTTTTGAGTGACAACTTATGAGAAGAGCAAATTTATAGATGTAATTTTAATTTAAGGATTTTGCTTTATATTACAGGAACCAAGAATTTATGTATAATTTGGTAAGGAGGCTTTAATGTTATCAATCAACCTAACAAAATGTACATTTGACTTGAAAATTGCACAGCTCTTGTTCATTCACACTCATTTGATATTTATTTTTTTCTGGTTCATACTTAGCAACAGGCATCACCGCAGCATATTGGGAGGAAGTTCAGCTCTTTATGAAATAAATGTCACCTTTCTTAATCAGAAACAGCTAAAGTATAGACTTATTTCATGGGACAATATATAAAGAAATAAACAAATAAGGAAATCTCTAAAATGTCAAGTGGCTATAGACTCTCTTCTGTGGTTTGTTTGTAAGATCAAGGATTCTGTTCAAGTTCTCCTTCAGTGAATTTCCTGTATTTCACCATCCATATACTAGTGCTCAACCTTTTGATTATTCAAGTTTGCATATTTATTTGTTACAAGCATTGCTTCACAAAGGGCAAACTGTGTCTAAGAACTTTGGTGGCTTTTATGATGGGGTCACAATATCAGTGGACAAGGAGAGTGCAAATGATGTAATCTACCTGAACTTGTGCAAAATGTTTGATACTAACCCTCATGACATCCTGGTCTCTAAATTGGAAAGATAGGGATTCAATGGATGGATCACTTGGTGGATAGGAAATAGCTGGATGGTCAGGCCAAAAGTAGAAGTAAATGACTTGATGTTTAAATGGAGATCAGTGACGAGAGGGGTTCATCAACAGTCAGTACTGTGTCTGATGTTCTTTAACATCTTTGTCAGAAATATGGACAGTGGACTTGAGTGCACCCACAGCAAGTTTGCTGATGACCCCAAGCTGTGTGATGGGATTGAAACAATGGAGGAATGGAAGCCATCCAGAGGGACCTTGACAGGCTTGAGAGGTGAATGTGTGCCAGTGTCATAAAGTTCAACAAGGACAAGTGCATGGTCTTGCACCTCAGTCAATCCCAAGAACAATTATAGGTTGAGGAGTTTGAGATCAACCTTGAGGAAAAGGAGTTTGGGTTTTGGTTGATGAAAAGATAAACTTGAGCCAGCAAAGTGTACTTGCAGCTCGGAAAATCAACTGTATGCTGGTCTGCATCGAAAGAAACATGGCCAGTAAGTCAAGGAAGGTGATTCTCTCCCTCTACTCCACTCTCATGAGACCTCAAAGGAGCTTTCATCCAACATATCTATCTAGTAGAAGACATATGATGTCTCTGCAGTTAGATATACTGGCAGATTGCAATAGATGTAATGTTTCCCAGGGTAGAACAGATTCAAGATTTTTTCCTCTGCTGTGTTCCTTCTCTTAGCATTATTTTTTTAATTTTTCCTAATACAGTGTACAATAATGACAAAATTATGTCCACCTCAATTACTGGAAATAGGGTTAGGCCTTGCCTAACGCTCTGTCATGGATGTCTCCAATTCAAAGACAAAGGATGAGTAATTGCAGGATTCCTGTCAGGATTTTGAAGGAAGGAGAGAGTCATTAAAGCACAATGGCAGTTCAGAGGTTTCAGGTTCTTCTATGCATGGTCCTATCTATTAAGCAGTTCACACCAATAAATAGGTCCACACATCCACCTAAACCACATAGTTTCATTCTAGAGCAGTCCATTACTCTTGAAGTTATTTTAAAAAGACACTATTCAGTGAAACAAGTAAATTTTAATACCATCATGATAAAAATAAAAATTTCTCTTTTCACATATTTCTTCCAGGTCATTACAATTTTTCTTTGTCAGTTTTGTTGTATGTTATAATTGCAAAGATAAAGATTCAGACATTTCATTTCGGTTAAGCTATTACACAAAGGCAGTTATAAAATTCTACTTCCCTTCTCTCTCCTGGTAGATCTCTGCTTTGGATCTTCATCACTTGGTTTCTCTCTCATTACATCTGCCCTTAGCTTCAGTCTCTGTTATTCCATTTTTCCTTCGCTGCCGAAGTGCCACTTCCCCTATAGAAAGTAGGATCTCAAGATTTGTTCCATTCTTATTACTGCTTCTCTTCTCTGTGTCTCACATAAGAGTGTTACAGATGACTGTCTCACCTGTCTCAGATTCACCAGGCTTTTAAGAAAGTGTTTTATCAACACTTAAAGACGACTAAAAGTCTTTGTCTCCCTCTATTACCTTTAGAGCTTTCAGGATTCAGTAAAAAAAAAAAAAAACAAACAAAACAACAACCAACCAAAAAACAAACAACAAACCCAACAGTGACAAAACAATGAAAAACACTTCAGTAAAATGAAATTACTGAACTCTTTATGCTAAAACAACCATGAGACATTTTCCTCTGTTAAATCTTTTTTTCTGATATATTAACAGATAATACATATATTATGTATTCCATTCAAAGGTGCAAAAGTGCTTGTACTGCACTTTTGACCTACGTCTAAATCCTTGGCAGAAGTCAAGTATTTGAGTAAGTCAAATAAATGAAAGAAGCATATTTTTTCTTTTTCAGGAAAGCACTCTGGGCTTAAACAAAAAATATTCAATTTGACATATCCAGTATTTCTATGGCATAACAAGGAAAAAGACTACATTTCTGTATTTCATAGAATAGAATCATAGAATCTGCTGGGTTGGAAGGGACCTCAGAGATCATCAAGTCCAACCCTTGATCCACTGCTGCAGTTCCCAGACCATGGCACTGAGTGCCACATCCAGTCTCTTTTTAAATATCTCCAGGGACAGAGAATCCACTTCTTCCCTGGGCAGCCCATTCCAATGTCTGATCACCCTCTCCGTGAAGAAATTCTTTCTAATATCTAACCTAAACCTCCCCTGGCACAACTTAAGTCCATGCCCTCTTGTCTTGTTGAAAGTTGCCTGGGAGAAGAGCCCAACCCCCCTGACTCCAGCCTCCTTTCAGGGAGTTGTAGAGAGCGATGAGGTCTCCCCTGAGCCTCCTCTTCTCCAGGCTGAACACCCCCAGCTCCCTCAGCCTCTCCTCACAGGACTTGTGCTGGATCCCTTCACCAGCCTGGTTGCCCTCCTTTGGACCTGCTCCAGGACCTCAATCTCCTTCCTGAACTGAGGGGCCCAGAACTGGACACAGGACTCGAGCTGTGGCCTCACCAGGGCTGAGTACAGGGGCAGAATCCCTTCCCTGGACCTGCTGGCCACGCTGTTCCTGATCCAGGCCAGGATGCCATTGGCCTTCTTGGCCACCTGGGCACACTGCTGGCTCCTGTTCAGCTTCCTGTCAATCCAGACTCCCAGGTCCCTCTCTGCCTGGCTGCTCTCAGCCACTCTGTGCCCAGCCTGGAGCTCCCCATGGGGTTGTTGTGGCCAAAGTGCAGGACCCGGCACTTGGCCGTGTTGAACCTCATCCCGTTGGAATCAGCCCAACTCTCCACTCTGTCCAGGTCCCTCTGCAGAGCCCTCCTGCCTTCCAGCTGATCCACACTCCCCCCCAGCTTAGTGTCATCTGTGAATTTGTTGATGATTGACTCAATCCCCTCATCTAAATCAGCAATAAAGATATTAAACAGAACTGGGCCCGGGCTTTGTTGTTGTTGGTTTTGGTTTGTTTGTTTTTCTTACTGCTGTTAAGCAAAGATCAAATTCCTAAAGCATAACTGCCTAAAGATTTCTAATAGTTACCTTAATTTAAGTGCTTCTATAGGATCACCACAAGTTCATTCTTCATAACAGGAAATGAGCTGTAATGGCAATATGGAGGGGAAAATGCTACACAATCCCACAAATAGTATCCAGTATGTTTTGCTGACTATAAAAATACGATTCATATATTCATTCTCCGAGAGGCAAAAACTATATACCTGAAGGCAGTCCTAACACTAAAAGTTTTTTTTCTTAACCACTACCTCACAGTATTTAAAAAAAGAATAAAAGTTTGAAGGATCATCATTCCACTTCAGTTTAAGTGGATAATAAACCATCAATATAAACCAAACAGGGATTTACAGATTCAAGTGTTCATAGCACAAGTTCTGCACAATTTAGTCAGTTATTTATGATGAAAGAAGGCTCATTCCCCCATAGTTTTTCTCATTTGCTATTAGAGTTTCTTCACAACTCTTTTTATAGATATTACCACCAAGAAACTGATGTTGAACTGAAATTCATGACCTTTTTCTTCTGTTATCTTTTTCTCTTTAAATTAGTTGGAAATACATTCCCATTCTCTCTAGATGTGTGCAGCTATATTTTTTTTTTCTAATAATAAGGAAAAACTCCATATATGTGAAGTGAGTCTAATCTTCCCAAAGTAAAAGCAATGTATCTGCAAGGACATTCCTTAGATTAGGTTAGAATAGTATTTATAAAGGAAAGAGTGTTTTATAATGCAGTGTGACTTTTATAATTTTCCTCTGTTATTTAATTGCATTGTTTTTACATAATTTATCCTAAAATTTCCTATCTCATGACACTGCATCATAGAAATAAATACAACCACATTCTCCCCAGTAGAGCTTTATTACATTTTTTTGCCTCCGTTTATCCTTGGAACTGCAAAGTAGTCTAGTAGCTGATTCTGCAACTTGAATTTCATAAGCAGGCTGCTCTTACTCCACTATAAATTATGCTGTACAATGCAGAATCAGGAATAAAATACATTGGCATTCTGTCTAAAAAATAAGATCAAAGAGTTTTGTAATGGGAGGTAGTTCTCAGAGAGACCTGGAATGCACTCAGCTGTCCAGCAGTTGAAACAAATTTACTGTTGATGGTGTTGCAAAGGTCAATGGTAAAGGAAAGTTTCTGTTTTAATGTAGCAAATTCAACTAATATTTACACTACAATCAATCTGATTCAAGCTCCTCTACAGTATCAAAATACCTTTTACTTATTTATGCATTTGTTTATTCTTCCCTTCCAAGTAATTTTTCAGATTTCGTCTGTGAATCGTAAGGACTTGTGAGGCCTAATTTTATGAAAAGGATGCTGATTCACTTGCTGGAAATAATTGAATCACCAATAGAGCGGGTATCACACTGGAACCATACAGATTACACAGAATTTTGGGAACAGGTCACTGAGATATTTCTCATGTCCCAAAGGAAAGAACTAGAAAAATGTATATATGTACATATATGTATATGTATATTTAGCCATTTTTAATTTGGTCCCAAACTTTAGGTCAGAATTTATATGAGGTGTCTGATGAAGTTTACTGATAATTTCAGTTAGATTAAAAAAATCAACGATTCTTGCACAAATAAGGGTATACTTATTTGGGAGGACACCTAAAAAGCCAGTCCTAGATAAAGTTAAAAGGAGGATAAAGGAAGTTGTTCAATAATAATTTCTATTAATCTATAATGCTCGTTCCTCTCCCCCTATACTAGATTTACAAGCTGCATATTTGCGATTTTCTTCTGAGACACTTGACAGTTCAAAATAATTTTACCACATTCTAATAGAATTTTGGGCTTATCATCTTGTGTTCTCTCTAGTGGTAAGTAAAATGAACATAAAAATAAGGCATAAATGGCATCATTTTATCTTAAGGCCATCTGCTGCATCATTTCTTTTGAACTTCTTACTGTCATTTCATTCAAAGGAGTGTAGCAGATGGTGTGGGAACCATCTCATAAAGTACCTTATTTTTCTTTTGTTTATAGGTCTTATAAAAAAATCTGCCTATAGATCATTATTAACTAGCTGCTCTGTAGGAAAACAGTGGTTAGGTGAGTAGAATTAACAATTAATGATAAACATCCTGTTGTCTTCATTTACTTTAAATCATAGAGCCTTTACCAGAGGAAATCGTCCCTGAAAGAGTACCAGAGTATGGAATGACAAAAAGAGCATTAAAGATTCATATTTTTTTCTAATAAACTATTATCACATTCACTTTCAGTTTGTGATGTGTAAAATTATTACTATTTTAGAAATAAACACCAGTCTTTGGTGAAATTGAGTATTGCATAGGTTTACACATCTCCTGTTACCTTTGTGTAAAAGGATCTCAAACAAATACAGTGCCAGGAATGGCAGATGAAGGAAGGAGTCATAAAAGACAATACAGACTATTGATTGCAAATTCTCCTTGAGCCTTTGTCCTTTAATGTTTTAATGAGGAAGTTATTCTGAAGTGTGCATGCTACATAGTCCTTGGCACTTAAATGCCTAGTTAGGAAACCATGATCAATTAAGAGAGAGGGAGAGAAAACAAATTCAGTCACACAGGGATTCAGAGGTGAAAAATTAGTTTCTGGTCTTACCCCTTTCTTTTCAGGAGGAGCTCATCTTTCTTAATACAGGGTGATCTTCAGAAGACAAACAAGCCAACATCAGTGGCTGAAGGATTTCTGTTGAACCAAGACATAACTGCAAACAACATAGTGTATCAGTTGTATTTAGGCAAATCTAAATTATTTTTTGTTGCTACTTATGCAATATAATTGTGCTTGCATGATACACAGGGTAAGAATTTTAGAGATTATGGTTTAATACTATTGAGTTACAAACATAAAAAATCATGAAATCACAGCTGTACTAGATGCTGGAATTAAATTCTAAACCACTAAATTTCATCTCACTGGTCTGTTTTACTTAAATGTGGCTAGTAAAAACAGCTGGAATATCATTCTAATAACTGTAATAAAGTTTGGGAGTTTTTCCCAATTAAGAATATTTTATTACTTTATTACTAAGGAAAGGACTTAGCATGTATTTTAGTATAGAGTTTTACACCTTTTTATAGAAAAAAAAAATCAAATGTCATTACTCAATTTAAGTTATACAACTGAACATACTAATAAATTCTATCAAAAAGCTGTATACTACCTCATTTGTATCAGTGTACTATAGCCTGGGCATGTAAGACTTCAGAAAAAATGCCCACAGGACATTTTCAGAACATCAGCCTCTAAAGTTAATTTGTCTGGGAATTTAAAATGTATTATAATGAATTTTTAAAGGTGCGGTTTGTGGGTTTTTTGAGAAAAAAGCATATAAGAGTGGGATTTTAAAGATGTATATTAGACTGCAAGAGAGAACCTGTCAGTATGAAAACAAAGTGAAGAATTAAGTGTGTCTGTGTAGCTTTTGTGTGACCATTGGTCTCAGATATAAAAGCTTCTGTTAACTTACTCCATCTTGACATCAGTGACAAAAATTCTACCAAAGACACATGATGGAGAATAATACCTCCAAAAACCCATCATAAGGGCATAACACCTGAAAAATAGGGCTTCTATTACACATGCATTGTTACAAATTCGTAGGTCAAGCAAGCTGAGATGTAAATACAGGCTTTAGGAGCTGTAACAGATTTCTTTTGGAAGCCAGTGGGAATTTTGCTGTTAACTTCAAACACAGAGAGAATTTACTCTTTTCATTTGTGATACAGAGACGGAAAATCAAGGAGTAGTTTTAATGAAAGTAGATCTGAGATGATGAGGCAATCATAGGGGCCAGGAAAAGCATAAGATTCATTTAAAGAAATTAAAACGCATCTTTGACAAATCTCTATATTTGTGCCAATGTTTTCCTTTAGAAAAATAATTTGGATCTAATAAGAAAGTCAATCTTCAGTATTCTGCAAACAAAAAATCTCACTTGTTTCTGAGACAGTCATACCTGAAAATCAAGTCAAATACATGAAAATTGATTAATTTTGCAAAGATTAATTGTTCAGCATTTTCTGTTGGGAACACTGATAGATGCCTGCTTAGTAAATTTGTCATAGCAGCTGAAGGCATTTTTTTGTCACACAGTATGTGACTAAAACACTCCTTTCATGTGTTTCTTTTCTTTTGCTCTCATAGGCCTTTTTTTTTTTTTTATTTCCCCTTTCTACTTGTCATGCTGCTGTTAATTTGCTTTTGCCATACCCAATTTTAGAGACAGATGATTAACTCTGATTCTTATATAGGCAAAATTCCTATACTGCACACAGGATAAATATAGAAAGTGCATTTGATGAGTAATGGTATGTCCATATAATAGTGTTATTTTTTAATACATTCAAGCCTCCCATTATGGAAAAGGTAATGAAACCAAGTGCATAGAACAGTCTCTGTTAAAATACACAAAAATGCCAGTAGGGAATTTCTGTCCTATTTTAAGGCCAGATTGTTCAAAGAATTCTGCTGTTCTCACTTTTTAAATAACTTCAACAAGATCAAAATTAATTAGGAGTTTGATTCCTGCACACATTATTACCACCCTCACGTACTTCAGAAAATCCTTATACATAGATTCTTATGCTAGGTATATAAATGTTGATGCTGTGAGACAGAAGTGTTGCGTGCTACCTGATTTTCCTCATTTCAGAATTTAATCTTTTTTCTAAATGTGATACTGTTATAAAACATTCACTTGAAAGTGGTAGAGCTTGCTATGCTAATCAGCATTCAGACTGACTAGACTACAGTGTTTGCATACACAGAAGATCATTATTGATATATGAATATTGTCATCAGTTATATTTAAGACAAAAAAATACTCAAGAAAGCATGTATTTACAAATAATTTATATTTGTATGGAAGAAACTGCTTCCTGAAACACAATTTTAAACCAGTAGATACAGTTTGGGATATTAAAAAGAAATTTTCTTCTCATACAAATTCTGCTTTTCTATGAAGCTTACATTATTTTTAATGTACAGCTTCATCTCTGAAAAGCCTTCTCTTGGGCTTATCCATTTCTTCATCTGATTATCCACTGGCTTGAAAACATCCACTAAACAAAACACGAAGATTTTTCCTATAATAATTTTCAATTTGAAAGGTTAAGAGCGTGATGATAGCATCATAATACATTCATTTTGGTAAATGTATTTAAAGGTCTTCTTTTGTGATTCACACTATCTCAAAAGATGGAACATGTAGGTGGAAGGTGATGAATTCCCCAAATATAGAAAAGGTCTTCTTAAAAATTCCTTGGGTGGATCAAATTCCTTAAGTTTTGATTAATACCATTTGTATGTTTCAGAACTTAATTATTAGAGATATGTGTCAAGTATATAGCTACCTGTTGAAAGGAGATGTTAATCCTGGATTGTGGCCTGCATTACGACTCGAAGAATTAAAACAGAATGAGGTGAGAATTGTGGTTTTCCCTCCTTCCTTTCATTCTCTTTTTGCCTTTTGCTCCTCAAGAAATATTACCAACTGATTCTTATCTGTCAGAGATTTGATTTTTTTATATATATATATCCAGCCGGTAGAAGCCATCCCAATACCACTTTCGGCCTGCCTGCTCTCAGGTCTGCTCAGGATGAGTGACAGACCAGAAGAAAATGTTTCCCATTTGTACTACTGAAACAGATAAAAAGTGACGGTTGGGAGCTGGGACTTTCTCTTTTCCAGAAATCCAGAAAGTGCCTTAACACAAACATTCTAAATATATTTTAGAAACTTCTCCATTGATTATATCATCAATCTGGCAGAGCTGTAGAAAAGCAGCACTTGTTTTTTCATGCAAAACTTGCTATTGTTTTGGAAAAATAAGTGCAACTTGACTATCATTCATGAAATGTCAAAGTAATTACTGCTTATAAAGAAAAGCATTTCACCACAGATGTTTTTCTGTCTGTCTATCTTAAGCCAAATGATCTCCTTTTACTGTTTATTTTAAATTAAAAGTACTCTTCTTACTATAGAAGTCTGCTTGTGTAATAAATTGCAGTACACTCTGATTTCTTAAAATAGTAGTTCCTCATGGTATCATCCTGTTAGATGCTTCTATTTTCAGACTAGCCCCTTGGTGAATTTTCTCCCTTAGAAAAATTGAACACAGGCTTGGAAAATAATATTTGGTCAGAGCCTGCCTTTCTGGGGACAAGCTCGGTAATTTGAAGCACAGATATGCAGTTTTACACTTGCCATTCACCATAAAATTCTAGTTAGAAGTAGGAACTGCATGAACTGAATTTGTTTCAACAGAAAGTAACATGGAGTAGGTCTCAAGTATGAAAAAAGCTCCTGACCCCTGATCTTCACTTTAATCTGTTACACTAGTACCAGTATTATCATAGATTAATAAATTAATCCTCTTGATATAAGCTAAACTTAACCTCAAAAAAATGTATTGAGATCCTACTATAAATTTCCCTTCAAAAAGCTGATCTATAAAAGGGGAAATGATAAAACAGAACTCCAATTTATTTTCATTCCTTAACCTTTTCAGCAAAATCTAAGCCAAAATACAAAGGACAGGGTTTTCTTCTGGTGAATTATTTCCTCTGAAAGCTAATAATGGAAAACACGCTAACAGAAGTGCAGAAGGCTGATGGAAAAGGGGGACTGCTTTTGTGAATTGAGTTATGATTTTTTAATTTTTTTTTCTCTACTTTACTTTCATTCCCATCATAAAGCAACTGCAAAGATACATTTTTAGTACAAACCTTGATAGTGTTTTTGCTTGGAATATATTACAGGGACATTCTCCTAGTGTGTGGTTTCAGCTCAAACTACTGTGGTTTGAGAGAGTAAAATAACCATTGTCATTTTAGAGACACTTCTCTTTAAAGCTTCCTGTTCTGACATATATAAATAGTACTTAAATATATTAAGCTTCTTTGTGGCCAGTGCTGGTATAATGTCTGGTCTTTTTGATGCATTTAAGTACTTCACTAGATATATTCAATTCAAAGTCCTTTGAATAAACATGGTGTTTGCTTGGAGTTTATTCTGTTCTAGAAGAGGAATACATACACTAAAGGCAGGAGGAAATAATATGCAAGGCTCTTTCAAAGATACATCTGTCTTTATCTGGTATTTACCATGACTCTTAAAACTTCCCTAAAGGAAAAAATATTACTCTGCATTATGTTTGTAAGTTCGATACTAGCATAGATTTGTTTTGTTTTGAAGTAGCCATGAAGAAGTTATTTTAGTGTCTATTAAGAGCTCAGACCTCTTTTCAGTTGAGTTTTTCGCAGCTACTTCCAAAATCAGACTGATCTCTCATTTCTGGACAGTTTTGGTGGCTAAGTCAAGACCTTTGACAGGAGTAGAGACCACAATCTTCTGAAACAACTAACTTTTAAACTGTAGAACAAACTAGATACGGTGAGGGTTTTCACTGAAGTGTGGTTTTCCAAAGAAAAGCAGATTATTGAGCCTTTTTTAATTTGAGATACATGACTTATGCCATCATCTTACTTTCTGGATCAGAGACAGAAAGTAGCTTACCATTTCTGTATTCTGGCTGAGAATACCAAAGAAGATAAAACATAAAAATGTAAGAGAAGAATTCAGCTGAAAAACATAAGCAGTATGATTTTATTTTTAAAAATGGTTTAATATTAGTAGTTTGTTATATATGGATGCACCACGGTACAAAATGTTTAAGAAAACACGCTTACTTCCTTGAGTAGCTGTTTCATGCAACACAGAAAATGTTGAAGAAGTTTAGAAAGTTTATCACAGAGGTAATAACACGTATTGAATTGCAATTCACCTTTACCCAAAACTTTCAATTTGTAACACTATGATTCAGAAAAGCTTAATCAAATTTAATCTTTTTGTATTGCTCAGTATACAGATTATATAAATATATATATGTATATGTGTTAAATCACATCTGCAGGAACTGTAAATGTGATATTTGGAGGGACAAACTATGCAAAGTTGCAAAGTTCCTCAGAGAACACAACATCATTATAGTCCCTTTATGTTGTACATATTTGTATAATAGCATGATCAGTATTAAGGTAGAAAAATATTACACATTTAGGATTATCAAAACGTTCATGTTATAATTGTTCATATGACATATATATAATACATATAAAATATTATAACTGTTGTTTATAGGGAAGTTATTCTGTGATTATTTAAAACTTCTTTCACCGCTACTAATGTTGGCCTAGCTTTTTTATCATCACGAATGAGCAGTTTCCAAACCCTCTGTAATATCCTGCTGACCTGCAGCATCCTGGTGGTTTGTATCATTGTACCATATATCATTCCCTTTCCCGAAGTATTAATAACAGTGTGGTCTTGATTTATAGAAATGGTGCTAATCAGGTTTACATTACAATTTCCGTAAAAATTATCCCTAGTTATGGTATTTAATTGTATGACAGAATCTAATTTGAAAGATTCAAGTTAAATATGGCATTCCAAGTCTGAAACAAGGCAATATTGGTACCTATAACTATCAGAGAGTGAAATAATAAATGAATCTGAGCATTTTTTAAATTATATGAATTCTTGTTCCTGTGTATGTTCTTACTATTGTTTTGTAGTGGAACTGTTATCTGATTTAACTGCAAGGATCCAACAATTGAAGTAACACGCCCAAAATTATGGAGAAACCTGTGAACATAAAAATGGTGTCTTACTCCAGGTTGCATCTAGAACATAAAACTATTTATTTATTTATTTATTTGTTTTTGTTGACAGAGATGTGTGGTGGCAGCACCATATAACAACTCAATATGAAAGGCTCTGATTTATCACACTGAGACTTGTAAATTGAAACAGCTAGCTGTAGGGCACTAGGCAGCACAAAAAAAAAGAAAAATCAGGCAATCCTATGAGATTGGAGAGCCATGTCATGGTATTTGTTTCAGTAGATGTTATTTCCATTCTGTAATATTTTCATTTTCATTCTCTAACATTTACCAGTATAGCTAGTGTAGGTAGTCCTAGATTTTTCATGGCTTTGGAATTGCTGAAACGTTACATAAATTATTAATACATTCTAAAAAGACATATTTTCCCAGATGCTTTAGTGCGTTCATTTGCATTTATGCACAACGTAAAGTTCATCCTGCAAATTAATGAAAAAGTTAGCAAGATGGATGCAGCCTATGGCTTATGAAACTCTAGAACAATCATTCTGTGAAGCTGAAAAGGCATTTTTAGGGACACAACATGTTCATTATAAGTTTTCTGAGGAACAGCAGAAGCAAATCCTCAGTCAGCAGTTTCCGTTGTGGTCAATATTTTTTTTTACCTCGAGGAAAGGTAGAATATATCTTCCACAAGCAGCTCTCAAGAAATGAGCTTCTTGAGCGTAACTCCTGATATGCCAGAGATTACTGTGCTTTGGTTTTTGTGAATGTGATATCAGAATAGACAAACTGGATTTAATTTGGATGAAACCCAACTGGAAACTACATTCCTGTCATTAATGGGCATTCAGTCTAATTAAAGTTTGCTTTGGATTTACATGTACAGTTCTACAAAAATCCAAAACCAAAACCAAACAAAACCAAAACAAAAGCCAAACAAAACAAAACTAAAAACCCAACACAGAGCAAAAAAACCCAGCAACAAAAAATTACTACCAGTAAGCAGGTACCTGAATCTTCAGGCTGTATCAGAAATTGCCAGATGTAAAGCTTACCATATTTTTCTTCTTGTGTGCTGTTGACCACAAGAAGAACTGTGACAACTTCGTTAGTTCAGTTAGATCATGGAACAAACTTTTTGTAATTACTTGTATTCTATATTTTTATTGGTGCACCTCAGAGTACTGTCAACCATTAAGAGAGTTGAAAAAATCTTGCAGTTGAGGTTGGCTCTTGTTTGACTAATGAGCATGAGGAACACCATGCCACACACCTTGATATAATTTGGCTCCTATTTATGTAGAATCCTCAACACTGAGAGAATAGTTCACTAATTTTACTACTTGTTAATCTGCTGTTATTTTGGCTAACATATGCATGAGCAAACTAGGAATTGCCTGAGGTAAAACACAGATCTTCTGATGAATTAAAAAAGCAGTCTCTCATGTTGTGTTAAAGCACTGATACAACAGCTGTAAAGGAACGTGTCCTTTGCCATTACCACTAGCTGATGAAATACTGGAATGAAGCCTGATACAAAATGTATTTTTTCTGCTGCCCTTATGACCTGTCTGTTCTTCAGACTATTTGTGGAAGAGGCATGTGCAGAAACACACAGGATATTCACAGACTGACGAGTTGCTTACATGCATCATTTTAAAAAGGAAGGCCTGTAACTTACCAAGGGAAAAAATACTTAAATCCTGGCCAAGCTTTTAATAGCACAAGTCATCATTGAGGAATAAACTGAACAATAGGTCAACTTGACTTGAATTAAGAACATATGATTCAACTCTAGGGGTCATGACTGTTGCTTTCTCTGTGGATTCTGCAGAGATTTTGCTGCAGAAGAATGAAAAATGGGTAGGTTATACTGGCAACAATGTCTAACATTATTTACTTTGCATTTTTCACACATTTTGTCATATTTACCATGTATTTTCCTGAAGGAAAGCAGAAGCAGTCATGGAAAATGAGGAAAGTGAGCAAGATTACCCAGAAAAATAGCAGCTTTCTTAATATAGCACAATCAAGTATGAAGGGGTTTGGACATTTACCTAAAGAGATAAACCTGTGGAAAAGAGAAAAATTATTCAGTAGAAGGAGCTTGAGATATGAACCACATTTCAGTAAATAGACATGAAAATGTTTTAAATCAGAAGTAAGATAAAATTAAAGTACACCAAGTTAGTAAGTTTACAGAATAACCTTTCAACGATAAGAGCATAGTCCAAGCAACCTTTGTGGCTTTTTGGTTGGGTCTTTTTTTATTTTTGTTTTGTTTTTGTTTTTGTTTTTTTTGTTGTGGTTGTTGTTTTGGAGTTTGGTTTTTTTGTTTTTGTTTTTCTTTGTTTGTTTGTTTGTTTTCTGTTAAAAAAATGTAATAAGGATTGAATCAGGCTAAAGGGAGAAAAAATTAAAGGGAAGGAAGTAGGGAGAGCTAATCAGAACTTGAATACTCAGATGAAGAAATTGAAAATAGTGAAAAAAATAATTGCAGAATTACAGAATTGTAAACCATTGGAAAAGACCTCTAAGATCCAGGAGTTCAACAATCAACCCAGAAAAAAACACCACGCCCACTAGAGTATGTCCTGAAGTGCAACTTCTATGTGATTTTTTAATACCTGTAAGGATGGTGACTTCACCTCCTCCCTGGGCAGTCCATTTCAACACCTGTCTACTGCTTCAGTAAAGAAATTCGTCCTAATATCTAGAATAATAATGCAACTCTGGTGCAACTTAAGGCCCTTTTCTCTAGTCCTGTTGTTACTTAACTGGGGAAGAGGCCAATAAATCCTCTCATCTGGATCAGTGATAAAGATATTGAACAAGACCGTCCCCAAAACTGAGTCCTGGGGAATACCACTGGTGCCCAGCCATCAACTGGATTTGACTCAGTTGACTACAACTCTCTGTCTGGCCACCCTGCCAGTTCTTTACCCAGCAAAGAGTGCATCTGTCCATATCATGAGCCACCAGCTTCTTTAGGAGAGTGCTATGGGACACAGTGTTAAAGGCTTTACTAAAGTCGAAGTAGACAGAGTCCACTCTTTCCCTCATCCACTCGGTGGATCACCTGGTCATAGAAGGAGATCAAACTGGTCAAGCAGGACCTGTCTTTTCTTAACCCATGCTGGCTGGACCTGATCCCCTCCCTGAGTATCCTGAAACCCCTTAGTATCAGAATATACTCCCAAAATTTCAACCAAGTCAAGCAGAAAGAAATCAAGATATTTTGATACATGTTAAGGGTGCAGATACACACCAGTACAGATATACATCAGTATATCTGCAGGCTATTTTGAATTGCTGACAGGAATATTAACATTCATTATCTTCCAGTTTATATTGAAGAACTAAATGGGTACACTACATTAACCTGAGAGAGAGAGTACATTTATTGTGGAGATTTAGGACAATTACAAGGTGTTTAAAACATTAGAAACAAAGAAGCTTTTGTTCTTTGAGCAGAATTGTGAAGATATTCCAGCTTGCAGCTACAAAATGACTTTTTAATGTAAAACAGTGTTAAATAGATTCTGTTTTGCAAGAGAAGAGCCTGAGGACAGGAAACAATTTACTAATAGAAGGCTGTGTTTTATTTTTTATTTCTCCATATATGTTGAGGATTTAATATATCCTAAAGACCTGGAGCTCATAAACTAACTTTACATCTGTTGAAACTTGTCCAGGAATAAAATATAATTGAAAATCATGTTGTGTGATTTTATAAAATATTTACATTACTGTCTTTCTCTTATGATTTATTTGAAATTTGGCTTATGTTCTTTGGCTCGTTCATGTAGTCTTTTCCACCAAACTACAAGAATTATGTTGTTATTTTCCAGTAAGATAAAATAAGGAGTTCAGGCAGTTCATTGGGATGGTGAAGTAATGGATTACTAAGTGATTGTTTTCTATACGAAATACTCAGATTGAGTTATGCATATTTCAGTAGGCACTGGGTAGAAAATCTGATGATGGAATTATTTTTTATTGGTTTCTTTCTGAATTGTGCATGAAGTCATGAGCACAAAGTAATAGCATAAAGAAAAATCTGTCTTTTCTCTCACTAATATCTCTATTAGCTAAATACTAGATTCAGTGCTTCACACTAGAGTTTTATGCTTCCCCTTTGCTGGCCAAAACAATAAAAAGAGCTGCAGAGATGAAGAAAAAATAGTAGGGGTAAAGCCAGGAATTTTGCCACATATCAGAGGACATTCACAGAAATGGGACAATTTTGCTTATATAGTTTTCAGGGAAGAACCTTGGAAGAAAAGCAAGCTTGTCAATTGAAAGAGATGATGGCCATATGGATAAGTCAGAATCAGTGGATATCTGCAGCAGTCAGAAGTATTTATTTATTTTTTTAATGAATCTTAGGACAGGGAAGTTTAACTGTAGTGAATATAATCTGTACAGATATTCAGGGGAAAACTTTAATAGGGAAGGTAGAGATCAGAAACACACCTGGGACAAATAATAGTTACCTATTTTAAGCACAGACTAGCAATCTGTTTACAAATGTAGTATGTCCCAAAGTGACATAATAACAAGCCACATCCTCAAATGATTCACCACATCCTCAAATGATTCAGTGAGTGCTCTGAAGCACAATCATTTTTTGTAAACATCTAAGCATCAAGGTTCAAAATGATTGAACTGCAAACATTTTAATTTACAGTCAGTGTCAAAAAAAAAAAACAAAAAAACCCCAAAACAACAAAACAAAACAAAAAACCAAAACACCCTGGTTTGTTTTGGATTGGATTGATTGGAAGAATGCCATGAAACACCACTTGGAATAATACCTCATTACTTAGGATGCACTGTCCTTTGTGTCTATTAAAAAAAAACAAAGAACACTGCATTTTTTACTGAACAGTTTGCAAATAGGTGTTGTACACATAAGTGCTATCATGTTTGAAATATACTGACTATCCTCCTTCTAATACACTGCAGAATGCCATTGACCTTCTTGGCCACAAGGTCATTGCTGGCTCATGGTTATCTTTCTGTCCACTAGGACCCCCAGGTCCCTTTCCTCTACATTGGTCTCTAACAGGTCAGCCCCCAACCTAAACCAGTACATGAAGTTGTTCTTTCCAAGATGCAAGACCCTACACTTGCCCTTGTTGAATTTCAGTAAATTTCTTCTCACCCAACCCTCCAGCCTGTCTAGGTCTTGGTGAGTGACAGCAGAGCCTTTTGGTGTGTCAGCCACTCCTCACAGCTTTGTGTCATCAGAAAACAGCTGAGAGCACACTCAATTCCTTCATCCAAATCACTGATGAATAAATTTTATGCTATCTCCCACAGACATCCAACAGTCTCTTGATGTTTCCTTGTTGTGGACACCATGCCATTTGTTATTATCACTGGCTTGTGTCAAACGCAAATATCTAATTCTTTACTGCAAAGTCTTTTTTTTTTCCTTTCCATTTCTTATTTCTTTGGCTTGCTTTTTTTTTTTTTTTAATTTTTTTTTTAATTGTTTTTTTCCTGACTGAGTTTTAAAATGTTTAAAATGTTCTGTGAAACAGACTACAACTGGTGGTCTGCAAAAGATTTTAGGGAAAACCATCTGCATTTTAGCCTTTTTGATCCTTTTTTGGAGGCTGGTTTGTTGACCAATCCTACATGTAGCTGATATGGTTCTTAGTTCTCTAGATAAAGAGATAAATTATAGTGTGAGAACATGTTTTCCAGATTTCCTCAATAAAATAATATAAAATAGTGTGCATTTAACAAACTGAAGGGTTGGGTGCCCACAGGAGCCTTGTTGCTTCTATCAATAATGCAGAATTATCCACAAAATCATGAGTTTTTTAAAACTCTAATGTAACCTGCAGAAATTCAATAAACAGATAAAAGGAAATACTAAACCACAAATTTAGAAAGTTTATGATATTGATACCGGAAAGAACCCAGCAAAGGGCCATGAAGGTGATTAAGGAACAGGACAATCTTTGTATGAAGAAAGGCTGAGGGGGCTGGGACTACCTACCCTACAAAAGAGAAGGCTCAGGGTGAATCTCATATATGTGTAGAAGTACCTGAAGAGAGGCTGCAAAGAAGGTGCAGCCAGACTGGTGCTCAGTAACAGGATAAGAGGCAATGGGCACAACCGGAAAAACAGAAGGGTCCTTCTGAACATCAAGATAGGATACAGACCAGTACAAACCTTGCTATTTTATGAGCAGAGGTATTTTTAAACTATTAATTTGTTATGTCATTTTTTATAGTGTCAAGGTGCTATAGGGAGGCCACCACATTTTTCATTTCCCTTCTACTGATCTGAGAGGTAGGGTAGATATAAATAGAATTTCAGACTTTTTCTCACAGCAGCTCCAAATGGTTGTATCTCCACATGATTTTTTCTGTTATTCATTTGTTTATTTTTCCTCCACCACTACCTAAAAGGGAACACTTCTTTCAGGTATGTTAATGAGAAATGGAGTATTTTTATTTCATGCATGTTATGTTTCTGTCATTACACAAAACTGCTCATAAGGATTTTCCTCCCAAAACTTGTTCACAAGAGCATTTTCATAAGCTAATTTTCTGTTTTCCATATCCAGATTGGTAACTATATGGTCTACAACTTGTTTGAAATCATGACACCTGCAGAAGACACAATAGTGACACACAGTGTCCCTAATTGACTGGTAGTCTCTAAAGCAGGGAAAGGCGGCCTCTAAAAATGAGGCTGCAGTGATTGATGTTTATCTGGATGCTGGTGAAGCTTCAGCGATTTTCATCGGTGAGCATTTTACTTTCTGATCTTTCTGTATTTTTAGGGAAGATATTCCCTTCAGATGCAGTGAAAATGAGACATGAAGTTAAGGCCTTATCTCTCACACATAACTATGCTAATGTTTCTTCATTCTTCACAACGTGCAGTACTGTAGACAGCTGTAGGGTATTTCATAATTTACTGGTGTCTCTTGCTGTTTTTGCAAGGTCCTTTATTATGTCTTACCAACAGGAAAGAAAAGAGTGCTGCCAGTAACTGATGCCTTTTATCTGAGAGACTTCATAGAACTTCCACAAACTGTTGATTCTCTCGAAGGGCAGCTTTGACTTCTCGCAAAGTAACTACAGTGCAATGTCTTGGCACTTGAACTCTTTTCAAAGGAAAGAGAGGGGAAAATCAATGTGCAGTTTATAAAAGTAAGGTTGTTATTTATGTTTTCACCTTTCTTTGGTTACTGGCCTTGTTCCTGAATCAAAAGATGAAAAAAAAAATCAAAGTATAAATTTATCACAAGGAGAAAAGTGTGTTGCTCTTGCAGTTTGGGTTTTTGCAATGTCCCAGTAAAAAAGTATGTCATATAATTAATTATAGAAATGTCATTATCAAAAGGTGGCTGGTTTAATTACAAAGATCTTCCTAACTTTTTGTTGACAGAAGGTGAAGTATGAAAGCCAGACTAAAAATTTTGCAGAAGAAAAAAATTAAATAAGTTTTTCAGGTATGAAAATACAGGAATTACAAAGAAACAATAATTCATACTTCATAGAAGAGCCAATTTTATTAAATGGTTTTGGGGTTTTTTTCATATATAAAAGTACATTTTGAAGCAAACTATAAAAATGTTTGAGCTTTTACCACCTGCAGCTTGCAGTCTGGGTGTTAGTAAATAAATACATAGGAGAGTGATTTGTACTCTAAGTAGGAAGAAGTTTTATAAAACAATGTCCACAAAAGTAGCAATGGTCTTCAATTCTGCCAGACTCAATAATATTTATTATACAGGAAAAAAAAAAAAAAAAAAGGATTTATCCTGTTGTCTATATAGGATGTGTATCTTATTTAGCAGTAAATGTTTGTCCTCAGGGTCACAGATATCACCATATTACAAGCAGAGAACTTGATGGTGTTGCAGGTTTTTTTTTTTGTTTTTTTTTTTCCAGGGGTAAGGCATTCTACAGGGTTTTAAATTTTTTTAATAGTTCTTAAAATGAATTAAAATCCTTCAAAATGGAAAAGCAAAACTTTGGGAAAATGAGACATTGAAAATGGAAATGCAGACTTCTGCATTTACATTTTAAGAAACATTCTGTCAGACTGACTGTTCTCTTGAGTGAATGGAACCTTAAAAGAGTCTGCTCCACTGGCAGCCCAATTTAGGACTTAGACTGTGATGTCTTACTCTCACTGTTAAATATGTCCATAAATTAGAAGTCATTATATGTCTAAAAAGGATGTATAATCCTTACATTAATCACAACAACAAGTAATTAGTCCTGGAATACCACAAGACTGAAAAATTGTGTGGATGTAATTAATTACAAAAAACTAAAGGAAATGCACTTCCATCTTAAGGCATCATTCCTAACACAAATATTGGATTCAGAGATTATTGATGCAACAGAGTAAAGCTTACTCTAAAATAGTAATACTGTAACGAGAAAAAAAAAAACAAAACAACATCCAAATCAGGTTTTAACACATTAATTTTTCATTCTGTTACCATTATAACCTTTATGGAGCTCAGTCTGAAATTTTAATATCTGGTCTTGTCGTTCCTTATACCACATGTTTGCATATGCCTCTGGAAAAGGATTGTTACATTTTCTTGATTCCATCAAGCAGTAAAGGGGAATTATGTTTACTGCTCTGAAAGCCAAATCCTCTTTTATCTCCAAGAGAGAGATCTTGCTCAATTTGTCACTATCAACTGAGTACCACTGTGTAAATTAGGTTAGTTCACATTGTGTCACTGAATAATATCTCTTTAAAAGCACCTGATTTGTTTCTTCCTTTTTGTCCCAGGTTTTGCCTCTACCACCCAAACTAAGGGTGGGATTTATCTGTTAAATTGCATCTGTTAATGTACAGTGTCAACACTAAGTCTACTCCTTTCATAATGAGTAGGTGCCTATAAGGTATAATTCAATCTCTTTTAGATTACTGCTTTAGAATAAAATGCAATGACATCTAGTAACAGTTTTTTCTTCATTGACTCTAACAAAAATATTGACATCTAGCTGGAATGTAGGTGTTTAAATTTAGGCAAGATGACTTCTGTCTTTATTTCAAATATAATATATGTATCTGCATGTATGGAGGAGTGGCTGGAGAGCTGCCAGCAGAGAGAGACCTGAGGCTGCTGATTTACAGCGGGATGAACAGAGACAATGTGTGTCCAGGTTGCCAAGAAGGCAAACAGCATCCTGGCCTGAATCAGGAAGAGTGTGACTAGTGGGGCCAGAGAGGTGTTCTTACACTTCTACTCAGCCTTGGTGAATCCACAGCTCGAGTAATGTATGCAGTTTTGGGCACCACAGTATAGGATGGACATCAAGGTGCTGGAGAGGGTGCAAAGAAGAGCAACGAGGCTGATTAGAGGTCTGGAGAACAGGGCTTATGAGGAGAAACTGAGGGAACTGAACTGGGCTGCTCAGCTTGGAGAAGAGGAGGCAGAGGGGAGACCTTATTGCTCTCTACAACTGCCTGAGAGGAAGCTGTAGTGAGGTGGGTACTGGTCCCTTCTCCCTAGGGACAAGAGATAATTGGTTCAAGTTGTGAGGTTCAGATTAGATATCAGGAAAAATTTCTTCACTGAAAGAGTGATGAAGCATTGGGACAGGCTGCCCAGGAAGGTGGTGGTGTTGCCATCCCTGGGGGTGTTCGAAAAACAGGGAGATGTGGTGCTTCAGGAGACGATTTAGTAGTTAAGGTGGTGTAGGACTGATGGTTGGACTCAGTGATCTTGAAGGTCCTTTCCAAACATAATGATTCCATGATTCCATCCTTCACCTTGTTGTCAAATCAGAAATGGAGCTTCTGGTTTCGTATACAATTGAGTCTCATGTGCAAGTATTCATAATCTGTAATGACTACAGTGAAAGTAAATATTATTATTCCTTTCTTTGCTGGTATCCAGTATGAAAAGAATAGTCTTGATATTACAGAATACAAGAATGTTTTCTATAAAGCATTATAACAACATGGTCTTCTTTGAGAACTGTAAAATGCAACTAAAATATTTGTGTGGTCATTGAACTTTTCATGATACTGGATTTTCATATATTTTCAGAAAGAAAAGGATGCTCAAATATCTGAAGATAGTAAAGTACTTCTTGTTTCATTTATGCAATCTTGGTCTGCACTGGAAGCGTTGCCATGTAGAACTTAGTTTCTTTTTTCTTTCATTCTCTTTGCAAAGACTTTTGTCTTTAGCAGTTAGCCGAGTGACTCTATTCCTTGTTTGGTATTTTACTACTATAAATGGTACTGTATTCCTTTAATATCACATTTGATAGCCTTTTATACAACTATTTTGCTGTTGATCATGCCCCAAAGCTCTTCTTTATTGTGGTTGTCATTGTTATCTTTTATAAGACATTATCAGGAAGTTCTTTATTTGAAAATATCCTTAATAGAATGTATTCTATGTTAATAGCACTAGTAATAGTGGTCGCATAATAGTAATAGAGATCCACATTTAAATCACTGACATAATATATAAATAATGTTAGGCAGCACAACATGATGGCACTTTTTTACTCTTAGGTATTCAGTTATATTGTGAAAAAAAAAAACCCCAAAACAAAAAAAAACAAACACCACAAGACCCAGAAGTGTTTCTATAAATGGTATTTACAAAAATAGTTCATCTCTGCTAGTCTATCAGAGGCATGACAGGTCTAGATCTTTAATTATTTCTCAGATTGTAGTTTCCAACTATTCTATGTACAACCTAACCCATTGAAAAACTTGGACAATTAAAATCTTGTTTACAGAAGAGCCTGAAGATTGTCTCAACAACCTCATTATTAAATATCTATATGCACAGACATACTAAAAAAGATCAGTAATTGTTTCATATCTATATAAATCTACAAATATCAATATTTGTTACACTTCCTTATTTAAAATATTTAAATATATATTTAAATAAACTCTTTATTTACTATAGGCTTTACAAAAGTTTGATAAATTTGGGCATATAATTGGAACTAAAGATGCTTTAGTAGGCAAAATTTCTGGCCAGGAAATTGAGGGAGAAAAACTCTTATAGATAATACTGGGACACATATGTTTCTTTTCATTTTCAAATATCACTCTTAGAAGCCAACATGGAAATTTTCCTGATTTCACCAGCAAATTCCTACACTGTTTTCCATAGTTGATTCAGAAAGAATTTAGAAAAAAGACAACAATTTTTTTTCTAATGGCTGCTTCTTTTTACTTATATTATCTAATTAACAAGGGCATCATCTGTGATTTGGCTTTTTCTGCCTCCTCCAGGTTCTGCTACTATTTCACATGTATAATTGCTTGAATAGTGATTAACTGGAAACTCTGACTGTGGAATCAGAATCATTACCTGTCTCTTGTGTCAGGCTACAAGAAATAAAAACTCCTCTCTATTCCACTCCTTGATTTTTTTAGTTTTATTTTTTATAAATATAGCATTGTGCTAAAGTATAGTACAAAAGAGTATTTTGATTCCAATGTTCTAAGTGCTTTGTCTTCATATATTTAGGATAAGACTTGTAAGCTTCCTTTTAGCTGTTTATCAGTTATCCATGGGAAGCCTCAACAAGAGTTCTTTTTAATCCACAGCATCCTTCCTTCCATGGTGTAGGAAAGATGTGACAGTAAATCAGCTTCTATAGTCCTTCAGTTCTTGGAGTCTTCTACTTATTTTTCTTTGATGTTTTTGTGAAGCATTATTGTAGCAACTGATGGAATCCCTGAGAGCCTTGAGGATACGAAACATTTTTATACAGGATTTTGTTAGTTGTGCTCTTTGGTGGGGTCATATGAGGGTGATTTCAGTGTAACTGTTTCCCTAGTCATTGCATGGCAAACTGCTTTATTTCTGAAGAGAAAAAGTGGAGTACTCTGGCCATCTGGGCTGCATGTGTTCTGTCTTAAGATATTTTTCATAACCTCCTATCTATTGCTTGGTTTCCTTTACTCTGTCTGGAGGGATTTCCTGGAGTTTTATTTCTGACAATATTTCTTAATCCTTCTGCTCTCTAACCATCTCATGTCAAAAGGACTGAATCTCTTTTTATCTCTCATGATCACTGTGAGATTGGAAAAATGTATTGTATGCGACTTAGCAAGGGGAGAACATAAGCAGTGCTCTCCTACTGACTACCAAGCTCCATTTTCCTTTTGACTTGATTTGCAAATAAATGTTCAAATTTTATTTAAATCACTATTAGCGGATATATTAAATAGAAAACTCAGCAGAATGAAACTCTTAATATCTATCTTTAATAACTGTCTTTTACCTTATGAAGGTGTAAATTTAATCTAATTTTTGAGGAAAATCCTTTCCGTAATTGCTTGTTCTTTCAGTATATTTGCTGATAGCTTCTTTTGAGTTTAGGAGAAATTCATACTAATCAATAACTTTGGATTTAAATACATGCTAAACTAAAATGCAACATTTTGTATTATATGGCCTATTTCTGAAACTGATTTTTCTGTAATATCAACACTGCAAGTGACAAGAAAGCTGGACCACAGCAGAAATCATTTGCATCGTTTATGTTTTCTCTCTACATTAAAACACATTGGTCTGGGATGTCTGTCCATCATCACCCAATAGCTGAATAGACACTTTATTATTTGTAGCAATTTAAAATAGATGGATCCAACACACACACACATACATATTATTGGTGAAATATACTCTGTAAAATGTCAAATCTTGCTTGGATCTATAAGATCTATTCTAATGAAAAGTTATAAGCTCATTTCTCTAAACCTTCAGTGGAAGAATATGTAGTGACAGAGATGATCCTTTCACACCAGAAACTCTCTGATAGACTTCTCATATCTGATCTTAAAATATTAACTGATGACAGATTGGGAAATGGAATCATCATAAAAACCTTTTACATCAAAACCTCTTTAAAACAAGTCCACTTGCTTGGGTTGAACACCTGTAAGCAAACACACTAGGCAGTACAACTTTTATCCATAATTCTTCCCCAAAGGATTGTTTGACACTTTTATATATGTTTAAATAGATCAATTAAAAGTGGCAATTATGGAATCATAGGATCATAGAACACTTTGGGTTGAAAGGGACCACAAAAATCATATAGTTCCAACTCCTCCCTGCCATGGACAGGGACAAAGACCTATCCATCCTGGCCTTGAACACTTCCAGGGTTGAGGCAACCACAATATCCCTGGGCAGCCTGTGTCAGTGTCTCACCACTCTCACACATTTCTTCCTAATGTCTAACCTAAATCTATCCTCTTCCAGATAAAGCCATTATCCCTTGTCCTATCACTACATGCCCTTAAATAAGGCCTTTTCTAGCTTTCCATAGGGCCCTTCAGGTACTGGAATATAAGGAGCCTTCTGTATGGAGCCTTCTCCATAACTGAACAACTTGTAATGCCCACTTGTAATTTTTCTTTCCATTATTAGATGTCCATATTTAATATTATTTTTTATTATTATTATTTTTACAGCTTCAGATGTATGTTTCACAACCCAGAGACTGGGAATCACTACTGCTAGGAAAAAAACCTTTTTTCTAGTGTTATTGAAATTCCTAAAACTGCACATGAGTAGTTTCAGGCCACTTTTCCCAGGACTGCTAAAAGAAAACTACACTAAATAGAACATCATCCTTTCTAGAACCATATTTTATTTTCCATTAATATCTCTCTCCTTGAAGCCCAGCAAGAGTATTAGAATGTAGTTGGTCTCTGGTCCCCAGGTGCATTTTTATAACATTACAAGCATGGAGATTGATACAACTTACTCTTAAGCACGATTGCTATTGGTGTCAACAGTCAAACCTGATGCTTTGTCTGTTCAGGTATGGAAAAGAGGCTAAATAATCATAGAATCCTAGGGGTTGGAAGGGACCTCGAAAGATCATCTAGTCCAACCCCCAATAATCAGTTTCCTTGACTTCTTGCTGAATGACACAGTCCAGCTTCTGTTACCATTTTTACTTGGCAGCTTTAAAAGCATAGTGAAATGTGTAATCAGTGTTTCCTAACAGAAATAGAACTTTATTGATATAAACCTTATCATAGTGGCATAAATAGATGATGATGATGTTAAATGATTTCACAACAAGAACAAAGTTTTCATGACAAGACTGGATCAATTTGAGATATGGCTGAGGTTGCCATTTGTAGAATTTTTATCACACTGGGACTAAACTCTGTAAAAGATTATGCAAATATGACTGAAAAGGAGGACAACTCTAAAGATTTCAGGTAACAAGTATTATTATTTCAAAAATTATTCCAAACCGGGAATATAGGTAGGGGCCAGGACCCCTACTAAGGAAATATCCAAAGCTTGAAAAGGTTTACACTTGAAAAATAAGTCTAGAATCTGCATTTGCAATGCATTTGCAATGAAGGACACTTTCTTCAGCTGGACCTTCAGAGCTCAGCCACCAGGTTCTAATTAATTAGTGAAATAAATCAATCTTGCTTTAGAAGAAAGTATTATAATGTCTAAATCCCCTTTGGAGGGGAATTTGCCTAGTGGTTTAGTGGTTGAAGTTTTGGATTGCTTTCTTTTTTTTTTTTTTTCCTTATGCATGTCAATAATTTAGATCAATTTGTAGTCTTTTGGAATTTCTTAACTAAGGGTTCTGGGTATATAGATCATTTAATAAAATAGAAGGCTTTAAAATGCTAAGGAACTGACAGTCCTAGAAACAATCAAGATCAACAGACCCCAGAATGCTTTAGGGAAATCCACACAGTAATTTAGTCTGTTATACACATATTTATGACTATTCATCACCACATAAGGTGACTGTTTACCAGCCACCATTTGAGGAAGGTTATTGTTCTCCTTTGAAATTGTAGACTAACCACAGATATATAAACTAATATTTAATTCACTACCATGGGCTTTTAAATATCGGAATATGTAGTTAAATTTTAAAAATAAGCTACATTTATGATACAAAGGGAAGTTATAAAAGAAGGCTGGATCTGTTCAATTAATATAAGAGAAAGCTGGTTCTCACAATTGAACTCATTTCCTGGTGCTTTTCCTTTCACATGAATCCTGCTGAGAAGTGGGAATTATGCCATTCCTGTATTTCTGATTTTTCCATTAATCACCTTGCTTCTGTGTTCTTTTGGTAAATAAGGATACTCTAGAATTCTGCATTCTTATTGCTTAGGTAACTCCCTTTTTCTTGTCTTTTTGAAACTTTTGAAAGGAAACTTTAGGGACATTTGATTCCTGTTTCGTATAAGACAAGTACAGGAAGAACCATCAGCTTTCTCCTTAGTCTCAAATGTGCCTAGGTTTGCCTATACAAGACAGAGCTCTTTAACTGTCAACACTGAGTGGATGTGTATTGTGAAAGATGCTCTCAAGGCAGGATGCTTTTTTTCCCCCATTGCATCTTGTTCACATGATTGTTTGCTTGTACAGTTTTCTACACACTGCAACAGTGAGTGAGTGACTACTAAGGAACAGAAGTACATGTGGTAGCTTTTGCTTTATTAAAAAAAAAAAAAAAGTGGGAAGCTGTCTATAACACTCTTTATCACTGCTCCCGTTTCAAAAGTCTACAAAAGAGGGGATCCTGAATGATTTTGCCAAATGGAGGTGCAGAGGCTTTGAAGTGCTACAGATGCTTTGAAGTGTTACAGTGTTCAGTCAAAACAACAGTATATTCTTCTGCTCAAGAGACTTAGAATATCTTCTTTTCTCAATCTGTTCAAAAACTGTGAAGTAGAAAATATACTTAGACATTTTTCAAAACACTTGTGTTCACTCTCTGTAACCTGTACAGCACAGATATTTCAGAAAAATAAGAACAATACTCATAAAACAAATTAAAGGCAGAAGACCATCCTTTGCATGGACAGTAATAAGAAAACATATATTTAGGAATCTAAAGCTTCTTTGACATCCACAGGTTATGTAACAGAGAAAAATCAGTGAAACATATTACCAAATTTTGAAAAATGTTAACAATGCAGAAAAATAATAATTAAAAAAAACTATTAAGAGCTAATCTCATAGATTAGGCTATGACCAGACATAATTTTACAGAAAAATCACAGGTATCATCAATTAGAAAGCTTCTACAGAACGGTAGTTTATGAATTTGATATATAAAATAAAAAGTCTTCTGAGTCCAACTAAGCTGAAGAAAATTTCGTATATGTATAGGGGAAAATAAAACAAAGGAAAAAAAAATTGCAGTCCTAAGGATGGACAAAATAAAGGGGAGAGGCGGCTGTTGGAATTTAATATATTGATAATCTAACTTGAAGCCATGCAAATTGAAATTGTTTTGTCTCTGTATTCTACACAAAAAAATGTTTATTCAAATTATCTGAAATGCTCACAATAGTATATTCAAATCAGTAGAGTGAGCAAAAGTACAAAAAAGCTGCTGCAATTTCATTATCATATAGACACTCTTTAGAAGAAAAAAGACAGACTTTCCATACTTAAGGTAATGGTCCTCTCTGATAGAAGGGAAAATGGGACTGCAAAGCTCCTGATATAGCCAATGCCAGAAAGTACTCGCTGTGCAGCACAAACTCACTCTGATACAAAGGTGCCAGGGTATATTGCTGAAGGATTAATCAATTTATGTGTAATTAACTATTAGTGGAAAACACATAAAGATATATATGCAACATGAGGGACATGAGGCTGCTGCAGTTCCATGCAGTTGCATGCCCCCAGGTCGAACCAGAAGCTAGGCTGAACATGTGCTATTGATAGGCACAGACACATAGGTACATTGTATGTATACCTGTAAATGTATGTACATGACTGGCCACAGAGATCACAGGCAGACACACAGGATGCTGATGGCCTCATCCTGCTCTCCTCTCTGGCTGTGCAGGGTGGAGGCACTCCAGTGTGAATATATATAATACATGTATATATGTACAGGCACATTATATCTCCACATTATATCTCCATCCCAATGCGTTCAAGCCCAGGTTATATGGGGCTCTGAGCAAACTAATCTAGTGGGAGATGTCCCTGCCCATGCAGGGGAGTTGGAACTGGATGATCTTTTATGTGTCTTCCAGCTCTAACCATTCTATGACTGTACATAAATATATAATATATTAATTGTGGACGCTTCCAACAGCTGGGCTTAGACACTGCAGCAGTCTGCCCAGCAGCTGCCCATGGATTTCACTCTCCCCACGTGCTGGCACCTGGACATTCAAGCCCCTGAGTTTTTAGCCTCACTCCAGCTGCTCGTAAAGAGCATCTCACTGGTCTGTTCTAGTGCAGACATGCACACACACAAGCACAGACACACAGAGATGGCCAGGACTCCCCAGGGCCCATAGCCAACCTGGCTGTCTACACTAGATTTACAGCCCTAAGACATCTCAGGTTACTGCGGTCTGACGACGAAGTGGGATAGACAAAAGTGACTCCATATGCTTCAAATGGTTTAGTAATTTTTTATATTATTGATGGAGACAAATGAGCTAATACCTTCCAACAATAAAAAGTACTTAAAACCAGTTGTTCTGAGCTTCTGGTTATGTTGCTTTTTGTCTTAAAATGTAATATTGACACATATCAGATTATAAATTTGTCAGAATATTCCCTGAATTGTCATTCTGGCTGCAAAATGACTATTCTGGAATTAATTTTGTAACTCATATTCCCATTATCTTGAGCTGTATTCTTTATATTTTCATAAAAAGCTGTCCTTACTTGTATTGTTATTGTAGCAGATCAATACCTTGAGATAGCTTCTGTTGCACAGCTTCAGTTTCTTATTAATGAAAATATAAACTGTTCTCAGTCCACATAGACATTAATTTAACTTAAAAGGAGAGTATGCTCTTCACAGACAGGCATAATGATTGCACTGCTGCAAGAGCAAGCACTTGCATGTTGTCTATCTATTGCTTTTATAGTGCTTGCTTGCTCTGGGCAGGGAGATGGAAGGACGCGAGCTGATTTATCACCTGTAGTACTTTCAGATATTGCAGCTCTGTAGGGTGGCACGTTATGTAAGAAATATGGAAACCTGAACTCAGAGTTTCTCTTTCAGTCCTTCATCATTGCTCCTTGACCAGTGAAAAAATGCTGTATGACACTGTAATCCTCCTCTTATAATATCTGTGCAGCACCAGGAGAATGGACTGGGGACTTGGCAACTTTAGATTTGAGACAACTAACACGATTGACTCTGTCCCCTTCCCCCCAGACATTTCCAGACAGTATATGTAGGTTTCTCAAATCCTGTGACCCACTTCTGGCCAATCAATCTCCCAAAACTTTCCTTTTTAACCTCTGTTCAGGTCCAACCTTCTCATTTCATTTATTGGCACAGTTCATACCAGTCACTGTCTAGCCCTTGAAGTCACAATTTGAACCACTTCTTCCTGAAATAATCACAGTTATCAGTGTCCTGGTTCACTTATCCATGTTAGCTGTGAGTTCAAAAGCATCTTTAATTGAAGGGAAACATTTATCCTGAACTTTTCAGTGAAATGCCTTGTATTTTATCTTCTCTGGTCCTTTCAGTCTCCCTAGGCAGGCTGTGTGTACTGAGTGGCATTGCACTTTGTGTGTGCTGACCAAAATAAACATCATAATTCTGCCTTTCCATTATGAAGGCAATACACATACAAATAAGGGAAAACATCTTTGTGTGCTGAATCAGAAGCTTGGATCCCCCATTCTGCTCTTTCTCCACCCAGATTGAAAGAGCAAAGGGGAACAGCAGCCTCATCCTTACCATGCAATACCTATACAATGGGATGTTTCTGTCACCTAAGGGATAAGTGGGGCCCCACAGATCCTTACAAGTAAATCAACATGAAAGAACTGCCATAATCTGTACAGTTACTGATTATCTCCTCTACTTTCACCTTTTGCATCCTCACCAGTGCAAGTACAGGGGAACGCCAAACTTGCTTTCTGGCATACAGATATTGGAAAACACAGTACCTGAACTCTGAAAAACTGAAAAAACACAGATGCTTCTATGCAAATTCCAGTGCGTGCATAATATTTCTGTACAAAGAATTTTCTATGTTCAACAAAAAAACCTTCACAGCATTTTCCTAACCAGCAGAAAAAAATTGAAGCATATGTCCTGTTTAAGTATTTATAATCAACTACTATAGAGTTCGGATATTCATTAGCTGAAAAAAAGAAGTAAAAGAAATTAGAAAAAACACCAGAATGTTAAACAAAACTAAGAATACAAAAAAATACATGCTACTAATGTTTTTCTTATATTTCATTGTCATAAAACTGTATGTGCAATCTTGTTTTCCTTGAAAGAAATATGAATGAATTAGGTCTTGTAATATTACTGGGAAGATGTATAAACAGGTGCATTGGAACTTTTCGTTGCTATGGAGGAAATTTAACAAGAAATAAACAGAAGCTATCCATATTTTGTCTGCATTCAAGTCCCAAACTCAATTAAATATTGAAAATTACCATGTCTGTACGCAAGCCTAAATTCGTCTTTCTCAATATGATCACAAATTCTCTTGTCAATGTCCTAATCAAGAGTATCATATTTATAGTATAATATTATCTCAAATATAAGTAATTTTATTATACTTTATTTTATCATTTTTTTTTTAATTGACAGTGTTTTTACTTGTCAGGAAGAGCACAAAAATGGAGCAAAAATAGCTAAAACCAATGTTATTGAAACACAGCTCTCAATTTTATTACTAATTACACAGCGTTAAATAGAACTCAGAGGCCACGCCTCTTTTAGGTAACAAATTCTTGTGGTCAGCTACATTTTGGCTAAGCATCCTGGTTTTCCCTAAAGCTGCACCTGCATCTGCCAAGCTAGTTCCTCTAATCGCACTTCAAGGACACTTCAGGAACAATTTGTTTACTGCTCTCAGAACTAAAGGCTTCAGTCCGCTTCATCAGTTCTTAAAACATGGATTGGCCATAATCACCAGGTGTCCACATTCCTTCAGAAATTCCTCCAGAGTTACTGATGTTATTTTCCATCTCAATATGACATATTCTTTCCTTTAATTTCTTTCCCTTTCCCCTGTCCTTCCTTTCCTCTTCCCCTCTGTGTTTACTGTGCAGGAAAAAAAAAAAAATCATAGATTCAACATTCAAACATGGACTCAATATTTAAACAAATACCAAGTGCAAACTGAGATGGTTAAAGAGTACTGTAAAGTTTTCTGCCTTTCACGGAACAGAAAACTGGCAATGATCCTAAGTTTTTGAGAATCAATTTCTCAAGAAAAAGCAGTAGTAAACTTATCTTCTTAAATATTCTTCTATATACTCTCAGTACTCTTCCTATATATGATGTTGAATATTTCCATACCCTATGTGAATAAGAATACTCATATATTCCAAAATATATGGAAAATACTATTGAAGGTATGTGAGGATGATGTATATCATAAATGATGCTAAGCTCAGTGAAAAAACCCAACTGCTTCCCATGCAGATATTGAAAAAAAAAAAACAAACAAATTTATGCAGGAAGTTGAAATATTACAATTGAAGTTTGAAGCAGTTCTTCACAAAATGACTCAGTAACTTGCTTATAAGTATAGCTAAGCATTCTGGAACAATATTTGCTCTGTTTTTACAGTTGCAAGAAGTTATTTCTGCATAGTTTATGTATAAAGAACTTATAGTTTATGTGTAAAGAACTTTATATATATTAGAATTATGTGGGTGGATGTGTCTCTGTATATGCATATGTGTTAAATTATGTATGTTGGTAGATGTATATATACACACTATCAGATTATTCAATACATATATACACATTTGAAATTAAAATATTTAATGACTACAATTTTTAAATTGTGGGGAAAATTTTACTTAGTTGGTTTTCTAATGATTTTTAGTTTTTTTGATTAAACTGTCCTGGAAGTCTTGATAAAAACTGGGTAAATCCCAAATTTCTGTAGATTTTCAGTCATCATTTTTACTTTGTAGTGAAGTACACTTATCTACAAGAATAAATTAGTCATGACTAATTTATTGTTCTTAAAATTAGCTGTTTCCACCTGAGGACACAAATGAACGAGGAATGGAACCAGTAAAGAAATGTTGCAGCTGAACAGAAAGATATAAGAATGGCTTTTAAGCATTGGCTGTACAGGCATGCTGCTGCATTGCTCAAGCAGAGCAGTTTACCTACCAGAGGGAGACCTAAGAGTGGTTTTACTTGCTCTCTGTTGCAGATTGCAGAGAACTTTATAATGGAGCCTTGAGATACCACCCAGCAGACCAACTCTTATAGAAAATGATCGTTTCAGTTTCTGACAATGTCACTTGAGAAGCAAAATTTCCCTCTTTCAGGAACACAAAGGGAAAAAATGAGCAGGAACTTTTGAATTCAAACAGTGCCCTTTATCTATTAAAGAGAGGTACATAAGATGTCATATCTCCTCAGTAGCACATTTTCTCTAACAGAATTTCAGTACAAGCTGTCTAAATATGAAGTTATATTTTCTATTCTGCCTTTACTGCTGTTTTCAATAAACATAAAGTCTGCTAACAAACATTTCATCATTAATGATGCATTTCAGCATTTACTAATGGAATACTAATGGAATAAAACTATAATCATCCGATGAAAACCGCCTCCTGTGAAGATAATTCATCAGCATTTCGAAGAGTCCAAGGGGAAAAATGCAAAATCATAGGTTAGAAAATATTAAAATGTTTCCATGATTGATTTTTTAAAACTAGTTTTGACACAAGAACAAAGTAAAGATTGTCTATATTGTCAACATCCACTAACTCCACTCCACTCTTTTCTGACCTCTTCTTTCCCTAATCTGGTGTTGGTCTCTGCAAAAAAAAAAAAAACAAAACAGTGATTTTAACCTTTTTTTTCTCCTTCATCTCCTCTTTTAATGTAGTCAGTTCTAAAACTGAGAAGTCTCATGCATATAAAGCATCTGGTTTTATTGTTATCTACTATTACTTTTAATTCTAGGAACTTAAATCAATTTTTCTAAAGATTCTGAATATAGACCAAGAAAAGAGCTCCCCATATGGCAGTAGTTCTATAGGTAACTCTTTGACCCATTGTCAGGAAAAAAAAAAACCAACAGATAGAAGGCCAAGTACATCATAAAGAATGTATCACTATACACATTTAACATATTAGTTAAATTAAATTTGAAGTTAACTGAGTGAGACAGCTTCAACTGTAAGGTAAAGATCAGTTCAGTCCTTTCAGGCACCCTTAAGCAAGTATGAGTAGTTACTCTGTTTTTAATATTGTAATTCTGGACTACAAAAATAAGGGAACTTACAGTATTTCTCATGTGACTGTACAGGTGCATCCACACAATAATATGTGAAAAAAAAACACTTTAATCTATATACCAAAATTATTATCCAACCTGTTCATGCCTCAAGTCAAATCACATTGGGATGATTATAGAGTGTTATTGAAATGACTCAAAATTACATGGTCAAACTGTATGCATGTTTGCACAGGCATATGTGCCTTATAAAATAGCATGCATTTGTTATTAACTTACTTTCTGTTGAGGGAAGTAGCATCATTTCTCCTCTCTGCTGAGAACATAAAAGGATTTGCCACTAATCTATCAGTCCCTTCCTTATTTACCCATTCACTCACTTGATACTAGAAAATATATTTTTGCCTGAGCCTGCTGGAATAATGCACTGGCTAAGGAGAGGAAGAAATACAATATTCTGCAGTGAGTATCCTGTATTTCCAAACCTCTCATCCGTCTATCATCCCTACTAGTCAACTTTTTTAACACTGCTGAAGAATAGGAAAGTATTTGGTGTAGAAACTAAGGAGTATTTATGTCATGACTAGTTTATGGTTAAATATCAGGGGAAAAAAGTGAACTAGATGCATATAAGAGCATAATGAATTCATTAAGCAGCGTATTTTGAAACTCTTCATAGTGAAATACAGCAAATATTCTATTCAATAAGAGAAAAATAATATAAAAATAAAATTAAAAAAAGTTTTCTTCTCTTCATTTTTTGTTTAAAATGCATTCAATAGACTGCATGTACCACTTTTGTGGAAGCTCCATGCTGCCCTCAGGACTAACAACAGCCCTACCTGTAGGAAATTCTAAGAAATTAAAGCTGGCTGTTCTGATCATTGGGGTTATGTTTTATTCAAACCCATCAGGTATTAACTGTTTGGATTAATAGGTAAATCTTATTAATGTAGCATGTGGGAATAATTAAATCTAGTTATATTTTATGCATTAGAGATTTAGCCATAAAGGCCATTTCTCCAATTTACTTATCTATCCATACCTTGCAGATAACCTAGGATATTGCTGCTACAGCCTTTATTATAAGAGTATACTTTCTAATGAGTTATGATTTTCCTGCTTTTAAAAATAATGCCTTTTAATGTTTATGAGGAAACACACACAAAAAGAGCTAATTTTTTTTCTATAAAAAGAGTTTAGGTTGTTTAATAAGTTATATAAACAAGTGAAATAGAGCATGTTAAGAAGCAAACCTTTATAAAGGAAAAACTGATATGGCCTGGGGATACAACTTGTTCAAATAAGGTGATTAGAGGAAATACAGATAGTCAGCTATAGTAAATTCAAATGGCTGCAAATATATTTTGATGATTTTATGCTTTTTTCTTTCTGCTTGAAGTCTTTACATAAGACAAGACATAGCTGGGAAGTAGGCTGATATTTGAGTCCCCTTCTAGCTCTTTTGAAACCTGAACAGTTATAAATGGCTCTACTTTGTACAGGGAATATTTCATTTAAAATGCATTTGCAAAAACAAAAAGTGTTTTGGTTGGGGTTTGGATTTATACTCTTGAATAAAAGCATAATTGTTATTCTCTCATTCTTTAAAAAATTGGAGGGACTGGATAGTATCACATAGATATTCCAGAAACATCAACAAAACCGCAGACCTATACAAATTCCTTAGTATATTAAGTTGTAAAGATGAAAACACAAAAAATATTCTCCCTGAGAAACTAAATCAGAGGTAAATAAAGCAGCCTAAACATGCATCTTGTTTCCATATCACCACATTGATATATGGAAGGAGAAAGAAATACAAGAAGTTGGGAATGAAAAAATAAACTTTAAAATAGATATTTGAGTAGTCTCAGCTGCTTCTTCCTCATTGAAGTCTGTGGCACTCTTAGATGTAAGTGTTGACAAACACTGCTTGTTCATATTCAAAGACTTTTGAGACTTTAAATTGAAATATTAGTATACAGCTTAGGGTCAGACTATTTTGGAATGATAAAAACAAAATTTGTTTTAAACTGAAAGTTTAATTGCTGGATATGATTTGTTTCATATATCAAGGTGAAGATTTGCTGTACATAACAACCTCACAAGCAGAATAAAGAAAAATTAGTTGAAATTTGGTTACAGATTAGCTTTTTTGCTGGAAACAAAAGTTATAATTTTCCAGTATAGATAGTTGCTGTTTGAATTAGTGTTCAGAGCTATGTAAGGTCTTTATCATTAGTTCACCTTCCTGTTCTCCTATTAAAGAAAATATCTTTTGACTGGTTCTGTCAAACTGGAGCATCAGCACATATGACTACAGATGACTAGAAGTACTTGAGAGCAATCTCTTTAAAGAGATGATTATCTTTACAGTGAAACAAATTGGCATTTTTAGAGTCTGATCAAGTCTGTCTTCTGCATTTTTTTATCTGTCTGACATAACATGCCTCTATGAGTATGTCTCTTCTTTGTTTATCTAATACACATTTTTTGAAATGTGAAGTTAGATATTGTTATTTTGTTTTCAGTTTGAGTCTTTAATTTATGGAAAAAAAACCCCTTCCTTTACTGACTACATTGCAAGATGCTCTGAGAGTCAATGTTATGTAATTCTATATATGTTATCATTTTTTGAGTCACAAGAGGTAACATAATTTTAAAAAAGACTGAATCAGGAATAGTGTGAAGAATGTCAGGTGTTCATATGCATTATGTTCACATGCATTTTTTGTTTTGCATTCATATACAATATGTGCCTAATACTATGCTACAAAATTTTTTGTCACAGTGACCTTCTGTCATACCTTATTGCACAAAAGACAAGGCTGTTTCTTTCTCAGTTTCCTCCAGGCTGTCATATCCAGAACACTTTTCCAACTCTCTTTATTCTGAATCATATTATTGCTGAATATTTACATAAATCTTTTTGAAGTTAGCACTTCAGGATCTAGATCTCCCTTCTGCTTGTGAGGATGCTGGACAGAGTTGGTATTTTTCTGTGCATTTTGGGCCTGTAGTATTTGTTGTTTATAAAAACATTTTGACTCAAACATCTCATGTGAGATGGTGGCCTTGCATTAAATGTTTCTTGGGAAAGATTCACCAAAAATGGATCTGTTTTTCCTGTGAGTTGGATCATTTGAGGAAAATATTGCAATTCTCCAGGCACTGGGAAGCTCTAGGGGATTTAGACTCTGGACCAAGGATTTGAAACAAGCAGGATTCAGCTTTAACTTATTTTAGCTTACTGCTAAAAATATGAGTTCTAAGGCTGAAAGAAATTTCCTGTTCTATGTGGCAGCTAGACAGGAAAACTTCTAAACCTCCAAGATATGAGAAACATGTTCTATATGGATGGGTTTGGATGAGTAGACCCTTTACTATATTTGCTGTACCTCATTGTACACAGAAAAGTTGTCAATCAAAGCAGAAACAACTTTGAAAAAAAAAATTAAAAATCTGTTCTCTAGGAGAGAAAAAAATATTTGAATGTCACCACAAAGGATAGGGTTCTATAAATGCATATTATGCTGAAAAAACCTTTTGTATGTAATCACCTGTTTTCTGCAGTCAGCAACCTGTTGGCTTAGTTGGGCTTAGAAAATCTGATATGATACAGTTTGCAAATAAAATCAGTGCTTAACCTTTTATACACTACTCCGTTCTCCAAACTAAAGAGCAAATGACTTCTGGCCTAATATCTCATGTCTAGGTCCTTAAATGTGTTTTGGTAGTAAAGAATGATATGAAACAATACTTAAATTTCTTGATTTTAGAAGTACTTGTGTCTTCCATGCCTTTGGACCCACCTGAAAAATGGACATCATTGTGTTAAATCATCTTGCAAAAGCACTCAATTGGATTTTTTTTTTTTTTTTTTTTTGAGTATGATTTGACAACAGAGAGAGTAATAAGACCTGAGGTTTGCAATCTGAAGGAAAAAAAAAAAAAAAGTCTTTATTAACTGAGCACTATGCTTTTGGCATACTGGACAGCTGGGGTTATAGAATAGTTTTCATCCTGCTGCTTATACAGAAGGAAATGAGATCAAGACTGTGCACTGAGCATTATTCAGAAAACACAAAGTTTTTAAATTAGCATTGAGTGTAACGATATACATAGTATACGATGAACTCCACAGGAGTTCCACATGGAACTCAATGTGCACATCCATATCCACATGGATAAACATGTGCACTTGGACTGAGCTTCTTTTATTCTGCTACTTATCATTGCTTACTTGACAGATCTAAATGTGGAACACAATGAATATCTAGACAGATAAAATTACTACAGAAAAAGTTTACTTGCAGTTGATGCGTATAGCTTTTAAAATAGTCAATCTGAATTCTTGATAGCTGAAATAGCTTAGTTTGTGTGACACCTTATGATCTACTATAATTTCCAGAAGCCCCAATTACAACATTATTGAATTTGCAGAAGTTTTCTTTGTTAAGTAATCAAAACGATAAAAATTTGACTGAAGGCAAAGTTATGATTAGTGCCTTCAAAATTCCTTAATAAAGCAAATAAACTTTACAAATATTTAAGGATAAAAAAATAATAAGTGAAAATATTCTTGGCAATAACATGAATTCCATTTTAGTTTGAGTTCCATGTCTTCCTCTTGAGTTCCACTATGTATAATGGAACTTGCTAACCTCTTTACATTCATAAATCTATACCACACTCCAACTAAGTCTTGCCTAATTGGATGTGTAATTATTTTCATGATCAAAACACATGAGTAAACTAGATGAGAAATATTTATAGATGTTAATTGTATGTACTTGTTACTTTCCATATTTTTGGGACACTTTGACAAAACCTCTAAAAATGAAGATGATGTAGGACTAAATATTTATAAGAGTTTCTGTATATGAGCTACATAACTTCACAACACAACTTCTTATAAGGTCATGGAGTACTCGTGCATGTTCTGCTCTCTTTTGAATAATGCAAAATATTCAGGGGCTCCTACCTGTGGATATTATTTTACTTTAAAATACAAATTCATTTTAGAATTGAAATACCCTATTCCAATATGCAGTTCACTATAAAGAACAGTAACTTCTGCAACATTTAGTATGAAACGGAATCTGTGAGGACTTTTTTGAGTTTTAAATACTTAAGTAAGGACTACAGCTTCTTTATCTGAATGTAGGGCCTAATACTTAGCTTTACGACCATTTAATCCCACTTTCATGGAGCATCATATTCTAAAGTATTCTCTCCTGTGATATAAGAGATAACTGCTGACCCATAACAATTTATTGCTATTCCTGACTAAATTCTGAGTTTAAATTCCAGAAATAGAAACTTTTAAACTACAATAAAAAAATAAATAAATAGGTGATATATTGTGATCATTCATTTCTAATTGAATAGGACTGACTCTGAACTTGCCTATTGTTCAGACTGCTATAGTAAGGAAAGTGTCTTTGACAGTATGACAGGTTACAGAAGGTTGGGAACAATGGAAAATTTTCTTGGTGGGATAGGATCCAGTGATAGCTAAAGCTCAAAGGTAGTTCTGTATTTTGCTGTATTTGTTTCAAAAAAAGGGAATTTAACTGGTCAGAGTAATTTCTGTAAGCATACGCACTAGAAAAAAAAAAAAAAAAAAGAAAATAAAGTTCAGCTATATTGTTTAGACTGAAAGAAAATGAGTAAAACCAAATCTCCTTCTCTTGTCCATTATCTGTCCAGAGTGCAGCAGTTGCATACAGGTGCAGATTTTGCTCTCTACTATAACAAATTTATAGAGCTTGGTAATCTCCTGGTTGTATGACATATTTTTTGACAATATTACTTCTAGAAAGGCAGTCCACAAGTGCCACAAGCAGAGAACTTGCACAAAGCCCTAACACTGATTGAATCAGTGACCAGTGATATATTTGCAGCTGAGACCTCTTCAAATGACTGTGTGAATTTAATGAAGCTCAGCAAGGATCATGCTTGTCCTTTTGGCACAGCTGTACAAAGTCACTGTAATCGGAGATGTTTTAAAACAGAACTGGCAATACCATCAGCTACCTCTATTGAGCCAAACCAATTCTAATCTCATAAAACTTAAATGTTTTTCTCATTTTATTGGTTCTATAAAAACTTTAGAAATCAATCATCCAATCCTGCCTTTACTCAGCCTCCAATATTGAATTAAAATAATAGATTGGTTAATTGAGGGCTAAGTGACTAATTTAATCACTTTCCTTAAGAAAACTTAATTCTCTTGGGCTTCCAAAAAGGAAGAAATAGCTCTGCTGTAGTGATCTTCTGTTTACATCTTTTCATGTACTGCCTTTAAAGGCAACTCAGACATTATAAATCTATATATAAATCCTTACTGTCCTTTGACTTTCCCACACAAACTTCTCTCAAAAATTAGCATACTAGTAAATCACACACTTAGCATAACAGTGCTAATTAAATTAATGCTAATTTAATTTTTATCATTGTCCTCCATAGATCTATGTCAGTCAGAATTTCATGTCTTGCCTGTAGATACGGAAGGTGAATGTTATGAGGAAAATATATGTATTTTTAAGCTAGAGCATTCCAAGTTTGACCTTTACAGTACATTTGCTTGAATATTTTTAAATATATATATATATCTTATTTTTCCTACATATAAATATCTGAAAGTTGATAAAATCATATTTAGCCCAAGACTAAAAAGACATGAGTTTAGTTTTCTATAAAATATTTTCTTTACTTCAGGGTTTTTTGAGTCCGGCTATTAACATGTGAATATGAAACTTGTCTTATTACAAAAGAATATAATTTTCTCTTCTATAATTAAATGAAAAAAACGAAAACAAAACAAAACAAAAAAACCCAAAAAACAAACAAACTAGCAAAAAACCAAAAACAAAGTTCCTTGAAGGTAAGGAAATTCAAGTAAAACACACTTTCTGTATACTGTGTAAAAGCTGCCATGTTATTTTGAAGTGAGTTAGAATAACTTAGCCCCCCTTCTAGTTTTGCTCGGGTTTTGGTTTAGTTTGGTTTGGTTTTTTCACCAGGATGTGCTGAGGAGAGAAGACCTCACACCAACAGAGGCCAGGATTTATTAGAACAGAAACAAGCTGAGAAATCCCTCTAAGCAGCTTGCTTTTAAAATACCTATAAAAGGAGAACCCAAGGTGAAACAGAACAGGAATAAAAGACTTTGTAGATCAATCTATCTGAGCTGTGTCCTCCCTTTGTGCATGTTCCTTCTCATGGATTTATTCCCAGTCCTACTGACTTCTGAGCTGCGACAAATTCAGATTCCTTATGTTTCACTGAACTGTTTCTTTCTGTCTGCTTCTTTGCTATGCACAGGAAGACTTCTTCCCTGGTGACCATGAGGGAAAGAAGATAGCTCTCATTTGCTGTTCTGTGGAGGATGCTGCTTGACAGAAGGTGCAGGAAACACCAATTATGCAATCTAACATAACTCCAAATAAAATGGTAGAATTGTCACTGTTCAGCACAATGTTAAACTAAAAAAAATGGTGATTTTCTTCTAAATCATCATAGAAATACTTTCTGTGGCAAAATCCTACTGATTTCTGCTTCTCAAGCTCACACCTAACTGAAAGGAAGTTTTACTAATTGCTGCAAAGACCAAACCACTTTGGGTACACCACTTATAGCTAACTTTGAAACTGTGGAGACTAGTCTAGGGGACTAGAGAATAATCTAGTAAAACTGGAGAGTTTTTTTCACAAACTTTAAATAAATTTGTATCTTTGAACTCTATATATTATATCTTTTTATGTAACATTTTCTGAAATACCAAAAGCCTCATTATATTCTACAGAAGGTATGAATAGATTACCTTAAAAGACTGGGCTAAAATTGTTTGCTTCATTATTCTACCTATAAAAAAAAAAACACAACAGGAACACGTAAAGGAAGTTGTAGGAATTATCAAAATAACAGCACCTGCTCTTGTCTTTCTACTGTGAACAGTTCCATCAACACTGATTTACAATGATGTAAATAAAATTCTTGCTGATTGTAACCAGGTTCCTTATGCTGACAGAAAAAAAAAAAAAAAAAAAAAAAAAAGAAAAGAAAAAAAGCATTTAAAAAAAAAAAAACAATATAAAAAACCAATACAGTGTACTTTAAAAGAAACCGGTTTTATTTTCCTCTACATGCAGTCTATCTATATAAAAGAAAATGTTTTGATTTTGTGAGTAATGTTATGTAGTTTAGTTCTTTACTTAACTGTAAATTGGCTTCTAAATCTACTAGAGTACCTTGGGGCTTCCATAGAAACCAATTAGGCAAAACAGTTGTGTTCCATAAAAAAAGGCTGTGCTGGAACAGAAACAGGGATTAATGGGTAGTAGAAAACAGGAGAGTCTTAAGAGGACATAAATGCATCATTGGCTTTGATAAAGCTTGATCACCTTTTTATTATTTGACAAGCACAACTTAACCGTCCAGGTAATAGGTTTTCTAGCTTGTGCAGGTGAGCTTTCTCCTGTAAAGGCAGAGTTTTGGTGTATAACATGGCTCACTTTCTTCAGCCATCAGCAATTATTTGATAATATTTGATACTGAAGCTGACAGCTTTCAGCATCAATATTGTAAAATGTTACTCAAGAACAAACGAAAAAAACATGTAGTATATCTGGAGACTTCAAAAATAATTTGAATTTGATACTCCAAAGTCCCTATTTGGGATATTCTGTAACCTTGCCTCTGAATTGCAAGATCTGTTAGTCACATGCATGAATAAACTTCAGGTCTTTGCAACTGATATATAGGTAACAGGAAGAAAAATTCCACTCTAGCATGAAAATAAAACTAAGCTTACTGTTTCAGAAATTGGTCTTACTTTTGAGCAGCTCCTGCTTAACAAGTTAAAATTTAGAACTCGTGAGTTGAACAATGAGAACGGTAATTTTCTTAGTCACAGAGATCAAACCATAAAGGTAAACACACTATTAGCTTGTTACAGCTTAATCAGTCATAGTTAATAGTAGACCCTAGAGGAATGAACCATATAAATACATTAAATATGTGATGTTTTTCAAGTTCTGCTTCTTGAGTTCCAAATACTTGTTAGCCAAAGCCTGGTAGAAAAGGTTAGCTAAAAAACAGGTTGTCATGTTGAGTTGATTTCAGTGTAAAATAGGATTTGGCAGAAAATTTGGAAGTTTAGATCGGAAAAGCAAACCATATGCATTCATAATTTTTAATTCCTTTCAGAATATCCTAATAGAAGCAGCGATTAGGTTGTTCAGTACTTCAGATATTAGGTCATGTTTGTGTATCTGCAAATTAGCTCAGGCTTGATTTAATTATACTTACACTTTGGGGGGCATTCAGGCTCAACCCATTTGGTCATAGGAAACATCAGCATGTCTCACACCTTTGAGAAGGACTAGAATCTTCTCTAGCATTATTGCATATCTTACCTTATTATTATAAGGATTTATATATCAGATCTTGAAGCAGTAATTCTAAGTGAAAGCCCATGGTACAGTGTATGTCTTTATCCAATTGTGAATCCCATTAATTCTTTACAACATTGTACCACGTTGTCACTTCTTATTGTTTTCCTACAGTAAAGGTGGTACCTTGAGCAATACTCTCATTCTTCATGACCCAGGTTTTTGCCACTTGCTTTTTCCTTTGAAAGAGGACTGTGTCCTGAACTCCACTCAGAACTGCAAACATGTAGGCAAGGTACTTAATTCAGTCTTGGAGAAAGAGGGGAGTCACACATGCCTTATAAGAAAAAAAGGCATAGACAATCTTCCAAGAACACTCTTGGCATGATTTTGTTTTAGAATTGCCTATTTAGGAGTGAAAGTTGAGGAAATGTTTTTCAGCACCTTCTACATTGTCCGTTCATCTGAGTGCATCTTAAATCCCTATTCACCTTCTAATATCACTATATATGCAGCTATTGGAGCCATTACTTGAATAATTTGGGCAAGACTGAATACGTTTACACATATGCAGTTATTTGTCTCCTTGAGGCTTTTGGTTTATAGTCTTTAATATTTGGTCATTAGAGTAGCCATATATAATAATATTTTTTATTCTGAATTATCAAAGATCCTTGAGTGGAACCCAGCAATATTTCATAGGACTGTGATTTATGTTACTTTGTGTATATATTCTGTACAATAAGTGAAGCAGTGCAAAATTTTTGGTTGAACACTATACTCTCATCCAGTTTGACCAAAACCATTAGATAAACCCACATTGAAAAACGTGTCAGAAAAAAAATCCAACTTCAAAATATTTGAAAGGTTTTACCTCTCGGAAAAATAAATGGACAAACAATGTTGTGGTTTTCATTCTGTATACAACTAATATATATTAATAGCCCAGCCTCTTTTGTAAGACATCACACAGTCTTACTGTCACTTTTCTGAGGTTCTTTTTTTCCTCGTATAAATATATTCACACTCTCCATGCTTAAGATTCAGAGAGTAATCGACAAAGGTAGCCAAGTTTAGCCGCTATCTGGTTTTACAGTTTCTCTAATAGGAATATGCAGAGATAAAATTAAGGATATCTATTCTATATTTGATGCATGTACATAACTCCTGTAAACTTTATTAGGAATTATGTGCATACTAAGTGAAAACTACCCCTGTGGGGTAATAAAAAGCAGTTTAGTAAACTCAGTGAAGAGGGGAAAGTCAGTCCCTTGCATTTGAAGAGATCTGAATTATCAGGAAAAAAGTCTCTCTCACTTCTTAAAGAACATTGTGGATTTCCATAGTAATGAATCCCATGTTTTCATCCTTTACCAGTGATTGGCTCATAATGGCTTTTCATTGCAATTTTGTTGAAGGACGTAATTTGCATTTTGACTTTACATCTACATTCCTACTCACATAAAATGGAGCCATGAATTGTTCGGTACCATCAATTTTTTGTGTATTATATTTCTGCTGGGACTTGCTTTCTAGTTTCCAGTAAGTCACTTACAAGTATTAGCAGCATTAATAAAGTTTATAGTTTTTTATTCTTTTTATTCTGTTCTTATCATATGCTAACTTCTACCCTCATATAACATGGTAAAGAAAATCTCAGAGTACTGTGGCTTGAAATATTCAGCTTCACCATTTGTCAAAGCTTAAGACATCATAAAAGAAAACTTGAATTAAAACTTGGAAATAACCTCTAATCAGTAAAAATGCTAGTATCTACTGGATCATGTGTTGTTTTCCAGTGGAAATGTATGACTGTTTTGTTTTACCTCAGGGCTTTTTTTTTAATTTTCTTTTTCTCAACTTCCTACTAATGAATAGTTTACAAAAATATATAATAAACTGTTTTACAAAGCAATTGTTTTCTTTTGTCATTCTAATATCATATTATAGATTAGCTTTTCTTGGTATTTTTTTGCATAATTTAGTAGTACAGTCTGTAGCTGGTGAACTGTATTTCAGCTACTTTCCAATGAGAGGAAGCATTCACATGCCCTGCTAAGGGATATTTTACAAGAGCCAAATTGCATGCTGTGTACTGTATCATTAAATTTTATAGAATGTACAATAGTGAAGAGTGGCAACTGTAAAGTACATCTAAATTACCCATTCCTACTCTGCATCAGAGCCTCATATAGTCAGTGTTTTTCATCCTGTTTTGGACAGCTCACGTGCAAATTCTGCACAAGCAAAACTCTTCCCAGATTATCAGTCTGAAACCTCCACATAACCATCTTTTGTTTGGTTCAACAAAGTCACAGGAAATATTTTGTATGTGTTTTGCTGCAGGTTAACTATGCTGCTGATGCTGTCCATTTGGGAGAGGAGCTGATGTGTGTTTGTAATATATCAATAAGTGCCAAACCACTTGTCCCTTTTTACAGATTGGGGATATTTTGTGGTGGACATCTGTTACTGAAGAGTTAATCGGAAAGGATACCCAAGAACAATGTGGATTTTTTTTTATAATAGTGACCTTCTTTTAAAGGGGATAAGTGCATACCTCCCTGGATGAGAAACAGAGACAATGTATAAATTCAATAACATTCTCCTGATTTTTTACCTGTTCTAAGCTAAACTTTCCATAGTATTTGCTTAGGCTGAGATGAAAAAAAAAAGCACACAGATTTGAAAGACGACTCCTCAAGGATGCAATCAAGATACAAGCTCAATCCTCATGACTCGGGCATCTGAGGACACAGCAGACTACTCCCAAGGTGCAGCAAGGACAGGCTCCAGAGAGCAAGGTGAGCCAGCAGTTCAGGGTGATGCTGAGGCAGGTAAGGATGGTGACACAACTGCCACACAGTCCCCACAGGCCCCTCACTTGTTCAAGGTCAGCAGAACAGGTTTAGGATCAGCTGGGGAGTCCAGAACATCACATAACTCTGTAGCAGAGAGGCATCAGCACCACTGCAGCATAGCTTGGCCAGGACAAGGGACAAGAAGCCCAGATAAAGATAAATGCAAAGCAAGATGGGGCAGGCCCCACTCCTCAAGGCTCTTTCTCTCAACAAATTCCAAAATGAGTGCACCTAAGGCCCAGAAACCAGATTCCTGGGGGGAGTGAAGGAAAAGTTGCACTCATAGCTTAGTGACATTTTGGATTTCAAAAGTTACAAACAGGATTTAATCTCAATCATGACAGCAGATGCTGAAGACAGAACTGAAGAAAATGTATCTTGTCCTTCTATCTTTATGCAACTGCTTAGCTCCAAATCTATACAACCTGAAAGTGCTGGCAATTTCAGATATTTTGTGGTGCTTGTTACCAAGAGATGTCAATAAATGGTGTGAGAGAAAAGATGTGCAACTATATTTTTGAAATGGATAAGGGAGAAGCTGTGAAGCCATCTCTGTCAATCAAGCCTGAAAATTCTTACACAAAAAATGGAGAAAGAAGAAATTAAAAATTTAACAAGTTAGTAATTAGAGAGTAAATTAATCTGTTTTGAGGAAATATAGCTTATCAAATTTTATCATTGGGAGACAAAGATACATTGGTTTTTTGCATTTTTTTTTGTATTTCAAATGAATAGGTATGAAACAATCACAATACACATTTCAGATGCTGATAAATTTGTGAGAAAACCCAGGTTTGAAACGAGATATTTTGAGCAGTTTATCTGAAATACAAATTCAGCTTGGATTCACTGGCTCCTATCCTATTTCAGGATAATCAGAATTGCTGGCCTATGCACCATTTTAGCATGTGAAACATTTTTCAGGCTAGAAAAAGTTGAGAAATTCTGTGTATTGCCAACAGACTTCTTATCAAAAAAAAAAAAAAAAAAAAAAAAAAAAAAAAAAAGAGCTTTTGTTAGAGCTGTTCTAAAGGGCTGTTGAAATTCAAGTCATCTCCATCTCCATACCTGTATAAAGGAAACAGCTGATACCACTGAATGCATTTTTTAGCTTGTCTCCATCAAAGAATGAAATTCATCCCAGTTTCAGCCACAGACTCAGCTATACACTACAAATTCCCAAGTAGAGGTTTTGAGAACATTCATGCAATATGAACCTGTTCACAGTCCAGTAAATTTACTGCTGAACAACAGATGTTAAAAGGACATTTAGGCATGGGATCCAAAACTGGATTATCAGATCCCAAAAATGTCCTGGGCTTCAAGAAATGCAACAGTGTTTCAGCCAAGTCAGTGAATGTATGGTATGTGTTTGGCATGTGTTCAAGTCTTACTTTGTGAAAGCCAAAAATCTGTGTCAATCAAAAGACTGATGAATAGCAAAATGGTGTGCAATTTTAACTTCATGAAAAGTTGGAGATAAATTTTTATGTCTGAGGTATACATTTAGGATATTATGGCAATGTGACTGAACATGAGAGCAATAGAAAGAAAAAATATGAAGATATTCTGGTCATAGTATAGCTGAAATAATTAACAAGGCTATTTCTATTCTATTAATTTCTATTTCTATTTAATTTATTAATATTCTACTTGTATTCATTTCTTTATGTGGCATATTACAAAAGTATATTTGTACCCATGCTGGGAGGGAAGGGGTGTGTTGTCACTAAAAATTCAGCAACCACTACTAAGCTTCCTATCATTAATATTTTTCTAGTAGATACAGTTTTGTTTAGACACTGGTACATTTGAAAATTATTGCTAAATTTGTCACTTCAGGTGGCAGATTCTGTTGCATTTATTCAAAGACCATTTTTATGTACTTTTACTGTATAGCAACAGTAAAAAGAATTTGTCTCTCCAATGTACTTTTCAATCATAGAATGTCTTGATTGGAAGGGACCTTAAGGCTCATCTATTTCAAATCCCCCCGCCATGGGTAGGGACACCTCACACCAGACCTGGTTTTGAATATTTCTAGGAAGAGTGCATCCATAAGGGACTTTTCTACTTTTTTGTCTCCTCTAGGATTTGTTACCCAGAGATGCTGGCTGGGGGTACATATTCCTTGCTATTTTAGCTACTTCCATTAGTGATATGGGTCAGAATAGGGAAAAATTACCCAAAATCTACACGTATTCTCACTTTCTACTCTGGAAAGTTAATGAATCTGTGGGTTTTTTAGACTCAAAGTGCATTTCATACAAAGCACTAACAGGTGACTGTGTATTGCAGCTGGAGGGTTTTTTTGGTCAGGAGGAGACAGGGAGGGGGCAGAAGGTGATAGTCCTGAAGGTGTGAAGATTAGGGAATTACATTAGAAGATTTAATTTTCTATCCCAGCTGTTTTGTAATTATTGTAGTGAGCAAAAAACAAATCATATTTCTTTATCTTGCAAGCATGCTTTTGCAAATATATTCTCATGCAAAAAAAGCTCAATGTTAACTCTACAAGCACTAGTCCCACTGAAAACATGTTAAAAGATTTAAAAGCAGATTTAGAAAGACTTTACATATCCTTATTTTGGTTTCTCTTTTCTGATGGATCAGCAACAAACTATCAGTCAAATAATCTTAACTTTGCTATCTCACACATCCATATACTTAGGATACTTAGGAGTATACAGAGTAAGAACTTTTCAGGATAGTTTTAGTCTAACTTAACTATACCAATGTAGTTAGTTCTGTATTTGCATTTCTCATAGCTGAACATTATTCAGGAGAAGCAACAAGTAATTAAGCTCATCCATTACACTGTTCTTGTGCTTCTGAAACAGCCTCAGCTGAAATTTGTTAGTCTCCTAAAGAGTTATTCAGTTATATTGCTGAAATTACTACACTTAAATTTTTCTAGGCAAAATCTAATTGAGTAGCTTGATCTACAGCCCTTGTTTAAATTAATCAAGTTTATATATTTGTTTTGTTCTGAACTGGAGTGCAACTTTATCTAGAACTCAGCTGGAAGGATGTAAATTACAGGTGACTACTGTTATGTCCTCAAAAAGAACATAATATTTGATACATTTTACTCCTAATCTGCTGTATTTAAAGGCTACAGTGCAGTGAATTAGCATATGATTTGCTGCCTAATTGTGGAGCTTGACTAGAGAATTTAAAAAACAAGATATGCTGGGAATTCTTCAATTAAATTAATGAAAACTCATAAAATTACATGCAATACACCAAAACTCATCAAAACAAATAATGAAGCATGTGTGGAACTGCTGCTCAGCCTTTCATCAACACAGGAAGAAATCCCAAACCACTTTCTTTAAAAATCTTTTTTATTATACCATCATTTTGTATGCATGTGTATTTGCATAAAGTCAATTTTTTTACTATATGTACAGAAGATTACTTTCTCTGCAGGTACTTTGTTACTACAAATGTGAAATGCTTCAAACACTTCAAATGTGAAAAAGCTTTTCTAAATAAAACTATAGGTCAGTATCCTTTGTTAAATCCTTTTTCCAAGTGTTCAGCTAGAGGATTTAGAGAGCAACATGTGTGGTTTGTTTACAGACAGATTCTTGGTGAAGCAATCTAAAGATGCCCATCTGGGCCAGGAATCAACTCCTACAATTCTAAAGAGTTTGCTGCTATTGTAGCCAAGACAAAAGATATCTCAGTCAGGCCTTGATTGTGTGGGGGTTTTTAGGAGGTATAATGTTATTGTTTGAAAATGCCACAGATGGACACAGTTCTTAAGTTAACTATATTTAAAGTGGGAAAAGAAACATTACACAATACTCAGAAGGACATGCCTTAGCAATTTGATCTGCCTGGGATAAGGCAATTGTCAGAAAAATAGTATAAGAATTGATAAACCAAGAACATACCCCCAAAGATCTTGCTCAGTGTAGAAAGGATATATTTAAACTTCCATGTCCTATTTAAATGCCGAATATAATTTTAATTTCCGAGAAGGAAATATACTATGTATATGTACTTTGATAGTAACATAATGTTACTCTAGAAGCTAATAATTAATTTCAAAGGGATTGTGAGCTACAGTGAGCCTCTGTGTACTGAGTTACATTGAAGGTAGTCTGAGTAAGAGAACAATATGAGCTATCTTGTAAAGCAATGTGTTATTTTTCAAGGTTTCCTATGTGAAATTTATAAAAACATTCCCAGATACCTACCATTTAGATTAGTACAGTATATCACTTATTATTAGGAGATTCTATTTTGTAGCTCAATTTTATCAAGCCTTTTTAATTAGCTTCCCTTACAGTAAGATTATTCAACTAATCTTCAAGTAATTAACCTCTAATTACCATTATAAAGTTCTGTGTGGAACTCCTGGCAAGGAGTTGTAGATACCTGTCTCTAATCCCAGAGAACAGTTAAGTATTAGGTGTGAAAGGTATGCTGATTTAAATTAAGAGCTCTCTCATACGACAGTATAAAGTCAAGCTTTCAAAGAAGTCTACAGACCTAGCAAAAGGAGCAGAAACAAGGAAACAGATTTTTGAAAAATTGCTTGTGAACTAGCAAAGCCATAGATTTTGGAACAATTTAAGTCATATCAACAGGGCTGTATGAAACCAGTTACAAACTATTTAGAGGTCATGAGACAAATTCACCATTCTCAATATGGTCCCTGTGTGTCACCCAGCTGGTCACCAGTAGGTGAGATGCAGATGGCAACTGTAAGCCAAGATTCAAGACACAATGCAAACTCTGTGTCTTCAGGATATTTGAAGAGGTGGGGTGTTGTAGTGTGCATGTTATGGGGTGAGTCACTGCAATGATTCTCAACCCTTCCTAGCACTGGGAAACCTGTCAGTCAGCTGATAAAGGGTCCATTAAGGATCCTGAAATGCTCTCTGAGCAAAGTGACTTCTCTGAGCAAAGTGACTAAATAAGAGCTCCAAATGGTGCACAGTCACAGAGGCAGTACTTGTTTCTGGGTTTCCCAGCGAGCTCTGAGCACCAGCAAGTGTCATGCTACAGTTCAACAATTACTACTCTTTGTAGCTTAAAAACATCAGACATTGCATTACTCTCACACCATGAATTCCAGCTGATCAGTTGCTAATGTTTATTCTTGACACTTCAGAAGAATATACTCTGAAAACGTCCTGGAGGTGTAGTGCCATTTCCTTTAAAAAAAATAAATATCACTCAAACAGCTGCATATGATCTTCTTTCTCTGAAATGGCACTTTTACAGACTGATCTTCCTGGTGATGGTTCTGAACAGGTAAAAGCTTTTTTACACCTACCTGATATCTCAGAGAATGTATGAACCCATCTTTTTCTGTTCTTTTGAATGCTTTTACCCCTTCCTGTGTTGAAGGGGAGGAGGAATGTCAGAAGATGGATTCTGATACTTCAGTGCTATCAAAACTGGAAGAAATTCTGTTCTTCACAAGCTTCCTTGCAACACTTTGTGAGGAAAGCAGCAGACACCAGTAGCAGAGTTGATGCTATTACAGCAATTATTTCTCTCTTGTTTTTTTAACTGCCTGTGGCTGTAAATCTTGAATCTGGCATGATTTTAATCTCACAGCTCTGAAACCCCATGAGTTACTCTAAGTTTGAAGTATCTTTACTTCACCTTGAGTTAATTTGAAAGCCATGTTATTTTAAAATAGCATTGTTAAAACCCTTTGAAGCTCTGTGGGTATTTAAGATTTATGATATTGATTTCAACTGGAACTAAAGTTAACTTGTATTGGTATAACCTAGATATAGATCAATTCACAATGGACATACAAGGTTTTGTTGTGGTTACCAATACATTACTAAGTTAATACAAAAAATAGATTAATTTAGATTTAATAATACAAGAAATGTAAGCCATATATGCTCTAAGATTTATCTTCAGTGCTGAATTTCTTATTAATTTTCAGCTCAGAGTTTCCTCAGTCTATATGCCAACATATTGCTTAAGAATCATCTGCTTTACAAGTGAACATAGAGCAAATACATCACTAACAGGTCTTAGAAATAATTAAAATAACTAAAGGCAAGGAAGTGATTTAGAGAGGAATACATAGTGGAAGTACTTTTTCCTAGCTATTTCAGAAGCGTCTGTGGCTGAAAAATGAAGTCCTCTTTGTCATGTCTCTGTTTCATGGAATTATACTATATTCTATAGAAAAATCATCATCCAGCTGAAAAAAAAAATATTTTTATTGTAATATAATTCCATTAGGGGAAAAAAACCCCAAACAATTATTTACAGTGGTTAATACTTAATGAATACTTAATGAAGCAGCACTATTTATCTTACAGGACCTTTAGGTCATTTAGAGTTTTAACAGCTCTAAGATCATTTGGATCTGTCCCACATATTTATCTCTAGCACCTGATTAAAATCGGAAACTTAATTTTCACACATTTTTACACTGTTATGCTCACTCTAAAACAGTTACTAATGAGGACTAAAACCAGCAAATGAACAAAGAAAACTCCAAAATTAAGACACTCTTAAATTCCAGTCACATTTGAACAAATATTTTAATTTAATTTTAATTTAATCCATAACAATACTACCAGATGGTAAAATTGTTAACTCTGATTTAGGGATGAGATCTTAAAAGATAAGCTGTAATCAGGAAAGAGTAGCTGTTATAATTATTATATTTAAATGTTCACCTTTGAAACATATGGACAGTTTCTATGCCTGAGTCTGTTCTTTACTAACTTGGGCATATCAGTGCAGAAACTCAACTTAATTTTCCAAGAAATAGTGAAGGTCCAAGAGTGTGGAGTGTTGGTGGAAGTCAGAAGGATGACTATATGTGATTCTGTATCTCTCTAAAAGCAGGAAGGCCATTTTTACTACATGGAGACTGGGTAAACAGGAGAAGATTTCACTGGGAAATTAGTAATTCTGGAAGAAATTTCACTGTAGAGAAGGTAGCCACTTTCAGAAATGAGTTATTATATTAGTAGTCTGTATCAAAATAATAGCTAATTCAGTGTTTTATTTGCATTAATGACAATTCTGAGAATTTAAGGATATTAAAGTTATAAATCCTATCCATTGATGATTGCAGAATGGTCACCTTGTGTCAGTGTAATGGCTGTTATCTAAACAGACGTAATTTGTTTGAGCATATTAGGCCATTCTGAATCCATTAGGCTTTTTGTGGTTTCCCATAACCTAATTAGTTTATAACTTGGCTCAACACAAAGATTAAGATTAATTTGTTGTCCAGTATGATGTGAATCTACAATATTAAATAAGCATCTATTTCAAACAGTCACTAGTACAGACACATTTTTGCTGTTGGGAATTATTGCATCTTTTAGAATTACAGGTTCTGGACATGGTGCAAATGGGGAACCTAGGTGTCTGGAAAATCTAGAATACCAAGCAATTATTACACTGTGCAAAATGATGCAGTTCTCATTAATTCATTCCCTTTAGCTGAGGGCAAGCCTGTGGCAGGGGCACATCTCCTGTTTACTTCTCTCTTCTTCATTCCCAGTCTTCATAGTTTTTGATGTTGATCCAGCTACTTGCCTAACATTTTAATGTGGGAAAAGATAAGTTCCTTACCTAAATTTTTTTTTTTTTTTTTTTTTTTTTGCTCAGATGGATGCATCATTAAACAGAAACTTCAATTAATGCTCTGTGCATTGAAACCACCATGTTCTAGTTCTAGCCATATGCTAGTGCAAGTGAAATGATTTTATTTTTTCTTTAAAAAAATTTCAATTTAACAGTAAAATAAAGCAGGACATCTCGTCTTGGTAACTAAGGTTCTACCTATATTTTCACTGCTAAAGCACTGCTACATTTCTGAAAAAACATTTTGAAAACAAAGTTCTGTCTTCTTAATTTTTTAAAAATAAATTTTCTCATTTTCTCTAGTAAGTCTCAAGGGAAACCTAGGCAATAATAGCAGTGCAGTTTCCCAGATCAGTGTTAATTATAATGCATAGAAGGAAAAACATTCAAATGCAGCAATGTGAAAAGACAAAGTACATGCTGTGATACATTTGAAATAAAAAAATTCTAAAACATTAAAGGGTTGACAGGTATCAAAAAATCTGTAATCTACTGGTCCATATCAAGACATATATTAAAAGTGCATCTTTGCATAGCCTTGTGAGTTTTCACTCAGTAATCTAACCTTTGCTAAATTCTGGGCTAAATTCTGGATATTCTCCATACAACAAAGCTTACTAGAAATAAAGTCTGGATAATCTTTGGCTTCAACCAATGCTATATAAGGCTTTCAAGTTCTGCCAGTCACTTAACTAGGATTTCATTTGTAGTCGTTTTCTGCTAACAGCCCAAAAAACCACCTTTCATTGCAGTCACTGCTCAGATAAAAGGTTAATGACCTTTTCCATCTTGTCTCCTAAACCAACTTGATCAAAAGAGAGGGAAGTGACTCCTCAAATAGCAGTCCTGTTTCTCTAGTGTGGCTGTATAGTACCTAACTCATTAAGTCCTGTGAGCTTGATTCTGGTGGCAAATCGGCTCGCATCTGAAGATCATCAGTACTTTATTTCTGCCTAGTTTGGGTCATGAAAGTTCCTTGAAATTACAAACTTCCTTGTTACATCTTCCACCACAGAGATTCTGAATGGGTTCATCAGCATCTTGCTAAAGTACTGGCAAGTATGTATACCCCCACTTTATATATGTAGGCTTTTCCTGTGATTTCAGGTTGTTTGAATGGCACTTTCTTTTTTTCCTCTCAATGAATTAGGCATATTTGTGTGGAATAGAAATATATTGATTTTTTTATCTTGGGTCTACATTTCTTCACTGTTTTTATTAAAGGATTTGCTTATCAACATTGCTGTCCTCTTATTATACCTTATTGACTTTCTTTCACAGTCTAGGGGAAGTTCGATAATCCTTGTCACTCTATAAAAAGTAGATTCTTCCAAGTACAGCATTTCAATGAACCTTACAAAGTAAAAAGACAGATCTGGCTCTGATAGCACAGTAAATACATTTCACACATTATGCATTAAAATAGACCTCATTTTAGAAGGCATTGGGTTTGTGTGAACTACCCTTCAGTATGCAAAAGAAAATGTCTGTTGGCATGAAAAAGAGGGACCTATTAAAACTCTTAACAGTGGTATTCTGCATTGCTGTATCAGTCTAAGTGACACTGGGAGCAAAAATAAATTTAAAATTCACCACATATGGTTCATATATTCTTAAATTAAAAGAAAAATCAGTGAATATTGGGAACCAAAAAATTAGAAGGTAAAACTTCTAATTATTTTTTTTGCTTGTTTTCCTGGAGGCATTGATCACATTTCTGTCCATCTACAGGTCTGCTGTCCTGCTGGCTCTTCAGCATAATCACAATGCTATGCAGTTGCTTATACACCTCACACACAGTACTCAGCTGCAAGTTATTGCTGTGTAATTTATGTTTAAAAGGAAAAAAGCAGGCTAATAATTGTACCTGGGAGGTGGGAGGCCCCTTGTCTGTCAGTAGAAGGTAGGAACTTGAAGATGTCCTTGTTGATATCTTGGTTTAACTACTTTCAAGGTGATGAGTGATTCACTTATTGAAGCTGAAAAACATTTCCTTTAGGAGTTTAAAACAGTAACAAAAAAGCCATGCTTATTTGTGAAAGCTAAATGCCCTTCCTCCCAAAAGGGTAATATCTCTCAATGAGAGGAGACCCTGTGTGTTTAAAGCAGTGAACTGGCATATGTCCTACGGGTTAGGTTTCAAGAAATTCATGGCCAAGAACGTGACTAGGAGAGATCTGCTCTTCTTTGAAAAGTCTGCAATAAACTGATCATATAAACTGCCTTTATACTCAGTAAATGAACACTCAGAGAGCAGTTATACCTGAAATATTTTTGTGCATTGCTCTTGGGATAGTACAAACCTCTTCCTGCAAGTTTCTGCTGATTTCCCTGATGAGACCAATGTGCCTCTCATCAGTGGATACAATATTTCTCCCTGTGTTGCAGGCCAGGGCATACTGTCATCAGAGTGGATTAAATACTTGGAGCATGTTCTCACTGCATGGAAGAATGAACTCTGAGTTAACATTTGTGATTTTGGATGAAACAGCTGAGCAGTAAGGGCACCACATCAGTCTGTACTGCTCCAGTACTGAATATGCTGTTTTCTTAATAATGAAACAGAAAAAAAAAACCCACAAACTCCCCAAACCAACTTCTTCCCTATTTCTATAAATAACTTAAAGATAAAAGCTTCTAAGGTAGAATGAAATTATTAATACTAAGGGTCAGTAGTGAATGTCTTAAGCCTTTACTGACTTCAGTATTTCAAAATTACTTTGAATATCTTAAAAATGGAACTGTGAAGCCAAATAAATTGTACTGCAATACATAAAATGCAAAAGTTCTTTATTCATGGTATTTTTGCCTGTGTCAGTGAAATTAAAAGTAAAGCAATAATGAAATCTGCTGTACCTCTCTTGTTCTTTCCTCTGGCAAGCATTTTGCCATGAATTAAATAATTTAAACAAAGTGCATGGAAGAAAAACAAAGCCATATTCTTGTTGCTGGTAAATGCAAATGATTAAATATATTTTTGCTTAAAGAAATGTCTAATTTATACAGGATGTAACTTAGTGAAGAGATGGAGTGAACCCACACCAGCACCAGAGTATCCCATCTATGACACTCATGGGATTTGCAGACCATGTGTTTACATGCCCTCAGAAAGAATGCAAAAATTAACAGATTTTCTGTCTTCTATACTGGTATTCTTGTATTCCAAACTCTCAAATTAAAAGAAAAGAAAGCATTCCAATCTTGGGAAAATTTTCTGCCTAACAAAGCTTTTTGGTAAACATGAACCAAATTCACTATTCTGTGAATATTTTTCATTGAAGCTCTTATTTAGCTCCTCTGAAATTAACCTATATAAAACACCTAACAATTGTGCTAGATTGTCAGATCCTCCATAATTACATTTCTTGGTTAAAACTTTGAATTTCTAATGTTTATGATCAAATTGCATACTATTACTCGTGTATATTTTTATTTTTAATTTATGTAAATGGGAATCTTTACAGGCTGCTTTTAATAACCTGCAAATTTGTGAACAACCTATTTCAGATTTCTATTCCTGGAAACTTTAGAATCACTTTTCTTTGAATAGGGATTAAAAATTTCTAAACTTTCTTCATTAAATAATTACTAACAAAAAATTATTTTGAATCATTAGCACCCAATATTTCTGTGATAAAATAAGCTCTTCATGTCATGGTAGTGTTCTATCAAGAAACAATGAAATCAAGATGCTTTTCTATTTAACTGTCAAGTTAAATCACAGAGCATGTGTCTTAAAAAATAGGGATGGCTTGTTATTTTCCAGGCAAGATCTTTGGGATTCTCATCCGTTGGCAATGAGGTCTGTTACAGAAATATTCATAAAATTCTCATAATGATGAGGATTTTCCTCTGTGGCAGGCATTTGAATTTTGATAAATATTGCAGGCAGAAAGGACTTTTCTTTCCAGAGTAAACCAACACTGACTGCTGTTTATGTTGTACCATCCTTGGATGAGCTAGCGCCTTTCAGAGAAGTGTGTCTTGTTTGGAGGAAAAAAAAAAAAGTAGCTAAACTGACCTAGTGCCCAAGATTTTTTAAAAAGGCCTTGGTTTCAGTAGTCATCTACCTCAGAAAAGTTTAAAGGCTCTCTTTAAAAATCCTTTTTTCTGTGCAAAATTCTGCCAATGCACTGAGCCAGCCATTTTAACCAGTAATTATGAGATAGTGATTCTTTTAAAAAAAGAAATCATAGTGTAGTTCTCTGAGGGTTAAAGGATTCCATTCACTTGGTACGTATTTCTAAAATGAATCATAGAATCATAGAATCCTAGGGGTTGGAAGGGCCCTCGAAAGATCATCTAGTCCAACCCCCCCTGCCAGAGCAGGGCCACCTAGAGTACATCGCCCAGGAACGTGTCCAGGCGGGTTTTGAATGTCTCCAGTGAAGGAAACTCCACAACCCCCCTGGGCAGCCTGTTCCAGGGCTCTGTCACCCTTACAGTAAAAAAATTTTTTCTAATATTCAACTTGAACCTCCTATGCTTCAATTTACACCCATTATCCCTTGTCCTATCACTGGTCACCACTGAGAAAAGCCTAACTCCATCTCCCTGGCACTCACCCCTCACATATTTGAAAACATTGATGAGGTCACCCCTCAGTCTCCTTTTCTCCAAACTAAAGAGACCCAGCTCCCGCAGCCTATCCTCATAAGGGAGATGTTCCACTCCAAAATGAAGATCATAACCAAATGCCTCCTTTTTGTATATCATAAATAATAATAAAATTAAAATTTATACTCAAATAACACTATGAAAACAAAAAGTTTTGACTACATAATATTCGTATAAAGGTTGAACTGTTGAAGTTTTCTCCATACTTTCTCCTTACTTGATCATAAATCTGCTGCTGTTATCCAAGTTGTGTGTTTTTCTTGGTATAAACAAAATTCAGCACATTATGACAGCAGTTGTAAATACATTTGGCCATATATTGTAACAGCTTAAGGAAGTATATTTGCTGTTCTGCATAAAACAGTTTTTCATCCTTAAAAAAGAAACATTTTTATTTATATACATTTTGACACCTGGAAATTAATTTATTTACCTTCTTTTAATCAGCAACAATACTTAAGCTCTGACTCCCTTCTTGTTTTTGTGATTTCTTACCCATAACTTTATTGAGGAAAATAACTTAGTTGTATCTTAGTAAATCATCAATCTTTGATCTAGAAGATAAATACCAATCTATATTTTTCCATAAAAACTCTTCAATAAAAATTATGAAGAACCTCAAAATTTTTGCTGTTTAGGGTTAATCACCTGCCTCAGTGCTAAATAGGACAGTTCTCATTCACACCTCTAATCTCCTGTATTTTTCTTGTCTGCAATGAATTTTTTACTTGGGAACAAGTCAAGGTATAACAAGTATAGATATAAAAAGATATAACAGGTAACCCCTGTTTCTGTTATTTTTTTCAGCTGGCAGTGGTATGGTTTAATGGTTTAAATTTGAGTTGGGGAAACTGGAATTTCAGCTGATAGCTAATGACTTGTGAAACTGATTTAGACAAATATTTAATCATGTCCCTATGACAACTTGTGGCTTTAACGAAGGGTAAAATTAACAAGTACTCTGGAAGACTTCTTTAAATTAATGAATGTGGCTGGAAATGGAATTTGTTAGGCTTCACTTTGCATCCATACTTATTGACTGCTGGTCAAAAGACTGGCTCAGAATCAAAGTCTATGAGAAGTTGGTAAAAAACAGTACTAGATTTATCTTGCATAATTCCTATGAATGTTACAGTCACCAAAGTTGATATTAATCCAAAACACATCCTTGGTCACAACAGTGAAGCTTACAGACATGCCATCCTCTGCAGCTATGTGAGATGAGCTACAGCATCTTTCTATTGTCTTTGTTTTCTACTAGAAAATCAGTATCTAAAAATGTGTGATTTCTGTTACAGTTCTTGAGATGCTAGGAAGAATAGAACTGCAATGGATTCCTGATGTCAGACTGATAAAGAAAATAATATTTTCAAATAATCTGCAGTTTTATGTGTCTTCTGTGATAAATCCGTGATTTTTCACTTGAAAGGGTTCATATTACAGGCAGTGCAAGCCTTTAATTATACATCTTTTTCTCACTCTGCAGTTGTAGTGAAAAATCTCTATTGTAGAATTAAGATAGTTTTCCTTGGTGGCACACTTGAACAGCTTGGTTCTTTCATAGGCAAAAGTTTCTTATAAGGGAACAACATGTAATTCTAGGTAGAATCATTACTCAGTTGAATGAAGCTCACAACTACATGGTACACCCAGTAGCACATCTCTTTGAGAATAGCTTATCTTAATATGCATTTTGTCTTGAGCTCTCAAACAAAATGAAATAAGATTTTACTGTTTTGCAGTGACTTGTAACCAGTTTAGAACACAACTCTTACTTTCAGTTACGGAATAACTAATGTTTTGAGAAGTTACTAGGTATGCCTGTTAAACTATTACTACATTGGAAGTAAGGAACATTAATGTGTCAAAACACAGTTAATTCAAATTATTCTTGCATTTGTCCAAAATTTACATGTGAAGAAAAAGTAATAGCTACCTCTACAGTCAAGCAACATATATGAAAAATAACATTCTGCTTCTGAGTCCAAGCTGCTGCACAATTCAGGTGTTTCTACAGCAGCCGGGAAAATCTTTTCTTGCTTTCAGACTCACTGCTTACTGCTCCAGTGTTCTATTTGGTAGTAATGGTTTAGGGATAAATAAAGGTTTTGCAAGAAATAGATCTTTTCACAAAGCCAGTTTGTACCTGTTGAAAACAAAATGCCCAGGTGGAGCTGGCAAATGCTTGAATGGAAGAAAATTTTGTGTTATGTGCTCAACATACCAAGGAAAACTTCAGTTAGCATTTCTATTCCACCCTTGCACAACAGAGCACTTTGAGAACTTAAATGGTTAACGTTATTCAATTTCATAATTTATGGACAAAAGCTGCAGTGAAATCTAGAAAAATGAAAACAATGCCCAAACTGAGTTGCTGGAGTAATAGAGAAGTATTTGTTGGGACAGCATAGCCTAGGCTGTCCCAGTTATAGTCAACAATAAGGTGATAGTTACCTTTCCACTATGGTCCCAGAGGAAGACAAAAAGTAGAATAAGGAAACAGACTAATTGCTTCCCAGACAAAGAAGTTTCAAATGGGACACAGCAGCACATAAGGGTGCCTGAGCCCAGGGTTAGTCCAGAAAAGCCTTGGAGCAGTCACACCTTTACCTAGGAAGATGACCTCTCTCAATGAGTAATGCTCTTCTCCAGCAAGAACACAGAACTCAAAAGCAAACAGTAGATAGAAAAACTGCTGGTTTGTTTTTAGTTGTAGTTTGTTTTTTTTTTTAATTATTTTTAAGAAGCCATTTTTTTATACTGAGCACCATGGGAAGGAGCACTGTGATTGACCCATTTGGGTTACCTGACCCATCCTCTCCTCCTCATAGTCACAGTTCTTCCTGCTTTGCTGATTTCCACATCCATGGGTTGCTTGTGGGTTTCCAGGTGGTCTCAGGTCAGTATAGCCAGAGGAAAATTTTTTCTGATTTCTTATAGCCAGGATGCTCTCTGAAACTGCTGTCACTGAGAAGAAATGCTGAGGCTGTGGATGGAGCTTCTGAATGTGAGCATCTGATACTTTCAAAGACGGTCTTCAAAAACACAGTTAAGAATTTCACAGTAGGGAAAAAAAATTTTTTTAATGACTGGCAAATAATTGACTCTGTAAAATATGCAACCTATGTTGGCATTGAAAATAGCTCTAATTTTCAACTTTAATAACTGTTATTATATTTGCCTGCTTGATTCTAAGAAAAGAGATAAAATTCCTTCTGGAAGCAACTATTAAAAAATCTCAGATATATCTGTAGCTGAAACATTAACACCTCAACATTTTCCAGTTCAGGTAATTGCCAATTTGGCTTAAAACAATTACAATTATAACAGTTAGGTTTTATGACTGATGGTGTGGAATAGGTTATGGTATAAAAATCAAAAACTGAAGAAGAAATTATGATGCCCTTTTGCAAAGCTGTTTGTATGCAAATCCTTATTTACATGCAACATTTTATGCTCATACTGTGCATGATTTGGCTTTTGAAAACATTGATCTGGAAATGCAGAGGCATTTTTCCTAAGACTTTTAGATATTTCATTTATTTCTTATAATGTTGTAAGTCTCTATAGAGAAATGAATAAGTAATTTAACTATCTCTTGGCCTTGTTCCTGGTCATAAATTCCTTAAAAATCCAACAAAATTTTTAGTTTCCCGTAAGAGTGATGAATTTATATGGGGTAACAGGATGTCGTTTTTGGTCCTGTGGTTCAGTGTCACTTTTGCAGCTGATTTCTGATCTTTCTGTCTATCTTACTTTTACATAAGAAAAATTTCTATTCTATGAAAATTTCTTTACAAACTCAGTTTAGTCTTGCTGTTCTGCAGCTATGGTATTCATTGTAAACTTTTTTCTAAACATTAGTTTTGCAAATGCTGTATATTTTAATATGTTCTTCAGTTCTAGTTGCTTGAAATTAGAACAGTATTTTATATTCTACGTGCAGAGTAAAAATAAGCTTGAAGTGACTAATATAAGCTTTAAATGAAAACACAGAAACCCAGTCATCTAAGATGATCCTCCTGTCTTCACCAGCAGATGCCAGAACTATCAGCTATATGACCTCTGTGTCTTTGAGATAAAGGGACCTGAAATAAAATGGGAGGAGGCTCTTCTGGAAACCCGAGTTCCAGAGGGAAGGTAGGGAAAAGTATGCAGCCTAAAAAAGGAGAAACAGACAGCTGTGAATATTGACTGAAAGGGATATTTTGAAAAATCTGACCATAAATTTGAGTCTGCAAAACGTGAAGTTGAAAAGTTTAAGAATAGTGAATTTCCTTTCTCCAGGAGAAGTAATGCTTACTTTTAATTAAAATAGTAAAAATCTCAGCTTTCTATCCAAGTTAGGCTAGACCAAGACCATGAGTTCTTAATCTTGAATACCTGTAACCTGTATATTTGAGTTCATACAGGCAACTATGAACTGTGCAGATGAGCTGTCAGGAAAATACTTGTACATTTTGTTCTGTTGGAGAAATTGTTGTAAAGAAGTTATCACTCTGAAAAGCTGTGGTTCTGATAAATTACTATCTTCTCACTTTCCAAGTTTCCAGTGTGATGTAAGTAGAATGTGCTTGTCAGCACAGCTGGGCAGAATCTTATGCCACTGCATGATCCTTTTTACCTTGTTTTAAATGCAATCCATAAAGAACTTGCTGAAATGGCTGGAGACAGAAGTGAGAAAGGAAATTATCAGTTTCTGAATAGAATGGTTCACTGTTACAAGAAATTACATGCAAACTACAATGCAAAAACAAAGCTGTAGATACATCTTTCTCTAGAATTTCCCCTGACATCTATAAAACAAATAAGTCACTTTTCATACAAGCAGCAAATATGAATTGTCTGGGACTTTTTCTATTTAACTGTCTGCTACGAAACTTTTCATGTTCTCTGCAGTTTGTAGTTCTTGTGGAAGAGTAGCATATTTTGGAAGTGTTTTCAACCAGGAGGTGCTTACCCCTTATGATGCCAGGATTCAGACTCTGCAAAGTATAATTTAAAATGGCAGTTCTTCCAACTAAACTATAAAGAGAAAACAGTAGAGATAATACTGCTGTAGATACTAGGAACCCTGAGATATGCAGACAGTCTCACTGTCAGGGCACAGCACACCATATAAACTCCATCTCTAGAAATGATTGCCCCATTTTGGTCATTTGAGGTATTATAAGATTTTTCTTACAAGAAAACAACTGTTCATAATTTCTTCTGTCAAATAGAAAGGATGTTCACAGAAGAACTTTTGCTGCATTTTTAGAGAAAGGCAAAGGCACAGGGGGTGTAATCGCCTGTTCCAAGTGGGAGATGCCTGCAGGCTCCTTTTACAGAGGTGGCCAAGCTTACCCTGCATCCAGGGGATATAGACTGACTGCACAACAAAGCCTGAAGGCCAGCAGTAATGTAGCCCAGCAAGAACTTGGGGGGACTCAGTTAATGAATGTGTGGGTCATTAACTCCTTGATGGACAATGGTCTCTCATTTAGGATCATTGGAAAATGCCAGAGGGAATTATCACACCTAAACAATAGTCCTCAAGTGAGTGAAAAAAGACATTTGTGTTGAAGATAAAGGTATCCAGCTGTGGTGAAGAATTGCAGGAATTGGATCAGTTTTGTGGTTAGGGAATGAATTGCCTCGTTTTTAGACCAGAAATTATCAAGGAGAGACTAAAATGAGTGTGAATATCAGTGCAGCACAAATGCCGAAACTTGTAAGAATTCTCTGTAACTTATTCTTAGGTTATTTTTGTAGTCAGTATGGGGTCGAACAAGACATGAACACTGGGATGGATGGCTGCATATCCTGTCAGCTGTAACTAAGAGCTGTAACCTAATAATAAATTTCTGAAGAATACAGATGCTTTCCAACAAATAGTGATAAACTAGTTTGTTAGAAAGTCTCTGGTTTTTTGTTCTAAGCTCCTGACCTGTTTGGGAGCTATGCTGTTTAGCCTTCTCCAGCAAAGCACTTCCTGCAATCTCTACATGTCTGTAGCTACTTTAAAGTGTTAAAGTCTCTCGTAAGCAGTTTCAGATCTCTCACTACTGCCTAAGTTCTGTTTAAGGTGTGCAACACAAGATGTCGTTTAAAATACAGTAAATGGATTTACTGCATTAACAACTTGCTATATAAGTATCAAGATATAGCTATGTTGAATCTTTAAAAAAAAGCCCAACCAACCAACCAATAAAGAAACAAACAAAAAAATCCAAAACAAAAACCCTGAAACACCACAACCCAAAACAAACCAAAAGGAAACACAAGCAAACAAAACAACATGGACTGAATTAAAATGTTACAGTTTCCTGCTGAACTACTAATAAACTATCAAATCAATTCTGAAATGAAAATCCAGTCTATGGAATTTCAAATGAACCAAATAAAACTTAATGTTTATAATCTGTCATTGCTTCTAAAGTAGTGACAACTCCAGGTAATATGCGAGGAGAATTTCTGACAGAAATTCAAAGTGAGAGCTCTTTTGCTGCATGTGAGATGAGTAAATAGCTCCTAACTACAAAAGCAACCAAGGGAATAGAAAAGAATTGAGAAGAGATGGTGAGAAAAGAAGGGTATTGCAAACACTTGACTAATGTACAACGCAGTGTGATCTGTCCATTTGGGATTTCCTAGAGATTAACAGTGCAGAGCTTCAGCTTCATCAGGGACATTCCTGTCATGATTTTCATGAATGCTAAAGACTGCATGGAAGACTCAGAAGTCATTTATGCTAGATTAAACCCTCAGTAATTAAAAGTTATTTCTATGTTATGTATGTGAAACTGTATATTACAAGTGTTTATGTGTTGCCATTTCTAAAAGTGCCAACACTGCTTGAGTAACCCAAGATGTGTAAGGATATAAAGCCTGTGAAATGATGCAGCAAAAATTAGGCTAGATTTATAGCTGCATATGTAATTTGACAAATCAATTCAGATTTGATGGAATGGCAAGGTAAAAATAATACCTAGAAGGTTTTCTATCTTAAACTGTCTAACAATTTCATAGGAAAAAGGTATTTTGTTATCTTTATATTTGGTATCCATAATATATAGCTTAGCCTGCATTTGTAACCTTCTGCCCTTTCTATATAAAAAAGTATAGTGACATCAGAAGTAAGATTGCAAAATGGATTTAGTGTAGTAGCTGAAGTGAGCAAATCTGTAAGTAATATAAAATGGAAGCACAAGCAAAAGGTCTTGTTCTGCACAAGGTCTCTTAAAGAATCACCAACAAAGATACCAAGGAAAGGTGATTTTAATACAGATTTATGAAAGTGCAGCTGAATAGAATTTAATAGCAAGGCTCACTCTGATATGTACTGTGTTGAAGGGACTTGTAAGGGTTGGAACTGGATGGAAGTGATTTATACAGGGGCAGGGGAGACTAAATCAGAAATGAGTTGGAGCTATTTGCACAGGGATTAGGGAAAAGGATGAGAAAGACCCTCACTTTGAGTCACAAGAGGCAGAGTGGACCCCTTTGTTTTCTAAACTCCTTCACAGAGAGGACTCTGGGTATGGCTGGATCCACTCCTAGTCCCAGACTTCGCCAACAGATCACAAGTAGGGGGATTAAGTGTAGGGATTTCAGTGTGATGCTTATCACACTTATGTCTCTGATGTGAAGAGGTAGTAAATTGAGATCGATTGACCCTATTACAACAAAAAACAAGATTGGTTTATAATATTTTCTAACAACTTAATAAATTATCAACAACCTGTTACAATCAGGAGAGCTGTTAAAGACTTAAAGTTTCTAAATTAAATTGTGGACACATATGTATGCACACAGATGCAGAGGTCAACTTGTAAAGGTACATAATTTCATGAATGAAATACTCCTGGCTACATAGAATCAAATCATAGCAACCTTAAGATATTTTGACTCATGCCCTGTATTTGAGAGAAGTTGCCAGTTACTTACTCTTCTCAACTGGGTGAACCAACCTCCTTGTGAGGTATGGAAGATGCAAGGTCAGCTGAGAGCTGAGAGAGCACCCAAAGGCCTCCCTCTTAGGACCAGTATTTATTTGGTCTCAAGATGACTGACTTTGGTCAGTATTTTTCCATGTTGACTGTGCTTCAAATTAGGTCATCTTTGACAGCTTTCAGCATAGGCCTGTCGTCTGAGCAGGAGGGGTCTCAGTTGTGCTTCACCAACACCACCAAACAACTTGAGTGTCCACACAGCCTTGTCCACAGCACCACACAGCCTGAGGAAGAATGATCTGCTTACCACCAGAAAGACAGTCTTTTCATAATTTTTAATGTGCAATAGAAAGGGATTACATACAAGGCATGGAATAATTAGTCTATACTAATGCTTATTTCTAGCAATTGCTCAGAGCTTTACAGAAGTTTGAAATAAGAAGAAAATGGACTATAAGAACTTGAATGATCTTTTTTTTTTGTGAAAGCAGATATTAAAAATATGGGGAATTAATTCATAAGAAGACCATAAATTCAGTTGAAATTCAGAAAAGGAAGATAGTGAATGCAAATGCATGTTCGGAACATTATCTATTCCTTTTTCTGGACTCAAAGAAAAAATATCCTCAAAGACTGTTTCAAGAAGTATTAACTAAGAGTCTTCACAGCATTCAAGTTTAAACTTGTAACTTAGATAATTATTGTAATATGAAGAAAATCTGGACTTTCAACTTTTTGACTGCAATGATGCCTTTTACACAAATTATGATTCAGTAGTCTATGGAATCTTATTTTCTTTAATTACTTGTAAGTTCTTAACATTGTCTATATTAGCTATTTACTTAGAAAGCAACTAGGTCTACCATAACTTGGGAAAGCTTTATACTAACTAGTTTAATGACGACAGTCTTTTGGACTTGAGCAAGTCCTTGATGTAAACTTTTCTGATTGTCCTTTATTTTTCTACACAGAGTAATTTGTCCTGATGATTTTGGAAAAACACCGTGGCCTATTTCAGTGTAACTGGACTTTTTTCTTTTGTTTGAGTGCACCTACTTGTGTCTTACTCTGCATATCATGTTCCACAGGAGTATTTCAGTCTGATCCATTTGTAAATCTAGCAAAATTCAGCTATTTGTCATAGGCTTATACTAGAAAGTAAGGGTCAATTTTTTTGATCTCATTTTTTTTTTAAATCTTAGACTGAGGAGTTCCCACGGATAGCTTGGTTTGAGCACCAATTTTTACATCAAGAATGGGGGTATTTTTTGTTTTAATTTACAGGCTGTAGGCTAAACTAGCATCATTATTTTTAAATAGAGCTTGGACTTTTGATTTTTGGTCATTTAACACAAAGCTGTTTTGTGTAAGGACTGTAATCTTTACTTTTGCTGAGATGAATTCTGCTAAGAATTCTGTTAAAAGAAAATCAAGGAACTTACATTCTTGAGAGACCACCTGTTGTGCCCAGTCACTTCTTGATTAACATAATATCTGTAAGTACATAAGTTGGAATTGCAAATGTAGTACCCATATGCAGGAAAGGGTAAGTTTTTTCTTTTTCCTCCTTTTTCTAATGGTTAATATTAGTATGCAGTTTATCTTGTTAAACGTAAAGTATGTCTGCATCATATTTGAGGTTTAATCATTTGATTTAATTCAAAAGTTCCCTTCAGACAACAGAAGAACAATTCTTTTTTTGTCTCTTTTTCAGGTTTACCTTGTCTATAAATGAGTCTATCCATTTGTTAAATTTTTTTTCTATGTTTACTCATTCTTTATTTTGCCTTGTTACAATATGTGTATTTTTGGATAAATTTTTCCCTCATATCAGCACATGAAGTGTCTGTTAATTTTAGATTCTGATTTTAAGGAAGATTTCAAGGCACTTGGGTGGTTTTTAAACAATACAGTCTGGAGAATACCCCAAAGAGTGGTGACTTGCATCAGTAAAATTACCATAAAAAAAAAAAAAAAAAAAAAAAAAAAGATTTCTCATTTTTTTCAGTATCATGTTTAGTTGTGCAGTGATGGCATTCACCTGAGTCTAATGTTTTCAGGCTCTTTGGTCAAACTATACTATAGTATGATAGTTGGCATGGAGAGGAAGAACTGTAATATGTGTGAACAGAAAATACAAAAGTTTATATAGGTAGATGTATTATGCAGCATTCAATCCTTTATTTTATGCAATAGTCCTTGACAGAGATGGATGGCCTAACACTACATGAAATAGTAGCATGCTACAGTACTGCAGTTCTCAGATTTGTCACTTTGTTCCTTTCCTCTTCCTTTACATGGTGCAATCTACAGCTCTTCAGTCCTACCCATACATTCCTTTCCCTTTTGGGAAGCTGGGCACTTGGTCTGCTCCCTTAAGTCATCCTGAATACTCATAGGCAGCCTTTGCTTTCCTCTGTAAAAGCCACTGGCTGACTCATTCCCTTGGTTGTGTAACTACTGATTGGCATTTGTGGCAAAAACCATGTAGCCTTTTCCTCTGGTGAATGATCTGGCCCCAAGAAAAAATGGCCTATTTTAGCTCTGACCTACTTGTAGTTAATTTGTCAGCCTTCTCTTTGCATAGTTTCTTTATTAAAATCAAAGAGGGCCCTCAAGCCACCAATATTTGAACCAGCTCCTGAAGTTGTCTTAATATCTTTGATGGAATTACAGGGCAATTGTAGATATGTAACATTTCTACAGTGTTTTGTAGGAGAACTAACTGTAGCCACCTCAAAAAGCCAATATGCATATCATAAATATTAATAATTTATTGAGTAATTCTCAATGGAAGGACACCCTCTGAAAGAATATCAGTATAAAATATGTTGTAATCTTTCTTTTAAATGCAAAGTTAGAAAATATCCTTAATTAATATGGATGATTTTTCTCCTAGTAACCATGACTTTGAGAGATTTATAGTACTGATTTTCATAATCAAAGTGCCTATTTTTTTAATCTAATTTTGTTTTCATCTTAAAAAAGATTATTTTCATATTTTAATTGTTTGCTTATAGGGATTTTTAATTGCTCTTGGCAGAGAAAATAAAAAGAGATTCCTCCCATCTAGTTACTATTCTTTCTTGCATGGTAGCAATGCCTATTGTGTATTTATTTTTCTTTCTTTTTTACCTTCAGCAACCTCTCTACAGGAAATTTTTATCACAAAAGAAAACTGAATGCATAAACAAAGCCCTGTATAATGAGCAGGTGGTATATTATAAGCATATTCTTCTTGCTTTTCTGAATTTTGCACTGCAGAAATCAGGATTATAAAATGCATGTTGATCAGCATTGTATGCACCTTAGTGATCTCAGCCTTTTTTATTAGTTTTATCTTATATTTCACCATTAACAATTGTATATTCATCCTTCTATCAAATAGCAAGAAAAAAGGTAATCCTGAATGTTTCTTTTGGTTGTTTATTGTGGGGTTCTTCTAATGACTCATTTTCTCAGCTGTAATTGACTACTGTGGTGTCTCAGTTGCTAAGTGGAGAGAAACTATTTATTTCTTGGATACCATATCACTCACAACCCTCTTCTCTAACCACTTTCTAGGAATATATTCAGGTGAGTGCAAATACTGTATCTATACATTTGTTCCCTTATGCTCACCTGTAGAAAGGATAAATGAAACTACTAGTTCTAGAAGTAAGGCTTTTCAGGTATTTAGTAAATTTAGCTGGGAAAAGGAAGGGTGACAGATTCTCTGTACTGGAAGTTTTATGGTTCTTAACTCAGAAAGCCAAGAAATTCTTCTTTTGCCTGTTGACAGAACATTTGTTTCCTGAAGAGACCCACTTAGGTTAAGGTTAAAAGATTTTTTTTTTATTATTTTATTTTATTTTTTTTAGAAATCTCAGAAGTCACCTAGGTAGCTTGGATTTAGGCCTTGTTAAGTTGTGATTCCTGCTCTGGACATCTCTTGAAAGGGTCATTGAGGAGTAGGACATGTACTAGCACTTCGCTACACTTGCTGAGGAGGATTCTTTTTTCTAATGTGGAGAAGTTGGAGTAGTGTGAATTTTTAGTTAGAGTGAAAACTTGTGGGTGCTCTGTGTGGTTGTGCCCCGTTTTTTGCTATGATGAGCAGAAGAGCAGGTATTAGAAAGCAGAAATACTGCTGATCTCTGCATAATGGAGGGACCAGAGAGAGAGGAAGAAAAGGCAGCTTAAAACCCACCCTAGGAAGAATCAGAAACATTTTAGCTCCACTGTCTCTAAGTTTTGCTAGTAAGGAAATGGTTCCAACTTTATTGCGCCATCTGTCCATGACAAGAGACAGAATGGTTTGAGAATGCTGAGCTTTTGCTGTAAACGTCAACTTAATGCTACCTTGGGGAAAAATAACTTGAAATTATCCTTGAAGTTACCTTGATGAATTACAAATCTAACAAGGAGAAAGTTACATGAGAGAGCTGACAGGCTGCTGACCAGTTTTGCTGAAATAACAGTGATCAGAGAAGCTATTTTCAGTGGTTAATTTAAGTTTCCTGACAAGTACAAAAAAGTATAGATATTGAATTATCCAAGGTCAAATTCCACTAAAAAAGTTCTGATATGATGATGCTTGTGTCCAGAGATCCATGAGGAACTACAGATCAAATGCTAATGTCATTCTCTCTAATTGACAACAGCCTCACACTAGTGAAATTCTACCTGTTTTCTAAAATTATTCCAGATTTGTACCTCAGACTTATAGAACCAGTCATCTTGGCGGGTACAAAAGTTTGATGCATTATACCCTTACAGTATCCCTAAAATGGCATCTTGTCCCTGAAAGAAAAATAGTCATATTCCAATGTTGCTTAGCATCTTCACCAGTAAAAAACAAAAAACCAAACCACCAAAAAAACCCACCCCAAACTAAACAAACCATCAAAAAAACAAAAACAAAAAAACCCCACACCAAAATAACACCCCAAACTATCAAAAACATCTTTTCATTACTAGTAAGTCATTTTTTTTTCTTTCCTCTTATTGAGGGTGGGGGAAGAATTGCCACTTGCATTTGTTGAGGGTTTGGGTTTGTTGTTCTATTTTCCCTTTTTTTTGTATAAAACACTTTCTTCTTTGCATGTCATCCTAGGATGATAGGATTCAGATGCAAATCTCTGCAATATCAGGTTGACTTCATGAACATTCAGGAACCGAGCCCCTTCTCCTATTCCTTTCCTCTCTTTCCTATCCCCTGTTTATTGTTCTCCTTTCCAGGCCCAGCTCTGGCTGGATAGTCTCTCTTATCCTGAGATGCCTTTGTTTACCACAATCAACCTGAACTTTTAATTTGCTGAAAAGTTTCATTTCAAATTCTTAATGTTATATTTGAAAGAAGGAGATGGCAGTGGTGTCACTCTTTATTTAAAGATCTCTGCCTTTGTAGGAGATACAAATTATACTCGAGGAGACCAAATATTCATTATCTATCAGCAAACTGTGAGTACTCTGTACTCAGTTTTTCTAAATCTCTCCTCTTGAGCCCTATTTCCAGGAATACCTTTATATCTAAACCTTAAAACTAATTTGCTGCATCTCTGTATTTTCCTTCTTTTGTTAGTTATGCTAGGTTTTAATTGCACTGCAGTTTGAACCAACTCCAGGTGTTGTTTAACTGGGATCATATTTTATGAAATAACTGGATAACACAATGCTGCTGAACTTAGGTAAATCACAGAATCATGCAGTATATCAGGTATTTGGAAGGGACCTCTGAAGATTAAGTCCAACCCCCTTGCCAGAGCAGGACCAAAACTAATGTCTTGAATATTTCTGTTTGCTGTTCTCTAACATGTTCTGACCCTTTTGCAAAACTACTGCAAGACCAGCAAAGGCCATGTTATTTTATTCAGCTTTAAAACTAAGTTAGAGATGTTGATGAAGTTTCCAAGGTAATTCTTATTAAAAATAAAACCCCAGAATAATAAAAAGGAATAAAAAATTGTGTGGGAAATAAGTTTTGTGAATAGTATGAATCTATAAAAGTCTGTGTGGATTACAGAAGTGGAACATACTCTCCTGCTTTTCTTCATGCCCACACACTTTAATAAGCATACATACATATGAAGTTTTTATCAATTTGACATAAGGTATGTTTAATATTTTTTCCTTCTTTTATCATCTCCTAGGCCCTCTCACATGTGCCTGCACATAGATGAAAGAGCGGTCATGCTTGGGACAAGATTACAAGATGAATGAAAATACACTGAGCATTCTGGATCTGATGTATATTTCATTCTTGTGAAATACAGGCTTTATAGATGAATGCCAAAAAAGCTTAGGGTTTCCCCCCCTCCTTCCCTTTTTTCCTGGATTTGAAACCAAAATGTAAAGTCCAACTTGAGACTGCAGAGCCATTCACAGATGAAGGCCCAGAGATAGTGTTATTAGCACTCTAGTCTTCATTTTGTGTATTACATTAGAATTATTGTAGCTTATAGAGTCAGTACTGAACACTCGAGAGAGCTGCATTGGTAAGCTGCCCCAAGCCACATTCACAAATGTGAGAATAAATTTGGTTTCAAATACAGCTATTTGTTCTAGATAGCAAACAGCTACCTCTAAGCCTTTGCTTCTGAAGCAGGTTTTAACTTTTTTACAATGGTTTGACTGTCAAGCAAAATAAGCTGCTTTTCTCTTGGAAGGAAGATTGTATTGCAGGGTTGAATTAAAGGACATCTTTGAGACTCTAATTAAATTACCTCTATTGTACTTATATGATGTTTGAAAATAAATCTTCCAAATTGAAGTGCTATGAAAAGTTCAACATTTTACTAGGGGTTTAGCTGCAAATTATTAAAGATTCCTAACATTAAGAATTGCACATAGCTTATAACAGTGTAGATTAAAGTGAGTAGTACCTTGCTATACTGGATGCAAAGCATTGTATGGTGCTTTCCCTTCTCATTCATTTCCTTGTCAAGTTGGTTCATTTCAGAGGTGGCTTTATGACAATTTATCATGTAGCTAGGTGGCAGGTGTTACTTTGGGCACTTTAATCTAAAAGAAGCAAGCATACCACATCTGAGGGTATACTCAGTGACTAATTTTCAAGCTAGTAAAAGTTCTTGAAACAGTAAAAACTTAAACAAACCCCAAACCAAGCCCGTGAGCACTGGTTCAGAACAAGACCCATCTAGATTATTGTCCTGCCTCTTTCCTAGTCTTTTGAAGAACTCTGTGAGCATGTGGTGGAACTTTTCCTCTTTATTGCAATTCAGGAAGCAGGATTTAATTATTAAAAAATTCTTTATATTTGGTAGACCTGGAAGCTTTTTTGTTTCACCTTCCTTTATTTTATTTTTTAAATAATAAGTAATTAATCTAATTGATTTTTTAAATGTGTGTGTTGTATTTAAGCACAACTAGAGGTGGACTCTGTCCCATTAACCACTTTGAAATCCGCTTGCTCCAAGGTGTTTTTAGTGTGAATTTTACACTCCAAAAATAGCTCTTTCATTTCTGGGTTGGTCAAGAACTCCATATTGAACTCCTTCAAGCCCTAGTGATCTGTTGGTCTTCATTTTATGAGTTTGTTTTAAAGCCTCTTCTACTTATGTTTCAATCTGACACAAATCTGTTCAGCACCGCCCTTGAAAAGAAAAGCTTCTGGTGTGGGAATCTATCCAAACTTCAGCACAGCAAATAGGGAGACAAATATTTCCCCTAGTCTTCCAGTGTAGTCTTTGCCTCCTCTGAATGTGTTCTTTGTATTTTAATAGTTTATTTGCCCTCCACACTCTTTGCTAAACATTCTTGTCCCAGTAGGTTTGGAAAAAGATTCATCATTTTCTTGATGCCCTCAGAGGCTGTTCCTCCTGTCTGATTCTCTTTCTTGTTGGAGCAAAGGAGTGTTGAAAATATGTATATTTTCTATAAATGCACGTGTATATTTTCCCTAAATGTATGTGTGTAGCTATATATACACGAAAATATATTCCCCCACATGCTTTATCATTTCTAATAAGCTTCCTTATCGTGCTTGTTAGCAATAGTAACAGTTTCAGTGTAGTCTTCTTCTAAAATGTGCAGTATATTTGCTCTAAGATTCCAACATCTGGACCTTCATTTGTAAACATCCTTTGCAGTTGTACATTATACAATGTATAACACGAGATAAAATACAGTAATGAGAGCAACTAGTAAAAAAAAAAAAAAAAAAAGCAAAATAGTAGTAGCTGTTTAACTGACTTTTCAAAAAATACAAATAATTCAAAGTACTCTGGAGCAATTATGAGGGTGACAAGGCCCTGGAACAGGCTGCCCAGGGAGGCTGTGAAGTCCCCTTCTCTGGAGATATTCAAAATCCCACTAGATGCAGTCCTGTGTCATGTGCTCTAGGTGATCCTGCTTTAGTGGGAGAGTTGTACTAGATGATCTCTAGAGGTCTCTTCCAACTCTGATAATTCTGTGATTCTATGATTACAGGATCCTTCTTCAGGAATAATGATGTGTAGACTCATCATGCTTTCAGGAGTCAGATAAGTTGCTTCAGCAGTGCTTATTTCAAAGACAGGGGTCTATGTAAGATTGAGCAACATTCCTGGAAGGTGGGAGGCAGACTCAAATCTTGCCAATCTGCTGGGATGCTGTTCAAAAAAAATTATGCTATGTATTGTAATAGTAGTATGAAATAGTACTGTGAGGTTGTTAAGTTGTGAAAAAGTTAAGAATACTCAGCAGAAATAAATCCTACCCTTAGACAGCTGGTTGACTTGGTAGTTTGTTGCTTACTAGTGGAAAGTGACTAAAAAATGTAGAACAGAGAAATGGGTACTCCCTCCTTGAGTGCACATCTCCTTGCTGAGATATGCCTTTGTGTCTAGAGAGACAGAAGATCTAAGTCTATAAATACTGTGTGTGTGTAGGCATGTATGTGTACCTAGTCAAAGGCCAATGATAGTTTCAACCATTGCAGCCCCCTCAATTGCATAGAATGGTTCATAAATTAAACAAATTACAGTACTCCTTCAGTTTATACTGTCTATGGAATCTAGACACAATGACTCCTGAAATCCTTTGCTGCCTGGGTAAAAAAGAAGATAATATTCTTGGGTATGTAAATGTCTTCAATTAAACAGTAATGACAATGAAGAGATTTTTTTCATTTTTCAGTTATAGTTTATTATACAGACATAAGTTAAAAGAATAAATAAAGTATAATAGATTTAAAGCTGTATTTTAAGATGGAAGCTCATTCTGGTTTTACTGATAGTTAATAGATTCTATTCAATCAGAATTGAAAATTACTTGAATAATATGTAGAGTATGATTCAATATGTAACAATACTAAATTACTGAGTAAATAATACTATCCACTTAGCCAATGAATGGCACTCAACTACTTTCCAATATGGACTCTCTAGTGTAATTGCCTTTTGGATTATCAGTAGTCTCCAAATTAATTACCATTTAGTCATATCACAATAACAGTCTGTTCCTCTATTAACTTTTACATTACACTTTTGCCAAAAGGATCTCTTCTGCAAATATTTCTACATTGCAATATGCTATGCATAAAAATACTGTGTTACTATAAACTCACTTTTATCAGTACTTTAAAGCATGCTTCAAATCTTTAAAAAGGGCTTTTATTACTGCATCTGACATTCGTAGGTAAAAAACACATTTACTTTTTTTAAAGATAGATTTTCACTGATTCTTTTCCTGCATGCATTATATTTTCTCATAAAACAGAATTTAAAAGTAAAAAATCAACATTTTATGCCAAAGGAGTAATACCAAACACTGGTCTTGTAGAACAAGCTTGCTTTCTTAATTTCCTGTTCCTTCACTTTCACTCATTGTTCAATGACCAATTTAATTTTGCCAAGAGAAAGCTACTAATTGATAATCACAATGTAATAATTGGAATTTACCAAGGAGAATGTATCAGTATGAAAGAAAAACACAAAACTTTGTTGGCTGAGGTTTTCACATTGAAAGAAACCTTTATTCTGTTTTGCTGTGACGTATTCCTGGGTTAGAGTGTCTTTCTTTGCAGAGGTATAATAAGAGTTTGAAACTTTTCTGAAATGGGGATGCAATCTTGCTGCTCTTTTAAAGAATGTTATAACTGTTTATTGGTTTTTTTTTGTTTTTTTTATTTTTCTAAATTTTGCTAATGTGCTGAATGTAGATGTCAGTTGAGGGAAAGAGTATTTCAGTCTACTGAATTCTGGTTTGAGTCTGTTTTGACTGATCACTAACTGGTGTTCCTGAATTTTATTTGGTTTTCTCTTGCAATTTTGTGGGGGAAAAAAAAAAAAAAAGTCATTTTAGCAATGACTGGACTGTTTTTCAAGTTTTAGTTGATGCTAATATTTCTGGTTTATTATTTCATAATATTATGCTGGTTTCAGAAGGATCAAACAAATAAGTGGAAAGAAAAAGAATAAAAGAAAAAGAACGTATTTAGTACAAAGTCTTCACATGGTTTGTGTGCTGACAGACACACAGCACTGGATGCAGAGAGGCAGTGTTGCTTATTTGTATCTTACTGTCTTGTCTACATGTTTGCTATTTGTGATCTCTAGAGGTAGGAGAGTTTACTGGCTGGACCATTCTTCTATTATAATTTGTATCTTTCCTGATAGCAAGTATTTGGATGCTTATGAAGGTGTTTTAGATTTAAAATTAGTATTTACATATAGACACCTGCTGAAGGTTTATGTTTAAAGTGGACATATTTTTCTTTTGTGTCTTATTTAGTTAAGCTTACTAAAAGTTTAGATAAAGTCATGAAAATTAAACACAGTTTAAGACAGCTAATTTCACCTTTTCTTATAGTATGGAAGAATAGTAGCCGTAGCAATATCTCAAATTGCTGGTATAACACAAAGCATTACTTTTAAAAGAAACAAGTTGTGAGGAGAATAAAAAAATCAGAAATAGTTATTGCTTTGAAAATATAATTGCCTCGCTTTTCCCTTCTTTAACACAGCACACACTTCATTTCTTGTATTACTACTGACTAATTTCTCTTTGATTTTTTCTAAAAACTATTACTTTGATTTTCACTGGAACTGCAGAATTAAATTTGTCTGGTTTTAGCTTCTTTGCATTGAGATCCCATGCCTAATCCCTAATCCCAGATTCCTAATGCAAAGTCAGAGCTGCTGTAAAGTTATACATTATACTTTAAAAAGAGGCATCTGTCTGAAGAGAACAGAAAGGATAGCTGAAATTTTGAGAGCATAAAGAACATCTCTGCAGTTTTAGCAACAGGACAGGGAGAATCTGTGGTTTGGATTCCTATATTTTTTACCTTGTCTATCATCAAAGCAAATGTGAATTTCTTTTCTGTTGTAATTTATAGGGGGATAGAACTGACTTGTAGCAATGACAGTATTATAGAAACAAGGGGGCAAACAAATATCTCAAACTTCTCAAAGAAGTACTCTCTCAGAGAAGTACTTGACATTATTCCATTTATTGCTATCGTTGACTTATACTTGTTTCTTTTCTTTTACTTTATTTTATTTTATTTTTCCTGATTCCAAAATTCTATCAAATAAACTAATCCATTACTTAGTTCATTCACAAGTATTTATTGAAAGTTCAGGACTACTTCCTGTTCAAAGACAGGTCTGATTGCATTCTTATGCTTATCTCCACAGATGTCTATGGAAAATATCAGTGCACTTGCTAATTATCTTTGGAAAAGCAATGACCTAATAGTTCGGTTCTTTTACTTTCACTAACTTGATTTTTATATCCTAATGGCTAGTAGGACTTGAAGCACCTCATGCTCTAATCTTCCTCTGAAATGGAACCAAATTTGAAAACTTCAATAGCTGCTAGAATTTTGATTAGCTAATCATAAAATGATACCCTTATTCTGACACAGAGGGAAGGTATAAACTCTCCTGAAAATGTTTCAAGAATTCATGTTAACACATGACTTGGAATTGTGAGAAACCTTTATGAATATTTTGATGTCTTAATCAGCGGTGAGGTACCTAAATATGATGCAAATAAAAGAAACAAAAATGTAGCTTTGTAAACCTTAACTCCAGATCCAAACTCCATAATCTAAAATGAATTACACTTTGCAATGTCTCTAAGGGAAATAATCCCTTGAAATATAAAAATATTATCCTTTTTATATAGGATGTAAACAGGCTTGTTTATAAGCTTGATACTGTTCTTTAGTTTTTTCCTATATAATGCTTTAGTAACTTACTGGAATTTGTGTGTCTGAAGAATTTTGTATGAGTACATTTGTTAAATTTATTGGTGTCATATAACAAATTTTGCTTAGTGTTTACACTGCATTTTAAACAAAATTACTACAGATACTCCACAGCTCCAGTGCTCTTTCCCATACACTCAACAAAGGAATTATGAATGTAACGAAAAGCTAATCATAGCCACATTTGACTCAGACCTTCACAACATGCTTTAGTGTCTTTGACCATTTAGGTCATTGATTCTAGATTCTTTGTTTTACACCATTCAAGTAGGTCAGGTCTGTGTATGCATAAACTACTTATGCACAGTGCATGCTGCTATCTCCAGCTGTGTGACGTTGAACATCTGGGCAGAGTCGCCTTGTGCTTGTCTGCACAACACATTCCTGAATGTTAAATAGCAAACAAGCTCTGCCTCAGGGTAGTGTTGCTGATGTTGATAACATTGGTGATCCCAAAGCAACGCTTTCTTAAACTCTGGTCCAACACATTTTTGTTCATGTGAGTAAAAATTGTTCACTGGAGTACTCCTATGGCAATCAGCAAACCTTTTCATGGTAATAAAAATAACAAAACCATCTAGCACTTTGCCAGAAAAAAGGTCCCTTCACTTAAAATTCCCATAATCAAATGTTTTTTAAAGTGGCTCCCTAAGGAGAGAGAGATAAGGCTTATGCAATAGTGCTTTCTCTTTCTGTCTGAATTTCTGGGCATCTAGGTGGAAGTTGGTAAGAAGTGCAAGATGTCACTTGGAATTACAGGCTTTATACCTATAATCAACCTAGTACAAAAGAGATTAATGAGGCTGAGCTTATACTGAAACCTTCACTTCTGCTGGGTTAGTAGAGTTAGGTTAAAGGTTGGACTGGATGATCTTACAGGTCTTTTCCAACCTGAATGATTTTATGATTCTGACTCAATAAACACAGAACACAAAGAATGACTTAACATGGAGAAAAGCTTTGCTTATTAGCTACTTAACACTCATGGAAAATCTAAAAAAAATTATTCCTAGTAATGGAAAGCCAATATCATTTTTTCTCTTGATCACTGAAAAATGGAAAATGGGCACAATATGAAAGAAATTGTGTGTTTCTAACTAGGAATATATGGAAAGAAGTTCTATGTGTCAGACTTCTAAATATTCTTGAAATTTTTCCAGATCTTTGTTTTAAAAAACATAGAATCATAGAATTGGCTGGGTTGGAAGGGACATCCAAGATCATCAAGTCCAACCCTTGATCCAGTACCCCTGTGGTTACCAGCCCATGGCACTGAGTGTCACATCCAGTCTCTTTTTAAATATCTCCAGGGACGGAGAATCCACTACTTCCCTGGGCAGCCCATTCCAATGGGCAGCTGAAGCAGATTCCTGCAAGCTTCTGAATATTCCAATGGAGAAGAGGGCTCATAATAATAATAATAAAAAATCTTTACATTTGTGTTAAATCAGTGAGATTTAGCATGTGAGCTGTAACTCCAGGATCCTGCAAAGTTAGGAGAAAGGGGATAAAAGAACTTAGGAAAGGCGCTTTGTTCCTCCTGGAAATGTGGGACTACATTATTACATATAATGAGTGTCTGTAATCTGATTCCATCATCCCATTTCTGGTTCAGCAGGAACTACAGTGCCTAAGAAAAACAAAAGTAAAATTACCAGGCAATTTTTTCATTTGCATTAAGTTTAAATGATTGGGTATTTCTTTTTTATTATTTATACTATTTTTATTTACTTTATTCATAATCCAATCTCAATTTTTCTTTGTCTTTCTTACATTTCCCTCTTCTCCCTCAACCCTTTCCTCTCCACAAATTGCAGTGGTCAAATGAAAAAAACTATTGAGCAGTTTTTTGAAATCTGTGCTCTCAGAAATGAGTTCTGAAGCAAAGAGGGAGGAAGAAAATAACCCTTATTCTTCTGATTTCTTATCTTTCTCTAAAAATCACATATCTTAAAAATACTTTATATGTAATCCAATTTTTCCCTCATTTCTATACTCATTGTTCTTTACTGATAAAAAGTGATTAGACAATATTCCCAAAATGAAACATTATTTTTTTATCTTCAGAGAGTTCATGCACTCAGCAGTTAGAGAAAAAACTTTCTAGGTGGTTATTTAATCATGGTTAAATAAGATCTGTGACAGAAGTTGTAAATACAACTCACAGAGTTTATATGGAGTATCTTCATCAGAAAAATATTAAATTATTGAATTATTAAAACACATTTTGGTTCCAGCTTTTATTTTGCAAAATCTTCTCTCAGCATAACAAAAGTTATACATATATGTATGCCTCTTCATATATATAACACATCCATGCACGCATACAGATGTATATATGTGAATGTGTGCATATGTATGTATATGTAAAACAATATTAAAAGAGTTTGTAGAACATATGTCTTCAGTGAGAAAACCTGGGTTTAAAAATAATTTGTGGATTTGAGAATTTAGCTCAGGAAATAGGTTCAAGGTTTGAACTATGACCTGAGATTTTTATTTCATCCTTTATCATGAATTTTTTTCAAAACTGACCAGTTCTTTGTATTTTGTTTCTGTTTATTTTTTCATTAATCTACTTACCTTGCCTTCATTGTTCTACATGAAGCTGTACTCTGCTTATACATTTCATCAGGTAACCATTTACTTGGAGTTAGCTGAAACTTGTTCTCACATCTGCTCTAATGATTTAATATTTTTTAGCACAGAATAGGAGCCTGAATATATCTTGAATTACCCTCATAGAACTCAACATTTTCTTAAGAGGATAAAGCATTGTCTTTCAGATACAAATTAAGCAGCTTCTAGAATTCTTTTGTTTCTACAGCATCACTCTATTCATTCTAAAAAGTGTTTTATGTTGCTTTAATTCACAGTGGCCATGAAGTATCTCATTAAACCTAAGAATAACTGTTTTTTGTGCATATTTCTTGACATTTGGATTTCACAAACTTTGAATTTTTCTTTTTATGCTTCTTTCGAAAAGATTTCGGAGAAGAAAAGAAAGGACATGGCTCTACCCTTTCATTGACAGTGATCTAAGGGAAAATAGGCAGATATTTTACATTTGAAGGAAAGATTCTATTCAACCCTGCAGTTTAATTTCCCTTCTCTCAAAAAGAGTGAACAAAAAAAAATCTATTTTTAATAGAAGAAAGCTTCATTATCACAGTACAATAGATTGAAAAAGACCTTTATAAGACCACTTCCCACTTCAGAAACTTCTGCTTATGGCCAGTTTATGTTCATGAGCCATCTGTTTACCACCTCCTCCGACTCTTTCATTTCCAATAATGCTGCCATTATCATGAATTTAACTTGCTCTCCTCCTCCCTTCAATTTGAAGCAGTATTTATTTGACATGGAAAATAATTTCTATGAAGAGAAATATTTTGCATGTGACACAGTTCCTGACTGACTTAAAATTTTTTTCCTTGTTGGCTAGGAACTACTGAACAGGAGCAAATAGGCAGTTTCTCTGTCTTTTGACATATTTGAGTTTTGAGATATTTTCTGCACAGTCTTTTGGAAATCTCTTTATTTTTCTGTGGTTTTTGTTTTTTTGTTTTTTTATATCAGTTGTCTCTTCTACTACTTTCTCTTCACTCTTCTTGCTGGTATGCTTCCATCTTTCCTTCTACTATTTTACATTTTGTCCTACTCTGTTATTGCTGCACCAATTAAGTGTGAAGTGTTTGGGGTTATTTTGTCCTTGATTTAAATCTGTGACTCTCAGAAGTCATTCCATCTTGTGTTCATACCCATGTCTCTTACACTGCACATCATAACTACAGAGATGACTCATGAATTTTAGGTAAATCAAAACTTGTGTAAAGAACCACCTCTTTTGCAGCATTAAGAGGAATCTATCTTTCAGAATTTTAATGGTTTTGGAAAACTTCAGTAGTTTTGGAAACTGCTGTTTCAGCTAGGCTTCGTTTCCCACTGTTTTGATTACTTTAAGTACAATAATAACCCAGTACTTTTGCTGCTTCTTCCTTTCACATATTCCACTATATCCACGTTTGAATCTATGCTGTCTGTACAGTGAATTTTGCCTGTGAAAAGGCTTTATCAGTTCCTTTTTTCTTTCTACCAACATTATCTTTCCTGAACCTCATCTTTTTTGTAATTGCTGTCCCAAGTATCTCAGTAAATACAGCCTCTTACAGAATAGGATTTTAGCCAGGCATCCAGTAACAAGAGATTTATAACAATGCAACTGCTTTGGTGAATCAGCAGATTCCCAGCATCCCTGTGAGAGTCTCCCATCCATTCTGTGAAAAAGGCCACACTGTATTCTCTAAAATGTCATAGATCTATTGTAAGTCACTCAAACAGGTGCTGCACTTCAGTCCTTCGGATAGAAATCACATGTTAATTTTTTTTAAGATCTGTGTATATCACTGTCTTATAATTATGCCAGAAGAGGGGGGTAGGTTACCTAGAAAACAATTTACAATGCAGGGGAACCTTTCTTTTAGAGTAAGCCCTCTAAGATATCCAAGATGTCTGTTAGCAGATTCTAGAATGAGCAGCAGCAGAACAGAATAAAGAAAACGAAGTAGACACGAGGCGTAAGAGTCAAAGAAAACAACTTTGCTTGTCTTATAGTGGTAGAGGAGAAATACTACTGTACACCATTTGGTGTCCCACTGGGATGTATAAGAAGGCAAAAAGTAGGAATAATCTATTTTCATTATTTATTATTGTGTATTCTGAGTTCCATTTTCTTAAACATACTGGATCAGAGGTTCTATTATTTTTCAATATCTGTAATTTGTAAAAAGGAACACAGTCCATATATTTTTAGGTTTTCTTATGCAACGTGAAAGAATGTTTCATTATCTAATTACCTTAATTTTGTAAAGAAAGCAGTGGGTTTTTTGGGAATGATGAATAAAAGAAGAACGCAGTGAGAGAACTTTCTTCCTGTTTTCATTCTCGTGTTTTTCCATATATGAAAATGTTGTTTCTGAAAACATTTATGTAAGTAGGAAAAGAAAGATTAAATCTCAAACCAGTTATGCAAGTGTGAGTGGGAAAAAAGTTCATTATAGTGTGTCATGTGAATGACCTGATGTGCTGAAATAATTGAAACAAGACAATGAAACTCTTACGCTGACCACTCCACAGCAAAACCAGGGAAACATATCAGTCATTCAAGTACAATTTATATTTCATTATCTTGATATTTTGCTCTATTGCCTAAAAATCCAGGCATTTTTATTATCAGTATTTATTCACAGAGGATATTAGTAATATTTTATTGCAGTAATACTTTTGTGCATTTAATGTACTCATACTAGTTAAGATAACCTTCAAAAGAGTAGAATTTATATAGTCTATTTAAAACATTTAGGGACAATAAAAAGATAAGATCTATTCAGCACTCAGAACTCACTTCAAGGTGCGTAGAAAAGATGGCTTAATGTTGCTTTTTGGATTTCATTATTACTTTTAAAATAAATGCAATAACGAGTAGAAATTCTATAGAAAAGTTATTGTGGAGACTTTAACTCCTTTTTTTTTTTTTTTTGATTTAAATTCTGCTGAAGCAAGAGCAAAGATTTGTTAAAATTCCAATTTTTTCTTTTTTAGTTCTCAATGTTTTTGTTCTCACATATAAATATACACAAGAAACAAATTGTTTTTGAAATATATCTATTTAATTTTTGATTTTTTTTAAAAATCTCAGCCACATAAAATTATGGTAAAGAATTGGAAAAGAAAAAAAAGGTTTGAAAAAAATGGCTGCTATGAAATGGATTAGCTCAATTAACACAAAATCAAACTGAATTCTAAAATTTGTAGCAGGATTAGAGAATGTAAATGATTGCTAGTGACAATCAATTAAATAACTGTGGGTCTTTTAGCAATTTGCCAGTGCATTCTTGGCAATTTCACATATTTGTGTCTGAAATTCTGTCATGGATTTGTCTCTGATTCTGCCTCGGAAATGAAATGGATAACATTGCTTTAATGTTCATAGGATTTTAATCTACAGAGGCTAAAAAAATTTATTTTAAAAAAACTAAAAAATGTTCCAAATCCTCTGTACTAGAATAGGACACAGCATTCTTAAAACACATATGCACGTCAACAACAGACCTCTTACAGCAAGGCCACTGTCAGCTGATTTAGTACTTAGGTACTTAGACTCCACTGGAAAGTAGTTAAAAGCCATTATTTTATGAATATCTTCACACTGCAGAACTTCTCCACTATAGTGAAATTCTGTGGACATGAACATTGGAATTGCAGTTGTCAGTAACTTGTGTATTATAGTGTCAGATGGCTAAATGATTAACCTGATGCTTGCACACATTAAAAATAGATAACTATGAAATCTGCCAGTATATTCAAGGCAACACACATATAATACACTAATGTGGCATTTAAATCGGTAAAAACTGTCAGTATTGTAAGGAAATTCTTTTCCATGTCTTCTACTTCCTGCCACACTGAAAATTTCAAGGTCTTATTTTTCAGTATGTGATCAAAGATCACTAACTTTCATGACACCTACCTCATACACTTAATACCTTCCTGTGAAAAGCCATGACAAATGCAGAATCATAATCTAAAGACAATTAAAATTGGTTTAGTTCACTATGTAGTGTCAGCAGCACCTGTGCCATGAATCATTTAACAAAAATTGGTTTCAGTTTTGAAGGAGATGATTTGGGACCATTATTCTAAAGGTGACTTTCCTAGTGGCAGAAAGTTTAAAACAGTTTTTGCTGGATGTATACACTACTGTAGAATATTAAAAAAGCTAATTGTGCTTCAATAGTAATATCAGTAGTTGCCAGTTACTCTTTCATTTGAAGTTGTAAATATAGGAAAAATGCATGAGTCTATGGCAGGAGCGGTAGGATGCAGGATTCTCATATATTCTTATATCATGGAAGAAAAGTGATACTAGAAATTTGTGGGGATTTAGGATGTTGGTAAATAAAATACAGATGCTAGATGCTGAAGCCTGAATATTATGAGTTAATCTTCCTTAATAAAAATGTGACAAAAATGCTATTTTATGTTCCTCTTTATTTTGAACTTTTAAAGGAGGGGTAATCAGTGCTATGTATAGATAGATAGATAGATAGATAGATAGATAGATAGATAGATAGATAGATGTTTTTATTATAGATATCACATATCTATAAACAGATTAGTCCTACTCCAGTGTTCATTTGATGAACAATTTCTTCAGGCAGAATACTGCATAAACTCAGCAGTGTCAAATACTGCTGGGTAGTACTTCATTACAGTTCCCTTTGTGGCAGTTCTTCAATTACAACATTTCAGAGTATGGAGAAAACAAATTCATTAAGTTTCTCATCTCTATAAATATACCCTTCAGTAAACCTGCAAGAAACCAATTGCTTTACATGTTTCGAGAAAAAAAAAAAAATTAGAGATAGTAGGACTTCCAGAAGGCTTCAAAGAGAATTCTGAAAGAATTATTGAAAGAACATAGGAAAAAAAATTAATTAAGTGAATTTAGTGAGGGATGAAGTCAGAGTCTATGATAAGTATCTATATGAAACACCTGGAAAGCTTCTGTTGCTTGAAACTTGCAATTTATGCAAGGAAATTTGGAAAATATTCTAGACTTTTCTTTTTGGGCCCTTTTACTGATTCTGATCCAGCAGGGAGACTGCATTTCCTTCTAAATTTGCATATCAAAGGACCAAATTTTTATACACTCCTGGAGAAGTAGTTAAAACATTGATTCTTACTAATGGTAATTATGTTTTAAAATACTAAGGGCTGTGATGGTGTATGGAGATGGAAATTATCAGACACCTTAAGCAACTACTATGCCACAGCAATACGGAACTTTCCAGAAGAGGAAAGTGCCCTTTTGATGATTTGGGGTTGACAGACTTACCATTGTAGAATGGAACAGTATTTTCTGACTGTATAGACATTTCCTATGTACTCCTGTACATACAGACTCCTGTACTGGAGTACAGATATGAATTTATGAGACGGGGTTGTTTCTTTTTTGTTTGTTTTAGTTAAGTAAGTTAATAAACATACAGTGCAAAACCTCTGCTTGAACTTCGTTTATTTCACCTGTCTGAAGATAATAGTGTAATATGGGTAAGAGAAGAGAACGACAATATTAATCTGTGTACCCTTTTTTTGTTAACATTCTGTCACAATCAGCTGCTCTCTAAGTTTACATTTAGCAAGGGAGTAATATTTCAAGATATTTGAAATTAATTCTTAAAATTTCTGCTAGAAATTTAAAGGCAGATATCTACTAGTTGTTGATTAGGGAGTTGTACTTTAAGTGGAATAGATTGCATTTACAGTGATTAAAACAGCACTGTGAAACATGTGAAACATGAAGGGAAAACTCAAGGCTTTTTAAAATTGGGTTTGTTCTGGTTTGGGGTTCTTTGTGGTTTTGCGTCTTTTTAAAGTAAAATTCTTTATGCTAGGACTTCCTTGTATTTTGTTTAGAGTTTTCTGGTGGAAAGAATATAGCAAATTCTAATGACTTTGAAATTTATTAAACTTTGTAGAAAATAATGGCACTCCTTGGCACTTCAAATGTATGCAATTGATAGAAAAAATCTAGGCTCTGAGAGAAAAATAAACAGTAAGATTTAGTATAGAGAGTCCTTGTAGTATTTAATATAACAATATTTTTGTGTAATATAACTGTCCCTATGTTTGAAAGACTGTCTCAGTTGGAAAAGATCTGTAGTAGAGATTAACTGTATTGTTACTAGTATTGCATTCAATAACCTTTTCACTTACATATCACTGTGCCCACCTCAATGACTTTTTAGTTCACTTTCCTCCAAGCCCAACAAAAGCTTCAATGTTACCAATCTGTTTAATCAATCTATTGCCAATTTATTATGATATAGTAGAGACCTTTGCTGCTGTTATATTGTTCTTTAACCTTGTTTAGCCAAGGAAAAACCTCAGAAGAGGAAAGGCATTTTTTTCCAATTGTAGCCTGTATTTCCTCCCCCTTTTTTTTTTATTTCTTCATTTTTTTTTCTCAGTCATTATCTCAAATCACTCAAAAAAATCACCTACAGTCACACTATTCCCTGGGAGTGTGGGAAAAGGGAATGTTGATGGTTTTTACTTATATCCATTACTATCTGAGAATACTGTCAAGACTTTTGATTACAGTAATGAGTGGTTCCAAAGTACCTGCTACTCGCTTTTGTTCTCAAGGGACCATTCAAAGTTTTGAAAGTTACTTTTTGTTTTAATCTCTACAGGTTTTATCATTAGTTCTCCTTTCAAGTCTCTCAGTACAAGCTACGATTTGGATTTTCAAAGCAGCCCAAATGCCTCTAAAGGTTCAGCAGCTCATTCCTTTTAACATCCTTTGAAAATCTCTATCTGAATCTGTTTTTGTCATTGGGGAACCTTGGCTACTTTGAGGGACTTTTCATTTTCACTTTTTGTTAATTATTCAACTATCTATACACAGTTGTCTTTTCATCCAACTTGTCTATAGAGTCACCTCACTCCTCAGATAAATTCTACTTTCTGCTTTTTTTTATTTCTCCCGCCTCATTTTTTTCATGTACTTTACATTGTCATTTGAAGTTTGTTTGTCACAAACTTTGTTTAATATTCTTTATAAGACCTCTATGATTACAGATGTGGGTTTATGGAAATGAAATTACTATAGCGAGGGATGTTATTTATAATCAGACAATTAAATGCTTTTATGTTTTATTCTGACAAGATATATTTAAGGTTGTTTTTTTTTTTTTTTTAAGGTAGTCATATTTTTACTTGAGCACACATTAGAAATATAGCCCTAATACTGAGTCTCTTCCAGGATTCGTATACAGCAATACTGTCAAGTATGATCAGAAAGATCACTGTGGGCTTCCTGGGCGCCTTGTATCAGTTGTCACTTGGGGCATGAGTCAGCACTGATTTTTGTTTGCCAGCAAGGTCAGAAGACCAGTTGAACATGTGGGGCTGCCTCATTCCTGATAAACACTAGATCTTTCTCTGCATTGCAATATGAGAGCTAAAACAATTTAAGAATGATGTCAAAGTGGATCAAGTTCTCACATAGAAGTCCTCATGGAGCTGACTTCACTAGCCATAGGATTTTTTCCATTATCAAGTTAATGCAAGTATCTTAATTTAGTCACATATGATTTTGCTAAGAAATGCTTAGACTGGAATACATAATTTTCATGTGTTTATTTGTTTTGCCATCTGACTATTCTTTTTAAGGCATTAAAAGATTTTATTACAGATGAAGGGTTAAAAACAACTAGAAAAACATTCTTTAAAGTCTAAACTATTTAGGTTCATTTAAGCCTTGCATTTCGGCTCGTTATAACTTTTTTATTCTCATCAGATGGTGTACATGTGATGAGAGGTAGAGCAGGAGTTATTTATTCAGGTTTCAGCAGTTTCTTAGAGATTAATTTATGTATTCTCCAACACTATGGAGAGCTGTTGTTGCTTCAAGGAAGCAAATGTACAAGTCCCAGAGGTAGAGCTATGCTGAGGGAGCAGCAGTGACACTGAGATGTCCTTGGGAAGTTGCCACAACTTGGCAGCTCCTTCCTTTGGCACTCTGGAGGAGCACTTAGCCAGAGTCCCTGTGGGCTGCAGAATGGTTACATAGAATGGGCACATGGAGAGATAATCACAAGGGTGAAAAAGACTTGTCAGGAGAAGGGTTCTAGATGAATAGATATAGACATTTAAGTCTGCTTGCAATAGGAGTTGCTATCTTGGTATATGTATCTTCCTTCAGGAAAAGATGCCTTCTTAGAAGTATTACACCAGAAATCCAAATATATTAGCTCCAGGAAAAGCTTTCTGACTCCCACTTTAAAATCTACTCTAAATGAAATTCTGGTTGTATGCTTTTATTTATACATGAATATTTCTTTAGGCCTCAGTGGCATTGACACAGAATTTACTTTTTCCCTCATCTATATGGATGGACTTCAGATATTTCCTCTGCTATATTAAATTCTACACTTAACCTAGATAGATTTTATTTTCTTGCTGCCTTCCGGCTTGTATCAGACAACACAACAAACAAGGATAAATAAGTATGATTGATTGATACTGAACATAACATAAAATATCACCTTTGTACTCTAGCATAGAAATTGAGAAATACAAACACTACAAATAGATGTTCAGCAAAGGCATTCTTTGGGCTGGTACACCAGGTTTGTCACAAATTTGTTAAATGCAACAGCATTAACATACTAACACTTCAGTCTTCATCACTCTTCAAGATTCTGATTTTGTGCATGGTGGACTTGCAGTTCTGATTAAAATATCAAATTATCCTCTGGCATATTTATTTAATAAATAGTAAATGTTTGTTCCTGTTGGCAAAGTTGCTAACAAATGACTATAACATGTACATATTTGCTTTCTTAAAATTTTCTCACTTGGATGCATATAAAACTTTCAGTTCATGGGCTATGTAGTTTACTCTGGATATTTATGACTTATTTGGTGTGTAACAGGGAGAGCAGTGGATGTCATATACCTTGACTTCAGTAAGGCTTTCAACACAGTCTTCCATACAATTCTGATAAAAGAACTCAAGAAACGTGGAACAGATGACTGGACTGTGAGGTGAATTGATAACTGGCTCAACAACAGAGCTCAGAGGGTTGTGATCAGTGACACAGAGTCAAGTTGGAGGCCTGTGGCCAGTGGTGTTCCCTAGGGATCAGTACTGGGTCCATTTTTGTTCAAGATCTCCATCAATGACCTGGATAAGGGGATGGAGTGTACCTTCAGCAGGTTTTCTGCTGATACAGATCTGGGAGGGATGGCTGATACACCAGAAGGCTGTGCTGCTATCCAGCAAGACCTTGACAGGCTGGAGAGCTGGGCACATGAAGTTCAACTGTAGAGTCCTGCCTCTGGGTAGGGATACCACCAGCCACCAGTACAAATTAAGGGATGTCCTGCTAAAAAGTAGGTCCTTGCAGAAAGACCTTGGAGTCCTAGTGGACAGTGAGTTCTCCATGGGTCAGCAGTGTGCCATTGTGGCCATGAGGGCCAGTGGTAACCTAGGGTACATCAGGAAAAGTGTGTCTAGCAGATCTAGGAAGGTTCTTCTCCCCCTCTACTCTGTCCTGGTGAGACCATACCTGGAATCCTGTATCCAGCTTTGGGCTCCCCAGCTCAAGAGAGACAGGGATCTAATGGAGAGAATCCAACGGAGAGCTACAAGTATGATTAAGGAACTTGAACAGGAAAATCACAGAACAGGCTGCCCAAAGAAGCTGTGGAGTCTCCTTCTCTGGAGACTTTTAAAACCTGCCTGGATGTGTTCATGTATAGCCTGCCCTAGGTGATCCTGTTTTGGCAGGGGTGTTGGACTAGGTGATATCTAGAGGTCCCCTCCAAGCCCTAGTAGTCTATGATTCTATGAACTGACAGGTATTATTTCTATGTTTCTCTGAAGTTTTAAACCTTTTAAGGAGAAAACAATGACAATGATTTTTATCAGTAGCAAAACAATCAAAATGAACTGAAATTTCATTTGAACGTGGCTTCATAATGAATGGCTTCATTAATGCTGATCTGTGTGTGCACAGAGAAACAGAGCTCCCAAAGGGATCCACAGTCGAACATCTGTCAAATCAGCCAGATCGCTGGATATGGAGTTCATGAAGGCTTAATGTCAAGCATGAGTGAGCAAATGGCATCTGATCTGACATGAAGTTAGAGTGGCAAAGGCAATATCTAATCTAGCATCAAGCATGACAGAAGAAAGTTAAACTTTCAATCATTTTCAGTGTTCAAAGCAGCTGAGAGAAGAGGATTAATACAAAACAAGTGCTTTCTGTCATAGAAATTCAGTGTTTGTGAATTCAGTACAAGAGGACTTAGGACTTTATTTGCTATATTATTGAGCCATTCTTCTACTCAAATTCAGGGACAATATTAATACAGGAAGACACTGTTTATGCCAACAAGTTTGAATCCTAAAAAACAGAGCAAGCAGGTATGCACAGCAGACCACAAAAGAAACAACTTTCATGACAGAGATGAACTATTAAATACCCATGTTCTGTATGTTGGATAAGTGATAGGTACTCAGCCTGATGACACAAACTTCACTGAGTTACAGAAATGAGCAGCTCCACTGCTGGCTCCAGCAGGGTGCACGGGAGAGGTTCCCAGACTGGGAGAAGTTCAGGAGGACTCGAAAGAGCTGCCAGGATCTCATCTTTCTTTAGAGTGACTCAAAAACCTGGATGGGGCCAGAAGCAATAGTGGCCAAGGCTCTCCACATGTATAAGAGAAGCCCCTGGAGAGCACCAGTGATGGGGAGCTCCTCAAACAGGATGGGCAAACAGGGCATGGTGTGTCAGCAAGGGCACAATGCAGCTTTTTACATGGAAGGGAGTGCAAGAAGGACCCTGAAGCTCTGTCAGCTCAACCAGGGAGAAACAGAATCCATCCAGCAGAAAGCCAGGGCTCTCTAAGATCTTTACCTATCAGGACTGATGCAGCTTCCCAGACAGACCTCTTCTGGGAACACACTACCACCCCAGTGCCAGGCTGCAGGGTGTGCCCTGCTGTCACACCAGAGGGGACAGCAGCAGGGATCACACCTGTGGGAGGTGAGCCCAGGTAGAGCCACTCCTCTCCTGAGTAACAGAGGAGACGAGGAGGTGAATGGATTGAGGAGTATCAGGGAGCATGAGAGGAAAAAAACTTCCAGAATCACATCCTACCTTTCCTGGGACAGTCCAAACAGAGAGACAAACAAGACACATGATACTGAGGATTCCCTGTCCTCTCCCCACCCTGTCCAAATGCAGTGACTTAAGGGATAGGGAGAGATGGCAATAAGTTCCTGCCCAGAGCAGCAGGCACGTCTCCTCCGTGAGTACCCTGCCTTCCCAGGTGCCCTGGCAGAACAGGTATGAGGCTCTGCAAGTGGCATTGAACAGTAAGGATGATGAGGCTTCATCTGGCTTGGAGGTGTTGCTGAGGTTAAGTCGGTCCATACCCTGCATCAAAAACTGCTTCCATGATGGAAAGAAAATGAGTGATTGTCTGAGGAGACTCCCTCCTGAAGGGAACAGAAGGCCCAATATGCAGACTGGACCCACTTCCTAGGGAAGTCTGTTGCAGTAATGGGTTCCAGGCTGAGAAAGCATCCTCTCTAGTATGGCCCTCGGATTACTATCCATTTTTGATTTTTTGGGTAGACAGTGATGAAGCTGCAATAAGGAGTCTGAAGGTAATCAAATGACACTTCATGACAACTGGTTCAGGAATTAAGAACATAAGTAGTGTTCTCCTCTGTCCCTGCAGTTGCAGAGATTAGTTACTAGTTTTTGGGGCTTTTTTTGTTTTATTTTTATTTTTTGTTCTCCAAGATGAACAACCCTTGTTACTTTCCTTTATTACTCTTGATTCTCTCTAATTTTTTCCCGCTTCTTTTTTGAGGTGGTGGGGGTGGTGGTAACTGCACAGAACACCCGAGATAGCATTATATTGCATCATACAGTATCATAATATTTGATGTACTGTTTTCTGTTTTCTTGCTTTTCTTTTTTACTGCTTCTGATTATTAAGATGACATTTCATTGAACTACTTATTACATACCCATTCAAAAGTCTCATTCCTGTGTGGCAAAATAATCTCAGAGCTCATCACCTTGTATTTAAAATTAGGATTGTTTTTCTTCATGTGCATCACTGTGAATTTACCTACACTATTTCATTATCACTTTATTTCTTCTGCAGTTCAGTTGTCCTTGTTTTTATTACCTTGAATAACATCATCAACAATTTTTTTCTTCTTTCAGCTTCCTCCTCCCTTTTTTCAGATGATTTATGAAAGTGTTGAACAGTCCTGAAACAGCAAAGATCCTGTGTGACTTTGCTTTATTTCTTAGCTAAATAAATTTAAAGTTCAACCGCTGAAGTTATTAGGTTATTTATGTATTTCCTTGTTGAATTTTCTTCTTTTTACAACATTACAGGTGCTGAATGTTATTGTAATTTTAAAATATCAACTTTGAGTAGATATGATCAGTCAGGACTATAATTTGATAGACTTTCTTAAGCAACATGAGATTTTATTCTATTTAGATAGACTTGGTAGGGATACAGGGATAGCTGTAGCCTCATGATGTTCCAGAGATTTTCTTGCTATGTTATGATAGGATCTGATATATTATGATATGATGGGAAACAGTTAGCAATAATGTAAATTTAGAAGTACTAACTTTTATTTTGCATTCTGTTTTCATATTTTGTGGTTGCAGGCAACGCTCGTGTAGGTAGGTTGATCCTAAGTTCAATTAAACCATTAGAACAATTTGATGATCTTGATCTTAGAAGCATAATAATAGTGAAATTACAATGAAAATGTCTCCAGGTCTAGAGGTTTTAATCAGTTAGATGGAGTTAGGAAAACTTCTGAGACGGAATTAAAAAATTTAATCTCAACTGTCAAATTTTTCATTAAAAATTTTTACACTGAGGGGTACATTTATGTACACATTTTTTTCTGATAAATCTTGTTAATTATTGTATTTGGGCAATTTTTAAAACTGTGGCTAAGACAAATGATAGGATACTGGGAGGGAAGAGCTGATGAAAACTCTGGAAAAATGCGGGAAACTAATGGAAAACGTTAGTGAGAGAGTAGAAGGATAAGGCTTAAATGAAGAATCAAAGACACAGAAGCAAGTTGGAAAGATGCAGTAGCTGAGAAAGAAAAACAGCACTTCCATCACACCAGGGGATCTGAACTCAACTATAAGATCTTTCTGGTAAAGTTACAAAGTGCACTGGAGAGGTTCTGTGAAACCCTGTTCAATAACTGTGTATACAGAGGCATCTGTAAGGTATGTGTGTGTGTTTATTATGAAACATTTATTCTGAAAGAAGCAAATTCATCCTGTTATTGGAAGTGAGTGGTGTGGCAGACCAACAGCAATGCTCTGTTTCCATTAACTGGTCAGGGACTGCAAAAATAAAATGAAACTGAAGGGCTAAGGGAAGAAGTGCTGCACAGCAGTGGGATGCCAGGAGTCTTAAAATATATGAGATTCTGGAAATCTGGCAGATGTCTAAATGTGGAGATCATGAACAGATCTGTGACAGAAGGTTATCTGAAAAGTCTTTCTCAGAGGTACTTAACTTGGCTGTCTTTCCTACAAGCAAGAGTATGGATTAGGGCATGTAATGACAATTTCAGCTGGTTTAGATCCCAACTCAACACCAAGGCTGTATTTCTGGAGAAGAGATTATTCATGTCCTGTAATTATTTAGCATTTATTCATCTGGGTTTCCGTGATGTATTTGGCACTTTTAATTGCACCAGATTAGATTGTTACATTATAGTTTGACCTAGAATGCTGTAGTTGTTATACATATATATATGTATAAAATTTATTTAATTTGGCAGGTACCCAAACTTTTACAGTAGCTCTTTCTTGTAAGGTTTTCCTGTTTGCAAATAGAACATATGAGATAGTATCTGGAAATGAAGATTTAAGGTGGTCATAACCTTATTTCAACAATAGTAATAATCACATCAGGTTAATTCTCTAAGGATTATAGTTTCAATCACTTTTATACTTTTCTGAAATGTATTTTCACACTATGGGAAGGTAAGAATGCATTCATTTTAGGGTCAATGGCATTTCCCTAAGCAATTATCCTAACAATCAATCAAGTACATTAATACCTGTTAGCATTTTTTCAAAAACAAAAAGACAGATGAAGAGAAAAAAAAGTCAATGTAAATATTTTCATTAAGACTGAAACATCCTACAGGAACATGCTGAACTCATAAAAATTTCAGTGAAGAAAGGTTTTTTGTTTCTACATCTTATTAGTAGTAGACTTAAAACTTACATTTGCTGATGTAAGATGCATCTTGTTATTGATTTATCTTTGTGCTATCAAAACATACCTTTTAATTACCAAAATGAAATAGTCTATTGCCTCAAAATAGAATCATTTTGGAATAATCATTATGCAATGACTATTTCATTTAATATGAAATATGAATATGAAATTATGTATGACTATATCATTGAATATGAATCACAATGTTTTTTTTACACAATGTTTAAGGTTTTTTAGATTGTGTGGATTTTAAGCTGTTGGGAGTGTGTTCTATATACTTCATGGAATACCAACTCAATTTGGATTAGTTCTGTGTAGACTGAACATTCACAATATTTTCTAAAATCCTATAAATTCCACAGTATACTTAAAATTAGTAGAATGTGCAGGAGATGACTTGCAGTCACAGAGCATAGTAACATTCTAAAATTGCCATCTGTTATAGAGAAACTCAGAGAAAAAGATCTCCAGGACTTTGAGTGGATATCCCAAAAATTTTAACAGTTTAAAAACAAAGGGTTTTCTTTGTACTTACATGTCTGCTGTTTTCATTGTATCAAGCCAAACAACATTTGTTTGGTCAAGGCATTTATTCCATTAAGGCATCCCGTGTTGTCTTGAAGGCATAAAGATTAGAAAAATTCAGTATTCTGCTATCAGGAATCACATCACTTTGATATGATTGATGGCCATATTCTCTGCTAGAAATGTTTGTGTTGTTTGCCATTTGAATTGACCATCAGCTCCTAAACACTCATTCTTGTCATGCCATTTTCTACTAGACTGAACAGCCTTTTAGTACCTGATATTTTTAGTACCTGATATCTGAGGTATTTACACATTGCAGTCACAGAACCTTTTAATAGCCTTTCGGATAAACTAAGTGGATTGAGCTGTAGGTGCCTTCTGCAGAGATGCATTTTTCCACTGCTGGAGAAATATTTGTTACTCTCTTCTCTTTTGTCTCATTTTTCAACTTCATGTTTTAAAAATGTGGACTACAGAACCTCATATATTGTTCTGATATATTTCCCTGATAACATATACATTCAAACACCATTCCCATCTTTATATAGCTGCAGATCACATTGTGATTTTTTGCAGTGCAATTGCATTGACAGTTTGTGTTAAAGAGCCTATATGCTTCACATGTTCTCTTTTTAGGGTACAGTCTTAATTCTGCCAGTTATGCACTCTGTTATTCAGTATGTAAATTTACATTTTTCAAAGCTAAATTGATTTTGCTTAAATTATTTTAATACCGATCTCAATTTTCTGCTATTCCAGTTGCTTTTTCTTTGGTGGGGTGTATGGTATACATGTTTGTTTGATGCTTCCTTAGGTACATTCAATCAAAATGATAGATAAGACTATGGCACAGAAAACTGTATATTTTAGAGATTAGATTCTTCAGAAAATAAAAACTAAATCAAGTACTTTTGCAAATCTACTATTCTCTTATTCTAAGATCCAATAAAAAGTACATTCACACAGCTTTGAATCACAAAGTTATGGAAGTATTCAGGTTTCCACATGAATCTTTTGGTTCCCATGTGAGTCTTCAAGTTCTCAGAAAACATAGCAACATAGCCAATGTGACATACTGAGGCACAATGAAAAAAAAAAAAAAAAAAAAAAAAGTGGGTAAACATGAAAACATGTTTAATTTTAAACTTACTTTTTAATGAAGTAATTGATCATGACTTTAAACTATTCTGTGCATTTTTAATTTTTTTCATTAGCCTTTTGTATACATAGCAAAAAATGTTTTTTTTTTCATTTTTGTTTCCCTGTTCTGCCATTAATTTCTTTCCTAAGTGACAATAAAAAAATTAATTAAAATTTTGTGCATAAGTTGAGCATTTTCCTTCATGTGTGAAGAAATTATAACTTATTACAACCACTATGGCCGCAATGATTACTTCAAACCTTAAATCTTGTGTAATTTTGAAGTTGTTTGGTTTGTTGAAAAAAAAAAAAAAAAGATAGACTTCACAAACGAGATCTAATTGCAGCCAATTTGACCAGATATCATGTCTGGAGCACTGGTGATCTTGAAGTACATTTGAAGGGAGTAGCTTTGGACCCTTTGCCCCTGACAAACCTGATTGTGTATTATGTTTTCACTCTAAGACCTCTTCTAATTCATTCCTCCTTTGTCTCTGTATCCTTAATTCTGACATCACTTTTACAAAACATGTCTCCATGCACTTTACAAAATGATTTTTCTTAGCCCCAGATTGATCTATTTCACCATAAGAGATGTTTCCAAAATCCCTGCATCTGTTGTGGATTGAAGGGATTTTTTCTGTAAAATTTTTTAATATTGTAGGTGACCTATCTGTCTATTTCAGCTTTCACCCTCCTTAAAAAACATGCCCTCCTAAATCCAGTTGGTTACATTTCCTTCTCAGTATAAACGTTATCTCAGGAGCTGTCATGTATGGCATTAAATAAACATGGACTTTTATTCACATTTAAAACTTCTCTTGAGAAGCTACCTTTTGTCCTGGATTCTTATATGTGAATAAAAGTCCATGTTTATTTAATTCACAATTGAGTTACCTACAGGAGTTTCTGAGTACCTGAGTAAAATGATCTGGGACTGACTTTACAAATACAGGAGGATTTTTTCTGTAATTTTTGAGCAGAACTTCCTTTTGCTCATGATAAAGGAAGATACTTCACAAGCTGAGAGAAAGCTTATGTCCCAAAATGCTTGAATCCAAACTCTAAACACAAACAAAGGAAGAAATTTTGTTTCCTTAATGATCCATTTTCTCATTTTTTATCTTTCAAATAAATAGTAATATTGTATTTAAAAATATTGTGCAGTCTGTGCATCCAGACTGTTTTTCTTCCTTGTAAAGAGATGAAGTTGATGTCTGAAGGCCTGGGATCCCTGAACATGCAAAGGACCAGCATGAGCAATAGAGAAAAGCTGAGTAATTATTATAGCTCAGCTCACTGAAGCAGGAGACTATACAAATAACCTGTGCAGCTAGAGATAACAGCTCGCATTCCAGTCAGTCTCTGAATTCTAAGAGATGAAGATGAATCCAAGCACAGAATCTGCTGGCAGGAATGTCAGTGTCTCAGCAAAGTGTTACCAGGCTCTGACACAGTAAATGACAGCAGAATCCAGGCTTATTTCTGTCTTAACTGTGTCTTCACATATTTACTCTTTGAAATCTGATTTTATTTCTTTTTTCATTAGTTGAATTGTTGACACCAACTATGCAGGAACATATGTTGATAAGCATTTATGCTTGTTACCTTTTAATGATAAAACTAAGCTATTTTCAGCTGTATCCTTCTCTTCTCCTTCCCTGTAGAGTGACTGCAGGTCTCATGTTGATGTTCTCATGGTGATGAACTTGACAAAAGCATTTTACAGGCAGGCAGGCAGGCAGCTACCAAGTTGTCTTTCTGAATAGTACTTAGAGATGTTTTCTTCCATGTAAAGTGTTCACTTAGTAAAATAACTGAGTTTTTTATTTCTCTTAACTTTGGATTTTTTGAAATGTCAAAATAATTTATTTCAAATACTAAATACATTTTTTGAAATGTTGAGATTTCATGGGGGACTCCTGGGTGGTTGAGTTTTTAGGCAGCTTAAAGCTGGAATAGTCAAAAGCCTGCCTACATGAAGAAAGCATTGAAATTCCACTGAAATAGAATTGACTACTAATAGTGTACTTTAATTAGTTATATATTGTTAATCACAGTGGACAAAGTCTTATTTTCTAACTTTTAATCCATGTATATTACATGACACTGTATTTGTTAAATTATTTTTATTGCCTTGAATAAGTTATGACAGCACTTGGTAATGAAAGCAGTTGATAGGTGAAAGCTTGCCAAATACAAGGCAGACATTTTGAAATTTATTTTAGAACATCAGGTTTATCCTTCTGCTTTGTGTTTTAATGACATTGAGTTTCTTGAAACACTTAATGCAAGTCCATGGTAATTCTTTTGCCTTTAAACAGCAATCTGTTCTCCTCTAGGTTCATCTTTAAATATAGAATCCAACATGTCTACCTTGTCACAATGATAAAATGCAAAGTATGCACAAATTACTTTAGACCTACGCATAAAACAATTCTATTGCCTTCTATAAAACCAGCTGTTGGGTAATGTTTCCTGTGGCATGACAAGCTAATGTAATTTAGAGCTCACATTGCTTTTGGAATAATATTTCAAGAAAGAACTTAAGAACACCCCAAAAAAGAACTTTGAGTATATTTGGTGGGCATTACTAGTAAGTTCTTTACATAAATACAATGTTTCTCAAAGTCAAATAATAATAATTTTATACGTAGAATGGAGCTGGTATAGATCTTCTTCAGTAGAACACATAAATAAAACACAGTTTTCAAATAAATGATACTACCCTTTATGTCAAAATTGCACTTCTGTGCTTTGACCTTTTGCCTTCTTCTGTGAGATATTTACTGAAGGCAATATATCTTAACTAATATTTTATATATAATATATATAAATAATTATATGTGAATAAATAATCAACCTACCCTAGGAAAAAACTTCATCCTTAGTTGTTTTTTAAAACTAATAAGACTTTTATTTTGCTTTAGAACTGTCTGTCCTCACACATCCCAGGAGTATATATTTTATATGTCTTTTCCCATATATAATTCAGTAAGTAATAGTGAAATTAGGAGAATTAGATACGTCACATGAAGATGAACATATATAGAGATGCTTACTTAGAGCCTCAGTTAAATTACTATCTGGGTTTCTGCTTGTGGTTAGCATAATTTTCTTTACTCTTTCTCTTTTTTTTTTCCTTCACACATTTCTCACTTTGAAACTGAAGCATGAAAATATGTTCCATAGAAGCAAGAGACCATGGAGTTAATGTTTATTGAAACTACTCCTTATTATAAAACCAATACTTTTCCACAGTAGGTGGTGCTATGAATTATCTGCCAATGCTCTTGATGTTGATTAAAAAGATGATTTTAAAAAAACCTAAGATTAAAATTTATTAACAGCTATGTTTTTCTTTTAAAACCTTATGTTGCAGTACTTATTTTCATTTTTTATCTAGTTGCTTATAAAAGATGACCCATGTTTTAAGTCATGAAAGAAGCATTTCGAAGACTTTTGTAAAAGCTTTGCAGTGTAACTTTGTGCTAGGAAAGAGCTTATATATGAAATGCCCCTCTTCCTTGCTTACTTTAAGACTTGATTGAACATTGGCTTAAAAAAAATTATCAAATCATTGAACAAAAGTTACTGTTATCTCTTAAACAGTCAGCCAGGTATAAAATTAGTCAATCAGCAAAATATTTTCAACCATAAAAATATTTTTATTATAACTTAAGTAGCACACTAGAATTTTTCTTGTTTTAAATGTATTAGTATGCAGATCAAAAGAGCCTTCAATATAAAATCTAAAGAAAATAATGGATGTTCTTGATGATTGAACAGTTCCTTTTGAACTTAAAGTCACTCATTTCTCTGTTTGAATGTAACCTATTTGAATTAGAATACTTTATTCTATCACAGTAAAACTCCGAGTAAAACATTCTATCTTGCAGAAGTACCTTTAGTTCATACAAACTGTGCTGTAAACCTTCATCCAAATTTTTGAGCAGTAGTTAATTGGTGTTCACTGTAAGCTGAAAACTATTACAAGTGTAATTCATCATAAGGACTGAAAACTACCTGTTGTAAACAGGCATTCTATGACTCCACAGACAAAAATAAAAGAGTAGGATTTTTTTGTTGCTAGGTTTTTTTTTTCCCTATCCCATGAACCTAACATTTGAGATTTCTTGTTCAGAGAATTTTGACCTGTATGAAATACTGAGTCAGATTTCTTTTATATAAGAATATTACTGGGTATTTGTGAGAGACAGCTGAATCTCCAGGCCCCATGTGCTTATATATTCAGTGGAAAAAAAAAAAAAAAAATCCTGCCATTGCTACAGCAAGACCTGCATCAAGATCCGGGTTTTTTTAGTCAGTTGTCTGTAGTTGGAACTTGGTCCTGACTTATCTAACCATCCCACATGCCAATAAAAGGATCCTGTAGCTCTCAAGTTAGTGCATTTTTTGTTGTCAGGCCAGTACCTGTACTTGCATATCTATATGTAAAGACAAGGGCATTTGGTTTGATCACAACATTAATCCTTAGTTTCCTTTGACAATTACTGTAGCTATCTCTACTATCTTTCCTATCTTCCAGAAATATTTTGCACAACTCAGCCTTTAAAAGTTGGTTTTATAGAGAGCACAGTACAGAGATTATTCATGTTTCTATGAAAATACATGAATTTGACTAATGAAGCCAAAAGGAACTGTGAACTGCTTCATCCTCTCTCTTCACTGCTTTTCTTATAAAGTAGGAATAATGATCTCCTGCCTTGCTCTTCATAAGAGATTCACAGAACTGAATATGTGTAATTTTGTACCATACTAGATACTGTGCTGATAAGGTCCATGTAATAGACCCTTGTCTCAACTCAAGATTACCAATACCAGATACACAGCCCAAGTTTAATTTCCACGGAGCTGGATGTTGCATTAAGCCTTAAAATCCCAGTTTGTTAACAACCCCCTCAAAGCAAGAATGCTAATGATCCCTCTCAGTCTGATTTATTCTCAGCCAAACATTAAGGTGGGTGAGCAGGGCTGGATTCAATATTGAATTCCAATTACTGCAGGTTGGGCATAGCCAAGGAGTCCTGGACTAGCTCATCCCTAGCCCTGCAACAGAAGCACAGGGACAACAATGAGATGCTTAGTATAGTTCCAGATAAACATTAATTCACCCAGTTTAATGTCACTGATGATCTCTTCAGCATTCCTTTGCCCAGCTATTCTGTAGTTCAGCCAAATGGGTTTATAAGCAGAAAACAACAATTTGTGTGACTGACGCACATTTGCCCGCTAGTCACCAGCTCTGCTCATGTGCAGTTCAAAAGCTTTGTCTGACCAGTGCTGACATATGGAGCTGTTTAGGGATGAATCATGGGGGAAACATATGGATTAAACATTTATGGCATTAAGATTCTTACTGAAGCAGAAGGTGGCCTGTGTAGGCCTATGGGGATGACTCAGAGAGTCACCCCTATGTTTTACCAAAGGGCAAAAGGAAACTTCATTCCATTAAATGTCTTATTTGCAAGTTCACCATTGTTTTTCTATATGTACAAAAAGTTTACAATAAGATTGCTTGGAGAAAGGCAGCATGTCCTGATAATTAAGGTACAGGATTAGCTTGTTCAGCTGATGACACTGACAAACCACATTGATTGAAGCCTATGTCTTTCCAGATGCAGAACTACCAAAGCAATTTTATGTACAGCAAGGATTTATGTGCCTTCCCCAGGCTGTATTCTTATTACTGAAGTCATTTAGTCTCTGGCTGTTCAGTTTTTTCCCAGAAGTCTGCTTTAAAAAAAAAAAAAAAAAAAAAAATTATGCATAAAATTTGATTGCAAAACAAGTTGAGGACTTGGCCTTCCACTGCTAAGTTAAACCAGTGAAAGCTCTCGTAATTACAGGCACTGATTCTTTGCACAGTAAGCAATCTACAAAGCCCATTTGCTCCTGTTGTGATGGAAGTGGTTGAAACAAGGAAAAGGCAGTGATGAATCCACTGTCTGCATTTGCTGGTCCTCCCATCTGCTCCCTGCTTTCCTGTTGCTGTGGGGCTGAAATGGCAGGCCTTGTGAGAGTGGTTTTCAAGTAACTGAACTGGAATAATAATTTCTGCAGCAAACTCAGAAACTTTTGACAAGGCAGCTAATGGTGTTTAGCATTTTTTTTTAAGTAAGAATTCATAGTTTCAAAAGCCATTTCCTTTAACCTTTGAGGAAATTTCTTGAGGAAATAGCTGACCCTGGCAAACTGGTGTAATGCATGTGTTATAAGTATGCAATGCACATGGCTAATTTTTATCTAGGAAATTCATTACATTGCTTTCATATTGTTGTTCATGCGTGTATGTTCACATAAGTTTTATTCAGTTCATCCTATTGTATATGTAGATATGAATCTAATCATATGTACTATTCATAATTCAGTCACCTAACATAATGTACATTCATTGCATGTGCTGTGAAGATGCTCTGGCAGTTACAAACATTTTAATTTAGCTTCCATTTTTCTTTCAGATTCTTTCTGCCAATTTCAGTTACAGTCATGTTACTTCTTTCAACAAAAATAAATCACCTGAAACGCTTAGGGGTTGATTAAGTAAGTAATAATAAAGCTCATAATAATTTTTAGGTAATTCATTTTTCTAAAAAAAAAAAAAAAAAAAAGTAAAGATTTTTCTATAATTCATGAACTTCAAAATGTTTTTGGTAAGATTTAGTTGAAGTGCTACAAGTTCAATAGTTTTTTGGGTTGGATGGTTTTTGGTTTTTAGGGTTTTTTAGAAAGTATTTTAAAATACCCCTCCTGAAATTACCACAAAATTAAAACTCTATTATTTCAGATTATCTACAACACGTTTTTCTCTGATTTACCCAACATCTCAAAAATCCATTTTTCCAGGACTGTTTCCAAAGCATTAGTACCAACCTTAAAATGATATCCATGAAGGGTGCCAGACGGTGAGCCATGGGGGGGTGCAATATTGTGAGCCATAGGGGTGCCTTATTGTGAGCCATGGGGGTGCCATATAATGAGCAATTGGGGGACCAGATTGTGAGCCAAGGAAGTGCCACATTGTGAGCCATAGAGGTGCCAGATACTGAGCCATAATGATGCAAGATTGTGAGCCATGGAGGGTGTCAGACAGTGAGCCATAAGGGTACCAGATAGTGAGCCCAGGGGGTGTCAGATTGTGTATCATGAGGGCTGCCAGACAGTGAGCAATGATGGTGCCAGGTTGTGAAACAGAGGATGCCAGATAGTGATCTCTGGTGTTGCCAAATTTTGAGCCCAGGTGGTGCCACATAGTGAATCATAGGGGTGCCCATTTCAGTTTGCTAGCTCTAAAAAGTCTCTGAATGTTTTCATTAAGTATTAAATTTATTTATAAAATAATTTTACATAACTAATATGAATAGTATTTTTTATATTTTTTTGTGGCACTCTGCTTGGTATATTGATTTTCATTTTCAAAAGGGTAACAAAAATACAACCATAAGGAGCAATAAACTACTGAAGTAATACGAAGGAGCATAGCCAGCAATAGGGGTGTCAGAGACATGCATTGCACAATACCCAGAGTCACCTATCATCTTCACTTTTAAAGTGTCCTGGTTTTGGCTGGGATAGAGCTAATTTTCTTCTTGAGACCTAGAATAGCACTCTTCTGGATTTAGTAGAGGATTTCATATGGAAAGAATTTTGATACTCTACTCATGCGTTTAGCTGTTTCTAAAATTCAAAGACTTCTCAACTTCCCATGCTTTGCTAATATGCAGGTGCACAAGGAGATAGGAGAGAGCATCTCCAGGGAAACAGACCACAACTGATGCAAGAGATATTCCCCAACATATGATTTCATGCTCAGTTTATGAATCTGGAGAAAGAAGAAGGAAGTAGGGGGGCACATTCAAGTTATGGTCTTCCCAAGTAACCATTATTGTTGATGGAGCCCTGCTCTACTGGACATAGCTGATGGGGAGCAATGAATTAATTCCTTGTTTTGCTTTGCTTGTGCATGCAGCTTTTGTTTTACCTACTAACTTGTCTTTATCTCCCATGAGTTTTTTGCTTTTATTCTTCTGACTCTCTTCCCCTTCCCCCCCAGGGAGGGCTGTGAGTGGCTATGTGGGGCTTAGTTACGAGCTGGGATTAAACCATGTCATAAAATAATCTTGCATTCTTTTTCAAATTGTTACAACTAGACTGAGAAATAATCTAGAGATGTTATGCTTACTCTCATATTATTTGAATTAAGTGCAATTCTATGTTTTCTGAAGTTCTGGTATTAAAGTTATTTGTATATAAATATATGTATATTTACATATATAAAGTATAATACATTTATTATAAAGTGTATTTTATAATAGAATACAATGGCTAAACAGAGTGCTCCATATTAGTGTTTTGCAATATTGCCTTAAATTATTTGGGTTTCTTTTAAGGCATACTTGTGGGCACATGGCAACATTGACCTGTGTTCAGAATACAACCTACAAATCACAGGAGCTGATGTTATAATGGACTGCTGTTTTGTTTGTGTGGATTTTTCACTTAGTAGCAGTCCCACTGAAGTTTGGTTTCTGACTGCTATTTGTGAAATAGTTGACTGATTTTTTGCCATGAAGCTGTGAAAAGCAGAATTTGACCGGTGTGGATTTGAAAAGGAACTGTTTAGCTCTTTTCTCTATTTCTTGTATTCATTGTTCAGATTATTTATTTCCCTGTGGATTTCTAAAGCAAAATCCATTAATACTGTGAAATACTCTGGATCTATAATGATGGATATCAAGTATTAAACATTTTAGCCACTGAGGACTGCTGCTGTCTTCTCTGGCAGGCTGTCTGATGGGAAGCTGTTGGTCCACTCCTCAGCTTGCTCAGAAGAGAGAGGGCAAGGGGTGCACACAGTGAAGGTCCACAGCAGGTCTAGCTCACCATGACTCTACAAAGGGTAAATACCAGCACACTATACTGATAGTCTCCTAATGTGTGGCTTTATTTTCAAAAGCTACCAGACAGCTTAAACTCACCTTTCATCTATCGCAAATAAGCAAGGAAGGAGTCAAATGAAATTTGATCAGCACTTTTGTGCTGCCACAGAGAAGCTGAGGTTCTTCTCTTGTTTCTTTTCTGGTGCTGTTCCTTCATGCTTTCAGGGCAGGGCCTGGTTATGGAGCTAGAGTTTCCTCCTGTCAGGTCCCTGGTGGCAACAACTTTTTTGCCAGGAGCCTGGTTATTTGCAATGGAGGCTACCCATGGGACCAGGGACTGGGTGAGAGGGGGTAGGCAGCAGTCCTGTTGAGTATCCCTGCTCTAGCTGTGACCTGCATCAGTGCCTGGCCCCTAATGACCATCTCTGGATCTGTTTGGCTCTTCTTGTTTGAGCACTGTGGAACTGCAACCACATCAGAAAAACCACTGCCAGCCTTGGCTTATCACCCTTCCCCTGTAGAGCTACTGGGCCTTCTGCTCCCTGACAGCTTCTACCCATTACATCGTTTCATACTTGCAGTGCATATTTTGTTATCATTGAGCTGCATTAAACACAAGGTATTTGTTTGTTATTAGAGAGATAGGGCTTTTTCTCTTTGCTTTGGGACCTACAGTACTGGCTGAACAGCAATGCCTTCCATTGGTCCCATGAAATGTGTTGCAGTTTGGAATGTGCTGAAAAAATCTTCTGAGGAATGTTATCAGCAGCAGTTTCCAGTTCTTGAACTTCTGGACTTTAACATCATGGAGCTATATTTGGAGATGCTTCAAGGCTGTTCTTGGAAGACATTACCTCAAAACATGCCCATGCCGAATGTAATAAGCAATTGAGTTAGTCACACACGCAGGCTACAAGAATGAGAGATGTGCCTCAAGTCCTAATCATTCACTGGAGTTATTCATCCATCAGACCCGATCAAATGAGATATGGACAGCTGGCCTTATGGGATAACATGACTGAATCTGCAGGTAGAGAATGTAACGTCTGCTGCGGCAGAGATTTAACAGGAATGGAATACAGACATGAAAGTTTTGTGTTCCTTCTCTGACACTTCCAGCCAAGTGTTGAGATCAGAGCCATCCAGTAAGACAAATCTGACAGAGAATCAGAGGCAGAAAAATAGTATTCCTCAGAAATCTTCCAAAACTAGAAGGTGCTGCTTCCGGTGAGAGACATGTGGGTTTCTCAGCCAGTGTTCCAGCCATGCACTGGTCATACACAGCTAGACTTGCACAAACAAGCTGCAACCAATATTATGGATAGATATTATCTATATGATATTATATATATAGTATCATCTCTAAATTAAGTTACAGTTGTATTATTAGGTTAAGAGTATTTGTTTTGTTCACTTGGTTAAATGTATTTAATTCTAGTCTTTTACTATTTCAGTGAGAGCTGGTGAGCATTTTTTTTCCACGTGGACTCCATGGTGGTATTGGGAAGTAGAACAAATTACTTGCTTACAGAAGGATTTGTTGAGTGGGGAGAAGCAGGCCACTATAACTGTTGTTCTTTACTGGCTGTACCATTAGCAGCAGTGAGTGTTTTCCTTTCTTTATACTTTATTGAGTAGATGAGATTCACTGATCTGCTTTCCCTCATGATCTGCCATTTGCTCATATTACCACCTCTTCTATTTGCCTTCTTTGTGAAGAGTTCAATTTTGCTTTATGTTCAATTTTGCTTTTTCATGACTTCTAAAGTTTAGTGAGGTCACTAGTCAAGTTCTGTCAGTTATTGTATTCGCTGGAAAAGCACATTTCTCACTTTCCCCTTTGTATCTGCTGTCAGGTTTTGCTGTGAATTGAGGATAGTTTTAGGAAATGGCTTGTATTTATTTCAAAGGCGTCTGGTGGTAGGGAAAGCTTTCAGAGGTTTTGAGATATAAATGGCATTGTACTTGGACCACTGTTGCCTTGTGCACTGTGGCAGCCCAGTACCTAAACAAAACAAAACAAAGCCAAATATTGTCCAAGAAAACGTAGCCTTGAAAAAAGGAGTATTCTGAACAAAATACAGTCATTTGCTAAACCTAGAGAGAAGGCTAGAGAGAACAAATTTGCTTTGGGGTTAGAAAATATGTACTCCGGTTGTGGAAAAAAATGACCTTGTGTAGCAAAACTGGACTGCTACTAACAGACCTGTGGCTAAGAATAAAGGAACTGTAGGCTTCAGAGTTTTGAGATTAATGTATGTAGGATTCCCACAGAGAAATTCAAACAGTTTTTTAGTCTGATATTACAGGCTTTGGCTCATATTTTTTACAACCTGCATGGTGTCAGATATGAAATCTAACATGAATATATTAAAAGGTATAATTCTCTATGCAAAACTAGTGCTTTTCAGGTAAATAACTCCTTGAGAAGTAGTTATTGGGAAATTAATAATGAAGCTAGAGTTGGAGTTATGTTCCATGCTTTCTACTCCCAGCCAAACATTACACATGATGTTTGATGTTATTGCCTGTTGAAAAAATCAGTTGAATTATCTAAAAAAGAGATTTTTTTCAAGGGGAGGAAGGTGTATGAAATGAAGAAAATCAAAATTAATGTGTAGTGATAGCATCCTAGTATAGGTTCTAAAATTTCACATTTTATGTTCAACATATTTTTTTTCATTTCTTCTGAGTTCTTGCACAGTCTCTATGATCTATGTTTAAAAAAAATTTAAAATCAAAAAAATAGTAAATATGTCTGATGGAAGAAGAAGAAAGTAAGGCAAGTAAGGCAGTGAATGTGAGACAGAAGGCTAGAGCAAGTTACAGATAAAAAGGCATAAACTGTATTTACAGATTTACAAAGATGCTTTCCTTAAACAAAGTCCTGTCTGCTGTTTAAAGGAAAAGTAGGTGACTGTAAATAGAGTAAAGCTATTTTCATAATTACAGACTACTTGAAACTACACATCTCAGCAAATAGCAAATTTTCTTGTTGTACAAGTTTCATTTCATGCGTGGTAACAGCAGAATTGGTCTCAGGCACACCAAATTAAACTAGCAATAAAAACCTGAAATAGGCTACTTTTATTGCACAAAGACATTTCTGTGTTGTATATCCTCAGAAGTGACTTAAAGCATGAAACCCATGTCCAAAATAATTTTTACTATAGAGGTGGAGGGATCATGAATGTTGTGAGTGTACAAATCAATCAAGGCTATTACTACAGGGAACAACTATTTTTGTGATCTATGTCAGAGAAAAAAACATGGATTGGAATTTCAATGATTAGTGAAAAGTGATGCTGCATTTGATCTTTCTTTCAATGGAAAAATGTTATCATCAAAGGTTATTTTAATATCCTAACACATGGGATGAACAACTCATAAATCACATTAAAAAAGTATGGCCAGACATAAACCAGTTCTTCTGTTTCCCACATGACCCTCAGAAGGAATGAGCTGGTTGTCCTCCTCTTACCACATTTGTTCATTCAGTGCAGGAGTCTTTCTCTCCCATTTTCCACATTGCTTTTCTGACCTTACCCCTTTGCCAGTCTCTTCACTTCCCCTACTGCATTTAACTCATGACTACTGAGCCTCTTAAAGTCATATGCCCTGAAATATCTATAAGATCACTTATTAGACTTAGCTCCAGAAGACTTTTACGTTTCCTTGTTTGCTGTTTATGTTCATTTTTCTGTAAAAGTTATAGACAAATAGAATGTACAGAAGGAAGGCAAGGGCAGGTTCTGACACACAGAATAGTCATAAAATCCAGCAATGTTTTGTTAACATTATTTAAATACTCTAGTGAAATGACTTATTTTAAAAGTTAATTTCAGAAGTAGCTATTTCACCTAAGTTACTTCATCGCTTTTTCAATAGACAACAGACCGGAGTATTTGACTAGATAGCAACATTTAAATTGTAGTCTTTCATGTGACAGCACACAACTATTTACAGCACAAGTTTAATTATCAAACATCTGGTTTCCATAGCAACAAAAGGACATTCTGTTGCAAAAATAAATCTCACATTCATTTCAAGGCTAAAGAATTTCTAATTATGATGGAAGCTCCCAAAGCTTGGGCCAAATCAAATCAAATCAAAGTTGTGCTATGTTTGAATATAATGCCACCTCCAAAATATCTAAAAATAGGTGGCAGTTCGGTGTTTGTCTTTGGTAAGGATTTTCCTGTCTTTAAATCAAAAGTCAGGATAAATGGATGTGCAGATAGAGAAAATTTCAGAAACTTCTCTTTTTGGTTTGTTGATGGACAATTCCCTGTGCATGACAATTTCTGAATGGTTTTCTAATTACCAGTCCTCTGTCAGGGACAAAAATTCAGTGAAAACCTTAAATTAAGGTCATACTCTAACTTTAGGAAGCCATTATCCTAGGAAAATTACTGTTAAATTATTCTTATTTAGTTGTGTGGTTTTTGACTGGGTTTTTGGGGGGTTGTTTTTTTTGTTGTTCTTGTTTTGTTTTCAGACTTTGGATTCAGTGCCTGAATTGCTACTTTGCAGTGGCTTTACATCAGTGATTGCTTTAGGGTATGTAGGCATAGAATACATTAAATGCAAATTCAGCAATTCTAAGCTTCAAAAAAAGAAAAACACAGCCTTGAACTGCCCAGGCTATTCCACTGGCTTTAACTATTATTCTATTATAGTAAATCATTGAAATTGAAGGATTTAATTAAAATAAACTAATTTCACTGATTTACACCACATAAGGATCATATCATATAATCGGAATGATCAGAACTAATCTGAAAATACTATTAAGATACATAGCATGCTTCCATTATGCAAACAAGAATTGGCTTTTGTCAGAATGCTGTCAGTTACACCTTTATTAAATTTTCATGGGAGGGAAAAAGTAATAAAGGTCCTAAATGTTTAGTACTTTGTAGTCTACAAGCAACACCTGTACAGGCATCCAAAGCAAATTGGAAATGAAACTGTACAGAGTAGACCATTCTCTTTTCTGTGCAAAAGTACAGACATCTTTCACACCTCATGAAATAGGTGTCAAAGGTCTATTACTACAGTCTCCATAAGCATCTTTTACAAATTTACAAATTTTTTCACTCAAGAATTTTACAAGAGCTCTTCAAAACAAAACCGACCAACTGACCAAACACAAAAAAAGGAAAACAAAAAACATCAAAAAACCCAAACAAAAAAAAAAATCCTAAACAAAACAAAAAAAAATAAACAAAAAAACAAAACAAACCAAGCAAAAATACAAAATACAGGCACTGAGTAATGTATCCACCCATTTGTCCAGCCAACCAGCCAATATCCCTGCCAGATTCTTCTGTTTTCTCTCTGGAATTGTAACAGTGCCTGTCTCTGGTTGGGCTGAATCTCAGGCAATGGTGTTCATCCTGCCTGCAGTCTTCATTGTGTAGGGGTGAGCTGACAGCCCTCACTGCCTTTTCCAATATAGCACTGGTAGAGCTGAGTGTCAGTCATCTGGCTCCCACAGACAGTGACAAAGATAGGAAGGGACAAACAGCAAAATCAGGGATTATTTAAAAGGCTGAAGCACCCAGCAACCTGTTGTCTTACAGAGATACTTTAAAATTCACAGGTCTCAATCTTTTGAGAGAGAATGAGGCAAACTGAAAATGGTACAGAATTGATTTGTTCTCATGACAACAGTTTTGAAGGAAATGAAAAGGGAAGTTAACCCATTCTTCTCATAAAGTGAAGATTGTATGTAGTATATTAACTTCTAAAGTCTGAAGCTTTTCAGTCAACCAAATTGAACTGGAAAGGGAAGGGAAGTGATTATGCTTTTGTTTATATGCTTCACACATTCTTTTTGAGGCCAGCATGACATTTATGGCATACTATTTTTCACTAGCTAATGGCATATTATTTATAATGTGTTATTCTTTTGCATGATACATAACAATTATACAAGTCTGTAGTTAATGTTTTTACATCTCCATAAATATTTCATTGAAATTTCTTTATTGGGGTTATACTCTTGCTTAGTTGGGTTGTTCATTACAGTACAAGTTTCCCCACTGTTTCCCCTCTAATAGATAAAATCTGCCCTGGAACTACTTTGTACTGATGAAGAGAGACACTAAAAACTGGATTTCCATCCCTCTTGAATAATCAGTTCTTCAGGTCCCATTTTGTAACATGAATATTTTTTCTATCACTAATTTCTACGACATATCAAAGCTTCTTTTTAATTTACTGGTTCTAGCTTAAATAGTTCTCTTTTCTTGTTTTTGTTGTTGTTTCTAATGAGCTTGATGCCACTAAGATTAAAAGAGGCTTGAAAAAACCCAAACAGCTTTAAAATATCTTTGATCTCCTAAGGTGAAGCACATTTTTGTGCAATACTTTTTCCTCTGAGGCATGGTAACAGTTGAATTGATCTGGAGGGAAAAGAAAAGAGAAAAGCAGGTGGGGGATAAAATTAAGAAGTAGGAAATGTGGTAACTGATAATGAAAATTAGACCTGTTAATGTTTGGTTTGCAGTAACAGCCTTTTCCTGCATTTTATCTAAAATGTATAAAGAATTCAGAATTCCATTGTTCTAAATTCACCAAAGGAGCTGATTTCATAAGCAATTGAATAGGAATTTGGCATGCCAAAGCTGCTTCTTCCTTTTGATATAAGAAAATGCTCCTTTAATTGAGTTATTTTGGAGATTACAAAGTAATTAAAAATTAAGAGAAAGGGATGAGATATTATGTTGGATACATGTCCAAATAATTTCCTGGTTTGTCAGAGACTAGTTAAATGTTTTAAATGCTTTGAATAGTCTAATGCCACATGGAAACCTTATTCTAAGAATGGGATATGTCATTCTAGATATTGCGCACACATATACTAGAATTAATTACTGTCCTAAAGTACTTGCTACTAAGATCTAACCAAGAACAGAAGGTAAAGTGAAATTAACAAAACTGAATGGTAACCTGGCAGGAGCAGTGAACTATCAGGTTTGTTATAAGGAGTAGCATGAGTCACAACATCCCTGTTTCAAAGTAACTGAATACCTTTCCTGGGGACTCTGGGATAGAGGGGTTGGTGGGTTCTTTCCTTGCTTGTTTGAAATGCTTTCTCCGGGAATTCTGCTCCTGCATGGAAAGTGATAATATTTTACTAGCCTAAGAGGGTTGGAATTGTGTCCACAACATATCACAGCTTTACTTTCAATGTTGGTGATAATAATTTATAAAGGCATAAATGGAATTAAAAATATGAATGTCCTTTGTGCCTTTGAAAATCTCACTCTCCATACATAATTTAGTCCATAGCGATTAATTATTCTCAGTTTGGTTTAGAGATATTGAAATAAAATTGCATTAGGAAGAGAGAACTGTTAATTTTTTTAATTCTTTTTCCTTTTTTTTTCCTTTTTTTTTTGGTTTTTTTTTTTTTTTTTCTGAGCTTTAAATCATATTTTGCTTTCCTTAAGGTGGATAAATAAAATTTTAATTTTAGCTCTGCAGCAAATAGGGCTGTGTTGATATAATAGAACTGCATTCTCCTCTTCAAGGTGAATCAAGATTTTCTTTGCAAAGTTTGGACCTGGACAATCAACACAACCTCAGTTCATCTCACTGTGAAAAGGAAATCTACTCTCTGCCTGTGTTTAGAGCTGGTAACAAATGAGGTCCTGGCTTCTCTCATTGTCACTTGCTAGAGAAGAGTTGCTCCTGCTCTTTTTACACGATGCAGTCCTTGTCAAGTTTCAAAGTCCTCTTAATTTAGATTGGGAAATTGTCCAAGTTTCACCAATTCTGATGGTTCATAGTATTGCACGTATTGGAATAAAATAAGATGTGATACATTTCCAGAAAGAAAAAATCAATGAGACAAGCAAAGCAATGTACAAATATGTCACCAGTCTATACTATTTGCAGCAGAGGGAGAAAAGTCTCCGACGTTTCCTTTTCTAAAGAAAAAAGGAGGTCTCAGGACATGTCTTTGTGCAGAGATGCTTCTGACTAGAACTGTGTATCAACACAGAGTTTAGCTGGGCTCATGCCTTCCCAGTTTTCCTAATTAAAAGAAGGTTGCATTACGAGCAAAGAATTAAATTGCAGAGAAATTAAAGACCAATTTTAAAAAAGAAGCAGAAGAATCAGGCAAGCTATTAGAAATGAGAATGCAGGTACAACTTAGGTCAGAAAAGTCAAGGGCCGAGGGATCTTCAGATACAAAACTCTGCAAATGTGATGATTTTCTGAGAAGGCCTTATCTGAAAACTACTCATTTATTATATTGGCAAGTAGATATGCTTTAGCATTATAACTGAATAAACATTTTAAAATCTCTCAATCTAAATAAAAACATAATTTAAAGATGAATCAAGCAAATACGTTGAGGAACTTTTATGCAACTGCCAAGTAGCAATTTAATTTTATAACAACCAGCAGAGAGCAGTGCTACTTTGCCATCTAAATATGATCACATTACAATCTTCAAAGCTTTTTCAGCAGAAGCTTAGCAAAATTCTATATAGACCTTTTATAAACACAAGTCTTTACACAAGTTAAAATCTTATGTCAGTTATGAACTGGCTTACTGGTTTCCACCTGAAATTTAACAGGAGTAACTGGAATTATTCTGGCAAATATGGAAAAACAAAAAAGAAAATAGTAATTAACTGTCAGTTTGAATTAAGAAGCAAGTAAGAACAGATCTTATACATTTTTACGAACTACTAGTGAGGTTTTCCAGTTTCTTAGTGGACATACTCTTTGGATGCAGTTAGGATGTCTGAAGGTAACTCATGAAATGGGGAGAATTCTGTCAGATGTAGAAAGAAAAAAAATGTTTAGAAAAAGATAGAATACTCATGGAAAGCTTTTTCCCCATAATTTTGTGGTTTGTTGTAGTGAAAGCAGATATAGTTGATCAGGCATCCATGTTACAGCATAACTTCTTTGAAATACATCTATCCAGAAAGTTATGGATTATCTGAATAAAGTTGTTCAAGGTGAAGACCAACAGATTTGATATTTGATGTTTGCAGGGCACTGCATACAGAATCTAAACCTGTGCCATAGTTCTAGCTGCCGTAAATAGATGTAAATACCAGGTTGCCAAATTCATCTGAGTGAGCACGTTAAACACACTATATGTACTTAAAACCAGCTGCAAGTAGTATTATTAATCATGTCTGCTTCTTCAGAGGTAAAATTGCTGAATATTGAATTCTTCTTTTTAAACTTTTTTTTTTTTAATCTTAATCACAAGTTATAAAATTTGAGGTGGATTATAGTTTTTGAAGTTAGAGGTTTTTTAATTTCTATAAGAATACTTTAAAAACATTTTTAAGACCATTAGCTTGCCATCGTGTGTAATTACTTATGGAACTCTTTTTAAATTTTGTGCTTATTTTCTTCTTGAGCTGTCCTGAGGCACTTTGGAGACTCTTCGTCCCAAAGCAATGCATAAGAGTACACTGAATATTTTTATAGATTCCCAATGGCAACATAACTAATTTAAAAAAAAAAAAAAAAAGGATGAGATGTCAAATTTGTTTTGCAACTCTTAATCTGACTCTTGATTGTGAAAGAGCTCCTTTATGTATGAAGGGAGGTACCCTAAGTAAGCTGAGATCATTATTACCACTTGCCATATTCAGACTTTTATGACTGGAGTATTAAAGTCAGTTCTGTGAATAAATCAGAAATCCAGTAATTTCTCACTGGTTTGCTTGACCTTAAAATCATGTGATGTATATGGCAAATTTTGGCATCCAGTGCATGCAACTTTTGGGATCCAGATATATGCAGATAGCCATATAAACGTAGCCCAAAGGATTATCAAATTATGAATTAAGAAAATGGGATCCCCGATGTAAAAGGGAGGTTAAGATACCATTAAAACTGACTATAGCACATGCTTCTTATTGGATTAGCTAACACAGATTTAAAGATCTCTGAGTTCAGGTTAGCAGTTCTTCTAGGCACCTTCCTGCAAGTTAACTCTTCAGCATAGGCATACTCTCACAGCTGAATATTGCAGGCAGTAAGTGTGAGGTTATAGCAAATTTTTCATTATTAATGCATTCAGTACAGGGTGCTTAGGGGAGACTACCTGCACATAAAAATAGGACCTTTGTATGAACATATATTAAGCCTTCAATATTTGGTTTTATGCTGTTGTGTGGTTAACAGTAGATACTTAATATCTTATTAAACACAAACCTTTCTTAAGAATAGAAAGGTACTTCAGGGAAGTGCATGTTTCCATCCAATAGCAGCATGCTTTTGTCCTCTTGCTTTGGTAAACAGAAGGGAGTAATACAGGTTGGAATAGTTAAAAAAAAATTGTATTTGTAAACAAACATCTGTCAAGCATATCATATAAAACATGCTAATACACTGTAGACAGAAAGTGGTAAACATGGTATTTCTCTGTAGATAATTCATTAAACCTCTCAGTGGTACTGGCTTGGTAACAGCTTAAAGATACGACTGTGAAGTACTTCAAAGAGAAACACACAACATTTGGATTAGATCCCTATTGCCTGACAGTATGTGATCTTAAGTGCAACTAGAGAGATCAAAGCTCTGAACAGAGGAACTGTTATATCATTTGCCATGTGTTTTGTGAATTTACTGGCTGATGCAAAGTTGTATAACTCTCTTTTTTATCTTAAATTATCTCTGATACCTTGATGCTAATGTTTTGGTCTTCTGAATATAGCTATGCATATAATACAGTTCTGAATTTGACTATGAAATGAAATACCAGTAGTGATAGGAGAAGGAAGACAGTAGTCCAGAGAGAGGGTAAGCCGAGGACAGTTTTAGTCACTGCCCTGCAGCTGCGAACCTTTTCAGAAAGGGAATGGATCAAGGAAAGGGATGAGTCATAAAGTTGAAGGAAAAAAAAAAACAAACAACAAACCATCCTCAACGATATAGGCCCTGCTGCTACAAGTTTATCAGTGAAATTTAAGCTTAATTCTGCAGACCAACCTGGGTTTTTGACTGAATTCTACTCTTTGCCAACAAAGTGGGTATGAAGACCTTACAGATGCCTTTATCAAGCATACAAAATGTCCTGCAGACATTAAAAAAAATCTATTTTTCCCTGTCAACACATCTGCTTTAACCCTGAGTCTATAGTTTGATCCTCCTTCATTGGTTGTAAAAAAAATTCTCAGCAAGACAACTGTCTTGTCAACTTCATCATATTCCAAGACCTGCAGTGCATCAGTTTCTATGTGAGCTGGTCAGAGAAACTTACTCCACATCTCTGTAACGTCTGTGATGCTGGCAGAGATCTGTATCTGCCATAGTGCAGAAGTCACAGGGCAACTATAACCTGGTTTTGGTTTCCCTGTTGTTTGGCCTTGTAGATTGATTACCATTCATAACTTAAGCTGTTATAACTCTCCCAACACTTTCTGATGGCAATATTGTGACTTTAGTGGAAAGAACTGTAGGTCTGAAATATCCCTGGTGTAGAAAGCATGTAAGGCCTGGAGTAATTCAGAAATAAATTTGTTTGAGTGTGCCTTACACTGTTGAATTTGGGTTCGGGTGTAATTAGATTCTGCTGAAAGCTGTAAAGGACTTTGTGAGGACCCTACCATACACAAAATATGGCATATATCAGTAAACAAAGGATCCCAGCTTGTGGTGAGAAGAGGAAGGAACATGGATCTTTACTGGCTACCGAAGCTTAATCAAAATTTCAGTGAAACTCTCAAAATTATCAGATTCTCTAGGAACTACTGCAGAAGGGCACTGAAATCAGAAGCTGACTGTAAAAAGCATCTGAGAAGTAAATTGGAAAATAATTTCCTCAGATTCATTGGCAGACAATCTGAGGGCACCATCTCCTTCTAATTCAATTATTCTGTGGTAACACATGCTGACAAAAAAGTAGGAAGGTAGAAAATCATTTGACATTGATGGAGGTGAAGAAGAGAAGATTTTTAGTATCTTAAGACTTGACTTCTCTAGGATTACTCTATGAAATGGATTTTTTGAAGACCTTTGACCCTCCATGGTAATTTAGGTCCAGGCATTCCAGGGAGACAGAAGGAGACGTAGGTTTGCTTAACATTTACATGCTTAACATTTTATTCTTATTCGTCTAAAATTACCAGAATTCTTTGAACTTTGTAAATATTTTTCTCTTTAGCCCTCTTCCAAACTGTCCATGGTATTCTCAAACTTATCTTGTGGGCCTGGAATACTTAATACTTAAATTTGAAGGAGATGGCTTTTTTGCAGATCTTATATGGTCAAATGCAAAGAGAATAAATTTTTTCTTCACTATTAAGCAATTTGTCTGAAATAAATTAGGATGATGGTACAGGTTACAAAAGTGGTCCTCATGGAGTGCAGGAGTGAGAAGTGTTAAGTGTTTGCAGATGGTCAAGGTGAAAAAATCTGAACCAGTTCTGCACAGTATTCAAATGTATTTTTTATTTTTTCTACTGTAGAATGGCAGCTGCCCAGATAAATAAAACTGCATTGGAAGACACAGGGACTGAGTTCGTAGCTCCATAAGGTGTGCGGGGCTTGCTGGAAGCTGTGGTTCTTAACACATATAGAAGCATTCTAACCTATGCTAAAGGAGTCCCTCTTGTGATACAATAAACATAATTCCAGGTTTTAAAATTCAAAAACCTCACACCATTGATAGAGATATACACCCCTTAACAGTTGTGATTCTTCTATTGATTTTATCCTTATATAATAGAAAACAACTCTTGCAGAGGCCTGATAAAAAGTATTTTTATGCACAAGTAATAATGCACTATAAATAAATGAACAATATCACAAAGCTGAGTTCTGCAAATCTGAGAGGCTTAACTGTTTTCACAGGTTTCTTACACAGAAAGTTTTTTTTCATTTTGGCTTTTCATAGGCACTCATGGGCTGCCTATGGATGGGCAGACTAACCATCTTGCAAGTGCATATTTGTGGTACAAGGCACAATGGTATTCTTAATCACACTTTTCTAGTTTCTCAGTAGAGTATTCATAGGTATAAAAGTTTACTCCTTTCTCATGATTCTGTGATGAATATCACTTAAACAATTTCAGGTTCAAATTTCACATACCTTTTTGTACAGACTATTACAGGCACTAAATACAGGTTCTTGAATACCCTCCTGCAATACTGAACTTGTAGCCTCTTAATCCACATATAATTGCATGTTGTTTCTAAATAGAAACTTATGCAAAAAGTCTTAAGTGAAAAAAAATACAAATAAACCAAACCAAACCATGGTATGAAATGGAATTCCTGCAGTAGCTGAAATCTTCCGGCAAGAAACATATAGTTACTTCTTTCTCAAAATACTTTTGATTATGACAATATGAATATAAAATTCATCTTTAAAATGTGAGTCTGTAACTTAGCCCACAGAAACATTCCTACCACTCCTACCTATCTTATTTTGAACAGCATATCAGCACACAACTTGAACACTTCATTTTTACAAGCGATAATTTCTTACAAATCAGTTTTCTTTAAGGTTTGTGATGAGTTCTTAAACCAGCATAGATCAGACTGGCTAACAAAACATTTTTGAACTTGATAAATGTGAGAAACATAGCTCAAAAGCTTTAGATTTTTTTTAAAGCATTTGAGCTGTAAATAGCACTATATTATCAAATAAATAGTCACTGTAGGGAGGTCTTGGGCATTATTTATGCTGATTGAGGCTTTACCTACCTAGTGAGAAAGACTGCAATATCAAGCTCTCCCACATCCTACAGTTAGGATGGGCAATTGTAGAGCACTGTTAGGAATTGGGCAAATCCTCTGAAGACACTTTAAGAAGACAGTGAACTAGCGTGATTCTACTTCCAGAAGAAACATGCATTTTTGTATAGCTTCTTTCTTGTCTTCTGGCTCTAACGCTAGGAAAATCCCACTGAGAGGCTTTAGCATTGACTTTATCACCTAAAAACACTTTACCTTCAGAAAAGACAAACCTGTTGTGAACCTTTGATCTTCTTATTCTGTGTGGAGTCAGTATGAATCCTAACACATTAAAATAACATGATTAATCCAACTTGATTTTGTGACTAAAACTGAAAAGCCCTCAGCAAGAAACTACATCACTGTACAGGTAAAAAGAAATGTCTAGTCTTTATCACATCATCGGATGTCCATAGTAGTTGAAGTTTACGGCATAATACAGCTATCAAAGGTTTTATATCACCAGATTAAGACACAGTCATAAGAGAGGTGAATAGAGGTATGAAAGGATGGTGAAAACACTAAGATGAAAAGTCATTCAGACTTCTCTTTTTCACAGACATCTATAAAACCAGAGTGCTCCAGTATCTGGTGGTAGACTAGGCTTCTTACTCTGTCTTTCTCCTGGCCATACTTCTAGTTGTTAACTCATTATCTTTCTTTCCCCAGCCTTATTTCTCCTAAAAAAGGTTGTTCTGAACTTGCTCCTGTCATTTCTTCCCCGTATGTATAACCAGAAATTCCTTTTTTAGGGGACTGAGTCACCTTTGTGTTGCTATAGTTTAGACTTGTGGGGGCGGCTTTATTTTCACCATTGTAGGTTTGCATAATTACGATCACGCTTTGGACATAGGTGTATCTCCTCTGTAATAAAATGAGAATTGCAGAATTGCTTTTAGTGTTAAAACACTTTTTATGAAAAGATTATGAAGGGACCATGGGTAGTAATTGAATCAACAAAGGATTATAATGTATTCACCACTAAACCTTGAATAAGAAAAAGTTTCTATTTTCAAAACAGTATTCAAAAGAGAATAGTTCACAGTAGTAAGTGTTGAGTTCATAAGAGAATTTGGCTGTAATTGTTTTCATTTTAGCAGTCAACATATGAAAAATGTGTCTTGTGTACACGAGATAAATAATTAAATCTGGCATGCCAGGAACTGATCTGAGATTACTGAACTACTTGACTCCTATGTTTTATTTAAGTACTAAGTCAAACAGCCAGTCTCCTGTCTACACATGCATGAAAAGTTTTAAATTCCTGCTGGAATCCTTATTTTGGTAAAAGATGGCTTAAATAAAGCTGTACATCAAAAGGGGTGGAAATACATTTCAAATTGATCTGAATGAAGTTGACATTTACAAACCCCTTTATCCTTATTTGACTTTCTTTTATTATTTAAGTTATCGCTAAACCAGTTAAGAACTAAATAAAGTTTATTAGTAGGATAAAAATTAAATATTTTCATCTAATCAGATTTGAAAGTTCCTATGAATTAAAAATGGCATGGACTTTTGGATTTTAACTTTTAATCTAATTCAATTTAGGATTTTCTCGAAATAACTTCTGCTATGCTTTATAACTCTCCTATCTAATTCTACTCATAGCCCTAGATCAATGATGGAAGTTATATCAATTAAACCACCATCCTTGTGTAATGTAATAGGTATAGTATATTAGTTATGGTACCTAAGTACTATAAATGAAATGCCATAGTTGGTTTTGCCAGTTCATTCTGTTAATATATCACATATTTAAAAAAATAAGACAAGATAGTTCCCCCTTTGATGCATGAATTAAACAGATTTTGCTGTCCATAGCTTTCTACTTAACGGGCCCTTTGACCACAATGTGAATTTAGAAGAACAGCTTGTACTTTTGAGGACAAATATTTTGTATTTTTGTATTTGCATAAACTCAGTCTGCTAAGAACCAAGTAGTTTTTTTAGTATAAATACGCGTATTTAATGACATAAACAAGTATTTCAATTGAGCTTATGTTTAAGTGTTTTGTCTCTTGCTTGAATTTTTTTTTTACATATTTTTTTTCTATAACTAACTCACCAATTTATCCAAAGGTTCAGCTAGTCTGTGATACAATAGTAATTGAAATTACTGGCTGCCATATCACTAGCTTGGATTGGCCATCTCATTTCATATTTATGAAATTACTCCTAATATACCCTTCTCCACCTCCCACATTCTTGGCTATATATAATTTGTTGCTAGTTAGCTTAAGATGATAGATGAAGGAAGATTTCATGCCCATGGGAGTGGCTCTATGTGTGCATATTGCACAAGGAGTTCTTGGTTTGAGGAGGTGGGTCTGTTCTTTTGAGAGCTGCTGAAAACTGAAAGCTAATTAAGGAGGGGTACGCAGATGACACCTACTTACTGGGATGCTTCAAAGTGGGTGCTCATCCACTGTGACAGCTTTGTGCTCCTGAGAGAACTGTTGTGGAGGGAGGGTGCCAGACTGAAAATGAAATTTATAATGTCTGAGATGAGACAGTGCAATAGCTCTTTTACCCAGCTATCTGACAGTGAGAAATGAGAGGGTGCATGGGAGGATCCAGTCGTAATGACCTGAGCTGATACCAGTGACTTGGAGCACTATATGAGCAATGCTCTGGGTGTCTGTTTGGGCTGCTTAATATAAAACCAAAGTTAGGATTTTTATGGTAGCACTCTCCCAATGCTGCCAAGTCCAGGGTGTGAGGCATGAGAGGCAGGAAAGGATCCAAAGTACCAGTCCATAGGTGAGATTGTTGTATCCAGGACTGGTGTTTCAGTACATTAGGAACTGGTAAACCTTCTGAGACAAAAGGAACTCATAAAGGAATGACAGGCTTTATTTTAATCAAGGTGGAGACAGACTGCTGGCTCTGAAAATTAAGAAGTCCATAAAGGACTATTTAAACTAGGAACAAGGGAAATGTTGACAAGCATGGAGAAACACCTCATTCAGACTGGTTTAAACTAGGAACAAGGGAAATGTTGACAAGCATGGAGAAACACCTCATTCAAACTGATTTTACTTGGCAGGGTAACCTGGATGATACTCATTATACCTCTGAAAAGGCCAGAAGGAAAATAAACAGAAATAGGAAAGGTAAGTCAGTTTGCCGAGAATGGCAGCTGACTAGCAAGGCAAAGCTAAGCCAAGTGCAAAATTAACATATGCTGGCTTCTACAACTATACTAGAAGTCTGAAAAATAAGATGGGGAAAACAGAATTTTTGGCAATAAGCAGCAACCCTGATCTGATCAGCATCTCCGAGACCTGGTGAAAGGATAATTAATGGGATAATTACAGTGTTTCTAAGCTACCAGCTTTGAAGGATGACAGAATGAGATGTACAGGTGTATGTGAATGTACATTGTATGTGATGTACATTGTATGTGAAGGAAAATATAAAATTTAACAGCATAAAATTATTGAGGGAGAAGAGAAACAGTGTGGAATTCTGGGTGAAAATCCCATACTCTAATAATAAACAAGGAGTACTGGGATGATAGCAGTTCTTAAGCAGTGCTGCAAATTTAAGACAGGTTGCAATAGCCTGATATTTTCACTGTACATATACTGATTGGATCATTGCTGCCCCAGGACAAGGTAGAGGTAACAATGTTTTTATGTAATAAGTGACTGCTTCCTAGAACAACCAATCTTAGCACTCTCATGAATAGCTGACATTTCAGCCTTGGTCTTGAGTAATGCACAGGACCTAATTCAAATGATATTAGTTGAAGAGCACTCTGCAGCAGCAATCAGAATAAAATTAGGCTTAATATTGCAGTTGAAGAGAGCAAGTCAGATAAAACCAGCATACAGAGATTCAATTTCAGGAAAGGGAATTACATAAAAATGAGGCAATTAGTAAAAATAGCCCTAAAATGAATACTCCAAAAAAGCAAGAAGCCTGCAAGCAGCCTTAAGGCTATTTGAAAATACTGTATTAGAAACCCAGGTAAACTGCTCAGAAAAGGAAATCATAATGACCAAGTAGAAACGCAGCATAGCTAAACAAAAAACTGAAGGAGGGTACTGTACAGAAACTCTTGACCTTAAAAAAAAAAAAAAGAAAGATAGTCCAAATGAGGTGAGCAGTAAATCATGGCATTCACCCGTACATACCTGGAAATTCTAGGAAACGTAAATTAATTCATAAGAGATAATCAAATTAATAATAAGTTCTTCAGATACATCAGAAGCTGGAAGATGGCTCATGAAATACCTTGACCACCTGAGGACCAAAGTGTTAAAGCAGCTTTTGAAGGTAAGGCCAGAGCAGAGAATATGAATTATAATTTTCTGATAATTCTGGTTTAACTTTAAAGTTGTTGGGTAGTTTCCAACATCCAGTACATGTTTGGGTTTTTGTTTTTTTCAAGCAGATCATTCAGGAGAGTTATATCAAGTTGAGGTAAGGATACAGAAATTATTACATTGCATATATTAAATTAGATGTCAAGAAGTCACCAGGATCAGCAGCAATTCACCCAAGAGCTGTGAAGGAACTCAGATGTGAAATTGCAGAGGTGCTGGCCAAATCTATCATTACAAGCAGCCACTGAGCCAGGGACCTGGAAGATCGCCACTGTCCCATCCATAAACAGGGCTCCAGAGAAGATCCTGGAACTGCAGATCACTGAGTCTGTCTTTCACCTGTGGTAAAATGGAAGAATCTATATTAAAGGATAAGATTTCTGAGCACATGGCTAAATGCAGTTTGTAAAGAAAGAAGCAGTATGGTCTCTAGGGAAAGAAATACTGCCTTGCTAACTTGTTCTGGCTCCATGGTACATGGGTACAGCTGCTAGGAAGGGAAGCATTGCTGCCCCGACCTGGAAAAAAATATCCAGGTCATGGGGGAAAGGCAGAGGCTGTTATAACAGTACCAGAAAATGAGAAGGACTCGAAGAATGTCAGTAAGTTCATCTTCCCTGAAGGGAAAGACCCACAGCAGACCTGCCCACATTCACAACCACTTTGATCACCTCATATCCTTTTTCTCTCAGATAGCAGCTGGGGAGGGATTGTCTGCAGAGCTGCAGATGCCCAGGTAAAGCAGTGTGTCTGTGCCCCACTAGATGTTGAGCATGAAGGAAGGACATATCTTGTCCCCAGCCATGTCAGATTTCTTGACCTGCTTGCCCAGTGAAGGAGGCCATCGTGTTGGTGACTTTACAGGCTTTCACATCCATCAAGTCATCTGGGTTTTAATCCAGCTTTGTAAGTACCAATATTCTCCCTTTAAAGAAGATAAGGATAGCAAGCCAAGAAGCAGCCTTGACACTCTCCTTGATGAAAGTCAACAGTCTTGTTCAAGATCCTGCAGAAATTTACAAAGCCTTCTGAAACAGTTTATAGTACTTCAAGGAACCCACACAAAGCAGGAAATTATGTCAATGTATAGAAATCCCTGATACCTCATGTCAATTGCTTTCTATTTGTTGAGGGAAAGGAGATAAATGACAGACCAAGCAAAGGATGCTTTGGACCAGATAGAAGTTATGAAAGATGCTCTGTCATGGGACTATGTAGGCCTAATCATCCACCATCAATTGCAGCAGATGTCCTTCACTTCTTTTTCTAGAGAAACTGGGAATTTGTGCCTCAGGTCTTCAGCAATAGGGCTACTTTAGATCTCCTATGCAGTAAGGGGAACATCCCATACATTGACCATTCATCCCAGATAATGGCATGGTCCCGGCCAAAGTTGTCCCAGAACACATCCAGGACTAACTTTTCCCAGAACACAGAACTCTGCAGTCAGCCTCTCTGTGCACAGAGAAAAGCAACAAAATTTTTCTGAGAACAAAACCAGAGTGCACGTCAGCTTCAGCTGATCCTGACTGTTTTCATTGGCCTTTGAGAGCATGTTCTACAGGGAATGATAATCAAAGCAAACAGTAGCATGTGTACAGAAGCAGGCCCCACTAAAGGCCAGAACTGTTTGATTCATCTGCTCCAGATCCATAAGAGGCAATCTTTCTGCCAAGAAAAAATGATAATGTTTCTTGGCACTCCTTTTCTTCCCTGAAGTGTAAAAGTTCTTGCCATGATCTTTGTCTCAGAAGAAAATGGAGGCCTGAACATATGGTGGCACACCACATCCAGGGACCTTTCACTGTCCAGAATTTGTTCCTCTTCTTCTGATATTCACTAAAAGGATATGAACTGTTGCAGTGCATTCCCAGGCACCCCTCCAGCTCTCCAAGTCCTTGCTTAGATGTTCTGTCACTGTGTCTTTTTGCTGTGGATAACCTTGCTACCCATGTTGGGTAAATGAGCTCTAAATGAGCTTGGCATGTCCCTTCTCCATCTCTGGCCTCAAGAAACCTGGGAGACAGTTGCATATTCCAAAAGAGTTTCTCCAACATTTTCTTAAGTAGACAGTTGGCAAACAGTTTAAATGCCATTTGGCTATTTTAAACAACGTGATGAGGTGAGACAAAGACTCCCAGTAATCTAATTTTTTTGTTCATTATGCCAGTGGATGAAAACTGTCTTAATATTATCCAGTTACCTTGAAATCCTTATAAACTTGCCAGGTACAGTAAAACGCAGATGAGAGTATTTATATCACAGTTGGAAATACCATGAGAAGTAATTATGAAATAGAAGAGTAAATACAATAATGAAAACCCATGCATTAATCTATCGCAGTATGGTTATACTGGAATTATCTCTCTCTCTGTCCTCCTTCTCCTCCACCCTTTCTTTCATTTTTCTTTCCTTCATCTGACTTCATTTATGTCAGGTTTTAACTTTCTTCAACCAAAAGTAACACTCCTCCCACTCTGCCTATCAAGATTATGTTCTATAAAATGCATGAGCAGTCTGAGAGTCTGCTGACACAAAAAAGCAGAGCCATTGAGTTACTCTCTGAACTGTTTATCAAAAAGGTCAGTAGATCAGTTTATGTCAATCTGAGCAGTATAAAGTTTCTTATTTCTGCCAGTTAAGACCAGAAAATTGTAATTTACCTGTGTATGTATTCAGCAGTTCAGTTAGTTTGAGTCTACCCCTTTTCAAGGGGGGTTTAGAGTCACTGCTGTGGGAATTGAGCTCAAGGAGTAAAGAAAAAGGTCCTTAAATTGGTGCAGAGTAGTGCACAGATTTGGTGGCTTGTTTATGGGAAGAAAAAATTCACTTCCAATAGGATTTTTAGTGGAATTTTAAGAGTCATTTATTTCCCTCTATTTTAATTCTGGTGTTTCTTTGTCATAGAATTTCCACATGAATTTCAGCCTTGAACTTCTTTTAATTTCTAAGTATATGCAGGAACTTATTAAAAGTTTGGGTGTCATATCATGCACAATAATCTCAGACAATTTTAAAGAAACAAAGTGGATCTTGCACTTTGATGATGAGATCAAAAAATGGCAGTTTGTGCTCAAGATCAATTTACAGGAACACAGTATAGAATCATAGAATTGTTTGAGTTGGAAAAGACCTTTAAAGGTCACCTAGTTTAAGCCCCCTGCAGTAAGGAGGGACACCTTTGACTACATTGGGCTGCTCAGACGCCCATCCAACCTGGCCTCGAATATTTCCATGTCTGGGCAAAATGTTTCAGTATTTCACTGAACTACAGTGGCAACACTACAGGCTTGGGGAAGAGTGATTGAAAAGCTTGGTGGAAAAAGACCTAGGGGTATTCCTTGACACCCAGCTGAATATGAGGTGGCAGTGTGCCCAGGTGACTGAGAAGACCAACAGCATCCTGGCCTGCATCAGAATTAGCATGGCCAGAAGCACTAGGTAAGTGATTGTCCTCCTGTACTCAGCCTTGATGAAGGCCTGAATACCTGAATATCTGAATATCTGAATAAGGAATCAGTTACTGTGAATCAGTTCTTGCCCCCTCACTACAAGAAGGACATGGAGTTTCTGGTGTCTGTCCAGAGAAGAGCAACCAAGCTGTTAAAGGATTTGGAGAAAAAGTCCTATAAGGAGAGGCTGAGGGAACTGGGATTATTTAATTTGGAATGAAGAGGCTGAGGGAAGAGCTTATCGCTCTCTACAACAACCTGAAAGGAGGTTGCACTGAGGTGGGTGTTTGCCTCTTCTCCCAAATAATAAGCAATAGAACAAGATGAAGTGGCACCAAGTTGTAACAGGGGAGTCTAAGGTTGAATATTAGGAAAAACTTCTTCACCGGGAAGGCTGTCAAACACAGGAACAGGCTGCCAAGGGAAGTGATGGAATCACCAACCCTGGAGGTATTTGAAAGGTGTGGTGCTCATGGATATGGTTTAGTGGTGGACTTGGCAGTATTAGGTTAATGTTGTTGTTGTATTTGTATTTGATGTTTTTAAAGGTCTTTTATGACCAAAAGAACTCTATGAAATGGAAGTAGTTTGGGGTTTTTTTTAAACTGATACCAAAATGCCTCCCAGTCTTCTGGAAGGGAGGAGAGAGGGAAAAAAAAAAAAAAGTTTATAAATTTGGATGAAGAAAGAACAGGAAATACATTCAAAAGCTGTCATTTACTTTGTTGCTTGGATACACTGTGAATCATCAGAAAGCTTGGAGACAGGCTTATACAGGGTAGTACACTGTAAAGCACTTGTCCTTTATTCACATTAATAACATATAAATTGATGTCTTTAAATTCTTTTTCTAGTACAGTTATTTAAAGATCAAACTGCAGCTGGAAATAAGATGCAACTGTCTTAATGAAATTCCCTTTCACCATGGATTTAGAATTTGAATAGTTACAGAATTTACACAGCTTTGCAGGGCTCTACTGTGAATTTCTGTGTTATTCAGAATTATGAGAATTATGCACTTCATTTTTAATGTAAGTGAACTATTCTCTAACTAACAGTTATTGCTCTAAAAAATTTGGTGGCTCCTCTCCACTAATGTGGGCATTAAAAATCTGAAATCATATGAAAAAAAGCCCCCAAAAGATAATGTACACAAATAAAAATAATTTATCCAGTTACATTGTTATAGCAGAAGTAGCATCCCACAATTTAAGTGTTAACATTGCAAAAGTTTTCCTTAAATAGGGAATAATGAAGAATGTGGAGTACCTATTAGGAAGCATTGATGGAAAAGTAATTCCCATGTAGCAGTACATTTAGAAGTGTCCCTAAAGTACCTGTGAAACAAGACCTGCAATAAGAGCTTCATGTGTGTACATTATCATCAGTTTCTGTCACTACATTCAATTCATCTATTGCATGTATGCACACATACAAAGAATTGTAACTTCATAGGATAAAATATTCTGAAATTCCCAAGTTCTAAAAATGTCTGTTAATCTTTTGAATCATTATAGTTAAAATTTATGATACAAATAATAACCTCATAAATCTCATGTACATTATATCACATTGAAAGCTACGCAGAACAGAGTATATATCCATCCACAGTGTCTTTTTATTTTTTTTCTTTTAAATGGGCTCTGGAAGTCATAAGAACTTGTGAATCCTAAGTGACTATCCTTTTGTGAGAAAAGAATAACATTTTTCATATTATTTTAAGAATGCTTCAGTAATTCAATTGGACCATCAGGAAAGATTTATTCCCAAACAAAAGATCAGTTGGAGTATGATGTTTCAAGTCAGCCATCTACACAGTAGTACAAAGCAAAATGGTACAAGCAGCACTCAGATATATCTCTTTTCCTCTGCCAAGACTCTATGACCAGATTTGTATTTATAGCCAGGTCTAATGATATGAAGTAGAGTCAGACTCATGCCTTGACAACAATCCTTTGTTTTATCCACCATGAAGAAAAAAAAACATCCTATCATGGTTGATAAAAGTAATATAAAATGAATACCTAATTTTAATGGCACATTGCTACGGAAGCCCAATTCACAAGCTATGTAAGCTACTGTAAACAATTCAGTTCATCAGTCTGCATTTTACTGAGGAATGAGTTTTTCAGTAATGTCAGGAACTGGAGTTCATTGACATTTTTTTCGGGGTGCTCTCATATAGTAGATGCTCCTGGCTAAGGGAAAATTAGACATTTATTGTTCTCAGAACAGTTGCCAAAGTATCAATTTGCCTTCATTTAACCACAGCTAAATTAATTTCCATGTTAAATGTCAGTTCAAGGGAGCATATCCTGGAATGAAAAGCACATACTTATGCCACAGAATCACTAATCTGTTATGCTTTATGAATAGTCTCAGTCTTAGAACTAAAAGTTGGAAACTAGAATGCAGTCATCATTGCCATTGTTATGCCCCATCCCTGGAACCATTCAGAGTCAGGTTGGACAAGGCTGTACACAACCTGATTTAGCTGAAGATGTCCCTGCTTACTATAGGGGTAGCTGGACTAGGTGACTTTCAAAGGTTCCTTCCACCCAAACCATTCTGTGATTCTATGATTACCATTCTCAAAAAGGAGCAGGAAGGCGTTAGGGAAAGCTGAGTCTACAGCTGATGTTGATATTCACCTGTCATGTGATAGCATTGATAGCTTATTTAATATCTTCTTCTTTTATTTGGTATTATGTCTTCATGGGGTGATATCCTGTAACTGTGGGCTCTGCCCTGACTAAATCTGTTTAATTTCCTTTGTAGATGACTTGCTGCCATGGAAGATAATGGAAAAATAAAACTGCCAGGCTCCTACCTCCTGCCAGTTTTAATAGAATTTAAGGAAAAATAAATAAATAAATAAATAAATTAAAAAAAAATAAAAAAGCAGAATTTAATCCTAAAGGCTTCCATTATGGTCTTTCAGCATGATATAAACTGTAACAATTTATCCCTCAGTTTTATTTTTAAATGTAATGCTAGTTATGTTTCACCAAAATTCTCCTTCAATCTTACAACATCCTTAGAATATGTTCAATGTTTTAACAATCCTGTGACATGGGAAAACCTTGAGGGAAAACCTTGATTGGGGTAGGGAAAAGGAGTAATTTGAGAAATAACACTTGAATACTCCTCTTAGAGCAATTGGAGGTGTTCATAGGCAGGGAAGAGGGGTAGTAAGGAGGAAAAAAACAGGATAAGTGGAGACAATTTATATGAAATCTAGTGTATCTAGCTTCTGTTTTGCATTAAAAAAATGAATTAATTTTAATATTTTGAATTAGATAATCCTTCAAAGTTTTGGGTTGTTATATCCAAGAGTTTTACTTATAAAAAAAGAGGTGAAGTAAAATAAAAAACAATAATGTGTTTGCTCCTTATTCTTCTGTTATTAGGAGTGTATGTCCTTTGCTTTGGAAACACATAACACCACAGTTCATAAATTTTGTGTATTTTATGAAATAATGAAAAAAATATTAAAAGGTGCAAATAAATCTAGCTATGCGTAATTCTATCCATGTAAGCTCAGGAAGATTAGACAAATTTCTCACAGGAAGCCAACAATTTAATTCGACTTTTATTTTTGTTTAATTCACTATTCCTGACATTTAAAATTTTTGATGGTTTTAATGTCTCGGTCTTTCCTTCTCCTTCACCACTCTTGGACTGAGGGAGTAGGTTTAGGTGAGAGCCTTATGGGTTAGAGTAGGTAGAAAATACACTTCTCCTTGGAGAAAAGTAGCAATGTGAAAAATAGAACTATAGAAACACAGGTATCTTAATTTCATGTTTTGCACATAAATATCAGGAGTTGCTGGTTTTCTCCCTCTTTTTAAGTGATTATTTATATATATATATCTAGAAATAGAATACTTTCCCAGACTTCTAGTCTTGTTCCTGGATTTCTGTCTGTTAAATACATATGTCATTGACTTATGCAGCAACAACCAGTTACAGACAGCTATTCATTTTCACTTTAAACGTATAGAAAAATGAAGTCTGATAAGTTAGGGCTTAAAATTCACTGGGTAAAAGGACATCAATTACTCAAATAGCTTTGAGGGGAGCTGGTAAATTGTTTGGATTGTTCATAGTCTGCAAATGTATTGGTTTTGAAGAGCAAGGTTTTGGTAGCAGGAGCCTACAGGGGTGATTTCTCTAATGGGGCTGCTAGAAACTTCCCCTATATCTAATGGAGCCAATGCCAGACAAGATGGAACCACTGCTAGCCAAGGCTGACCCCCTCAGTGATGGTGGTAGCACCTCCGAGATAACATCACTAAGAGGGAGTGAGGCAGATTGTCCCACCACAGCCCATAAATGTTAACAGTGGAGCAGATATCCACCTGAAGCCCACGAAGGACCCATGACAGAGCAGGTGGATATGTCCAAAGGAGGCTCTGAACCCACGGACAGCCCATGCTGGAGCAGGCTCCTGGCAGGACCTGTGACTCCATAAGGAGAGAAGCTCATGCTGGGACAGGTTTGCTGACAGGACTTGGAGGCCCCATGCTGGAAAAATCTATTTCTGAAGGACTGCAGCCATGAGAGGGGCCCACACAGGAATAGTCTGTGAAGAACTGTAGCCCCTGGGAGGAACTCACACTGAAGTTCATGGTGAACCATCCCCTGTGGCAGGCACTCCACAATGGAGCAGGGGTAGAGTGTGAGAAGCCCTCCCATGAGAAAGAAAGGAGCAGGAGAAACAGTATGTGATGAACTGACCTCAGCATCCTTGTCCTGTCTCCCTGCACCACCAGGCGAGTGGACACAGAGAAAATTGGAAGTTAATTTGAGGATCGGAAGAATGGAAGGGTGGGGGGGAATTGTGTTGTAAGAATGGTGTTGTGAGAATGGATTTTGTTTCTTCATTATCCTTCTCTAATTTGATAGGTAATAAATTAAATTAATTTCCCTGAGTCAAGTCTGTTTTGCCTGTGATGATAACTGGTGAGTGATCTTCCTGTCCTTATCTCAGCCCATGAGCCCTTAATTATATTTTCTCTTCTCTATCCTGCTGAGGAAGGTACTGATAGAGTGGCTTTGGTAGGCACCTGGAATCCAGTCAGATTCAAACCCACCACAGTGATAAATAGCATCAACCCTGTATCCCAGAGGATTACCAAGCATTATGGGGAATTGTGCCTAACATGCTGGCAGAATCACTTTCAAGAACTGCATCTTCATATCCCCTACAGAGTACTGACAAAAACTGCAAAAAAAGTCCACCAGGGACACCAACACTGAAATTAATGTCAAAGGAAACCAAACCCGAGTCCAAATAAATCCTAGATTTTGTTGTTTTCTTCCTCCTGTCTTGCTTGGCTGTTTTTAACCAAAGGAAATAACATCTCCTTTGTTACCCTACTTTATCCCTGTTCAGTTCCCTTCCTATATCTGGCTTTTCCTTTTTCCTTTTTTAATAATCTAGTCACAGTTCTGTACTTAATATCACTTCAACATGCTTAACTTTTATGGGGCAGTCCTGCAGATGGTGAAAAAGACAGAGCTGTATTCTTGTTCCTTAAAACTACAAGTACAAAGCTGTGCCCTCTCTTTTCTATAGCCAAGTAAATCTGATGTTGAACAATATGTTTGTGTTATTCTTTTCACAGAATATGAGAGAATAATTCCACTACACATCCAATTTTCAAGATAAAACATGTAAACACGAAAAAAATTGCTTACATTTTACACTTAGTAGGTTTTATCCTTCAACTGTATAGCATACTGGCACTTACAAATTCCTGAGTTCTTTTTTCCAATCTGTTTCACATATGTAAATCATTGATCTAAGCTGAAGGCTTTAAATAGTTTGATTGACTTGCCTCTTAAACAAGCATAAAAGACTGCACACAGGTTTGAGGTTTGTTTTTTAATTTCCCCCCCCCCTCACAGGCTTCTCTAACTTTCTGAGGATTTACATTAATTGCATTGTCATCCAAGAATATAAACACTCAACGGTGATAAAAAATACTTCAGTAATATATTTTCCACATATACAAACGTTCAAACTTTGCTCAGGGTAACAAGAAGATGCCCATGCTCCCAGAATCTCAAATCTGTCAGTTCCTTTTTAATTTGCTTATCTCCTTTCATTAGTCTTTTACAATAACCATTTGCATTCAGAAGCAATCTTTGTCTTCCTGTTCACTCAACATCCGTGCTACAGCCACTGTTGCTTACCTGGCTGCTAGGTCAGGACTCCCTTCTCAATTGGCTCTTAGGCACTATCATACTTTTCAATACCAGTGATAACTAACAAGGTTATGATCTGTCTATGGTTGAGGCTGACAATTTACTGATATTTCCTTATTTCAAATAAGTCCTGAAAAAAATAAACAAACTGGGTTTGTCTACTACAAATGTGATTAATTTGCTAATAGAATACCTGATAGAAGTAAAACATACAAACAAAGAAACAAAAAGACTGAATAGTGCATAGCTGGAGTTGGACATAGGATTCAAAATAGTGCTTTTGATTTTCCTAGCACTAACACTATCACAAGCCTAGAAGCTGTAATCCAGATACTCTTTAGCTTCATCCCTCCCCACAGTTTCAGTTTGCATTGGTCTATGGTAGAGGAGGAGAGGCTGGGGGGAGAGGCAATAATTCCTCAGGTCTGTATAGGCTGCAGGAGCCACCCCATCCCCATAACTCTGTGGAACTGAACCATTGACTAAGAACTACTGAAGAGCTGAATCAGCCAAGTCAGTCCTTGTGAACACCACGAGGCTATCTGCAGAAGAGTAAAGAATTCCTCCGTAACAATTCTGCCACAGTCTATGTCATTTGAAAAGTCAGAAGTAGAACAGTGGGAAATTCAAGTCACTCAGACCTTGGTTATACCCCGTGACTGATTTTTATTAAAAGTTACTGAAATCACTATTCATGACTGAGTGATTTTTAGGATGACTTACAGAAGCCATGCAAGTTGCCTGGAACCTCCCCTGCTTTGTACCTCTGTTTAATCATACAGTGGGGATAAAGTAAGGGTTACACAAAGAGCACTTGTGCAGCTCAAAGCATACTCATGAGCCAACTATGCTAAAATCAGGAATGCAGAACAGAACCATTTTGTATGCTTTTTCTGCCTTGAGAAAAAAGAAATAATTATTTTCTCATGTTAAAAAAAAAAATATTATTTTTTTAAGTCAGTTAACGTAGTTTAGACCTTGGGCCATATTTTGAAATAAATAATAATCAAAGCAGTGCACTGTCATTCTTACTGTCATGTGCCTCTATTTCTTCTAAATTATTTCATTTTAAGCAGAAAACATACGGTTCTTGACTTTAAATATGATTTAATGTCCAAATATAATTTAAATCTCATTTTTTCTAACTAGTAGGTAACTAAAAAATGTTCAACGTTTTTTTTGGTTTTTTTTTTTTTTGAATAAATATTCTCAAAATAAATACCTTGCCTAAACAAATTATTTGTTTTAATTTCTCCTGGCTCTGGCAGTATTTTTAAAGTTAGTTTAGACTTTGGGTCATATTTTGAAATAAGCAATAGTCTTCTAATTTTTTTCAGATGAATAGTTGCTTAAACAGAAACACCATTACTGTTTTCTCTGTCTCAGGGCAGAAGAAACAACATGTAGACTTTAGCTTATCCTTGTTTTTATTATTTAGCACCTCAAAAAATCTATATAGAATCCAGGGTTGAAAATAGGCTACTTTTAATATAAATCTGAAATATTTGTTGTTTCTTTCCTGTGATAATACCTCCTTCTTCCTTTTTTTTTTTTTTTTTTGGTTTTTTTTTTTTTTTTTGGGGGGGGTTTTTTCCTTTCTCATGTGTTAGCTACGTTTGGTGTAGGGGGTTTGGGGTTTATTTTGCTGTCCCTCATAGCATTCATTTTTGAACAAACTACTTAGCAGAAAAAATCATTCATTTCTTCTGCTCAGAAATGATCAATGAAAAAAATCGATATTTTAAAAGCATGTTATTTACATTTGTTCAACATACAGTAATATAGCTAATTATTTTATGACCTGTGTAACACTATCTAGGAAAGAAGAATTGTCTCTTCAAACTGGACCTGTATTCCATTAAAAAAAGTAGGTCCTTGAGACATTGGACTGGATGTTTATTGCAGCAATCTGCAACATCCTTGACAGTGGTTCCACACTTGGGGATTCAATGGCATGTGTTTTAACTCCCTTTTCAGTCCTGCATACTTTTGTTTCCTTTTCACACGGTGAATTTTGGATTTGTCCTGACATGATATTGTACTAAAAAGAAAGTTTGGTGAAATGACACCCCACGGTACAGAGTAGTTTTTTATCTCAGAGAGTCACCTAGCCACAGGGCTGTTTTCTCTTCTGCAGTTATATTGTCTTTTTTTTTTTTTTCTTCCTCATGAAGTCTACCTTAAACTTAACAAAGCTTTTGCACAGACATTTATGTAATTCATTCTGATTTTCTTCAAGTTCTGGTCTCTCATAAAAACCATGTAATTGAAAAAATCTTCAACAGAGCTAGTCACCAGTCATATGGAATTTCTATTTTCTCACTCACAAAGGGGAAAATCTTCCTTTTGTGTATATACCTCACTGTTAAAGTTCTTAGTTTATCACTGAATCCATGAAACATTGATATTAAAATAATATTCCTGAAACGCTCTCCACTTATCTCCACCATAGTCATAGAATCAATAATTTTTCTTCCAACATTGGGGTATTTACCAATTGTGTGTCTCTGGCAAGTGGAAGTTCATGAATTCTTTTCTGAAATGTTTAGAATTACTGTATTTTCAGTTTAGATTCCTAATTATTTTTTGTAGTTTTTTTCTATTAGATGAAAAGTTAAATCTTTGCTCCTATAAATACATATCAAGACCTCTTAACATTTTGCTTCTGTTTATGAATTGGTTGCCTGTTTTTTCAGTGCAGTGCACAGTCAGTCCTTGGAGAGAAAGAAGCAATGATTTCAGTACAATATGCTTGGGACTAAAAGAATTTTCTTCTTCACTTCCATTCATAATTTTTGCATTATTTGTCATATTTTTAAATAAGCTATTAATTGTATTTTTCTCCTTATTGGGATATCTGGAACAAAGTTTAAGCATTCCTTTGGTTATGTCTATAAATCCATATGATCTGTAAATGTTATTCACTTCATCTTCTGATGCCTTTTATGTAGCTGTGCTTCAGCACTCTTTAAAAGAAAAAGCATAACTAAAAACATTGGCCAGCTGTATAATATATTCTGAGCACAATTTTCCTGTTAAAATAGTTGTAAAAATACTGAATAGCTGTAATTACTACTGAAAATGATGCAACAATTTTTCTCTGCAGAACTCAGGCTGGGCCAGCCACCATTTTCAGATCTCTTCTTGTATTTCGACAGTGAGCACTCACATCTGTGTTGAACATGCAAGGCTGAGCCAACAAAGAACTATGCAAATGCCAAGTGCTGTTCCTGTGTCCACTCAGTTTCCTTTTTTTGTTTAATTTACTCAATGGTTCAATTTTGCCTTCAGGACTCTATTGATTAGTCTGAAATATAGGCAGAATTCTACAAAATACTACCCATTGGTGGCTGGCTGCTTTGATACAGGAATGAATAACGATTAAACTGGCTTATATCAGAGCAACTATAATAACTCCCTTTGAAAGAATTTAATTCTTTACTCCTCCTCACTGGAAATGTGAGGATGGAGAAGCAATCACCAACAAAGAGGGGATGCTGTGTTGCAGAAGATGACAGTAGGAGGGAGTAGAAAAGGCGCTCGGTTTATCCCCCATCCAGCTGCTGCAAAGCAGACTACTGGGAAGCCCATCTGAATTACTCTCAGAAAATTCATAAACAAAGGGGAACTGGTTGATTTAGGAAGATCTAATGTCTTTCTCACCCGCCCTCTATTCACCTAAAAGCTTGGTGACAGCTGATACTTAAACTGAAAAGCATACTTTGATTTAATACTGATGTCACGTGTATTCACAAGCACACAGTGTGAAAGAATGTTTTCCTTGTGAAGAAAAAGAAGAATGTTATAGCGAGAGATCCAATGCCTATCAATAAAGTGTCATCCTTCCACCAACATCATCCCTCAAAGCAGGTTTCAGTTTTCCAGTGGATAAATATCCTTCCTAATGTTTTCCCACATTCAGAGCTTTCAAATACGTGATTTCTTTTCAGAGTTAGATACTCTGAAAAGTTTTATACCCACAAGAAATCTTAGATTTCTGAAGAGACTAGGAATCTTAGGTTTACCCCTTCTTTTTGTGTTCTATATCCATTAGAATAGAAATTAAATTTTGTCCTAATTTATTTTATTCCTCTCTTTTATTATTGTATAATGATGCATTGCATTTCTCTGAATTTTTTTCTCAATTTCTTCCATGAAAAGCCACATTCTTTCATTCTTTTGCCTTGTTTTGTTTTGTTTTTATGTGTGAAGCTGAGCTAAAATCAGATAGCTTTTAATTCTGTGGTCCTACTGAAGGAAGTTGTAAGATATAAATGGCATTGAAGCAATATACCATAAAATAGAATTATTTCTTCATTGAATGTAGAATAAAGATATTATTTACAGAAAACTGTTTTTTAAATCAAATAATGATTCCAAGAAAAGAATCTAACAAGACAACATTAGATAAGGTATAATTTATAATTTGACAAAAAAAAAAAAAAAAAAAAAAAAAGAGGCACTTTGTTTCTGACAACATTGTAGTTAATGGGAAAGTAATCTGTCTGAGTTTTCACTGAAAAGAGGGGATATTCAGACTTACCTTCTGTCACCTCAGCACAGATAAGATAACATGTCTGTTGGTTTCCTTCAGATTCCAGGCAAATTTCTAAGGAAAGTTCAGAGAGGCCAGGGGCTGTGTCATGTGGAAAAATCCATCTTTCCCAGTTCCACCTAAGGTGCTACTCCGTATCCATCATCTGGGCAGCTCCTACTGTCATGTCTTATTTGTGCCAGAAGAATATTCAGAAGCCTGAGTCACAGATTACTGTCAAAACCATGAAACAGCAAGGTAGCCTACATTCCACAGACATGTGTCTGGATTCACAGGCATTTCTCCATAAACTTTAAAACATTTGAACATAATGTTTAAATTTAAAAAAATAAAATAAATTAAGAAAAAAAAACTATGGAAAATCACTGACAGAGTAGAAAAAAAGGAGACTCTGGCACAATATAGCAAATTATTGTAATCAGGCTGTTTCCACCCTAATGTTGTAGAGAACAGTAATAGTTGCCAAAAATGAACAACTGTGATGAGGTAAACTGGAGTAGATCTGACTGAAAGCCTGAAAAAAAGCAAAATCAAGTACCTATACTGTGCCTTTCTAGCCTGCAGTCTGGGACAACTACTATATCAAAGACTTACAAAGTTTGTAACTAAGGAAAATAAATGGCTTTTTATCAAGAAGTTCTGACTATTCTGATGTGTTCCTGTTGTGGTTTAACCCTAGCTGGCAACACAGTTGCTTGCTCACTCCCTTCACAGTGGGATGAGGGAGAAACCTGGAAGAGTAATAGTGAGAAATTTCATAGGTTGAGATAAAGTCATTTTAATAGGTAAAGGAAAAGCTGCACATACTAGAAAAGCAAAATAAAGAATTCATTCACTGCTTTCTATCAGCAGACAGGTGTTCAGCCATCTCCAGGATAGCAGGGCTCCATCACACTTAATGGCTTCTTGGGAAGACAAACACCATCACTCCAAACATTCCCCATGTTCCAAATATCCCTCCTTCTTCCCTCAGCTTCCATCACTAAACATGATGTCATATGGTGTGCAGTATCCCTTTGGTCAGCTGGGGACATCTGTCCCTGCTGTGTCACCTCCCAGCTTCTTGTGAACCCTCAGTCTCCTCACTGGTGGGGTGGGGTGAGGAGCAGAGAAAGACTTGACCCTGTATAAGCAATGCTCAGCAGTAACAAAAACATTTCTGCATTATCAACATATTTTCAGCACAAATTCAAAATGTAGCCCCTTACCAGATACTGTGAAGAGAATTAACTTACAAAGTGTACAACTAAGAAAAATAGATGGCTTTTCATCAGAAAGCTTGGGCTATTCTGCTGTGTTACATTGCATTTGGAATAATGCCCTACTCTAGCATGGGAAGGGATAAGCTAATAACAGAGAGGAATGTTGTAAAGACAAATCTGGAGAAAGGCTGAATGTGCTGTCTTTCTGTTTCTTTTCAGCAAGGACAAGGAAAAAATCCTTAAGAAAAAGAAAGGCTGTGCATGATGATATGTCTAATACTAAATTTCCTATTGAGATATATTAAAATGGGATAGGTGATTGATCATAACTCTTAGTTGTTAATTAGACACAGTAATATCAGCAGGAGTTACAGCTACTGCATAATACACAGGAAGTGGACATTGACCTATTATGCTACTTCTTTACTTGCGGTTGTATTCATCTCACCCAACATTAGCCACCTAAAAATTAACTGCTTAATTTATGCTAGTGATGTGGGCTCCTTCAGTGGAGATAAATGAACCTCCTCAGCGTGATTCCCCTTGAATCTCTGTATAGGTATTCAAAGTGCATAACATGAATTCTCATTTGGAGATGCCTTTTTGAATTTATCTACACGGTTGCGATAGATCAGGTACCTTTAAGTTAAGTGGATAAAGTTGGATATGACAAAAAACATGCAAGCATTTGATTGTAATGGCAAATCTTCACACCACAGTACAAATCCATGAAGGAGTATCTCAACTATCATGCTAAAAGGCACCTTGGGAACAAAAGCAGATAAAATTTTGAGGAATAATTTAGCCCAAGAAGGCTGGTTTGCTCCAGAGGAGGAGCTAAGAAGTCATTGATATAAAAATGTCCCCATACCCAGTGCAAGTAACAGCAGTTATAAAAGAATAGGATCAATACCAACTGCCTGGGAGGTTTAATACTTTCAAAAGTTTTTTATATAAAAGTTATCACATAAAAGCATATTGAAGAATTCTGATGATACCTAGGGAAGCTCATTTTATGATTAATATTGTTCTTTTATCTCCGCTCATGAAAAAATAGGTGTTCCTATTTTTTAGAACAGTATCCTACTCCTGTGAAATATGAATTGTCATTTTTCATTTGCTTCACAATGACAACTCACCTTTTGCAATAATAATTTACAGACAGTAATTTAAATAAAGTCTAAAAGGTATCCACTTTGAAAAAACTTGAGATGCCAGTTTTTTTGAGTTGCAAACAGTGTTAAAATTTGATGATTTTTTCCTCCAAGAATTCAGAATTGAACTCTTTCTCTATAAGTGGTGTCTGCTCTGTGCACTTACATTAAGACCTGAGCCCGCCCTTGTGCTCTCTCTGAATCTTTTTGAACTACTGCCCCTTTTATTCAAAACATAGAGGGGTAGGTTAGTTTTAAAGAAATGTGATGAAGTCAATACTAATATTAGTGAATAAGTAGCACATAATAATGTAGAAACATAGCACATGAAGCCAATACAATAAGTAAGCTGTGGATATTGCTTATTCTGCATGAGAGAAAGAAAATTCATTCTATAAAATCATACCTAGATTCCCTTTAAAGTAGATAAGAAAACTTTATATAAGTAATGATATGTAACCGAATTTTGACCACAGAGGGCAATTTTAAATTGATTTTTAATATAAGCTTTTCAATGAATATATAACTTCAATCAAACTAAATGTCAGTCTGCAGCATTTTTTAGTACTGTCATTGTTTAAAGAAATCTCAAAATTTTTGTTGTGTTTGAAAGTTCATTGGAGAAGTTATCTTCCTCATTGTTCCTTCCTCTTGGTGTTTTGATAGATCTTACATGCTGAGCTGTAGTACTGACTAAAACAAAGCTGTAGTGTAAACTAAGCTGATACTATTCAGATTAAAAGGAAAACTGAAGCAGCACTGAGGTAAGGGGAGAATAAAGTTGTTTCAAAGGATACACTGTATGATGTAAAATTTTATCCAAAAACCCCACTATTTCGGGGTCTTGATGATAGTCCTGAGGCTACTTTCAACAACCTGATATATTCTGAGGCGAAGCATCATTGGAGAAACATCTGTTTTAATGTGTTAATTTTAAATATAGCCTTGGTAGAAGAAAGATCATGATAAGTTTATGTTTCTTTTTAAAAAAATATTTTTATTTTGAATGGTAATTTTTATATGAATGGTAAAAACATTTTGCAGTTAGGGAAGGGAAGGGAAGGGAAGGGAAGGGAAGGGAAGGGAAGGGAAGGGAAGGGAAGGAGAAAGGGAGGGAAGGGGAGGGAAGGAGAAAGGGAGGGAAGGGGAGAGGAGGGGAGGGGAGGGGAGGAGAGAGGAGAGGAGAGGAGAGGAGAGGAGAGGAGAGGAGAGGAGAGGAGAGGAGAGGATTTTTGAATTGCTGTGCTTGGCAATGTCTAAAAGGTCTTTTAAAATGGATTTAACTCCTGAAATCAACTCTTCTGGTAAACTGGGAAAACATGTTTCCTGTCTGTCCTAAATGCATAATGAGAAATAATAGTAGTAATGCCTGGAAAGTTGGGCAGCTGCTGTGGCTGCCCTTAAAGGCATGAAGATCTTATTTCAAAGTGAACAGTGGTTACATCATCCATGGCTCAGGGTTAGGCACTGCTGGATTAGAACAAAAAAATTTAAGCTTTGAGCCCTGGTTCAAAAGAACACCTTACTTTAGGACAGTGCTTAAGTTTATGCACTTGTCTAACAATTCTTTCTCAGTAGAACTGAAGGAAATTAAGGGGTAGACTGATAGGATGACCAGAAAAATATATCAATTTATACATCTGTTTAAATTACCATTACTCGATACTTATATCTGTATTATTTGATCCAAAACTATGGAATTTATACCTTCAGTGCTACTGATGAATTAATGCTCACTCATGAACATTTACAACTGGTAAATTTGTGACTTCATGTAGAACATGCTGCATTCAGCACGCTAATGAATTTTAATGGTTGCCTGAAAATCTGAGAATTATTAAAGATTAAAAGTTTAAAATTAATCTTCTCTGAGGGGACTTTTCTACTAAACCTTTTTGACAGAGTAGCAAAAGTGAAGCTCTTTATTTGTTGTTTTGTATGCACCAATATTGTCCTCAAATTGAAATAAATTTCTCTTACACAAATGCAGTGCTTGTTATGAGATAATGTACTAGATGTAATTACCATCACAGCAGCTTTGTTCAGAGCATTATAATTTTGTTAATGTCATCCTGTTCATAATTTAAGCAGACAGTTAGAATGTATATTTCATAGAATCATAGAATCATAGAATCCTAGGGGTTGGAAGGGACCTCGAAAGATCATCTAGTCCAACCCCCCCTGCCAGAGCAGGGCCACCTAGAGTACATCGCCCAGGAACGTGTCCAGGCGGGTTTTGAATGTCTCCAGTGAAGGAGACTCCACAACCCCCCTGGGCAGCCTGTTCCAGGGCTCTGTCACCCTTACAGTAAAAAAATTTTTTCTGATATTCAACTTGAACCTCCTATGCTTCAATTTACACCCATTATCCCTTGTCCTATCGCTGGTCACCACTGAGAAAAGCCTAACTCCATCTCCCTGGCACTCACCCCTTACATATTTGAAAACATTGATGAGGTCACCCCTCAGTCTCCTTTTCTCCAAACTAAAGAGACCCAGCTCCCTCAGCCTTTCCTCATAAGGGAGATGCTCCACTCCCTTAATCATCTTAGTAGCCCTGCGCTGGACTCTTTCAAGCACTTCCCTGTCCTTCTTGAACTGAGGGGCCCAGAACTGGACACAATACTCCAGGTGCGGCCTCACCAATGCAGAATAGAGGGGGAGGAGAACCTCTCTTGACCTACTAACCACACCCTTTCTAATGCACCCCAGGATGCCATTGGCCTTCTTGGCCACAAGGGCACATTGCTGGCTCATGGTCATCTTCTTGTCTACCAGGACCCCCAGGTCTCTTTCACCTACACTGCTCTCCAGCAGGTCAGCCCCCAACCTATACTGGGACATAGTGTTGTTCTTCCCCAAATGCAAAACTCTACACTTTCCCTTGTTAAATTTCATCTTGTTTCTCCCTGCCCAACTCTCCAGCCTGTCCAAGTCTCTCTGGATGGCAGCACAGCCTTCTGGTGTGTCAGCCACTCCTCCCAGCCTAGTGTCATCAGCAAACTTGCTGAGGGTACATTCTATACCCTCATCCAAGTCGTTGATGAAGATATTGAACAACACCGGTCCCAGTACCTACCCTTGAGGGACTCCACTAGTCACACACCTCCAACCAGATTCTGCCCCATTGACTACAACTCTCTGACTCCTTCCTTTCAACCAGTTCATGATCTACCTCACTACCTGATCACCAAACCCATACTTGATCAACTTATCTACAAGGATGCTGTGAGAGACGGTGTCAAATGCTTTACTGAAATCAAGATAAACCACATCTACCGCTCTTCCATCATCTATCCACCTAGTAATTTCCTCATAGAAGGCTATGAGGTTAGTTAAACATGATTTACCCTTGATAAAACCATGCTGACTGCTCTTGATGACCCCCGTGTCCATGATATGCCTGGAGATAGTGACAAGAACAAGTTGTTCCATCACCTTTCCAGGGATGGAGGTGAGGCTGACCGGTCTATAGTTACCCGGGTCCTCCTTCTTGCCCTTCTTGTAGACTGGAGTGACATTTGCTATCCTCCAGTCCTCAGGCACCTCTCCTGTTACCCATGACTTACTGAAGATGATGGAGAGTGGTCTAGCAATGACCTCCGCCAGTTCCCTCAGCACCCTTGGATGCATTCCATCTGGACCCATCGACTTATGGATGTCCAGATTACTCAGCTGATCCCTAACCCAATCCTCATCTACTATGTCAAGCTCCTCATCTATCTTGACTACTTTTGGGGCTAAATGAATCTGGGGCTTGTGTGGAAACTCTGCAGGAGTAAAGACAGAGGCAAAGAAGGCGTTCAGCACCTCTGCCTTCTTTATATCCTCTGTGATATTTCTATAACTATCAAATTTTACTCAAGCAAAAGACTTTTCTATCTTTATTCTAGCATAACCAGCAAGCTTGGAAGCTCTAGAAAGACACTTTGCTTTACTCCTTGGGATCTCACTGTAGTCTGCAAATGGTTGCTTTCCTATTTTGCAGAGTATGACAGCTCTCTCTTTTCCTTTTGAAAGTAAAATCATATATCTCTATTATTTTTTTCCATTTGTGAAATATTTTAATGATAGCTCATGGCACTTCATCTCCTTGTCCTCAAATACTTAATCCCTCAAAGGATTACATGTGTAAGAAAAAAGGAAGTTTAGGACAGAAGGAATAACTATTACCTTATTTTTTAACTATTTTCTTTCATGGACTTATTCCTCTAAAATAGTTAAAAATCAGGCCCCACAGAAGAAAAGAATCTGGCATAGACTTTATGTAAATTTCTTGTTCTTGGCCATTTAATTAGTCCAGCTGAACTGTTAGTTATAATTAATTTCTTCTCTGCTTCTCTGAATATTCTGATATACCCTTGGAGATAAGAGATGATCTCTTTGCATCATTCCTGGAAAAACTATTTTTTATCTATGGATTTATTAAGATACAGTGACAAATTTGGAAACCTTTTGCATTTTGAAATTTTACCTCTGCTCTTCATTTTAGCCTGTCACCCAGTGAATTCATCAGTGTCTCTTCTTTTGGTTGTGATTTTTTATTGAAGCCTCAGGCATTGCCATAGTCAGTCCAACTGAAAGATGTTCATCATATTTTGAAAAGTTGACTATGATGCAGTTAAAAGGATAAATTACCCTGACTCATCAGAAGCTTTTAATAATTTATGTTTTAAAAGGTTCTGTTGATGCACTCTACTGAGTTTGACTCTCATAAATTTGATCTTTAAAAAAAAAATTTTAAGATTTGAAAATTTGAAGCCTTCAGTTTTCAAAGTTACCTCTGATTCTAGGTGCATAAATTACATGTAAGTTGCTAAAAACTTAGATCAGCTCTGAGCTGCAGCTATTCCTCTGATAGCCCCTCTGATAATCAGGTCACACCATGCAAAGACATCTCCATAAACTCAGACTGACAGTTAAACAAAGCAAGAGCAACAATAAAAGAGAAACCCATGTTTCTAAACATGGGATGCTAGAGAGACTTGGAACTATTGTTTATAATATACTTATTCTTAGTATTTATCCTCACAGTAATGAATTCTGAGATAAGTAGACGGGATGTTTGATAATCTAGTCTAGGCTCCCCTTCCCATGAGAGGTTGGATGAGATGATCTTTCGAGGTCCTCTCCCACCTTCCAAGCTGGGGTACTCAATGATTGCATGAATAGCAGAGTACAAGATGTAACTGTGACCTTCAGCAAAAAAGAACCACACTCACTACAGATATTACACATTCTGTTATGTAATAGTATATAATTGGGGTCTAAAACAATGCCATGAATATTATGAGTATGGTCACCTTTTGAGCGATCAAAGAATATGGAACAATTTATGCTACTGAAGTATCCTAATATTGTTGTATTGCTTTGATAAGCGATAGGATGAACAGGAAGAAGTGTATGATCAGCTGCCTTAGTGAGATACTTAAATAAAATCATGCATTTTGAGGCAAGTGATTAAATGTCCTGGATTCCAAAGATATATTGTTTCAATCATAGCAAAATCTGTGCAAGAGAACAGCCTGCAAAAAGAGTAAAACATCCTGAACACTAAGGCCTAAGTCCACTCAGATTTCTTCAGCCTGGTATGTGCATGCTACCCAGAAGTAAAGTCAAGTCAATAAAAGATACTGTTTCCTTTTATTTTTATTTATTATTCTCATCACCATCATCATTATAATTATCATTCAAAATACTATCTTTAAGAGACTCAGAGTTGTACAACATAGTGTTTTCTAAGCTAAATGCTGAGTAACAGACATGTTGATAATATTTTTACAGAGGTAGCTATAGCATATTTTGATCTATCTGTTGAAGCCACATCCTAAAGAGAGAGCATTTCTGTATACCCATCCTAGAAGCAGATCCTTAGTCAGGCTGTGTGGAGCTGAACTTGAATTTTAAAAGTTTGTCTGTGGGTCCTCTGTGGGCCTCAAGAGCTTGCACAGTCATCCTAAGACATGGTTCTCTTTATTTTTGTGCTTTTTTGTTTGTTTGTTTGTTTGTTTTGAATAATCTGATATGTCCCAACAATGCAAGGCCTATGCTACCTTCCAAAACAGCAGGGGGGTTACCCTGTGAGCCCCAAGAGTGGCCACATGGTGGGTGCTGCACAAGTGAGGGCTGTCATGGGAACACACAGGACTGCTGGCATCACCTGGCAGGACAGTGTGGTCCATGGCAGCTGGGCTTGAGGAGGAAATGTTGGTTTATATCACATGTATTAGGAGTAACCTTGGGACGAGTACTCAAAGAAAAGATGGGGAGCTAAATATTTTGTAGTATGCATGTACCTCAGGCTGCTGGAAACTGTGGAGATGATACAAAATGTGTCTCTTCTCACTGTTCACTGGTGTAAATCACTGCTTAAAAAGACAATGATGGAACTAACCTATTATGCAGCAATAAAAGGAAGCCTGAAAGAAGATCATGTCTCAGTTATTAGTCCCTCCAGAGTTCTTAAGCTCTGACATTGTACCAATGTAATGCTGTGCTTTATTTTAAAGTCTAATACTTAATACAAAGATTAATGCAAAACATACAGCCTCTCTATTCAGACTGCTGTGAAAAAAAGAACATAGATATAACTCCATGCAGAATTCCAGTATTGCCTGTCATGTTGCCAGCTCTACAGATTGGCCAACTGCCTGTTCTTGCTGGTTTTGTCAGGTAGGAAAGTGTTTTGCAGAACATTGTCATTTCAAAATCTGATGAGATGACAAAATTTGTAACATGAAATATAAGAAAAAAAGTTGCATTTTAAAATGTGGATGTTATCCTCCAGAGCCCAACACAGATTCGTTCAAGTCCAGCTGACTCCAATTGGTCTGGGACATGCCCTTCCACTTCCCTGGAGTTACTGACTTTCTTTAAAGAGGAAGAAATAGATTTATCTTTATTTTTACGTTTCAATATTTTCCTTCATTTTCATCACTACCATAATCTTTCAAACAAAAAGGGAAGTTCTACAAGGGGCCAAAGACCCATCCAAGACCAAGAGGTCTCATGTAAAACACTTCAAGGAGAACAAAAGATCAGAAAATGAAAAAGCTAAATAAGTCATGTGCAAATAAACAAAATGAGAAACATAGGCATAAAATGAAGTATGAGATCCCCTGGTTGCTTTCTGCTTGTCTGGACTATTGCTAGGTGACTGATGATTACTCCTGATTTTCTTGCCTTGGTATTTTTAACAGCACATTACCTTACATCATATCCTCATCCAGACTGGCTCATTCCTGATGAGTACAGAAGCATATTTGTATTTCAGTTCTTCAAAGAGTGCTTAAATTCTGATCTTTAATCCATCTTTTGTACACATAAGAGCTGTTCTTTCCCTTCCTGGATAGCAAAATTTTATGCTAAAATTAAGACAAATGAATCAACCTCTTTCATATTTGCTCATAGAAGTTAAATTTTCCAATCAGTTTGGCTAGGATTATTTTCAGGACACTTAGACCTTAATATCAAAACACTTTTATCTGAGTATCTATATACATCAATAGACCAGATCCATTCTTGCCAAAAGAGCTTCAAAATTCTCATGTGACTGAAGTGCAAACTAGATGTGTGACAAGCAATCCTAAATGTTTTGGGAAAAAGCACCAGTTTCCACAACTTCAGCTCTTTTGTTAATTTGATTGGAAGACCATGATAAATGTGAGCTATTTGCATTGTTAGAAGAAAATAACATGGAATATTACACAGATGATCACAATAAAATTGAATTTTCCAAGAGCTAGCACATAAAATATAACTGAGAAGGTTAAAAAAAGAAAAAAAAAAAAAAAAAAGAAAAATCCATTGACAATAAATTTTATAGTACCACTATAACAGTGGTTGGCAAGCATTCATGTTTCAATGCCTTTGATATAAGGACAATCAGTATAATGTAACTGCAAAAACACCGGTAAGTTACCACAATTATTTATTTTTGTACATATGCATCTTTTCTATGAAAAATCATGTGGTATTTCATACTTTATGGTTCCTTCATTCTGGAAAGCTGATGTTCCATGTGCTACCCAGATGCTTTGGCTAAATATAATATCCCATCCCAGGATAACATAATCTTACACAGGGACTCATTATGTTGACAGTTTAAAACTGCTAGTAAAATTACTGAATGAACAGGCCATAATCTCAACTGTGTTCAGATGCTGCCTTCTACATCACACTGTTGTTAGAATAATTTTATTTTTCTAGCTTGAGACATGTTCATCTCAGCCTTCTTGGTGAATGTGTGGGCTTCCTGGTAGAGCAGGGATTGTGGGCAGAAGTGAGATGAGAACACCTGCATCCCACAGCCTGCCTTCCTCCCTGGCACCTGCCAGCTCCATGCTGAGCACCCATTATCACCCAAGTAGATGCTTCACTGGAGTCAGACAGGTGTAGCCCAACACTATTATGCCTCTTGTAGTCTTAATTGCTAGTTGTTGGAAAGAACAAACAAGACACTTATAGTGAAATAAATATGAATAGAAATCCCTTTATAGCTGTAGATGACAAACTGAGTAGAATTCTCTTCCACAGATTAGTAACATCCATAGATAGAAGCTGGAATTTTGTTTATCAGCACAATGTCATGGGACTGAGTCTGTTATTTCTAACATCTTGATGAACTTGTATCATATGCTGGCATGATACTAACTGTACATTCAGAACCCTCTCTCCATATCTGTCAAGAGGAAAATAAAGAAGAGCTGGTTCTGATTTTGCAAAGTGTTTTATTTTTACATAGTGTCAGTTTATCAGACCATTGTAGATAACATCACCATCATGTTCGAAAGTTTTTCAGGTCTGAGATGCTACTTCATTTCTGAGAAATCCCCTTAATTCAGTCAGCCACCTCTTAATGAAGGCTACTGTCTGCCGTGTGGGACACCAAGTACTTCACCTTAATCTAAAGTTTTTCACATCCTCAAGCAATGTGAAAATTAATCTTCTTCTCTTCCTTTGGATTTTGGAAATCCTGTTTTTTTGGAAAAAAAATTTTGGAAAAATCTTTTCTGCTAAGATTTGATTATATTTGCCCATACTTCCAAAGACGGAATTGAAGGACTATGTTTTAAAAATCACTGTATAATTAATGGATACATTTTACAGTAGTATAGTATGCTTATTTGGTTTCCTTCTTAGTATGACCCCAGCGAAAAGAAATTGTTGGAGGTCTTCTCTGATCGAGTGAATAGTAACTCCATTTATAATGTGAGAACAGATACAAATCTTTCATAGAAAACAGTGAGTTACTCTTCCTGAAGTACTTGAGAAAATTGGTGTCTAGTGTGAGGTATTTTACTTTCAAAGTTAGGTAAAAGAAATGCAGCTGTGGATGAAAGTAAACTGGCTTTTACTGTCAAGGAATCTGACAAGTCTTGGGGTTTGTTCTTACCCTAATTATGTAAGCAACAATGGTTCAGAAATTAAGTCTCATATATTTAAAGTTATGATAAGGACTTACCAGATTGTCTCTTCAGGTTCTTGGTAGGTCTTCATGAAAGTCCAGAGGAGGAAGGTCCTATGAGAAGGTATCTTTTCCTCAAAAAGAAAATTAATTTTTCCCATCTATGTCACTCCACTTGGTAGCTGGTATATTGTGATTTCTTCCTACCTTGTTCATATTTACCACTAATGCCATGTCAATTGGTTTACTTCTCTTTGGGTATATATTGGTTATTTAGCATCTGTAGGAAAACTTAACTTCCTGTGTTGAAGTTGAATTCTTAATTCATTTATCTAGTTCTGACTACTGACAAGTCCCCAAGGAAGAAATGTACTATTAATCTTCTTACTTCCACCACCATTTTCTCTGAGGCAATGTGTTGAAATCAAATCTTCCTTCTACTTTTAATCTGAAATACTCTCAATTTGAATATGACTGTACAGTGATCAGAATCAAGATACAGCAGCCATTTGCTGGATTCTAATTATTAACGATTTCCACAGCTGTCATAGAGTACCTCAGTTTTAATTGGTTGTACTAATAAAAAGAGTATTTGTGTGAAAAAAGACAAAGACCATCCTCATGTAATTTAGACAGCCTGCTGTAAGAAGCCTTATGGATAAGTACTTAAGGACTGATACTTACTACAAAAGGCTTTCCCAGAATTAAAATAGTGCATTTGAAGTTGAAATAGTGCATATGTTGAATTGATAAAGTCATAAGCCATAAGAGTCATGCTGCTCTATGTCACTGGAGAAGTTTTAATCAATTTCAATATTGTTGTATTTGGAATTGTTCAGAGACCTGTCCTGAAACAGAAGACCATTAATTATATATATTTTTTAATTATTGAACACGAATGGTCACAACAGCTACAGATTTTGCATAACTAATAATTTGAGAAAAAGACCTTTTCTGTGTTTAATATTTACTTCTATTTGAATATTTAATTCCTTAACAAAGATGGAATGAAACAGTAGTGTGATAGCTTGAAACCCCTGTACATCAGTTGTCAAATCAGGACAAACAAGGCACTAAATATAGTAAATACTGTTTATAAAGATGTGGCCTAAATCTAAAAAAAATGTAGCATAAGTTGAAAGGTGTTTTGACTTTCAAGTTTTAAGTAACTTTGTTGACAGGAGCAATTGTTAAATTCTGTTAAATTCTGTTAAATTGTTCAGATTCACACATATATTGCTGGACTCTGGAAGCTCTGAAAATATTACAAAATCATTTTTATAATTTTGATACATTAAGCAATACTACAGACTCTTCTGAGCACTATTGGCAATTAAAATTAGATAACTGACTAATTTTTATTCAGGAGTAGGTCTGCTATAGGTCTATCTCTGTTGGCTGTATAAAAAATAACGTACTGATAGTAAGAAAAACTTTTAATGGAACAAAATTCAACTTGAAATTTGTAATCTGGTGAAACTGAAATGTATTGTGTGAGCAATGCACATATATCAAGCTTCTGCATGGCTATTTTTTCCAATTCCAAGCTTTAGCCTATTGTAAATTGTCATAATCAAAAGACTGAGGGAAATAATACAGAAATTAATATAATGAATACTGGTTTTAAAACAGTCTGATGATTCTTAGAGCCTAAAGCAATCTGAGTACTTGTGGTTTAGCATAACTATATGTTTTCTCAATCAAACTTTATTAGCATTTTTCTTTCTATAACCTCTACTAAGATGAGGACATTTCAAGATAGATATTTACTTGGAAATTCCTGTTAGTTCCAGTGAGCATCAGGAGTCTCCTAGACTATGTTACATATATCTATACTTCAGGACCCCAGAAAATAACAGAGCCACACTAAAAAGTGAACCATCCTCTTATTGCCCTTCTCTCTGCCCTACATCCTCATCTTCATGTCTAGAAAGTGGATGATGATGAGGCAAAGCAGAACAGCATCACACATCTGTGTTGAGGGGGTCAGAGGACTGGGACCTCAGGCATGGCAGGATGCTCATCAACTGTGCTGTCTAGACATAGCTGAAGTGCACTAGCTACAGCATACTGACAGCAGTACTGCAGAGATGTTTTCTTTCTTTAAAAAAATAGAAACATTAAAACCTTGCATATGCAACATCCATCTTACAAGGTTAAAGCAGAAGATAGTAAAAGTAAGAGTCAAGGGGTTTAGTTCATCTTATTTTCTCTTGGTGTAACTTCAGGATAATTCAAGCATCTTCTAAGAACATTGGTACATGGAATTTTTTTTTAAGGACCAAGAAGCGCATGTATGTGTAGGGTTAATATGTAATTCATAGATTTTTTTTTTAATCTATGTACATGAACATTATGTGTAGAGCTGCACCTGTGTGTATGGTCATCTGTGTATGCATGTATATGTGTATGCATGTGTGTGTGTGCACATCTTGGCCATCTTTTGTAATGATAGACATAAACACTGCTCATTAAAAAAAAAGGAATGTTTGCTGATAGAACATATATTGCTTAAAGCTGTGGGCAAAATGCACATTAAAAAAAAAAAAAAAGCATCAGCACATTCCTCTCCTGATGGTGATATTATTTATTTATTGCTTCTATTGCCTCTACAGATACTGAATTATTTGTTTCATTATCTCTTTTTACTTTCCAATAAGCAAAATCCTCATCTACAGAGACTCTTCAATTGTTTTCAAATTCTTTCTAAACAGGCTTGTAATATGTTAGCTATTCTCTTATTTGTTGGGCAACAGATATCACTGATGAGATCTGAATTAAAATTAGTTTTTTAGGCAAAACAGTGAGACAACTTTAATTCTGTTAATATTTTTGAAACAAGTAGATCAAGAGGTGAAAGCAATTTTAGTATGTACTAAGAGGAACATGAAAATATAATTCTAGAGTGTTCTGTACATAAAATTCCTTTATCTAAGGATGAACACTGGCACTATCACTGTCTTACAGGTTTTGAAATTGAATAACGAAGCAGTTGTGACTTATTATCACAATGTAAGTAGAAATTTTCCATTTTTTTGCTACAGCTATTTACATTCCTTTCGCTATGCCTGACAAGTATCAAATTAATTAATGCTCAACAATCATCTTTAATAAGAAATCAGTACTCTTTATGTTCTCCAGTGTGTGACTGGAGTGTGTGGCATCTCCTAAGTTTAAGGATTTGTTGCAGTGATTACGTTCTGTATCAAAAATTAACAGGTAGTGTAACATTCACGTTCACCATCATGAGTGACTCATATATGTATCTATGTATGCATGTGTGATGTAAATGCTCTGAAAATACGAAATATGTCTCTCGAATCAGTATTTTTTCTGCTCTTTTAAAATATACCAAACATATTCTCAATTAGCAGATTTTTTAACTACCTTCTGTTTTGTATCATGCCTGACAGGGACCTAAAGATAAGACTGTTAGTCAGGTCACCTCCTGGTACATGGTCCAGACAAAGACAATAAATTTAGCAAGGTAACCAGAACTGATAGATGATAATAAATAAAAAAGAAGTTCCTGGGATGGCAAAATCTGTGTTATCTTTAGCAAGTCTGGGTGCCAGTGATTTATGAAAAGACAGAAACCCCTTTTGCTGTATAAAAACTACAAGAGAAAAGGAGAGTGGGGGCTCTCTCTTCTCCCTCTGCTTGCTCTCCACTTCGGTTTCAGCTCCGGGACAGCCCCAGCAGAACAGCACCAAGCAGGAGCTGCGGGTCCCACACATCCCTTCAGCCAGAGACCAGGGCCGGCGGACGGTGATAAACTTAATTGCTCTCTTGTTTTCCTTTTATTACTTAACAACTCTCTGCCCAAAGTGACTAATTTGTGTAAATTCTCTCCTCTTTTAAACTTATTTTTTCTTTTAAAAGTAATGTTATTGTCTCCTTTCCCTAAAATAAATCTTTGTAATTTGCTTAAATCATAAAGCCTGTTATTTTTGTAAATTCATGCAACGTCTATGAGTAGTGGCTGATTTTTCCTCACAATCAAAATATAAATAATAGCACGGATCGCAACAATGTGTGTATAACTAAGACATAGAAATGTTTTTCAGATCCTAAAGAATGAAAAGTGTTACAAAATACTAGACATCAGTCAGTAATTTTCACACAGAAATCAATGAGCTTGGCCAGTAAATTAGAGGAACTGTATATATATATGTATATATATATACACTCATACATACATATAAATATAAATTTATAAAAATTCTTCTATAATGGCTACCAACATGGTTGAAAGCTAACCAACAGTGTCTCATTCTGAAAGACATAGGGTACTCCTGTCTTCTACAAGCAGTTACAAAGCAGATCTGGCTACACTTTCGCTTGGCTTTACATTGTTTTCAGTAGATTCCTAAGAAACAATATTGGAGCTGGAAGGTAGCTGTTACACTTCCAGCTCTATGGTTTCTCACTAAGTGGAGATAAGCATAAAATGCTTCTTTTTTTCTGGAAGAAAATAGGTTGTAGAATCATAAAATATCGGGTTGCAAAGGACCTCAAGGATCATCTGGTCTAACCTTTCTTGGCAAAAACATGGTCTAGATATTCACATAATATTTGGTTTTCCTACTACTTTTCCATTTTTTAAAAAAAAAATTTTTCCCCCCCCTTATGTAACAGCAGAGTATATCACAGCTTGTTGGTAGAACTTGAGCAGTGATATTTTACTGTTCTAGCTACTAACTCCATAGTCTGATCTAGGTCATGGATGCACAGGGCTTTCCCTTTTCATTTTTGTCCTGTGCTCATGGGAGACACATAAAGAGATTAAAGGGATAATGGGTCTGATCCAAAGCCCTCTGTGGGTAATAACAGAGCTGACAACAATTCTGTTTCGCAGCAACTTCTGAGATTTGGGGATTTATTTTCATTCCACTTTGAAACAAGCGGACACTTTTACTAATTGAAATTCTTTTGAAACATTCATTTTACTAGAAAATGTGATCTTTTTGAATCAGTAAAAAGTCTATTGCTGGGTAATCAGGGAAATAAGACATGAGGGTTAGTGCCCTCTTCCTTATGACATAAAACCAGGTTTTTCATCCCCAAACTAAATAGATAAGTATATTAATATCTACTTTATCCAGACCATCAGACAATTATGTATAAGAATAAAATAATTTCCATTTATTCTACCTTTCCTTTTGATTTTTAGAATGTAAAAAAAAATATATTGATGCAGAAATTTCTACATTTTGATCCACAAAAAGTAATGGAGCAGTTTTTAGTCAGTCTTAAGGGCTGTTACACTAAACCCACACTGACTGCACCTTCTTTTACTATAGAGAACTCTCTAATAATCCTAAATTACTTTCTTGTAAAATTTCCAATTGATAAAAAGACTTACAAAGCACTGACTTAGAGGAACAGTAACAACTGTGATTTTTCAGAGGGTTTAAAATTTTTTCTTTGATGGATTTGGTGTACTTATTTGTGAACTGCACATTAATAGTGTTGAGTGATAATGTCCGGTTTGTATCCTGAAATTATGAATTTTCATCTAAGATACAACTACATGGAATTATATCAGTGTCATGCATGATGAGCCAATATTGCTTTAAAAACTGTTTCCTAAACATGTATGTATTCTTAAAAACACTTCAAAACCTCATAATTGGAAGTTTGAAACAAATGATATTTTTTGTCTCCTTTTTTAATTTCTTTTGTGAATTCTTAAATTACAGAGGTCTCATCCCTGAGATTACACAATAAAGTGTATCCTCACAGGTGCTTGGGGCTGCCCACCAGAACCTACGTGCACGATTGCAATTGTTGGTAAAGACTGCACTCATAGAAGTACATAAGTCTAATATCTTTTCTTATTACTTTTATTTTAAGGCTATACTTTTTATCAAAGCTCCATGTATTCTCAACCTTACTAAATTTATTTGTTCAATGTTCATTTTTTAAGATATTTGTGCATAGATGTACAATATGTAGATTACACAAATAGATGTAGGCTTATGATCACATGTTTTCTTCAGTTCTCTAGTGTTCTTTATGTTGTCTACACTATTTTAAGTAATGCCTTACATATCATTTACATGTGAATTAAAGAAACTTACCAAGAACAACACTAAAACTTTAGCACCCATTAAATCAGAGTTCTTTCACAACTACAATATTTTCCTGTATTCATAACATTAGAGCTATGTTTGCTGATTTTCAGGGACTTGTATTGTGCATGAGCACACCTGCACAGAACTCCCCATGACCCTCACCATCTGCCCTTAAAAAATTATTACTGCTATTATTCCCACTTATGTGAAAAACTCTCTATTGTAGTCTCTGCTGTTTTTTTCTTGGAATCTCAGATGTAGCTGGGTAGGACAATTTATGTATGCATGTATGTATGTAAATAAATGTTCACATTTTCATGCTCTGAATTAGCAATAGTGGACAGGAGAGATTCACTGGCCATGATATCAAAAGAAATCAGACTGCAAAGAGCGTCTGAGCTGTTACTATTTGAGCAGCTTAGTGAAGTCTGGAACATGGGAACATCTCAGGGCTGAAAGACTTCAGAGTGTCTTGAGACTTTCAGCCCCATCATGTAAGAGGTAGTGATATTAACAAGGCTTGGGGGAATTCAGTTTCATGAAAGATCTTGGATTATCACCCAGGATAGAATATTAAGTACAGAGGGGTCAGTGGGAATATATCTGAGTTTGCTAGATGGATGTAAGAGGATTTCTATGATCCTTTTCAGTTCTGAGTATCAGATGTTAGAGTCTCTGCAGGCTCTTCATGCCCAAGTTGTAGTTGAGTGCTTAATCACAAGACACTGTGGAGTATCTCCTCAGTGATTATTCTCTCTGATCTGGGAGCATTAAGATATGTTGTGGCCAGAAGAATCATAGAATCATAGAATCGGCTGGGTTGGAAGGGACCTCAGACATCATCACGTCCAACCCTTGACCACTACCGCTGAGGTTACTAGACCATGGCACTGAGTGCCACATCCAGTCTCTTTTTAAATATCTCCAGGGATGGAGAATCCACTACTTCCCTGGGCAGCCCATTCCAATGTCTGACCACCCTCTCCGTGAAGAAATTCTTTCTAATATCCAACCTAAACTTCCCCTGGCACAAGAAGCCACAAGAAAAACTTGTAATTTCAACACAAGAACCATAAAAGTCAGAACGTTTTGCCAGATGCTCCAGGAAGAATATGAAGAATACATTACACATGAGGCAGTTCCTTGAACCCCTCTTTTTTTTGTCAGAAAGAAGCTTTATAAAAAGAATTGCTGTATGTCAGCTTAGACATTCTTTTTTTCTCTGTATTTCAATTCGTCAGAATGTGTCTTTCTGTCCAGGCAATTGCTTCAGGTTAATTCTCTTTTCTCTATGCAGAGGGGTAGCCAGCATGCTAATGTAAAACCTTGAGGAAGTAGCCAGAACAGGTGTTGAAAGTAAATGATTTATCTGTTGGCAGCTGTACATCAACTTCTGTATGGGAGCTGCTGCAAGAGATTACTCCAGACTTCAGTTTGATACAAGGCCACAAAGAAGCTTGATACATATCAGCAACCATCAATACTAGCTTGGAATCAGATGCCAGTCATTCAAAACAGCTTTCATGACTGGTACCTAGACTGGCAAATGGATTTTTTGTTATAAATAGATTTTTTTTTTTCTTTTTAATTTTTTTTTTTTTTTTTTTTTTCAGAATGTTTCCATTGCAGACTAGTCAATTTATCAAGAGCATTTTGGTCAGGAAGCCACAGAAGCACCAAGTCAGACTGACAGTATCATGTCAAGAATTTTGACATTATTAGAAGACAAAATGCCTTTTTTGGGGGGTTGGAATTATTTCTAATTTGATGATACTCGATTAAAAAAAAGAAAACATTATAAAGGTTTTTAAAGGTTTTGACTAGTGTGAAAGGAGCTTTTCTGAATCCTTTACTTCTCTGGGAATTTTTGAAATATTTTATCAACATTTCCTACCATATAAAAATGAGCCTTCTCCACATACCCGACTGATACGACTGATAAATCTCATTATGATTCAATTTCTAAAAGGCATGTGTTATATATGTTTAAAACTCTACTACCTTTGTATCAAGCTTTATGCAAATTCCAAGGTACTATGTTTGTTTCTTTTAAGAGCTATTAATCAATGGAAAGCCAATTTTAACTCAAACACAAATGTTAACTCGATGTTCTCTTTTAAAAAATAAGCGAAGTATAGCATCAACATTTCTTTAAAGCATTCATAATAGTATTGGCATAAAACATAACTTACTAGTTAGTGATAATTGGAAAAAAAGCTAGGAATTTACATTAATTTTATAATCATGCAACCAAACCCAGGATGGCTTTTGCTAAGGATTTCATAACTTTGCATTACATCTGTGACACATTTATATTTAGTCTGACAGTAACACCTGCAGTGAAAAATAAGCTATCTTTGAGATGTCTGCTTTCTCTTTCCTATTTTTTTGGTTTGGTTTGGTTTGGTTGTGTGTTTGTTTGGTTTGGGGGTTTTTTTGTTTTTTTTTTTTGTTTTGTTTTGTTTTGGTTGTTTTTTTTTTAAAGCTGAGACCCATGTTAAAAGCTAGGACACAGGCAGGGTATTGTAGGTTTGCCTGCTTACCCTTCTCTCATAACCATGCTTTTGCCTGACCACGGACCTTGCTGAACTGGACCGTGATCTGTGGGTTCTCTTCCCAGCCTAATCTTGGACCTGACTTTGTCACTATAGCAGCCAAGTCCTCAGTGTGGAGACTTGCAGCACCCTGACACCCAGGAAGGTGTATGTCCTACAATGCCCTCAGCACAAACCTGCTCAGAAAAGCTGTTCTGGAGCAGCACATTGAGGCAGAGGAGCTTCAGGTGTTCTTGTTTCAAGTTAAGGGACCCGTATGAAGCTGTGCTAGGTGTGACATATGTATCAGACTGAAACAGAGAAGTAGCAGACAGCATTACAAGTATACACCAGAAGGCTAGAAAATGCCATGTTTCTTTTGATTAGAAGTCGTCAGTTAAAACAAAACCAAAACCCCAAAAAAGTACAAAACCAAAAACAATTTTTAAAAGCGTGCTTTTAATTGCATTCCTCTGTTTTGGTCCCTGGAAAACTGCGAAAAACACCCAGGTGGCAAACAATACCTTTTCTGACAGACAGCTAATGGAGATGGACAAAAGACAGGGAGAGGCTGTGCTTAAAAGAAAAGGCTGTGAAATATTAGGTGGGGAGTTAGCAACAACCAGAGCCACAGAGCTCTAAGGAACTGGACTACTGAGAGTGATTTGAGAAAGAGCTATGTTCCTGTTCAGCAGATGTCACCAAAGTGTGGTGGGAAAAGCACACAGTAGTGTTGGCAACTGTTTCACTCTGTGAGCTAGAAGAGCTCATGAGCTTCATGACTAGGAGAGGAAGGAAAAAACCCCAAAACTACAAGACTGTCCACATGATGGAAAAGAAATGCTGACTGATTATTCAGTAGCAAGCGGTCTGGAGTAGTTGGCTCATTAATATGGAAATGCAGTTGGTCACACAATTCTGAGCTGGGGTCACTTTCTTCAAGAAACATTAGCAAATGGTGCAGCTCCCACAGCCCAGATGCTTTTCCCTACGGTTAGACATGGGTCATGCATGCAAATCACATGCACTTTGAGAGAAAACTACTAGAATTTTACAGGATAGTCAAACTAGGACAAGTTGTTGTTGTTGTTTGGTTTTATTTTGGTTTGGGTTTTGTTTTTTGTGGTTTTTTTTGGTTTTGTTTTGATTTTATATACACTAAGCATCAGCACAGTGTTCAACCTACATATACTTAGCACGTTCCTCACACCAGAGACACCTACATCCCCTTCTTTACAGTCAAGAAACCATTCTTTGCATTTACAGCAAACACTGAATATATTCACAGCGCACCAAGTTGCTGTTATGGAACTGAGGAGAGAAATCTAAACTAAGGCAGCTGTCCTTTACTACCAAAGGTTCAGAAGGATGCCCTGGTAGCTCCAGGCTTACTAATTCAACCATGGGCAGAACCACCTCCCCATTTCTTTAGCAGCTCCTTTTTATCCCATTTCCCTGACTGCAAGTTGAGTTTAGAAAAAAAAAAATAAATTAAGCCATCTGAAAGCATTTGCTGATTAAATAGCCATTGCTGTCTTCATCCACCCACAGGCAGACACTTGGGCTGGGTTAAAGATGTTAGGCAGACCATGTCCAAATACCCATCTGTCAGGGATTATCCGTAACAGGCATAATTCTGTACCTAAGCCTTAATATCTACTTGCACAGGGGCTCCAATACATTGGCAAATTGTGACTTTTAGTCCACCCACAAAAACTGATTCAAGTATATGTTAATGATCTTTAAGGTCAGGAGCATTGCAACTGTTGAGTAAACTATGGCTGTAACCACATATATTTCAAAACACTCCGATCAATTAAATTATTTATTGATTACATCCCATATTTGAATTCCACTGTCTCATTTTTAACTGTCACTGCAAAAATTGTGAAGCAAACAGAAATAAATTAATATCCTTAACATGCTTTTATATTTTTAGTTTTCTTATAGAGACTTTGAAAAGGACTGTGTCCTGGTTTGGGCCTGGCTGGAGGAATACTCTCCATTGGATCCTCTTAGGCTGCTCCAAAGGGCATGGGCACCAAATCACCTTTGCAACCCCCTTTTTATCTAAACCCTCATTAGAATTTTGAAAAGGACTTTTCTTTTGCTCCCTGTTCTGTTCTGTCTCTAATTTGTATGGGACACCTTTCAGCCTCCTGCTGATAATGGGAAGCTAACTAACTTATGCTAATGACAGCTCCTTCTGGGGAGGAAAGCTGGAAAAATGAGCTTTCCCTCTCCCTGGGACAATGAATGAACAGTGAATCATTTTCCTGGAATAGTGGGAATGTGGGGAGGATATAAACAACAGTGAGGTTCCCATTTTGGCATTGTTCTTCCCCTACACACCATCCTGCTTTGGGCCCTGTCAAGAATCAGAACGCCATCTCAAACAAGAAACCCTTGATGGACACCTCTGGACCTGTGGTGGTGACTTTCTCAAACTCCCTTATTCCTTTCTCTCTTTCTTGATTTCTTGCTTTTTTCTTTCCTGTCTCTTTCTCTCTCTTTTCCTTGGGCCTTTTTATTTTCTCTTTTTCCCTGCAATATATTTTACATATTTTCATGGAGTTATATAATTTTGCTTGTGTTATTTATCAAATAAAACTTTATGCTTGCACCTGACCCTTGGTGGATGGACTTTGTTCTCACGATCCAAAAATTAAAAGTTACTTTGAACTCTAACAGATGCTTGCCTTTCATCAGTTATTTGGTTTACAAAGGGAAAAACAGTTTGCAATGTGAAAAATTGAATTAAAAATGCACAGAAGGCAATTTTATGGAGAAATAGGATAATCAACATAATGCGAAGATAAGGAGGGGTTTTTTTGAGGAAAAGGTAACTGATAATTATCTTAGATCCTACTATTTAGAGACTATGATTTGTTACATGCCCTTTCTGATTTGTGATAATTGATTTTAATAAATTAACTACTAAGGCAGATAACACAGATAATTTATCTGAAACCAGCTACAATCCGTTGCTATAACTTTATCCAAATTCTCTTATAGGTTAAAAATACCCATTAATGAGATGCAAGCCTGTTACAGATTGGCATAAATAATAACAGTACTGAACATTACGTATAGGCTGCATGTAAAATTTGGGATTAAGGAATGGATTTAGGACTATGAACTTCACAGTCTGGCTTCTTTGAGGTTCTCTGCTGTTTGGTTTCAATACATATGAGCTTAAATTCTCCAAGCTTTGAGATGTTTTGAAAAGCTCAGAATTTCAAAGTAAAATTCACATAGAATTTATAGAATTGCCAGTATGTGAAAAGAGGGATTTTAATGCATAAGCATATTTGGTTCCAGTCTGAATAAGCCCCATGTCTCTCTTGAGTCTATATGAGTGTGAGTTCTAAATGGATTGACAAGAGCTCTTGAGAAACAAATCACGGCAGTAAGGAATATTACGGAATATAGCTGCAGCTTTTTTGGCCACCCACAGACTGTAAAAGGCTTTTTTGGTCTCCATCATTTCCCCAGTCAGATTTTCTGATTACAGGCCCTGGTGACAAATCACATGTTATTTTATATAAGTGTGCCAGATACTGGGATATCAAGTATTTTCTTGAAGTCTGGTTTAGGCTGGTTGTGAAGAAAAGAGATGGAATATGGACACAGACTTTCTAGATTTGCATGTATTTTGTTATGGAAATTAAAACCAATAATGAAATATAAATAAAAACTAATATGAAACCATCAGAAATTTGGAATGTGCTATGCATTTGTAGCTTAACACAGGGAGTAACAGGAGTTTGGTGCTTACAGACCACCTTGTGACCTACTTATACAGCATGTGATACCTGTTCTCAAGGGACATATTTGCTATTCTGATTGCTATCTTTTCCAAAATTGGATGTTGAAAATAGATTCATTCTATCCTCATTGAGTCGATGAAAAAAACCCCAGTACTATAGATTTCACTCAAATTCCTTTGATATTCTGCTTAAAAAGATATAATTAAAGACAGATAATCACAGAATTACATAATGGTTTAGGTTGGAAATAGCCTTAGAGATCACCTAGTTCCAATGTATTGCCATGGGCGAGGAAACTTTATTGCATATTTTAAAGTAAATAAATAAGACCTGATACTTTGTAAGAACTAGAAACACATCTAGAGGTTTATTACAGGTACTCAGTAATTGAGAAAAAAAGGGTGGTTTAGATTTTTGTATCCAAAAGAGGTGTATGCCTTGTTTTCATCTGCAGACTGAAGTGTGTTTCATATTGCTGATGGCTTAAAATTGAGCAAGGTTCCATCAAGGTAACATTGGAGAGCAACGTGTTTTGAAAGATGCTAGGACCTGGTACATGAATGGAAAACCCACTGTTGTAGTGACATCAGATAAAAATGCTTACCCCTCTGGTCTCAAAAGCACTTTTACTATTTTGCTTATATATTCATCTTCACTGTGCACTACTACAGATAGTTTCTTTCCCCAAGCCTTTTAGTTCTCAACTCTTCATTTCCCAGCACTTTCACAGTGAGCTTTATGTGTCACAGAAGCAATCACAAGCATTTGTCTGTCAAATGTCAGATTCACTGCCCAGAGTCACTCTGAACTATACTTTAACTAGAGGGAAAAAACAAAAAAACCAAAAAAAAACCAAAAACAAAAAACAAAACAAACAAACAAAAAAAAAAAAAAAAACAAAAAACGAAAAAAAAAAAAAAGTAAAAAAAAAAAAGGAAAAAGAAAAAAAAAGAGATTGGGTGTTGTAATAATTTTACTAAGGGAAAAGAAGACAAATGACCTCTTACAGATAGTCAGATAGTGCAGTTTCAAGAAGGCTGTCACTGGCTTTCTTGTTGTATGACATTCTTCCCTTCATTCCCATCTTTTTTAAACAGTGACATTTTATCTCCATTCTTAGCCTCTATTTCTTCCATTTTCATTCTTGTTCCCTTTGTCACTCCCTCCTTGCTGATGATTTGCATCATGCCAGTCTACTGAAGCTGCAGAACTTAATAAATAACTCAGCTTAACACAAGCTTATTATATGACATCTTTTCATTAGCATTGCCCACACAAAAAACCATTTTGGCTTACACACTCTGACTTTAAATATCGATTCATGTTCTTGACTACACCCTAAATTTACCTGAAATAAGATTTCTGTATACCTAAGAATCCTGTGCTGCCTGTAGCAAAGATACCACACAAAATTAACCTTATAATTGTGTGTAAAACTGGCAGTCACATTTGTTTCATACAATCATGTGGCATCAGTTTTATAACGATTAAAATAGTGTACATTGTTTTCACCTGGATTGGTAGAGTTCATTGCCAGCCTATTCTTACTGCCAATTAAACTTGTAGCTAACAGGTGTGAATTCTAATAAAGGTAGGAATAGTTTGAAAGATCCTACAGTGAAAATTGTAACAATTTACTCTTGGGAAAATGAAACTTTCTTGCTTAAACTATTCTACACTTCATTGACAAAAGAGAGAGGTCTCCATGAAAGATGATGGATTTTCCCAGATGTAGGGGAAACATGGTGTGCCCCAATTAACCTGTACCTGGAGCGTGGAGGTGGCTTCAGCACTGAACATGGGAGGCTGTGCCTGTTGGAACTTGAGTGTGGGATTTGCTTTAGCCAGGGTAGTTAAAAGATCATAAAAAATTGTTTCCACTTTGTTTAAAACCTGTGATCTCAAGGATTGTGCATGGACTTTCTCAGCAGGGTATAAGCAAGGAGGGCTATAGTTCTGCTTAACTTCTCTGTTTGACTTTGCATAGTTTTTCATCTACTTCAATTCTCAGATGTGTATTTTAATCAGCCTAGTGCTAATGTATGTATAGTTGTAATAATTTATTTTTTCAGCCTTGGCAAGGGAATTGCCAGTTTAAACCATTCAGTCGCTCAATAAAACCACAATTGGGCAGATTACTTGGTTAGCTATCAAGAACTCTGCTAAAATCAATCATTATTACGAAACAAGGAAAAATAAGAATCTGTAATTCTAGATTAGAAATGAAGTATAAATCTGTTCAGTTAGGCATGAAACCTAACCTGCATATTCTCATGCATCTATCAACTCAATGCTTAACTATGGTCTTCAGGGCAACTCTATTATATTTGCATTTAGCTTGCATGAAGCTGTCTTTTAAAATCCTTTTTCCCCTTTGTGGCTCACTGAACACTACTGAAGTTAATATTTATAAAAGGAATTCATAAGGAACAGAAACATTTTTGTTTGCACCAGCTTGGTGAAAGGAGACCACCCTAACTGTGAGATGCATATGAAAATCACCTTTAGAAGCCTAAAGAAGCCTTGAGTGGAAAAGTGCTGGCTGAGGAGCTGCAGGAAAGCAAAGCTCAGTCCCCTTTTACCACTCTTAATTTCGACCACCCTCCCTTCTATCCTCACTTTAACTACAGAAAATTTTTTTCCGAGATCTAAAACAGACCCCAGAGGATGCGGATGAGGCCACGACTGCTCCCCCCTGCCCCCAGTCTACCACGAACACCCCGTCGAAGGGCCGGCTCTGCCGCAACCCGAGTTGGAGCTGGGGCTCCGTCTCCCTGCCGCGAAAGCCGCGGGATCTCCCTGCCCGTGCCCGCAGCTCCCCGCAGCGGCGGCGGCTCCGCACCGCTCCGCGTCTGCTGATGCCAATCCCGGCTGCGGGTCAGCCCGTGGGATTTGCTGCTCCCCACCCACCGGCTGCGCGGAGGAGCGGGATGATGAGGGGCGGTCCCCTCCGCCTCCTCCCGCTCCCTTTTTTCCTTTTCCTGCGTTAATTACCCTCCTTCCTCGCAGCCTTCGTGGAGGCGGGTCCGTGGCTACCGCTCCAGGACCAAAAAGGGCTTCCCGGCGGCAGCATCCCTACACCAAGTTGTGCCTGTGGAGTGACTGTACATATATGTGGATATATATATATACACACACATATACGCATATGAGATATATATATATATGTGCGTGCATATCGCACCGATCCGCCACGTTACACAGCATCATCCCAGAGCTGCCCGACGGGGAGGGCGATGCCTGGGAGTGATGTCCAGCGGGGCGCCGTGTGCCGCCGTTCGAAGCACGGGCGTATAGGGGAGGAGGGAAGGGACCGCGCAGGGCTTTAGGGTGTGTGTGGGGGTGAGAGGAGCAGCCCCGCACACTTCGTGCCTCTTGGGCTCTCTCCTTGTCCGAGGCTGCCCGGGAGAGCACGGCTCGCTGTGCTCCGGTGCGGGGCAAGAGCCGTATTCCGTCTTCGAGGCTGGGAGACGGGCTGGGGGGGGGAGGTCGCGCACGAAGCGGCAAAGGAATAAATCCGAGTTCAAATTTATCCCAAACACTGGGCCTGATGTATTTATCTCCGGCGAGTGGTCACTCTAGACCCACTCAAGCATCCCGGAGAAACGGCAGACAGGGAAGTTGAGGCTCCTTGAGGTGGGAGGGGAGAGTGGACAACTTTCCCGTCTGGACCCGGGGATGAGCCGCAACCGGGAAGGGCTCCGTGGATTCCAGTCAAGCGGGCTCCCCACGGCCTCGGGGGCTCCAGCGGCGCCGAGGCCAGGGGAATGCTGCCCTCGCCCGCTGGGTCGCCGTCTGCCTCGGCGGGCCGGTCCGGTCCGGTCCAGGCGCAGCAGGAAGCCCGCACTCCCCCAGCGAACCCAGCTGAGCCTCCCACGGCCCGCCCGTAGCCGTCGGCCCCCCATGCAGCACGGCAGTGGCGGCGCCCCGCCTCACCGCCCGCTCATCCCCATCCACCACGGGAACCGGCCCGGGGGGTGGGGGGAGGGCTGCGCGTCACCGGATCTCCTGGCGCCGGCAGCGGGGCGGTGTTACGGAGAGCCCCGGTGGCGGCGGGGGTCCCGGGCGGGGCCGGCATCGCCGCGGCTGGCTGCGGCCGCGGTGGCGGCGGTGGAGCCGCCTCGCCTCGCCTCGCCTCGGCTCCTCCCGCCTCGCCTCTCGCCTCTTCTCGCCTCCCCTCGCCTGGCCGCTCGCCACCGCGGAGGGGGCGGCGCTGCCTCCCCGCACTCCCCCACCCCGCGCCCCCGCTCCGTCTCCGGGAAGGGTGCGGGGAGCCCCTCGCTGCCCCTGGGCGAGGCGGCGGAGTTTGAGGCGGCCGCGGCGGCGGCTGGGGTGCGATGCCGTGTTAGCCGGCGGCTCGCCTCCGAGGTAGCGCCGGCGGGAAGGGGCGAAAGTAACGGGGTTGTAGCTGGCACAATGGGCACCGGGCGGCGGGGCGCGGCGGCCGGGCTCGTTCCGCGCTCCGGCTGAGCCCGGGGATGCGCCGGCGCCCTGTGGAAATATTTTGGAACTAGCGCGGAGCGGTCCGCGGAAGACGAGCGGCACTGAGAGGAGGTCGCCCGGCGGTGGTGTATAGGCAAGTAAGTGCTCCCTTTCTGATGGCTTTTCGCTGCGTTATCATCGTCTCGAGTGACTTTTTTTTTTTTTTTTTTGCTTTGGCTGGTGGGGCTTTTTTTTTTTTTTTTTTTTTTTTTGTTCGTTTTTTGTTTTCACCTGTTTTCGCTCGCTCCTAATTTGTAGGGACAGGATGGTCGGCGGCGCCAGGGACAGTTCTCAGGCGCTGAGAGGGTCGTGGTTGGGATGGTAGGGGGGAGCCCGGCTCCAACTCTGTCGGAGTCCGCCGCGGGCATCCTGCCGGTGCGGTGCTGCCGGGTGGAAGCCGGGAAGGAAGCACAAGGTCCCAGTGCTTCCCACTTCTGCAGCTGTAACAGATGATGCCTCCCTATAGGCGTTAATATAAAATGCCTTGTCTGTTGTGCTGAGCTGTAGCTAAATTGTAGGTGTCTCTTAAATTGCTTTCCATCAGTGGTTCCTGTAAGAAAGGCAGCGTGCGTGTTAACCTTTCAGACCCACTTGGGCGTTAAGATAAAGAACAAGAGTTTTGATTTTTATGCCCTTAACTTTCTGGTGCCCTCGTGATTTTCTTTTAGACGCTCTTGCTTGTGGGGGTATGGTTAGTTTGCTAGCTTTTAGCTTGTGGATATTTATTGATGTACTTGACATTACCATGAAACAAGAAGTTGACTGTAATTTATTGCAGTATATGGAGCACGGGGTTCAGGCAGGGGACTTATTCTGCTCTCAGGGGAACTCCACTCCAAGGAAGCAGACCCGTGGGGCTTTAATCTCTTGCTAGAAACTCAGAAAGCTCATAACAGACATATCACACTGCCAAAAATTGTATTCTTCTTTTCACCTTTAAGCACTGATAGGGTATAAGCGAAGCACCCTGCCTTCTTGTATCTATGAAACACCTGTCTCTGAAACACAGGAGTAGAGATGTGAATTCCGGGCAGGTTTGAGAGACACAGAACTTCAGACAATGTTTAATTAAGTTTGCTCACATTGTTTTCCTTGGTGTCATCTCCGTGAGCCTGAAAATGACAGTATTTTACAGTGACCTTGGTGAACGTTCTGTTCTGACACAAAAGTAGAACAGAATGAAAGCATTTAAACAGATTTATAGCTAAGCTCTGACTTTCACTGAGAGCTCAGTTGCAGTGAATGTGGTAGTTTCAGGAAGGGTCCTGATCATGGTATGTGTGTAGGAAATAACTTGGGAAAATTACTTGCTATCAATGATGAAAGTGTAAGTTGCAATGTTGGAAACATTTGGTCCTGCAGAAATGTAATGTGAAATGTTTGTTGAGATTTGTATATTTCAGTTTTTAATCAGTGAGATCTCTAGTGATAGGGCTTTGTGGGTGTGTGTGGCAATTTCAGAGTTACTCAGATTAATGCATTTTGATTTGTTAGCAGGAAGAGATCTTTCTATGCATTGATATACACGTTTACATAGATGTAACACTGACATATTAAGATGCAGGGGTGTCTGAACAGTGAGCATACAAGTTTATAGCAGAAAGCTAGAGTAAGCCTTTCCTGCTCCTGGTGGATAGAGCTCACTGTGGTAAGCTGGCTGAGGGAAGTGTCATCTGGTCAGTGCAGTTTACAGAGAATGTTGCTGTGGTTCTTATTTCTGACTCTCAGAAGATACTGTGAACCACAATTAGAATAACTGTTGCTAGACAGTGAGAAGCAAACTTATCTATTACTTAAATAATTTAAATTCTTCTGTGTCATCTCAAAAAAGCATAATTTTTAGCAAAGTCTGACTATGGTTTTATTGTAGTAATTCCTTCCTCTGTTGCAGAGTGGCAGGCTTTCACTAGGCATGTGCAAGGGAGATAAAACACTGAAGCATGCACTGATCTGGAATTCATTTGGGCAATATATTACATTCAACGTTTCCACATTTAACATAAGTAACTGCCCATACCTGATTATATAAACAAAAGGGGTTTAAAATTGTATCAGCTTTGTCACTTCTGATGCATTTTACATGGGCCTTCCTTTTCTTTTTAGTCTTTCACACTAATCTAATGCTGTACTTGGTCTTTGCCTGGAGAGGAAGAAAACATAATTTAATGATGTATCATTTGGCTTTTGCAGTATCTTGTCCCATAGCTATGAGATAACCTAATGAAGGTCCCCATCACTGAATTAAAGAACATGCTGCTCTAGACTTTCTTTTACAGCCAGGTTTTGATTCTGTTCTATTACTGAAGGCTGATTTTTCAGAGTCTGGTAGAAAGAAGGAAACATTTCTTTTTCAGTTAGAAACATGGAAAGAAAAGGGAAGGTAAAACGGAGGTCTTAAGAAATATGATTAAAAATTACCTCCAAGATATTCATCAAAACCCTTTATCTTCACATATTTTCTTTATCTTTTGCTTGATACTTGTCAGAAAGCCTTTCTGCATATTTATACTTCAGTTTTTAAACTGTGTGTGTAGTTCTTAATTTTAAAAATTCAGGAGTCATACAGTTCACTGTAAGGCTATTCTAGCGTCCTTTTTTATGTTCTGTATCTCAGTTCACTTGTGTCTTTTGACCTGGAGATTTCCAAAAGTACTTTATAACATGCATATATTTATTTCAATACTATTAAAATCTCTTAATTGAGAAGATGTTGACTTTGTTCAGAAATTTCACGGCAAGCTCAGTGTTTCTTTCCTGAATTTTTTCATGTTTGCTCAGGCATGCTGTTTGGCTTGTCAGGCATAACTTTCCTGAACTGACAGAAAGACCTGTAAGCAAAATTAAACATATCAACAGCTAAGCATGGTTTTCATTGTCATCCCAACCCAGCTGAGTGTGTCATTTCTATTTGTTCATCTAAAATGGGGTATTAAGACAAATAAACAAACAAACAAGATCCGTGGTCTGCTCTTAGTTCTTCCCTCTGAAGTGCTCAGATAATTATAATTTCCTTATGCTTGTAATTCAGCACTGGTCCTTGAGCCTGAACTACCAGGAAAATTGTGGTACTGTCAGTATTTACGGTGGTCATCAGCAGGTCTGCTTGCATGCATTGTTAAAAAGGTGAGGAGTTGTACTGAATAATAAGAAATGTCAAATGGATTTAAGGTGTAGTCTTTCTTGGCTCTTCTCATGGCTGTGCTTTCAGTTCAGGTTTCCAGATAAAGGACTGAATGTGGATAGGCTGAGTCCAAATTTGAGACTGCTGCATCAACATATACCTCTGGCAGCATGCTGTGACATTGGCTCAGCATGATTACACAGCCAGACTTCTGTATTGGCCCTGAGTTTTACCTACCCTATCTGGAAGAGCCAGAAAGCCTTAGTGTCATTGTGGCCAGCCTAAATTTTCTGCTTTCCTATTGAAAATCAAAGGAAGGAGAAAAAGCATACACTAAAAAAAAAAAACAAAAAACCCCAAAACAAACAAAAAACCCCACCAAAACACAAACTCCAACAGATCATGCCTTAAAAATGCAGCTCTAATCAACACCAGGGAATACAGTGGAGACACAACCAGTGAAGTTGAGTTAGTAGGTGATGTGTTTACTCCTTGTGAAGAAGAGAAGCTACATGATATAGGAAAAAAGCTTTTTTCCACTGAACTCTTCAGATGTGGCTGTCACTGTCATTTGGGACTCTGAGCCTTATCTTCAGTAATTAGTCACAGTTGGCCAAAAGAGGTGGAATACTAAGTGGTGTGATGAGTCTGGTGGTGCAGGAGCCAAAGCCTGGGTTGTTTCCTGAGGACTTGATCTCTTCAATTTATTTAAGTAATGAGCAGAGGGAAGCTAATCAAGAAGAGTGTTTGGGATGAGATTAATTTCGTGACTTGTTCTCCAGTTTTCTTTCGGTAGTGCTGGACAAAACTGTAGAACTTCTTCACCGTGAAGCTAATGTGATAGTAACAAAAAATGAGTTACAGTATATGTAATTGTTCTACCAGATAGGGCTGGGGTTTTATAAGTGAGGCCAAAACATGGATAAATGGTACTGATGGACAATTTTTGCTGAGCCACAGAGATATTCAGGATGACTTTAACAATAGGGTGTGGATGGTTTGTGGAAGGCTGTGCTGTACTTTTACTGTGGAAAGAAGGGGGTTCCCCCATGGCAGAAGCTGAACAGTCTTACTCTGAGGTTGAAAGTGAATGTTCTTGGAATGCAACAAGCCCTGAAACAGAGTGAAAGTCCTACACTGGTAGCTCACAGGCTTTTCAACAGCCACCGAAATTCCTGTGTGAGATGTGGAGGAGGCAGACACTGATGTTTTACTGCTTTAATGCTGGCACTGATATCATGTGTGAAAGAACTCCTGGCTTCAGAAATACTGTGAGTGCAGCTGATTGTTGGCTCAATTGATTATTCTGCAGATAGTTATCACCTACATCTCATTTCAGCAGTGTTGGATTTCATTTTATTTTTTTTCCGATAAATTATTTGTTACTTGCTATTAGATTTGGTGTTCCTTCCCTGGTTGGGTGAGATTTTTGTTCAAAGGTGTGCATTTAAAGCTGGTGACATCAGGCACTTCTGATGTGTTCTTTGCTTGGAGCTTCTGGGATAAACCTCTCAGAGGAGGAACAGTTTATTCATCAGATTATTCTTAATTTTGAGTTTATTATATTTTTATTCAATCTCAATGTATTTTTTCAAAAGTGGACGTAGTACTGGGTTTGTTGTTGAAGATGTTAAAAATTAGACTTTTGAGTGATTCTTATTTCTTTTGGTCAAATTTAAATTAACTTACATTTAATTATGAGCAAAGTCTGTTTAAATAAAACAAAACATGCCTTTTCCCCCTCCACCTGTTGTATTAAATTTACTGAAAAGAATACAGGATGGATATTCTATCCATAAAGAAGAATGGGAGTGCTGGTTTTGACATTCATTTTCTTCCCCTTTCTGTCAAAAACTAAAGGGAATTCAAAATTGTCCTGTACAGATGACAGTTTGACAAGTGTTAGTAAACCTCCACTCTGATTCTTTCATGGTGGAAAGGCTATTTTGAGTTTTTTATTGAACTTAGTGTAAAAATGTCACTGATTTCAACAGGTGTAATGCTAAGTTCTTGAAAATCTTTTCAAAATTTGATATTCATGTCTAATGAAGTTGTTAGTATTTGCTCTTAAAGAAACCACTGATTCTTCATTACAGCATTGTTTCTAAAATGCTTTTAATGAAATGCTCTGCAATTTCTAAATATATATTAATTTAAAATTATGTGTGATGTTTTTTTTCTAGTTGCTCCACGTGGCAAAATGCTTTGATTGACTATTTGAACAGTTGTGAATAATGAACTGTATGTTTCAGCTTCTGCAACACAAATGAACGTTGATTTTCTTTGGCTTCCTTTTGACCCCTAAAGAAATAAAGCAATTGGAATTATGCTTGTAAAAGAACTCTCTTAACTCTATCTTACCATTTGATACATATTTTAAACAGCCTTTGAGAAGTGATCTATGTTAATCAGTTTGGGTTTTTTGTGGTTTCTTTTTTTTTTCAAGTGAAAAGGAGGGGGAAATCATCAACACTACAGTTATCTTGCAGCTCTAGGTTTCATCACACACAGCTGTCTGCCTGCATCCATTACTGGCTGGTAGCACAGCTGTATGTTTTTGAATGCAACAGAATTCACAAACGGTTCTTTACACAACTGTTTTAATTGTTTATTAAACGGCAAGCATTTATGTGACAATACAAAGGTTTGGGCCATGCAGAGAGTTGTCGTCATGTAACAAAACACACATTGATGCATGCAGCTTTTCACTGAAGACAGATTTTGAGTTAAAATCAGCATAAGACCCATTTCCCTGTGGGTTTTTAACATTTGGAGTGCCTTTGTTCTCATCCTGTGGGTTACGCATTTTGGTTTTTTTATGGAACAACTTTATGAGCACAGAATGAATCCGTAATAAAAAGCAGTATTTTCAAAATCAGTGTTAGGCTTTAATAACGCAGAAGAATGGATGTAAAAAGCAAATTGGGATTACAGTCTGAGGAGCCAGAGCAGTCAGTGTGTTATGAATGGGGCATGATTGGCCACTGCCAGGGGTGCAGTTAGTGGCAGGGCTCCCTGTCAGCAAACTAAGCAGAGCTATTAATGTAAGTGCAAAAATAGCTACACTACTGCTTTTTTCAGCTGGAGCAACTTCTCAGTCAAATACAGTGACATTTGTGAAGGATTTTTACTGGAGGAAGCCTCCTGTAACTGTGCTAGATGTTTCCAAGCAAAGAATATAGAATCCATGACAGAATCTGATGGTTATCACTTCTCATTTTTCTTTAACACACTGACATAGCTGGATTCCTGGATAACTGAATTTCTTTCTGCACCATGTCATTAGTCTTTGAGCCATCTAATTCTTATGTATCTCTAGTAATGGTTTATTATATGTTTCTTTTCACAAGTTACTGTCTTATGCAGTCGGGAGGTTGTCTGTGCTATTTTCTTGGGTTATCTTGATTAAAATTGCCTAATTTTCAGTTTATTAATCAGGTTTTATACAGCAGATTTCCTTTTCACTACATTAAATAGCCTCCTAGTTATCTGAGCTGAATTTACTGCTCTGTGATAATACTTTTTTTTTCTCAACATCATTTATACAGCTATATAGATATGCAGAGTGTTCTTGTTAGATTAAAAAAAAGACCATGCCTTCCTTGTTTTGGTATATGGACTGTACAGCTATTTATTGCATGCTTTCATCAACAGAGAAATCCAGTTGCTAACAGTGATTTGGTATTACCACTTATCTTTGTGATGCTACACAACATGCCCTCTCATGCACCTCTTATTGCCTCTTTTTTAACATTTTCATAATCCTATTACAATACTTTTTCCTGAAATGGAAATCTCAAGGTTAATCTCAAGGATTATTTATTTTCATTATGCAGTACATTTTGCATTCAACTGATAATTTTCTCAATTATGACTCTGTGTTTTTTTCTCACTTTTGCCTAAGAATGATACTCTGGCCTGATAAACTTTATTGTCTTCTGTAATGAAATAAGAGAGTGAGGATATAATTTGAATATATAAAGAAATTAGACTTAGGGTATTACATTATTACACTGTAGACCTTGTTATGTCATGTTTGGGGAGCAGTAGAAAGCCTGCTTTGTCCGATCAGTTGTACTGTTGTGTTATTCCTATATTGAATAGTGTCTCTAAAAGTTGATAATGTGCCCAAGGTCATAATCTTAAAATAATTGTTGTACAACTATTGATTTTTATAAAAAATAAGATGGGAAATTCTGCAAAGCAGGAAAGGCACATGTAGATTGGCTGGGATATGTGGTTAAGGAAGAAGACTGTTATTCTGAAAGAGACATCCCTCAGATTCCTGTTAGTTGGGTGAAGCAAGTTTGGGGATGCTGGTAAAACTCAGGAAATAGTTTAAATATCAAAGGATCCGATCCTTGAATAAATACTCTGTTAAAATGGAGTGAAAAGAGGAGTCGTATTCAGTGTGGCTGAATGGCCAGCACAGGAGGAGGGCATCCAGTTCTGAGAGGGTCTTCAGGCAAAGGAGCTGCATCTCTGCTCCTTTAGCCTCCAGGCTTCACAGCTTAGATGCTTGTAAGAAAGTACAGTATGTCAGTATTAGAACAGTGGAGATAAGCTCCCTTGGCATTTTTTGTTAGGTCTTTATTTCAGCGTTGTGAAACCAGTAGATTCCAGGCAGCCTGTTTTTGTGTAGGTAGTTAATTCAGTCAGAAGGATCTGGACAAGCTGCTGTGAAGCTCTTGCATCTGAGAGAAGGGATTTAAGGAATTTGCAGGTGGTGACAGCTACCTGCTCATCTCCTGACATCTGCGGATTGCATGATGTTGTGTTTTAGAGGAAGAGTTTTTCACCAGTCAGTCTAGCACTTTTGCAAGAGTCACAAAATTTGGCAGCTGCTTCACCACGTTGTATTATTTACTAACAAGTATTTCTTACGGTAGTATTTGCTATAGTAGATTCAAACAGGAATGCCTCTTGATGTTTTTAGTCTGTGCTCAATTTCAGCACACAGTTTTCTGTTTATATTCTTAAATATTATGAAGAAACATAATGCCTGCTTATCCAAAAAAACTGTTTCAGAGAGAAATCAAATATGTTTTCTACTGGGTAGCAGTAGAACCGATCTGTTATTTGAGAAATATCCCCATACTTGGTGCATGCCCTCTAATACTGAAGGGGGCAAGCTCCAATAACTTATCCTCACAGGAAAGCAGTAAGGAACCTGAATATGCAGGTGAACATATCTGTATGTGCTTTCTTGGGAAAAGATGTTGTGCAACTGCTGACCTTAGGGTCAGCATTGTATCTCTTCATGAAAAGAGAGACGGTACCTTTAATGGGAAGCTGTCCCTCATATGCATATGATGGTGGAGCCAGGAGGTTTTCTCTGAATCACAGAATGCTAGGGGCTGGGAGATCATCAAGCCCAACCCCTCTGCCAGAGCAGGATCATCTAGTGTAGGTCACACAGGGGTGCATCCAGGTGGGTTTTAGAGACTCAACACTGAAACCATGAAGAAATTTGTAAGCGTATTCTCTCCACTGTTTTCTTAACTGAATTAATTTAAAGAAAGCTTTCCTTATGCTTGGTGAAATATTTACCAATTAGAGCAGAAGCTTTTAATGGTTTATTAGTGTGTTATGAAGGGCAGTAGTAATGAACATTCAGCAGATAGTGCTACTAGCTCTTTAAATGTTTTAAGATGCAGCTAAGATGTCGCATGCAGCTGTTCATTAGAAAGAATGATAGTAGGTGTTTAAGGATACTAATAGGGAACTCTGCTGTTTTCCACTCTGGATTTTTTCCCCAGCGTTTACTCTTAGGAGCATAAAATGATACAGCACTTTCCCTGTTAACTACTGTGTTGCGGTACTGACCACTGATGCCTTCTATAGAGAGATCTTTGGTGGCCATGGGACCATAAGCCTGAAATCACCAGTAGCTGGGATCATTAACATGAATTGCCTGGATGAAAGAAGCCAGAAAAACACAGTGAGTTTTCTTCTTGTATTCTTTATGCTGTGATAGAGGATATGTATGACTCTTGGAAAGAGGAAGAGGTGGATACCTGCATTTCTAGACCAAGCAGAGAGAACGGCAAGAAGAGTGCCAAGAATTATTACGAGAGGAATGCTGTCCCTGTTCTTGAGGGGAAAGTAGTGCTTCACAAGATTGCAATTGTTCAGTAATATTCAGAATTATCTCCATAAAATATGGCCCTTCTCCTCATGCGAAAGAGTTCTGCCAGCAACATGTTCCCTGTTCATATGAGAAATATCCAGGGAAAGACTGCTTATGTTTTAGTCATTCTCCAAAAGTCCCATAAGTTTCCTATATTTAAAGCAGGGCCTCATGGGCAGGAATTCAGTTGCATATTCAGACACACCACTCACTTCTGTAGGTCCAATTGGGGATGTATTCGGGATGCTCTAGTTCCTCAGGCTATCTGAAATTAGTCTCTTAGTGCACAAGAAGCAAGAAATTCATGAGGCCTCAGGTTGTATCATTTTAGGAGAGATGCAAACGTGGCATCATCAGGATTTCTCTTTCTTTTTCCCCTGCCATACATGTGTATATATGTATTTCTGACTCAAGATAAATGCTGTGAGAAATTGAGCTTCATACACATGCCTGTTCTTACAATAGACTCCAGCACTCAGAAGTCTGCTGAGACTTAGTTGAGTTATGGATCTCATTTCACAATTTTAATTTCCTTAGAAAAACTGTCTGGGCACCTTCCTTTCCAGCAAGTAGGGATGGAAGAAATAGCTGGAAACATCTCTAAAGGCTACTATAAAAGGGTAAAATTAAGATTGTGAGCTTTATAATACTAACTGTGCTTCAGAGAAAGCAGATGAGAAGGAGGCTACTTTCATGGATCAAATATCAATATTACTCCAGTTACAAAGTGATACACAAGATTAACTGAGATACCTCATTTTATGGCAGCAGAATTGTCTTTTCCAGATGGCAAGAAGTATTGTAGATTTTCCTACATATAGAATCATTCACTGCAGGCATTTAAAGCACTGGAAAAACCTTTGCACAAAAGCTCACAAAAACCACGCAGTACTTTGAAGTTTTGCAATTACAGCTAAATGTCCCTTTCTGTACGTTTACGGTATGCAAATAGCTGGAGATGCTTCTGGAGGGAAAGCTATCCCTTTGTTTTTAAAAATATACATCTATAGTAGTAACATATTTATGACTGTATAAGCTGTCCTGCTGTGTGTTCAAAACCTGTGGTTTTGCCCAAAATACCCATCTGTTTGTTTGTAAAAGCTTTTTGTTAGCTTAAAAAGAAGGTATAATTATGTAAATACTGTATATTATTTGAAAGATTTTGTAACACCATCCGTCTGAAATACACTTTTGTGTTTAGGATTATGAGAAACAACCAGAAAACATACTTTTAAGTACCACAGAGTTATGCTAGATGTCAAAATTATGGTCTCTTATACAAGTTAATTGTTTTCACAGTACTAGGGCACATTTGAGATTGAGATTAGGGGCACTGGTGACCTTTGAGATTTTGATTATACAAACAAATCCAGCACAGTGAGCTCACATGTGAGATGCACTAGACTGGGAATAACTGTAAATACCAATAACTCCTATCTATGTGTTCAGCCTTCAGTTTAGGATGAGGGTCCCTCTACAGTCTGCAAGTCAACTCTCTAGGGTGATGTTTAAGATTAAAATAAAGGGAAGTAAAAATCTATAAAGCAGGCAAAGTCACAGATGAGTGCAATATGCAGTCATAGTCTGGCTTGGAGAACTGAGATAGCCAGGTTCTTGTTCCCAAACACACAGAGAGGTTTAGCCAGGATATACTGATTAATGCCAACTGAGAAGGGACAGTTAGTTATCTTCTCATTTGCCCCACTGTTTTTCCACCCACACCTCAGGGTGAATTTAAGTTCTGGATCTAGTATTTGAATATTCACAGTAATTCCATGAAACATTGGTTCTGGTGGTGTCTTGTTTGTATTTACTGGGTGAATGGGAGTTTTACCAAAAAATGGTCTTCCTCTAGATGTATCTTTTTTTAAATTATTATTTATTTTTGATGTGGTTTCTCATGGTTGTACTTCCTAGATTGTGAAAATTCGTATTTTAAATAAATCATTATTCTAATATTTCATCTTCTTGTGTATATGGCACTGTTGTACAGGGATGATTTTGGTTTTTCATCTGCTTGTTTATACTGCATTGCTTTTGCAGTGTTGTCTAACACATTCAAGATGAAATCTAAGAGCTAGAGTAAGCTTTTGTGCTAAAGCCTGGGGTCCAGGAAGGAAGCCTGCATATTTAACCAAAACAAAAGTTGTTGTTATGGGTGATAAAAGATATTTTTTTTATTTTTTAAGATGGAAAGTTTCCTGTGTTGCACACAGCAGATATCAAAGTGAATGTACTTCTGCTTATACACAGAAGACTCCTCTGTCCTGTAACTGATGGGATGGAGACACCGTGTGCTGTTCTTTATGTAAAGAAGTGTTTCTTGAGATAATGCTCCTGGCAGTCTTACTGCTGATTTTCCTAGCATCCTGTATGCGCTTGCTTGGAACAAGAGTGCAGGTGTTTTGTAAGTTCATGTCAGGCATGATCTGTAACTGTATCAGCTCTGTCTTTCTCCACCACATAGAGAGGTTGTTCTTCTACAGCAAACTCAGTTTTCATCAGTCTGGAAAGCTTTTGATTTACTGAAATGCTCAAGGCAGCTTCTGAAGTGTGAAAAGATTTATATGATGGTTCCTTCTGTCTGAGTAGCTACCTGGTATCTGGGGCCCTGCTGAAGTGCTCCTCCTGAAAGAAGACAGAAGATGTATATCTGAGATCTGCCCCTGTACTCAGCCCTGGTGAGGCCACACCTCGAGTCCTGTGTCCAGTTCTGGGCCCCTCAGTTCAGGAAGGAGATTGAGGACCTGGAGCAGGTCCAAAGGAGGGCAACCAGGCTGGTGAAGGGACTCCAGCACAAGTCCTGTGAGGAGAGGCTGAGGGAGCTGGGGGTGTTCAGCCTGGAGAAGAGGAGGCTCAGGGGAGACCTCATCGCTCTCTACAACTCCCTGAAAGGAGGCTGGAGCCAGGACTGCTCTTTTCCCAGGCAACTTTCAACAAGACAAGAAGTCATGGTCTCAAGTTGTGCCAGGGGAAGTTCAGGTTAGATATTAGAAATAATTTCTTTATGGAGAGCGTGATCAGACATTGGAATGGTCTGCCCAGGGAAGTAGTGGATTCTCCGTCCCTGGAGATATTTAAAAAGAGACTGGATGTGGCACTCATTTCCATGGTCTGGTAACCACAGGGGTAGTGGTCAAGGGTTGGACTTGATGATCTCTGAGGTCCCTTCCAACCCAGCCGATTCTATGATTCTATGATTCTGTGATTCTATGATTTCTGTGGTGGCACCATCTTTATTTACAAAGGTTAAACTTAGGTTTTGTAACAGGCCAGTCAGTGAACACACTGTAGATGGTTGCTTGTGGAAAAAGAAACCTTTGGGGAAAGCATTATTCTCCACAAACCTTGGGCTCTCTTCTCACAGCTCTGACTCAATGTCTCTTCCTGACTCACTTCTTGGATGTTGTAGGCCATCAAGCTTTTAGCTTCTGGGTTTGCAGTCAGTCAGCACTAGGAAGGCCATGCACTATATTCTTTCTGGACAGCTTCTTGGCTGGTAGATTATAGGAGACTATGCAATGATTCATGGTTATTTGTGAGATCTATAGTTCTGAGGCTAACTTTCTGGAAACCCATGAGATCTTCATCATAATAATCCTATAATAGCATGTAATTCAAATAAGAAATTGTAAGAGAGAAGGTTTCTTTGTTGTTCACCTGTATATCAGTGAGCAAAGATGGTACAAAGAGTGTAGTCAACCCACCTGTAAAACTTCAGCTATGTTTGTTTCTGTTTCTGGTTACGGACATGTATATACAGAGAATATATTTTTAATCAAATTGCCTAAAGCTTTAGTTTTGCATTACAGCCAACCTTTCCCTGAAGGGGTGACCAAATTGGTAATTTGAGAGCAGCTCCTTTTAAAATTTTTGAGGATAGTCCTTAGAGTTTCACATTTATGATTCCAACCCCTCCCCCAGTATATCTATTGTATACTTGACATGCTTGTCACTTGACTGTTTATGTTTCTAGCGTATATGTGTGTATACATGTGTTTGTGGTAGATACATGCATCTGTGTTAAATATGATATACTAAGTGCTTGTCATCCTTGATAGCTCTGGAATTTGGAAATCTATAATAAATCCATCTTTGATCATGGCAGTGGCCACTTTATGTGGCTGGATGTTCTTGTGGCGTTTTTTGTACTGACATGTGGCCTGTGTCACATGTCCCTCTTTCAGATAATCTTCCTTGAGCTCCTCAAATCTATTCAGAACCACAAATGAGGACCATCTTCCTGGCCTCTTAAATTTTCTCTTTGTATGCCTCTACTGCTGCCTTGTCTCTCACATCAAGCTGAAGGTCTCTTTATTTTCAAGGGTTTTGCCTAGTAAAGCATTGCACACTGTTTAGCAGCTCACTGAGATTTTTGTTCTTACCATGGGTCCACGACTGTCTAAATTGCCTGTTCTTTCTCTTGAAATTTCCATAATAGATAGTTTTCCATCCCATATTAAAGTAAAAATGCTCTTTTTAAAAAATTTGCTATTATGAAGTTTAGTTGTCATCTCAGCTTCTACTAGGATGCTTGCAGATGGTTTCCATCTGGAGCTTAATTCAAGCCTAAGTGAGTTTTTTCAGTGGTTCACTTTGAATAGTTTTATATGAGTAGTTTTATATAATACAGCGAGATTTTAATGTCTAATTTTTGAGTAACTGAAAATTTGCCTTTTTCTTCATTTTTGTCCCATTAATCCTATGGTAGAATCTACTTAACATATATTGTTGCATATTAAAATATCCTGTCACAGAGCATGAAAATAGTATTTCTTGCTTCAATAACTACAATTGACTACTTAATTTAAAACTATTTAATATACATTTATTCAGTGAATTTGCAGATGCTTGATGTGAACAGTTTTAGTCATCTGCCTCTAGGCAGACAGGGATAGATTACCTGAAAATGTACTTTCAGCTTGATAAAACATCCCTCTTTTGTTTATGGATGAATCTTCAGCATTTGATGGTGATTGTGGCAGTGGTTGGTGTTAGATTCCTTGGACTTAAAATTATTTCCATTTTTTCAGCAGCAGAAAATTCAAAGTGATTAAAAAATAAAGAGTTGAGTTTCAAAATACAGAAGAACTTAAGGAGAAACAGCTTGGGCAAGTGAAATTACACACACCAGTTTGAATGCACAGCAAATTTAAAAAACAGCATGGTGAATTAGCAAAGGGGAATTTTACTCTTGAATCCAGTCTGTTAAGATGTGAAGTGTGGGCAGACTCAAAAAGAATATGTGGATCCTGATGTGTGCTGCAACAGCTGCTGAGTACCCATCACTCTCAAAAAATGTTGCTGTAACTTGCACTCTCCCCCCTTTGAAAACAAATCTTTGTAAACAAGTTTTTGCTTTTTTTATACTTAATACTCTCCTTCCTAGAATTTGTAGTCCAAAAAGAACACAGCAAATGGGCATAATGCTGGAAAAAAGAGACTGGTGAACTATTCCTAATTAAAGAGAACCTGGGTTGGGGAGGTGGGTCAGTGGGTGTGTTTTCCTGGGATGGTCAGAAGTTTTGTAAACAACTGGTAGTTAAACTGGCCTGTTAAATTTTTTTTCTTTCAAATTGTCTTATCTGTAATTTGGTGGAACTTTATCCTAAACTTTTCTGTGTGTCATAGTTTTTGTTACTGAAGTTTAAGAAAACTTCAAAAGTGGCATTTTAATTTAAACCTACATATTTCAGTTTGGTAAAGTCAATTGTACAGAGTAGAGCAACATTGTGTTGCAGTACATTGTGCTGCAACAATGAACTGGAGCTTTTGAGTTGGATTTACTCTGCTATCACTCCATAGGCTTGAGTAAGTTGCAAGAATTTCTTTTGGCTCATTTATCCCATCTAGCTTATATTCATATTTCATGGACATATGAGTTAGTACTTTGAGCCTTCATTAATGAATGGTTACATGAAGGTTTATTTCCAGTAATTAGAGACAGTGGAGTTATATAGTGTGTTAGATATTGATTTACATGCATTTTTGCTTTCTCAGAGTATTTTGCATGATGTAGTAGTAAATTTCTTTATACTTGAAGTCATTGCTGTCTCTGATGTGTTTCTGCCTTTTGTAAGAATGTTACACAAACCTGGAGAATTGATTTTTTTATAGGAGCACTTGAAATGTATTTACATAAATATTTTCTTGACATAAATTAAATTTGAAATGAAGTCATGTTTGCTCTTTTTCCATTCCCTGTCTTAACTGATACTCTGCAAGGAGGAAGATTTGGAGGTTTTGGGATTCACGTACTATAATATGCACTTGAAGGAATCTCTTTGAGAGCATTTTGTCTTTGAATAGAGCCAAAACTGCTAAATAAACCTATTTATTTCTGACACTGTAAAAGGAAAGCATGGACTCCAACTTATATTAAAATACCTAAAATAAATTGAATTCTGTTTTTTATTTAAAATAACAGCTGAACACATGGGATAGTAATGTGCTTCTTCATACGATGAAACTAGTCCAACTTTAAAAGATTTCCTATGTTAGAATTTAGTTTCAAAACTTCTATAATTCCTTGTGCAAATCTGAATATGAATTTGATGTTATGCTGCATTCTTCCTGCTATTGGGAAGAATTAAGACTGAAATATAAGAGTAATTTGAATGAAATTGGGAAGATAACTTAATATGATGCCATCTAAAAATGTCAAACCAACTATTAATACTTTCTTCAGCCTTGCTCTAGGCAGACTTGTAATAGCACATATTTCTGGCTTTAACATGGGTCAACACATAGATTTTCAGATCAAAATACCTATCAAGTATTCATATTCTGGCAAGGCTACTAGTGTATTAGATGTGTGCATGTAGAACAGATGACAACTGCAGTGTAAGTCGCATAGTATAAGAGAGTTGTCTTATTAAAAAAAAGAGAGATCCCATCTGTCCCACAGCATGTTGTCAGTGCCTCATTCTGAAGGCTGAATGAGCAAGCAGGTGTGTAAGTTGCTGATGTGAGACATCAAACCACTTACAACTTACATTTTTCTATTCTTGCACACAAAATATGCTCATTAGGAAAGATCTCTAGTGCCATTGCCTTCCTCTTCCACAGTTCTCTTTTTATCCTAAGGCAACAACTGTAGCTGATACTCAGACTGTCTCACTGTTCAGGCCATGCCTTGCTTAATAAGTAGTTATTGTTTCAAGACAGAATTTTGACATAGCATTGGGGATTGCGTAATTGCTTTGTCTTTAAATGGGATAATCCACTGTGGTCTTGTATGTATTACATTTTTGTAAGTAGCTCTGTGGTTTCACCACTGTAGGACCTCAGTTCCTCCACAGCAGTTAGTAATTCTGCAAGCAGTGCTTTCATTTGTCTTCATTTTATTTTGAGGTGGTAGGTTATCTGTTGAAAATGAAAGCTCATATCCCTGGTGGGTGGTAATTGCCAGTAGGATTAACAAAGAAGACTGATCTGTCCAGCTATGTGTTTTTGCACAAAACCTTTGGGAACTTTTATTGTTCATGACCTGTTTTGCTGACACTGACTACAGAAATGAAACTGCAAACTCATAAAGGCCTTTGGAGATGTTCAGAGGTGCAGGTATTTCTTGGACATTCACCCTTGTGTGGATATATACATGCATATGATAGGACAAGCTTCGTTTTCTTAGACAATTGAACTTAAAAAAATCATAGAATGGTTCAGATAGGAAGGGATCTTAAAGATCATGTAGCTCCAACTCCTCTGTCCTGGGCAAGGACACCTCCCACTTGATCAGCTTGCTCAAAGCCCCATCCATCCTGGCCTTGAACACTTCCAGGGATCGGGCATTCACATCTTCTTTGGGCATCCTGTACCAGTGTCTTGCAACCCTCACACTAAATAGTATTTTTCTAATGTCTAACCTAAATCTACTCTCTTCCAGTTTAAAACCATTACCCCTTGTCCTATCACTACACTGCCTTGTAAGAAGTCCCTCCACAGCTTTCCTGTGGGCCCCTTCAGGTACCAGAAGGCCCCTAAGCAGGTGTCCCCACAGTCTTTTCTCCAGGCTGAATAACCCCAACTCTCTCAGCCTGTCTTTATAGGAGAGATGCTCCAGACCTCTGACCATTTTTGTGGCCCTCCTCTGGACTCATCCTAACAATTCCATGTCCTTCCTGTGAAAATAAAATAAAAAATAATTGTAACTCTAGCAACATGTTATTTGGTTTTCTTTTAGTCTCTGGATGTTTTGCACTCTATGTTGTATTTCATAGAGTAGAACAATTGTGTATTTATAGAAAATGTATTGTGAGTCCTAGTTAAAGCTTAATGTAGCCAAATTGGTAATTATGATACAACTGGGGAGTGCTGGGGATATGAGACATAGACTTCCATAAATTTATCTGACTGCTTTTCAAATTATAGCTGGGGGACTGTGAAATGTACTTCAGTGTGCAATGAATGGACTAAGAGATACTGTAATCAGTGGCAGTAGGCATTTTGCAAAGAAACTTGATGGATGAACGGCTAGAAAGCTTCTGCCCTGTAGTTCTGGTCTCTGTAGTTCATCATTATCCAAACACAAAGATGAAAGCAATTTAGAGCTTAGAAGCTTTGAACCAAGTGCTGCCCCCAAAAATATCCAAAGGCACAAGGGATCCCTAAAACCTGATTCAAATGCACAGTGATAAACTTCCAGAAACTCCATTTGTCTTTAGACATTTATTACTATTTTCAGTTTTTACTTTCCTCTAACTGACGTATGTCTCTGTCCAATGTTACTTTTCCAGGCTTTGAAAGCATAATAAACATCTCTCACCCTCACGGAAAAAAGAAAAGTCACTTTGTACTCTTTCATTCCTGTGCCAGTACCACAGAGGATTATGTAGTGATTTTTTTGCTTACTGATTGAAAATACAAATATTTCCACTTCTGAACTTTACTGGTTTTTTGTTTGTTTGGTTTGGTTTGTTGTTGGTTTTTTGTTTGGTTGGTTGGTTTTTTTGTTTTGTTGGGGTTTTTTTGTGGTATCTAACCCACTACAAGGAGCTTTAGACAAATTATCGAGTTCATGTATTCCTGAATTTTCAGGGAGGGATTGGTCTTAGAGGTACTCAGATCATTAAATTAAATTTAAGTTTTGCATTAAGAGTTCCATTTTTAAACTGAGTTAAGCCTTCAGAACTGAGGGTAAAACATCTCACTGCTAGCACAGTTGGCACAATTTGCAAATTGGTTTCCTGATTTCTGTTGGTTTCTATTCAAATGAAAGGTGTAAAATGCTCTTGTCTATCTGGGTGAATTTCCTGTAAAAAGATTTCACAGTGATAAATTGTAAAATTGTGCTTCTGGTAAAATATTAGTGCATGTATGCTATGGGTCCCTGGGAAACTGGAAGCCTTATGCTGAATCAAATTTTAGAATACTGGGAGACAGGAATATTTGGAAGTGAAAAAACAAGTGTGACAGTGTGGTATGTGCTTCAGAGGCTTTTCATTTCCAAAGAGGGGAAATACCCAAATATATCTCACAGGTCTTGATAAAGAGCGAAGAGAAATCTGAAACATATGCTGAGTTTATGATTTATCTTTCTTATATTCCTCTTCTAGCTAATCAGTGTGCTTCATACTCAACTAGAAAAAAACCAAACAAACAAATAGAAAAACCAAAACCAACAAAACTTTATCTGGTGTCATCATCCAAGTGGGAACTGTTATTTTTTTGCAAAAGTAACATACATTTACCAGTGGCTGAGAAATCAATACTTTAGTGTTGGGAAACAAATCAGATATTCTTGCTGGCTGTTCATGGATTGGATGGGTGTACACTTTGCTGGCTCAAAAAACTGTCTGGATGGTCAGGCCCAAAGAGTTGTGGTGAATGGAGTTAAATACACCTGGTGGCCAGTCACAAGTGGTGTTCTGCAGGGCTGTGTCAGAGCCAGTTCTGTTTCTGTCTTTGTCAATGATCTGGGCAAGGAGATGACGTGCACCTCAGTAAGTCTGCAGACAACACCAAGTTGGGTGGAAGTGTTGATCTGTCTCATGGTAGGAAGGCTTTACAAAGGGATATGGACAGGCTGGATTGGTGGGGCAAAGCCAGCTGTGTGAGGTTCAATAAGGCTGAGTGCCAGATCCTGCACAACAAGCCCATGGAGTGCTACAGATGTAGGGAAGAGTGGCTGGAAAGCTTTTCAGAGCAAAAGGACCTGGGGTTTTTGTTTGATAGGCAGGTGAACAGGAAACGGCAGTGTGCCCAGGTGTTTGCTTTTAGGACCCCCACTACAAGAAAGACATTGAGGTGCTGGAGTCTGTTCAAAGAAAGGCAATGAAGCTGATGAAGGGTTTAGAGCACAAGTCTTACAGAGGGTGTCTGATGGAATTGGGGTTATTTAGACAGGAGAAAAGGTGTCTCAGAGGAGATCTTGTACTCTTTATATCTGCCTGAAAGGAGGTTGTAGCCAGGTGGGTGTATGTCCATTCTCCCAAGTAACAAGCAATAAAATGAGAATGGCACCAAGTTGCACCAGGAGTGGTTTAAACTGGATATTAGATTAGGAAAATTTTCTTCTACAAATGGGTTGTCAGGCACTGGAACAGGCTGCCCAGGGAAGTGGCTGAGTCACCATCCTTGGTCGTATTTTAAAGAGATGTAGATTTGGTACTCAAGAATATGGTTTAGTGGTGGACTTGGCAGTGCTAGGTTAACAATTGGACTTGATCTTAAGGGTCTTTTCTGACCAAAATCAGAAATGAAAATGGTAAGCTGTGTCTAATAAATTTGTAGCTCAATGAAAAAAAAAGAAAAAGAAATTAAGTTCATTAGGTCTGAAGCCAAGAGCATTGCTACTGGGAATATATAATGTGCTGTGGTGTCATTTCCAGTGGTAGCTTTATGAATAAGAGGGTATAACATATTAATAATGCCAATGGCTAGGACTAAATTAAATTATAAATGCATTAACTGTAGTAACAGTTTTATACTTTTCCTTCAAATTATTATGAAATTATTTTCTTTGAAAGTGAAACAAGGCATAATATTACAAAGCAAGCATATATTATAAAGCAAGCAAGCAAAGTGTGCATCTTTGCCTATAATGAACATTCATTGTTTGATGTGGGTAATTCTCCTTTTGGAAAATACAGATCTATTCAGTGAACTTCAGCCTAGGGCATGAAACAAGTAAAATACAAATGTGAAACTGAGTAAGGGTGGACATTTAAAAACATCTGTGCTAAAAGACATTACGGTTAATGGAAACACTTCTGTTGCTTTTTTGTCCTCCACTTGAGGAATTCACTAGGATTCCTCTTATGAGTTACAGAGCATAAACATAGAAAATAATGCCTTTATTAAATGTCAATAAAGTGTCACATCTAAATAGTAGTATTTAGCACTCACCTGCATACAGTATTTTGTATCTGTAATGTCATATGTGCTGCACTGCACTGTGGACCATTGAGAATGTCACTTGAAAACAATCTGATTTATATCCAAGACCAAAGTTATCATAGAGTCATGGAACAGCACAGGCTGGGAGATGCCTCAAAAGATACCTGGTTCAACCTTTCAAGAAGTCACGATGTTTTTAATCCTTGCTGTCATTTTCAATGTAGAGACTGATAAGACTTATTCTTGATAGAGCTCCTGACTGATAAGGTTGTGTATTGAGTTTGTGTGACAAGGTTTTGGTAGTGGGGGGGCTACTTGGATGGTTTCTGTGAGGGGCTACTAGAAACTTCTCCATGTCCATCAGAGCCAATCCCAGCCTGCTGCTGGCTAAGGCCAAGCCCATCAGTGATGGTGGTAGTGCCTCTGGGATAAGACACCTATGAAGGGGAAAAAAAAATGGTCATTTCAACCTAAGTGAAAATATGTGAGAGGAACAACTCTAGAGACACCAAGTTCAGTGAAGAAGGATGAGGGGTTGGTGCTCCAGGTGTCAGAGCTGAGCTTCCCCTGAAGTCTGTGGTGAAGACCATGGTGAGAAAGGTTGTCCCCCTGCAGCCTGTGGAGGATCCCACACCAGAGCAGCTGGATGTGCCCCAAGGAGGCTCTGGCACCAAGGACAGCCCATGCTGGAGCAGGCTCCTGGCAGGCCCTGTGGAGGAAGGAGGCCACGCTGGAGTACATTTGATGGCTGAACTTGTAACTCTGTGAAGGACCCATCCTGGAGCAGTCTGTTCCTGAAGGACTGCATCCCATGGCAGGCACCCAGGCTGAAGCAATTTGTGAAGAACTGTAACTGATAATAAATCAATTTCCCCAAGTAAACTCTGCTTTGCCCATGAAGGCAATTGGTGAATGATGTCTCCCAGTCCTTATCTGAGGCCATGAGCTTTTTGTTACCTTTTCTCTCTTGTCCAGCTGAAATGTGGAGTGATAGAGAAGCTTTGGTGGGCACCAGCTAAAATTAACCTTCCGCAGGTTGATTAAGCTTATGTAAGCTTCATAGTTTTATAACCTTTATAATAGTGATTTTTTGTTTCTAATTTACATTCTTTTGCAGTATCTCCTCAAGAAGGGTTTCAGCACTATTTATTCATTTCTCTTCATTGCAACAGTATATTTTTACTGATCTGATATCGATGCCATAGATGGTCACAAATGACCAGAGCAAGTATTGACTGTCATAAGGGAAATGGGATGAGAGGCTGACAGGGGAAAGGCGGGAGCTGGTGTGCGGCGGAGGTGGCGGTGTCTGTGTTACTCTGGCTCTGTAGGGGCCAGGAGCAGTTGTAGCAGGAGGACAGCATCTACTATTGCTGTCCTTCTTCCCTCCAGGCCACACCGTGTGAATGAGAGGGAGACCATCTGCTGGGAGCTGGTGGGCACCAGGGCTGTTTGTGCCTGCAGTGCCTCTGCCAGCTCTGCTGCCCTCCCCATGCAGCCAGCCCAAGCGCAGCGTGGGAAGCATCGGGGCACACAGCTGGTCCCACTTTGCTCCTCTCTGCCTGGCTTCCTTCTTCCCCTAGGTGGCTCTATGTAAGGACTGACTCCTGTGTACATTTGCACAGGCCATTACTTAAAGGCTTGGGCTGGAGTATAAAACAGTAGCAAGCTCGTGGCCTTTGTACAGTAAGCTAATGTTACCCATAACTCATAATTAATAGTTCCTTTCTTGTGCTCTTATCATATTATCTGGATTTCCTGGTTATACTGTAAGTGGTCCTTCCAAAACCTCTTGCCAACCCTACTGAAGTGGAGATGATAAATTGTGTAATGTCTTTTGTGTACTAGATGGCATTCTGTTCTTCTAAATAATTTATTAGCAGAGAAATTGCAATGGAAGCATGACTGGCTTCTTCAAAACATTCATCTCGACAATTTATGATCTTTCACAAAATATTTATCTTGTGGCCAAGAACAAAACCAAATCAAGTGACAGATTTTGATATCGCATCACTGGGTTCATGGCACTCTTACATGTTTCTCAGTTGAAAGATATTTGAGTCCCAACTAATCAAAGTTGAATCAGCTCAGATGAACACTTAGAATACCTTCAGTTCTGAAGACAGCATAAAAGAGCTGGAAAGTCTTGGAGGTGAAGGAATTTACCACAGAAGCTGTCTGGAAACTCCATATGTTGATAAAACTATGCAGCATACCTGTTTCTTGTTTGTCTCTCATACCTCAGTGTCTCAGTCAGAACTTTGTAGAGCCCTTTTTCAATGTATTGAGAATCTTTGTCAATTGCTTTGAAGATTTTCACAGTCTTTTTTGTTTCTTCAAAGCACTGTAAAAAGAGTAAGCTCTTATATCTTTGAAAGATAGTTTTGGATAATAAATCTATTTTCATGTTGCACATAGGTATTCACATTCTTCTGGTTGACAAAGGGGCAAAGTATCCTGCTAACATCTTTGCAATGCTCTCTCATTATGTTTAACACACATGAATTACAGTTGTCATTTTTGTTTTATGCATCCTTTTTTTTTTTTTTTAACCAGGCTCTTGAACTGCATTTTCATTCTATAGTTTGACTTCATCAAAAATCAGAAGCTTGCTTTTGGAATCACTGGTTTCACAGTTGGGTTTTTTTTTAATTTTATTTTTGGAATTCTTGGATTCAGAGTTAAAGGTAAAAATTGGAAGCTGACTTTGCACGTGATTCACACCTGCTGAAATGTTTTTTATTATTGCATTCACTAATTAGATGCAGAGCCCTCCACTGTTTGGCAGTAACTGTTGAGGCATATGCTGAATGACCATTAAGCTGCTTTTTGTCTACGTAAGACTGTGCAGGCATTAACATTATTCTGAAGACAAGTTTTAAACTGATGCAACCTCGGTGCAAGGTTGGTCACGGTTTTCAGGTGCTTTGCTTTTGGGGTACTGGTTTATGCTTTTGCTAAAAAAAGTGTCTGCTTTTGCTGCTGCCTTTCAGAGTGCATCATGTTGTACTGGTGGCACTGACAGTTAATTTCAGGTAGTCAACATATGTCAAAATAGATTCTCTTCCCAGTATTTCCTAGGAACTGAATGCATAAATTGAGTAAGATAACACCTCATAGCTCTATCCTGGCAAATCCTCTCAAATTCCAAAATTGTATGGAATTATAACCTTGCCTGGATGTAGCTGAGATCGGGCACCATCTGATTGTCACTGATAAACTCAACAGAGAGTTTTTGAAGCAGGACACCAAACTGGGGTAGTTGAGGGGGTTGCTTTTGTAATACCATCATTTTCTTGCAGGTACCAAGCAAATGCGGAGTGGGACTTTGACCCAGACAATTTTCACTGCTTTACCTTTCCTGATCTCCTTAGGGTGTTGCCTTTAGGCTTCTTTTCCGTTCTCTTCCTCCTTTTTTCACATCCCTGAGCTCTTGCTCTGCTCTGCTCACACAGTACAGGAACAGGTTGGAATTTTGAATGCGCTGCTCAGCCAGAGAAAGTGTGCCCAAAGCCTATTCAAGGAGGGCTGCTTGTCCTTTTTGCCAGAGGGTTTTGTGGTGTGTGAGTTCATCTACTGTAGAAGACAGAGGACCTTTTAAAAAAATGGAGCTTTTAAAAACTGGAAACTGTATGATCTTTACAATGACAAAGAAGAACATAAGGAGATATCTGCAGCTTCTGGAAATTCAGATGACTTCAGGAATCAGATGAAATGTTGAAATTATTTTTCCTCCACACGTTTTGGCATATCAAAAGATTTCTTTTTCAACAAAAAAAGTGAATCTTTACACACCGCATTTCCTTTTTTCCTCCTTTTAAACTTATAACTATATCTTGCCCACTGAAGCCCATTTTTAAACAAAATGTATTTAATTTTCATTCTTCAGAACATTTTACCTGACTCTTGCTACCAATACTTGCTACTCTTGTGCCTGCCTTGTCATGGGCTGCCCTTCCTCTGCCTGGAGAGAAACGACCTTCTAAATTTGTGTTTTATATAAGCCTCATTCTTCCATGAACAGTTTCTCCATGGTTGGTCACTGAAACTGATCTCCACACTTGCCTACTTACAGTATTTTACTTTGAACACTCAATGCTAACATCGCAAAGAAGAAAAGCTAAGAGTAACACCAAAGGATGTACAACAGCTGTCAACGAGATGGCTTTCAAGAAATGCTGCCGAAATTCATAAACAAAGTTCTTTATAAATGACCACTCTTCTGAGTAATTAACACCAACAGAAGGTATATCCTAAAGAAAAAAAAAAAAAAAAAGAGGAAGAAAATATACAAAACCCTGCAAAACCTTTGTAATTCCATAATCTTCATCTGTTTCTGTTCTAGATGGCTTAATCTGTGTATTCCCAGATCTCAGGATTTTCCTTTTGGGACAGTTAATTAATTAGTCCAGTTTACAGGTAGGATTGTTGAAGTTCATCATTCTTTCTGTTCATACCCACATTTGTCCAGCACAGATCAGCACAGGTTGTGGTGTAGGTTGAACCCCAATTTGTCTGTAGGTAAGAGGCCTGTTGAGCAAATCTGAGTGTTTCTGGCATTTGGGGGATTTCCAAAACCACATTCCACGGGAGATGGATTCTCTGCACAATAAATCATATGTGTTCATCAAGAAAATGACTATCATACTTCAGTTTCCAAATAAGTCTATCCTAACAATTATATAGCATACCTGTAGTTCCTGCAGTGATGTTTTGTTGTCACTTTTTTTCAGCTTTTAAGTTTTGCATTGAGAATGAATCTTTACCTTCCTTTTTCTGTTTCTAATAATATTTCTGTGAGAAAAGGGTAGAGCATGCACTACTTAAGCAATCACTGCTTTGATTTTTGTTTCTCTACTTGTAAATAATCAGCACTCATCTGAATACAGAACCAGAGAGGGAGATAAATATTAAAAAAACCCCACAACAATAAAAAAATCCCAAACCTTCTACTTTTTTCATTATAGTACTTTGAAAAGTAATAAAAATAATCCTTCATGCTCATTTCAAAATATCAAAATGTATTATATATTTGTTGAAAATTTCTTCAAGAATATTTGTAATATAAACTTATGAATTTATTTTACTTAGTTTTTTTAAGGTGACAGTTTTTAGAAACCATGTATCTTTTTGGTAAAACTGAGTTGTATTGATGACAACAACATTTTTTCCCTCACATTTTCTTTCGTTGATAGTAGACATTTTCATGTTTCTCCAACCATTAAATGTATATTAACACAGACTCTGACACCTAGGAAGTCAAATTATATTTTTTGGCTGCTAGGAAAAGCAGATAAAAATTATGTTTTTTTTTCACAGACATCTCCCAGAAAGTGTAATGCCCTTTCCAATTTATCCCATCTATATAGCAGAAACTAGGATGAAGCAAAAATTTTGGCTACCTTCCTTTTGTTACTGTCTGCCAGAAATAAGGAAATGTGTGATTTTCTTTTCCTCTGTAGATGTACTTCTGCAGTATTCCTTTAGGCTTTGTCTTTTTGTTTTAAATGAAATGCTAAAGGTCCTAAGACTGCAGATTTAACTACTTTTTTCAAACCACAGTTTAAATCACTAAGCATTATCTTTTGCTCCACTTTGGACTTGTATGTCATGAGACACACAGTTGATTAACATGGTGATGTACCTGTATAGCACCAGGTGTTGTAGCATTCATTGGACATGTTGTAGGGTTCTAAAAAATTAATTGGAATTCTTATGTACTTTCAACATGGTGATTTGCAGCATCACTTGTGGCTGGTAAAATAACTTGTGGAACCACACTGGATGGAAGCAATGAAACAAGATTGCAAGTAGCATTTGAATACCCCCCACAAATACTTATGTAAATGTCCCTCAGTGAATCACTAACATTTGATTTTTTGATTTTTTGATTCTGAAGTACATTTGAGTAAGCTTTTCTAAGTTTTTGGGTTTTTGTGTTTTGGTTTTTTTTTCATTCATCTTGGTGTAGTGCATAAAACTGACTTCTTTGTAACTGTCTGGCAGCAGCAGTGGTATGCTTTTTTTAACACTTTTTATAAGGAAGGCAGTAATCCAGATAAATAATTGTGTGTTAAAGAAAATTAGTTCGACCTGATGTATGTGAAAACCTCCTTATTTTGGTATTTTTACTATCTAGGAATTGTGTTACTTAGCACCTGTGAAGTGAGATAAACATTCTGAACTGCTGCTTTATCTTCTACTGAACAGGTGCACAGTTTTGCTGATCTGTCCTCATTTTTGCTAGGTTATGGACAGTTTTTCAGTGTGAGAGCAAAACACTTTTTTGCTTTTTCAGGTAATTCTAGAAAATTTCTGATAGTATCTGCTAAGGAGGAGCAGATAATTTAGGATTAAGGAATGGAAAATGAGTAATGAACTTAAGTATATGGACTTAAACCAGATGACAAGAGAATGTGCTGTAGGTTATCTGATATGTAAAGTTGCAAACTGTTGGGACCAATGTCCTGTTTAAAGTAATGGAGTAAGCTGAAAAATAAAATAAAAGAGAGATCAGAGTTTATAATGCAATCTAAGGCTATAAATATTTGGAAAGAAACAAACTTGTGAACTGGAGCATGGAGTCCATTAAAAGGTACTACAGACCTGAAATATAACTCAAAAAGTATACTGAGATCTTTCATTGTCTGAACAAGATGAGCTAAGTCTGTATCAGCTTGTCTGACCAAGACAAACATGAGAGCTGAAACTGCTCTGAGTAGTCATTTATTACTAAATGAACAGTTTTTTAAATTTTTATTTTTTTGTGGATGAATGAACTTGATTCAAGAAGTCTTTTCCAGCATTCAGAAGTTGCTTTGCTATGTTCTTCTCAATATTGCAGCTAAACTGTTCTATTTGTCATGCTAAATTAGCTTCAGGTATTCTCTTCCTCCCTTAGCTTCCCTGTCTCCCATTTACACAGGGAAAAAAAAAAACAAACTGAAAATGTGAGCAATGCCCAGGTTTAGCTGCTGGAGCCTGGCACGGATATTAAAGCAGGCTGCAGCTAGAAGGAAATGAAAAAGTCTGGACAGGATTGGTGAGTATCTGGAGAAAGAAACACTAAAAGAAACTGAGAGAGGCTGAACTGAGTTGGGTGATCTGGGGAAAGTGAGCTGGGAGAGGAAGAATGGGTTGGCAGAGTTCAGCAAGAAAGAGAGCTAACTGGGACCTGATCTCTAAACCTGTGTCCACAGTTGAGAGGAGAACTGAGTTTTGTTGGCTTTAACAGTTAATGTCTATGCTCTAAAATATTGACAGGTGCCCTTAGTTGCATCACACACATGGTAATTTGTCTTTGTTTTTGTGAAAGCTCCTAAATTATTTACTGCACGTGGATGTATTGTAAAGTGAGACAGATCAAAAATATGGATGCTCCATTTTGCTTTAGTATAGATGGTTTTGTATCTATATTTGTTTCAAGTGTATGCTTTCTGTTTTAATTATATTTCCATACTTAAGTTATAATAATAAAGTTGAAAACAGATTATTTTTTTTTAAATTAATGAGACTGCACAATAATAACAAATTTTCCCCATAACATTCTGAAGTGCTGCAATTCTTTAGCTACTGCAATAGCTAAAGTTTTTCCAGAATTGGGCTTTGTAAGGAACAATGGTTTAAAATCCATTTAGAAGAGCCTTGAGTTACAGTAAATGACTAACTCTGGAATTTGACTCATTTTAGGTCAGTACATGGAGACTAGCAAGCTCATTCAGAAATCCCCTGGAAAGTAATGTGGCAATTCAGGAAATAAAAATCAAATGCATCTATCCACCAATGGAGTTCTTCATAGTCATGAATTGATTTTATTGTCAGCTCCACTTTGTAGTCAGATTTTTGAGGAACTTCGCAACAGACAAGGCTTCAGCTATTTTTTGTTTGTTTTAAACTGGGTCTTGAGATTAATTTCCTACTGTTTTAAAGCATGTCCTGGTTTTCGCTTTGGATAGAAATGTTTCTCAGTCGAGTGGTGATTTTCCCTGGGAGAAAATGAGAAAAGAGGAGTGTAGGATTGCATTTCTGACATCTTGCAAACCTCTTGCATAGAGTTCTGTGTGGGGGCTATGTCTGGTCATAGGAAGCTTCTCTGGGAATATTTTTTAGATTTTACAGTTGATTTTGCTATTTAGCCCACAAAAGTTTCTTTCTGGAATCATGTTTTTACTTTTTGCTTCCAGCAAATGCTTAATTCATGAAGAAATAAGTATAATTCATGATGTGTTTGTAGTATTTAGTTAATTAAATGTTCAGAAACTATAAATATTTACAGTTCTTTGCCTTCCTAGATATTTGAACATGTAGCTCTTTGCATTTGCCACTTACTATGTAGCCTTTAGCTTTGGTGTCAGAGAATTATTTTCTCCTATCTCTTTCATTAAATAATTGTCAGGAACCCTCAGTTTTTAGAGATTCAATTAAGTCATTGGTTTCTCATAACTAAGTAATGAACCACAGCAAGTGACCAACTAAAAACTATCAGAAGCAATATCTGAAATATTTTACCATGAGACTGACACCAGTGCAATGACTGTATTTCAGGTAATCAAGCTCATGTATTGTACTGGATAATTTGATCATAAATTGATCATAAATTTGACCAGTCCAACCCAGTCAAGGATGACTGTTTTGCTGCTAATACTGCTTAATCATTGTGGCTTAAGTTATCATTAAGGCTCTGATGCTCAGCTGTGGGTTGAGGCACCATGTTTCATAAAGCCATTAATTTCTTTATAGAAGTGAGATCTTACAACAACAGAATACAATAAACAGGTGTTCTCCTGGTTCCATGAGATGTAATAGAAAGCTAATCTTAATTTCAGAAAGGAAGAACGAACTGACTCAGTTCCCATCTAAATGGCTTTGTTTTGCCTGTTGCCCATGTTTAGTTAATCCTGAATCCATTTCCAGTGAAGTAGCAAACATTTGATTTCAGCATTGTGTGACTGCATAAACATCCTCATGCCCATGAATTAATGGAATAAATTGAATATTAAGCTTTCTGTGTGTGTGAATTAACAGGGAAAGGGCAATTTCTTCCAGACTGATGACTAACTCATAACTGGAGTGCTTTGAGCATCCCTGTAATGCAAAATGTTACCACCTCTCCTCCCAGTTCTCAGTTGTTCTTCTCTGGCACAGATGCTCAGTGAAGGGGTTATTTTCCTTCTTATGAAAAAGTGCCCTTGTTGCTTCGCCACTGGATGAGATTTCACTTGCAATTTTTTATTTTGTGAGAAAGCTTGAAAAGGATGAGGTGGAGCCATGACCCTCATTCTGCAGAACTTTCTAGGATAGGTAAGGAAATGGGACCTCTACTGCATGAAATTAAGTGCTGAGGTGCTGCCCTATAGGCTGACCTGTGTATGTCCATATTGCTTTGCCTATTCTTGTCCCTGAGATGAGAAGGACGGGCCCCATCTGGTCTTCCATTATCTTATTTTGTTTGATGTGTTTTTTGTGGGGGTTTTTTGGGGGGGAGAGAGGGGAGGATAGTTGCAGGCAGGGTGGGACTGTGTGGGGAGAGAGGTTGTTTTGTTTTGTATTGAAAATAAGCTTCTAAATGTGGAAAAACTGTCTAGTTGCAGCTTTTATATCATCACTGCTTCCTATCCCAATCTAACCTCAACAACAGCAGAATTGTGAAAAGATAAGATGAGCATTACTTTCAAGCTCAGCTTTTCTGGTTTGGCACGCAGCTGTTTTGAAAGTGCACTGCACTTCAAAGGATCATAATGTCATTTGAAGTGTGCGTTGCAAAATAGAGATTAAACAAAACCTAATGTTTTCTGCATATTTAGGGAATATAGCACTTCTAACTACCAAAAAATGTTAGGCTCGTTGTAATGCAGACAGTATGAAAAGTCCTTAGAGAGTTGTTTTGACTGTTACAGAATGCAAGTAGTATGCATTGAGAAGAAAATTATAGAGCAGTGTTTCCATTATCCAGCATGTAGTTGAAAGGTGATGACACTGTGATTCAAGGGTAATGAAGCACCCATGAGACAATTGATAAGATTATGTTAAGAGAAGAGATTTTGTAATGTTTTCAGTTTATAACTGGATTATGTTGTGAGATTTGATGGTACATAAATAAGATCTCTTAGGAAATTTGTAATATCCATATATTCTCCAAAAGAACAGAGATAATAAAATACAAATAGTGTAGGGTGAGTGTGGGTTTTGTTTCGGTTTTGTTTCACTTTTGTTTCACAGGCATCATTTGCCTGTGCAATGATGCAACAGGTAAATAAGGTTTAAAGTCTCATGTGAAAGCTTTAACTCCACGGTGTTTTGTGAGATCATTTGCAGGCCATACTCTGATTTAATAATAAATGAATATGAATTTAATGAGATTCATTTACATATATGCTAAAATGGAATTATATGATTAGTGATTATTATCTGACACTTTCTTAATGAAGCTTTAAAGCTTTTGTAATGCTTAAAAATTCTCAGTTTCTGCTAATGAAAGATTATTTTTGTTTTTTATCAGAAAGTAAAACCCTTGTGAAATTATTTTCTGGATTTTGTCCAGTCTGTGAAAAACTCTGCTGTATATTTTGTATTTGTAGTGAAATAATTTCTTTCCTTACAAAATAAAATACAATGAAGCAAATCATACATAAAAATGGCTTACAGACTGTCTTAAAGCTGATTTAAAAATAATCCTGGTGGAATAGTATTTTTCTTGTCATATCTGTTGAGAATTAGATAACATGTTTATTATTCAGTAGGACTGATGAGTAATGAATGATCAATCTGTTTTCTTTTGATGTATTTTTATTATGTTGAGAGCAAGAATCTTGCTCAGTGGTTGTAGCTACAATTTAATCTGTAAAGAACGTAAATTTGCTTCTTTGACAGCCTAATGATGTGGAAAACTCTTGAGGAAGAAGTGGTCAATAAAGAGGCAAATGTTTAGTGATCATACCCTTTTTCAAAAGAAAAATCTTACCTCTACTATGTTAGATAGGTTGTGATTTTACTGGTGTGACAGATACCTCAAATGCTAAGCAGCACAACTTGTCCAACAGAAAATAAAGTGAGTTTAACCCTTAAATAAGGTTTTACTTTGGATAAGATGTAAAGTCTAAATTGTCCACAGCAGTTGCACTATTAGTGATTTAGGCCAAATGTTATGTTACTCATTAGTCTCATTTGTGTAATGAAAAATATATGTATGCTGTAAAGATACTTTTTTTTTTTTTTTCTGTTTTCTTGTTGTTGTTGTTTGGTTTTTTTTTAAGGTGTTTTAGGGTTTTTTTGTTTGTTTTTAGTTGATGCTCTTTTTCATTTAAATATAACTAGTTTTTCACAGTCTTTCTCCATAAGGGCCAATATTCTTGCAGTTCACTTCAACTGCACCAGAGGCTTGTGATTTTTTTGGAATAAAATTATCTTACAAATTTTACTGAGTCCATTTAATATGCTGGTGTTTTAATGTGAATTTTTCTGAACTTTAAGGTGAGGGGTTTTTGAGGATATTTTTTGTACAATCTAAGTCCACTCAGTCTTTAATTTCCAAAGTTTTGTGCGCTTCCTTCCAGTATTGACAAATAGATATTTTTCCAATTTACTGTAAGAAGAGGGTGCTGAATACTTTGTGTTGTCATGGTGAACACTAATGTCACAGTTTAGCAGTTTGGGCAGACCACAAACTGAAGGACAAAATTACTCCCTATCACCCCCAGCCCCGCTCAACGAAGGGGAAAGGGCAATAAAGAATGCAGACTTGAAGCTGAAAGTTGAAAACAACTGAAGACAAATTTACTAGCACAGGGGAAGGACAATAGCAGAAGGGTTAAAGTAACAAAAATACAAATATATACAAATATATATTTACAACCTGATCTGAATGACAGAGGGGACAGGTGCCTGAGAGCCCCTTAGGGCAAAGCTGACTCAGGAGGGAGATTCCACGACTCTTCCAAGCTCCCAATAGTTAGTCTGCCTAAAATATATAGAGTATGGACAGGAAATGGGAGGGAAGAGACTCCTCTGTGTTTCACCTCTCTCAGGGACTGAAAGCCCTCCTTCTTTAGTTCCTCAAAGTCAAAAGAGGACAACGAAGTTCTTCTGCAGACAGAACAGGAAGGACTGTAGCTTCCACTTCCTTGGAGTCATTTTGTTGTCTCAGGATATAGGATGGAGTGTCATTTTGGGAATAACTGTTATTTCTAGAGGTCGAATGGAAACAAATAAAAGGTCTGGCAGACATCAGTACCTCATGGCCATGTAGTAAGAACTTTAAAATTTCCAGATGTTGTAGGTGTCTGCGTAATGAGTCTAACAAAACGAGTTAGTGGTGGTGGCTTACAGTGTAGCAAAGACTTAAGTGAGAGTGAAATTAGTCCCTCTAGTTCAAGAAAGTAAAAGGAATTGTAACAGATCCCTGTGTCTAAGTATCTTCCTATATTTGAGACCCTAAGAAGAAATGCACAGGAAGAAGGTAACACCTTTTGCATCAGGGTTATATCTGAGGAGACCAAGGTGATGAAGTCCAGTTGGTTTATTGATGAGAGCAATCTATGTAATTACAATCTATGTAATATGTATGTTGTACCCATCCTGGTAAGGTCTGCATCCCACTACCCTTAACAGAGACCAGCTGAGAATTTGTCTGCAAACATTAATTGCTTTGCTGAAAAGGTAAATCAATGAACAATATAATCACTGCTCTTTTTATTGGCTTGTCAAGAAACATACGTAATATACACAGTATTTGTGTCAAATAGAAACACCAAAAAGCATGTTTGTAGGCATTTTGTGTTAGGCACCATCTGGGCTGTGTTCTGCTTTAGGACTTCGTTAACACTGTACTTGGGATTTTACAACTGGAGATTCATACAAATCTAATTCACAATTTAAGATAAGTCAGGAAAGACGCCTTTGCTCCTTCAGAGCAACATAATGTGTTAACTGCACTTAGCTAAATTTGTTCCTGTTTCAGAAATTGCACTATCCCCAGCTCAAGTACTTTTGTATACAGTATTAAAGATATAAATTTGTTTAGAAGTTCTTTAGCATTACTAAGTGTGACTACGGAGGTATTTAGATGCCTAGATCAAGACCCTCTTAGATTTTGCATACAATAAGTGTAGGCTTCCGTAGTTGGGCAATTCAGAACACCTAAATTAAACTCATCCTTAAGAAACTCTGAAGAAGTCTCCACGTGTCTGTTGCTTTTATAAAGAAGGCTGAAGAGTGTAGTGATCTTGTTGGAGTATGTAGTATACCTATATGTACAGTATATACATAATGTTTGGCGATGAGCATATTCCTATATGTTTTCTTGTGAGTATGCTGCTAAACTAATACAACATAACACATTGTGGTTTGATATATGATGGTAAATCTGGAACTTGAGCAGACTAGAAACCTATCTGTTAGTCTTGTTTGCAGAGGTTTTTTTTATAATAAACACAGTGTAGATGGGGCACTTCAGGACATGGTCTAGTGGGCCTAGTGATACAGATATTGACACATATACTTTATTTTATGTAGGAGGGGATGTTGGCAGTTGAATGCAGTGATTGTAGAGGACTTTTTTTAGAATCATAGAGTAGAATCATAGAGTCAGATGTGTTGAAAAGGACCTCTGAGATCATAAAGTCCAACCCTTGATCCACTACCACCATGGGTTACCAGACCATAGCGCTGAGTGCTACATCCAGTCTCTTCTTAAAAACCTCCAGGGACGGAGAATCTACCACCTCCCTGGGCATCCCATTCCAATGCTTGATTACCCTCTCTGTAAAGAATCCAAATGGGACAATTCTGTGTGAAATAAAATATGGATTACTTCCTGATAATGCATAACAGAAAACAATTCACACTCAGTATTTCTTAGCTCTTTGAACATACGATTGACTTGGAAGAATCTGACTAGGCTATCTGAGCAAATTCAGTCCCCATTACACAGGATATTGTTTCTCCGGCGAAGTCTGTGTCTTCCAAGTCCTTTTATGTATTTGCAATGGATAACTAATCAGTTTTAAATGCTCCCAGTCTATGAGAATAAGATATATAATACACTCCCTCATATCTGCCAACTCTCATTCAATTTTGTGAGCACAAGGGTTCTCAAATGTTTATACTGTTGTGCACACCTCCATCCAGACTGCTGTGTGGGCCACCTGCCCCTTCTCTGCAAATATATTCTGTGAGAATTGCAGCAACTGATACCTGAGGGATATCTTCACTTTAGTTTACAGAGTTTTAGTGAAGGTCAGCAGCTGGAAATAAGGAAGAAAAACCAGAGCAGCATAATCTTATTTACCTGTCTGTGAAGCATGTAGAGATTTATAGATCAGATGGATCTGACCCACCAAGTAAGAAAACCTCTGACCATTCCCCAGCACTGTAATCACTTTGAATGCTCTATTATTCATACATACGTTGAAAAAGGAAAGCAGAGATGATGTGCTGATGTCTATCCAGAAATTTGTTACAGGCAAGGCAGAGAATGCTCACATCTTTAGAGCAGTTCAAGGCAAAGACCCGAGCACGCAATTTGGCAACATACTGCTTTTAGATGGCCCAGTGAGAAGTAGGCAAGGTCACTCTGCCTCCCCTGCTTCCACTATTACATGTGCCACCAATATCCTCTATTTTGTTGATTTGCCAGCTCATCAGTATTTTTGTTGGCTAGTTGAAACTGCTTCTGAGGTTGGACCTGGATTTGGACAGGTGACCATTCCTGTTCAGGAGGATGAACTGCTCATAACAGGAAGCTTTGTGAAATGTTCAAAATTAGGATCTTTTTACCAAGTATGCATACATGACACTTTTCTTTCAAGAAAAGGTTCCAATTAATTTATCATTTGTTTTTCAGTGAGGATGTTTCTGCAATGTATTTCCAAAGAGAGGACTCTCTGGAAGTCCTTTCATGCTTAGTTGGATATCAGTTGTACTTAGCTTTAAATGTGAAAAAGCTTCTACTGAATTACTGGGTGATAACTTTCATTACTGAGAACTTAACATAAAACAGGATTGTGAAAATGCTGTGCTCAAACTCAGAGAAAACGTAATTGCATGACACTTAATATTATTAGTATATTAATATCTAATACATTACACTAATCAATATTAAATAATAGAGAGATGAATAATCTCTCTGCCATAGTTACTTTTTCTATAAAGTTTTTTATCACTTAGTACACTCAAGGACTGGTTAGGTAGTTGTGTGATTGCAGTGACTGAAATACTATCTTCTAAAGATGCTCACTTGAGTTTGTTGGTTGGTGGTGGTTTAAATTACTTTTAAGTTCCTCAGAGTGATAGGACCACATGGAACTTGTGAGATCAATTTGGAGTGTGTGAATAGAATAGTGTGGAGTAGAAGAGCTCAAGGAAATGAAATTGGAAGGACCATTGTTTCTTTCCATTAAGGAACCAAGAGCAATTTGCCCAAAACTCAACCAACCAATTGTCCAACCAAGAAACAACCAAAAAAAATCATACAATCTCCCAGGTTTCCATAGGAGAAGCCATGCCTTATGAGCCTAGGCAGAATTATTTATACTCATCTACTGGTTTTGTATATTTCAGTGAGCAGAGAGGATTGTACTCTAAAAATTCTATTCAATCAGTTTGGTAGAGATCCTCACATTCATAGTTTCTTTTCTTTGTTTATCTATTTCCTAGTGCATTAAGTAGTTTTACGTGTAATTTTGTGCAAGTGTTTTGATATTCTTATTACTCGCTTCCTTCACCGGTATCAAGTTATACTGATGTTATATCCCTGTTTTACAAGCTATTTAAGTTTGAATACAGAATGTGACAGATTCACATCTTGTGGTTATAGTGGTCATGCACATACTTTGCTGTACCTATACTGCACATGAAAATGTGACAGCATTTTGTTATTTCTTCTATTTCTGGATTGAAACATAATATATTTATAGTCAGAGTACTGGGGATTGACATAATACCTAGTTTTTCATGTAAAACACTTAATGCCTTTGCATGCCTGTCTCAGAAAGAAATAATTTGCAGCAGAAGCCATAGAGGTGTTTTTGCAGTGTTGACTTCTACCACTGCAGTGTTTCTTCTACCCTATATTTGCTTAACAAACATGTCTTATTTTGCACATGCACGTCTGTATATATAGATGCATATATAAAAATAATTTTAAATATGTAGCAAAAAATGTATTCAAAAATAGACTGTTATAACAAAATATTTAAACATATTTAACTTGTCTTCCAGTCTGTGAAAATAAACCATACACCATGTACCAAGTAGTACTAATTTTCAAATTACTGTGTTATTTGCATTTTAAGAAACATTTTTTGAGTTCCTTCTTAGTTTCTTTCATGTGTTGATTTGTAGATCATTCTCCATTCAGAAAACTTGCAACATTCTCATTGATGAACATAGTGGGTGTCAGAAGAGATTGTGATGGAGCTTCTAGAGTTAGATCTGTAGATCTACACTTGTTTTGTTCCCTTCTGTTTCAGATTTAAGTCTGCTCAGTTCATTTCCACTAAGCATTCTCAGAGCTGTAACAGAGACATCAGTATATGTTCTCTTCCACAAAAATATTAAATAAATATTTGCAAAATCCCTCCTACATCAATAAGCCTCTTGTAAGTGGTTCCTTCTGGTCTTTTGGCAGTGTTACAGCAGCTATTCATCACTCTCTTTAGGATTTCTATTTTTACTCCACTGAAATGTATTAACATTGTGCTGTGATAACCAGTAATTTCAAGTGTTGACAGTGTTTCTAAATTTATATGTTCCTGTTTTCTTCAAGATGTTAGGATTTGAAGAAACAGCATACCATGTGGAGTGATTACCTCTCAGGTAATGAAGACTTAATTTGTAGACTTATCTATCACATTTATATAATTTTGAAAAATAGGTAATTTATTAACAAGTAATAAATAAATAAATAAAACATAAACGAACAATACATTAATTAATTTTTAATTTTACCAGATAATATTTATATCTATGTACAAATGTAATTATATGAATATAATGCCTCAATTTTAGTACATTAGTACTGATTCAGTAGCTTCAGTGCTTGTCATGTGTATGGCCTCTGAACTGACTTTATATCACAGCCAGTTATGTTTCAATTAGATTTGGCTAAATATTTTCAGGTAGGAATGCTTTTACTGAAAATGTCGTTTGAAATATTATTTGAAATTTTCATCAAAACTGCTTTTGCAATCCCCCCAAATATATGAAAATATTATTTTCTCTAAGAGAAAAAAATCTTTATGTTTTGCATATAATTTTGAAATAAAACAATATCAGTAAAATATATTGTATGGAATTGTAAGTATTATTTTTTACAGAAATGACATGGTCTGTAAGTGGAAATGACTTCAGCATTAAATCAAGAATTCAGATCTTGCAGAAGTTTAAAACTGTTGTGGAAGAAATGATCTATGTAGTGTCACAGACCTTGGATACTAGCTTTAGAGTTTCTATCAAAGCTACATCTCTGCATCACAAAAGTTAACATAGAGCAAGTATGCTGTCACATAGGGAGTACCAGCACATCATCAGTCAGTGACAGCCATCCACTGAGGACAAAAATGCTGGAGAAGTTTATAGTTGCTGCATTATATTGACTGAAGACGAGTTGGTTTCATGAGTAATGAGACAGCTAATGGGATGGAACGGCATCTACACAGTGATCATACTTTTAGTTATTAATCATTGGTCTCTTACACATGTGCTAAAATATTCCATAGTAAAATCAGTCTTCATTAGCAGTGCCATAGTGCACTGAAATGTTAGTTATTCTTTTGGGCATTGGTTAAACTGAATGTTTAAATGCTTGGACTTTAACCACAAAATTAGCCTAGTTTTTGTTGTCAAAACGCATAAACAAGTTCTTTGCACAGGGTCAAATCCTGTTGATTTCCACAGCATTTCAGAAGGAATTTGAACTCCTTCCAACCCAGCAGTCCTTTCAGAAATTTTTTTTCAAGAGTATGTAAAAAATATGTAACAGTAATAACTAATTAGTTTAAAACAAGCAGAGATCTTACAATTTCTTATGCAGATTAGTTGATGTGAAAACAAAGTGCGAAGCTATGTGAGAATTTCATCAGTAATTATGAAAAACAACTACATTTGAAAATAAAACTGCAGAAAACCTTGACATTTTAAATGATTACTGTAATATCAACTTTATGTTAAGAAATAATGCTAAAGGTTGGTGAAACTTCACTGAGTCAAATGTTCAATAGGCAATATATATTTCCACACATAAGCACCCTACATAGTTTGCAAATTAATGAGGTATGCAAATGTCACATTGATTTAGTAAACTGCTAATAATAGGTTCTGTATGGAACTATACTGTCTGTATTATATGTATATGAGTGAAATAACACGTGTAATTAGTATTCTGAATTCAGATGCTGTTATGTCTGTGTGTCTGCACAGTCATCTGGCAATTAGCATCATCAATTAGCAGTGCTCTCCTTATTTTCATAGATCACATAGGAAGTCTTTACATATACCTTTTATCACTGTGGAGTTTAGAAATATGTTTTCAGGGGAAAAAATATCTTTTTTATGGGAAAAAGTACTCAAGATAATTATGTTCTGGAACTTAGTGAAAACCAATACTCGTGCACATTTCTCAGAGGGAAGCATTATCAAAGAGCAAAAAGACAAAAAGCTTGAAAATATAATGAAACTTTTAGAGATGATTTATTATAATTAAGGAAATGATTACTCAAACATAATTGCTAATAAGTGATTTATTAGTCTGTGTACAGACAATATAGATCTTTGAAGTACTCAGTTAATATCTGTAGGAGTAAGTGTTAATTAGAAGTATGGTGCATAAAAAGAAAATATGGAAGGTAGTTTTGCACCAGATAATTTTATCTGTCAACTGGATTTCTCAGAGCTAAATGTCTGTCATATGCAATTTAATAAGTAAGAACGTCCCACTTTGCAGGGGTGGCATAACACCTATTCTGTGTTATGATTTCTTTCACCTTATGTTTTATTGACATGTAATAGGATAAAGCGTAAATAGAAGTGTAAGACATATCAAAGAACAATTTGAAAGGACTGTTGTCCAGGAAACAAGGAATAAAAAGACTGATGGAGTTTTGTTCTTATTTACCAACCCCTGAGAAATAATCTTAAAAATATATATATTCACAAAAATAGTTTGAAGTGTTACTTGCACTGAATTTAGAAACATATATAACAGCTGCTGCTATACATTTACCAAGGTATTGCAGCAACATTAATGATTCAACAATTACTGAAAAATTATGAAATTCTTCATGTTTATAAATCTAAATGATCATCTACTAGAGAAAATAACTAAGAAGAAGTGCATGCAATACAATATCCATCCAGCTTTGAGTGTCTACAAAGTCCACATTGTTTCTACCAGACACATTTGATAACTCTTGGATGTTTTGAAAGTGTTATTGTTTCTCCTAGTAAAGCTTGATAATATGTAATACATTTGTCTTTACATTTAAAAATGCAAATTGTTTCATTTCTAGATAATACATTTTGTATTCAAGTTAATCTATTAAAATAGTTTTCATTTTCCTTTGTATTTCCCCTTGTGTTTTTATCTACTTCTTTTGCTCAACTTTAAACTTCTTTCATGATTTGTTTTCAACCAGACCAGCATTGCACGCCTCACTATTTTTTTTTTTTTGTAATAATAAAAGATTCTGAGTTGCAAATGTAAGTAACATGTAAGAGGATTTTTGTTTACTTTGGAAAAAGGTGCAGTTTTAGCAAATCTGTTTACTAAGCTGTACTGAAATACAATAAGAACAGCTTTTTAGTCTGAGCTGTTGTAACTGGAATACTGCTTGCAGCAGAAAACGTGTATGTGTATGGGGAAAAAGAAAAATAAGGACTTGTTTTTCCCTTTTTACTTGTATAAAGAGATGGATATTTCTAGATCAAGCAAGAAAGATTGGTTTGGGTTATATAATCTAGAAAACTGCCATATTACAGCAAATCATTGCATTGCCAGATCCAGTATTGTGTTCATGAGAGTCATCAGTACTGCAAGCTTGACATAAAGTTGCAAAACATTAAAGTCACATAAACATGGTTCAGTTTACCCAATCCGGGTGTCATTCTTCATGTTTTAGTTGGCTGTTAGGGGGTTTTTTGTAACTTTTTTTTGTTTGTTTGTTTTTTGTTAAATTTAGCTGATGAAACCTTTAATTAGAATCATTGGAATATGTCACTGTATTTACATTTTCAAAAAAAAAAAATTGTACAGAGATTAATAAGGGTGTTTTTTTAAATGGTAAATGCCTCACAAAAGGCTGGTTTTGCAGCTACTTTATAAACTCATATGGCATTTCTAAGAATAATTGCTTCTTTATTCTTCTTGCTTGTTTCCATATGGACAAATTTCAATCTCCTTTGAGACTTATACAGATCCCATAGAGGCCTTTATTACTGACCTCAGTCTTAAAAAAATTAATGTAAAATAACCTTACTACGTTGTGCATTTAAGATGTGATTTCATGGCTGTTATGCTGGGAATAGCCATGAATTTTCTGATGTCTGTCTGTTAAGTTACAGGGTAGGAGCTGAGTGGAGATCTAGCTGGGGTTCCTCAGCTTTGCCTGAAGTCCTCGTATTGCCCTTGATGAGCACTGGCAGATGGGGATGGCTGGCTCTGAATTCCATCATGGCCCTTAGGCTACATTTACCCCTTCATTTCTCCTTTGTTGCTCATCCTCCACTCTTATTTTGTGTGCATTCCAGGGGACATTCAGTATTCAGGGTCCAAGAGGAGATATAGAAACTTCCATTGCTGGTCTGGTGCTTGGTGGGGCTTCTCCTTGCAGGTCTGTCCCCAGCACCACAAATGAAACAGAGCATGCAGAGGACAGCTGCTACAACTGATCAAAGCAATACAGTGAAAGATGCTGATGCCAAGTAAAAGAGGCATGATGAGTTGTTCAGAAAACTTGGACACAATGGGAAGTCCCTTAGAGAAAATGTGTTTTGTTTAGCAGCAGATTTGGGAGTGTCTGTAAGTATGTATGTGTATAGCAGGTATTCATTTCTCTTTCATATGGTCTAATATTTATGGCTCCCAACTATTCAGAAGAATGGCAAACTGCCTGCTGTGGAATGTAGGCAGAAAATGGGCTTGGGAGTATGACAGCTTTTTTGGAGTCAGCTTTTCAAGGGAGAATCATGCATCATGAAATTCAGTGGCTTAGTTGCACAGAATAACGAAAGAAGTCTATGTTGGAAGATGCCTCTGAAGCTTATCCATCTTTCTGTTGAAACTAGGGTCTGGGATTAGTTTATCAAAAGCCCTATATGTCTTGAATATTTTCAGTGAGGGACATAGCACCACTCTTCTGGCAACTGCTTTGCAAGGTTCAGTGGACTTCACAGTGGGGATATTTTGTCCTTATATCAAGTTGGTGTTTCCACTGATTAATTTTCTACCTTTTGATTCAGGGTTGTGTCATTGTGCATCCTTGTATGTAGTGTACCTCCATCTTCTCTACCCACGACCTTTTAAGTTTTAGAAAACATCTTTTCTGTAGAATGAACAAACCCGACTACTTCAACCATGTTTATTTTGTCATATTCTTTAGAACTTTACTCATCTTAAAGAACTTCCAAATTGTGGAGGACACTTGGTGGGTGACCTCCCTTAATTCTTCCTCATCTCTCTTCCAAGCCAATAGAATTTACTGAAAATGTGGACTACTGAATGCTAAAGAAAACTAGATAGTCAAATTGGGTAGGATGAGAGAAGAATTATCCTATAGTGTGGTATTAATAATAATGCAAATTATTTACTTCTTCTTGATTGTGCCTTTGTGTTTTGAACATGGTGATCCTTTTCCCCTTTCAATAGATGTGTACACTACGGGGTTATTTCTTTTTTCTGTGCTTTGCGAGGATGCCAGTCAAGACTGCTTTTCTCAGCATTTCCTGGGACCAGTATTTGCAGATCCATTCCTACAGAAGATGATGATCTTTCTGTTCTTAGAACTGTATTAGTTAGAGTGTTTTATTAAACTAGCAATCATGCATAATTCAAAGAATCATGACCCTATGTCACCAGAACAGGTGATTCATCATACTGATGCTGCCTGAGCAGTCATGAAGGACAGTGCACTGGAAGTCCTCTCAGTTGCTCTTGGAGGATTCTCCCCTTAGACTTGTGATTACCATGAATCCAACCTCCTTCAGACAAAAATAAATGCAGTATCTTTTGAACAGGATAGAATGCAGTGTCTACAAGCAAGTTTGACTAATATAACGTGGAACATATGCAAACCCGACTGTGCAAGTTGCCAGTAAGATGAAGCGCAGGTATGCAAAGAAGGCATAGAAATGGGAATTGAAAATTTGGAGACACTAATTAGTCTTGCTGGGGTCAGAATTAATAGATCATAGGTTAATCACAGGGTTTTATTGCTTCTCATTCCAATGCATGTATTTCACCTTTGTGGCACTCTGTGTTCGCATGCTGTACCAACTTGCTTTGTAATAGCCTCTTTGCACAATTTGAATGCAGTAAGACCTGGAAAACGATGAGGAAATACCCTACAAGAGAATACCATACTGTCTGTATTTAGTCCATATCCAAGGCTAAACTCCAGTTACTCCTTCCTCTGATGACCCATCCCCATCTGAGAAAGGGATTCAGATAGATGGAAGAAGCCCTATTGGTTGAAATATAAATATTTCATGAAATATCAAAGCTAATACCATCACCAACTTAAAATATATAAACTAGTCCTTGCAAGTAGCAGAGGGAGCAGCATGTGAAGAAGGAGAAGACCCAGGAAGTAGAATTCCTTGCTTCAGAATTCCCCTATCAGTCAGTGTGGGGCAGCTGCCCTGACTTAAGCTGCCATTTGGCCTGGGGCTACTGATGGCCTGGCGCTCCATGGCTGGTCTATGGTTCTGTCCCAGTGAAACCAGGACACGTACCTATTGTTCATTAGCTGCTGTTCCTCTAGATATCTCTATTTTGGTGATCTACTGACAGTCAAGTATGTCCTCCTGAAATTTTCCTCTCTTCTGAGGTGAAACATGCAGTTCTGCATTGGGGTTGCAGTGTAGTTTGTGTTCTTTGGAATCTGCACTCTACTTTTGGAGGCCAATGCAATTTGAGTTGGGAGTTCTTTAGGACCCATATTACATGGAATGCTTAAAATGCAACTACTCATAGTCTTCAATAACAAGCTACTTTTCAGAAGAAAGGAATTAGAATAAAATAGTCTGAATATCCTGCCAATAAAAGTAATTGTGGTGATTTGTTTCCTTCAGAAATCTTAGTCTGTGTGTGCTGTCAGCTCATCTTGTTTGCTTGAAATACTCTCAATGTCTTTGTCAGCTCCACTGCCCCTTTATAGGTAGGTACTCCTTTGTAGGTACTCCTTAAGAAAAGAACCCAACATTTGGTCTGTCAAACACCATTTCTAAATTTTTGTTCTATGTTTCTATTTATTGATCATAGGACATGACAGATGTTAGGTGAACTTCTTGTGGTTTAAAACATAACAAAAAGTACACTCCCTTGCTTATACAAGTAAGGAAAACAATAGGAAAATACTGAAATAAGAAACAGTCAAATTCCTGATTTTTCTGTCTACTGCAGATTAGTGTAGTGTTTTAGTGTTTTACTCCAAATGAAAACTATTATAAAAATAGCACATTAAATTTTATTCCTTTTTTTTTTTTTTTTTTTTTTTTTCCCTGAAAAACCTATGTAAACAGTACTTGGTTTCATGATTGTTCTGGGTTTTCTTTCTTTGCTTATGGCAGGTGAAAAAGGCCAAGGTACATCAGCAGTATGAGACTTCAATTCCAGGTAATTAGCCTCTCTGGCACAGGATGTCTGTGTTGTTTCTTCAGTTTGGGAACTTTGCAAAGAAGCTTACCTTTCAGAAATTCACATCTTTATATTGAGCTAATTCACAGCAGTAAATATTTGGATATGAGTGAGAAAAATGCAGAGGATGTTTTCAAGACTACGTCTGAATCTGTGATAATACAGCAGAACGTTCAGTCATTTAATATCTTACCTCCCCAGTATGCTTGCTCTCATCAGGATATAATACCATGTGGAAAAAAACCCAAACCAAAACAAAAAATCAACAACCAAGCCTTGTGTCACCTCTATATCTTTGGAAATCCCCAAAGTGCTAAGAGATTTGCTAATCAGCAGCTTAGTTCTTGGAATGGATCAAACATGAAAGTACAGGGTAGGAATAATCCCTGGTCCTTCACACTGGGAGAGTGGCAGTTGAATAGCTTATTCGTGGTGTGCCTCCCAGTCCAAGTAAACACTTAGTTCTGGAAAATTCATTATAAAATAAGACATGCTCATAAGCTCACCAGCATTTCGTTGTTCCCATGTCTAAACTGTTGTGGTACACATCTCTCACCCCCTGGAATGAATCCCTATTTGTCATCTTCTAGCTGTGTGGGACATGTGCCACGCATGCCTTGTGGTGTTCTTATGTGTTAGGGATTCCCTTTAAAAAACTGGTGGGCATAAAGCAGGGAGAAAGCTACCAGGTGTAGCGCAGGTGCCGGGGTTACATAGTACTTTGTAGAGTTTCTGCACTGCAGTTTATGTGCACATAGCATTTGTAATCCATCTGTGTAACAGTTTTTTTATTGAACACCTCAGTTCAGGAAGGAGATTGAGGTCCTGGAGCAGGTCCAAAGGAGGGCAACCAGGCTGGTGAAGGGACTCCAGCACAAGTCCTGTGAGGAGAGGCTGAGGGAGCTGGGGGTGTTCAGCCTGGAGAAGAGGAGGCTCAGGGGAGACCTCATCGCTCTCTACAACTCCCTGAAAGGAGGCTGGAGCCAGGGGGGGGTTGGGCTCTTTTCCCAGGCAACTTTCAACAAGACAAGAGGGCATGGTCTCAAGTTGTGCCAGGGGAGGTATAGGTTGGATATTAGAAAGAATTTCTTCACAGAGAGGGTGATCAGACATTGGAATGGGCTGCCCAGGGAAGTAGTGGATTCTCCGTCCCTGGAGATATTTAAAAAGAGACTGGATGTGGCACTCAGTGCCATGGGCTGGTAACCACAGGGGTAGTGGATCAAGGGTTGGACTTGGTGATCTCTGAGGTCCCTTCCAACCCAGCCGATTCTGTGATTCTATGATTCTATGAATTAAGTGGGGCCCCAAAGAACTGTGGATTTTTGAAATTCATTCGAGCTCTTGGCAAGGTTACATTGTAGTTGAGGGGTATGGCTTCAAAAAGGAAAGAGACAATTTTTGATGGGCAGGAAAGACATAATCTGACAACATTTAGAGCTAGAAGCAGTCCCACTGCAAAAAAATACTAGACTAAAATTAGGATAAACTTCTGGAGCATTTTCATCTCCTGCTGCTGTCAGGGAAGTCAGTGGAGCTAAGATAAATGAGGTTTTTATGCAGTGATAACGTGCTCTTGTCAAGAGCTCCCTTTGCACTTTGGTGTAAGTTCTACTGCTCTGAATACATACACATGAATTTTCGTAATCTGAATAGTGTGTAGCAACTTTACTCTGTGCCTTTTGATTATCATTCAGGTCTGTGGTTTCCTTTTGTTTCTGTTTTTACTGAAGTCTACGTCCCACTGTGCAGCTCTCTTGGGACTCCAAGACAAGGGCTGTCATTCCAGTTCCCTAGACACATCCTCTTACAAAAAGCTCCATCTTTGCAAGAGCTGAATGGTTGCAAACAAATTTATTTCATGTTGAGTATGATTATTTTAATTAATTTGTATTTATTTTTTAATTATTGAGAACCAGATGAATTTGCAATCAAAATAGGCATATCTGCCTTACCTGGAACTTTTTCTGATTACTACTGAACTCTGTTTCTGTAGCTGTTTAAGTCTGTAAGATTCATATGGAGTTCAGTGTTGAATGTATTTACCATGTAATTATTTAGAGTTCTGGTTTACACATGAGGTGGGCCGTTATTACATAGCTTTCGTACTCAGTGATGATAGCTTCACCCCATGTTGCTTTTCCAATTATTTTTCCTGCGATACTTGGGTTGCACAGTGAGCCTATTTATTTTATGAAGTTTGGTAAATCAACCTGCAGTGTTTTCAGAATTTATCACCTTCATTTTTTGACAGTCACCAGTAATCTTGTAAATAGCTTTGATTGCCATCCATGGTATGTAGCGGGGTCGTGCTGAGTATAATACCCAAGGACTTTTTGATTTTACCTGAGCCTTGTAAGTATATAAACCAAATTAAAGGGGGATGGAGATTAATTATATATAGTAAAAAACTAAGTAAACCAAGTAAAGATTGCTTTATAATGTTACTGAATTTTAAGATGATTTACAGGTGGTATCTTGAATAAAGATACATTATTATTGAGCTGTCTGATTGTCCTTGGGTCCAGCTGCATTCACCTCTTTTTCTGTATATTTAAAGCAAAAAAAAGAGTGCTACTTTTCCAGAAATATTATTTCTAAGTCAAAATTTCTGGAAGTAATATGTAATAATTCACTCTTAGACAGGCACAAGCAGACACCAAAATGCTTGCACTGGGTAAAAGAATTCAAAGTCACGGACTTAATCTCAAAATCATTGAGTAAACTAAGGAAGCTTCATAACTCTTTCGTAGACTGTCCTCTTTGTTTGAACTCAAACAAAGCAGGAGTGAGTATAAATATGAAGATAATTCATTGCAGTAGGACTACTGAAGGAGTTGGGATTAGATTCATAGGGGACAATGGAGAAATGCTAAATAAGGGTAACTTGGGAATATATATGCTATACTGATTTACCTGTCTGTATGCTTGCTTTAAGAATTGCATCACTTCAGTCTATATGCAGAATGCACAATGCTCCTGAGTGAAGATGTCAATATGCCTGTGACAAACAGCTGAATGTATGTGCTTCCATATAGCTGAACCAAGAAATACTGCCATATTAAAACAAAAAAAGCCCTTTACATTTTGTCCATATTTGAAAGGGATAAAGAGCAACACTGGTAGTAAAGATCGTCATCCTGCTGAATTAAGACTGTCTCAATTATAGAATTTTGGGGGAAAAAACACCACCCACAAAGGCAAGAAAAGTTGACTCATGGTTGCAGGACTTAATACATTAGATAATAAAATGTAATTTGCACACTTACAAGCTGAAGGAATGAAAAAAACACAGCTCTAGGTATTCATGTAGACCATGAATCTATGTGGTTGTCACGGTTTAATGCTGGGTCAGCAATCAACTGAATGACAGATGCTCTCTATTAATCCTGCTTCCCTCTCTGATAAAGGAAGGAGAGAGAATAAGGAAGAGAGACTTACAAGCTGGAAACTAAATGACACAGTTTTAATGAAAATGTAGTGATAAAAAAAGAAAAATTATTAAATATATACAAATATACAGAAAAACGATGCCATGTTCCTCCTCCCCTCTCCTCCAGCAACACTCACATCACCACTGAGGCTACAGGACAGCCCTGGAAAAGTCCCAGGCTGGACTCCTGGAGTCAGCAGCATTCTGGAGATGGAAGCAGAAACACTCAGGTTCAGGCTGGCATGGATTGGGACCACAGGCAGAGGAACCGACGGAACCCTTCAGGGATGCTGAAACAGGAACAGGTCTGGAGGGAAAAGCAAAGAGTGAAGGCAAAGGTGAAGGGGCTTGACCTGTGTGATCTCTCAAATTTATACCAAATAGGACATGTATGGGATGGAATACTGTTTGGTCAATTTTGGTCATTTGTCTTTTCTACTCCTCCCTAAGGGACGGTCTCAGGTGTAACCTGTTTACTCCCTTTCTTTTTCCAAAGCATAAAATGTTCCTCAGAACTGAGCAGTGTCCTTGGTTCTGCAGACCATTCTCTGTCAGTAACTATAAACATCGAGTGTTATCAGTCCTAGAATCAGACACTGACTGAGAAACTTGCTGTTAATTTCAGCAAGTGCAGCTACTTGTGAGAGACTTAGCTGAAAGCAAAATTACAAGAGAGAAAATTATCTCTATCCTGACCCAAACCAGGACAGTGGTACATGTCTTTACCTGATTCCGTTCCTAAATTTATTGCTCACTGAGTTTAATTACTTATCTGATCATTTTCTCTTGCAAGAATGTTAGTGCCAAGATTCCATTTAGAACAACATTCTTCTCTCTCTGATTCCAGCTAGTCCTAGGTATTGAAATGGAAAATGTAGCAAAATTTCTAATAGACTTTTAGGGCACAAAATTCCAAAGGTAGAAATACCAAATAGAAACCTTTGCAAGCTATTGATTTGCAAAGGCTGTTGATCCCCCTAAGGCTTAAGGGGTTTTTATGAGGATTTAGATATCTCTGCTATTATGTCCTAATTTTATCTAATGTGGCTGTAATTTATGAAATCTTGGGAAATAACAAGATTGTATCTTCAATTTTTCTTTACATTCTTTCCAATATAACAATACTCTTTTGGTACTGGTGTGCCTGTTACTTACTGATACAATTTATTTTTATCAGCCCTGGTTCTATTATTCAGTATCTATAGCCATGGTTCCCTAATTGATACCATACTGTGCTTAAAATGCCTGACTGAGTTAATACTGTTTTTCTTTCCATAGAGTAGTGCATTTGTTTTTTTCTTTTGAATGTGAACCTGTGCAATCTTTCTTATTTTACTTTCCTTTTAATTTCTAAGGATGTTTGAGTTTCAAAGTGACCGGTGTTAAAGATATGTTAGATTTATGCTAGCAGAAAGGCAATCTACAGAAGTGAGAAAAAGTAATTAGAGTGTATATACAATCCCATCATGTAGGATAGGCATCAGAACAATATTGGGTAAAAAACTGGTCCATTACCTTCTCTGAGAAAGAAGAGATAAAAGCACCCCTGTGTCTCATTGTCTCTGGTTATGGTCATGCTTGCTTTGGTTCTTTAATATTTCATTAGTTGGTTTGTTTTTGTAGTCTGTTGTTTTTAACTGCAAGGCACATCAATTGTTCATCCCACTGGGCACCTCATGGGAAAATGTGGGACAAGCTCAGTTGTTTGCTATTGTCATGATGCACTCAAAGTGAGATAAACACATGATGTAGAGCTTACATAGCAAAAGCAAACATGTAAGGAGTACAAGATAATTCAATCTGTGCTTTGGCTATCTTGTTGTTTCTTTAGGCATTTTGTTTCCAAATCTAGCTGCCCTTAAGTTTTGTAAGCCAATTACTTTAGTAATCAACTTCAAGTCATATGGGAAGCATTGCAAGTCATTAAACATGAATGTTTTTAGTGGCCTTTGCACAACTTCTCAAGCAAATCCGATTGTCATACAGGAATCTGAGACAGTTATCTTCTTCTGGACTTTTATCTGGGACATCTGTGCTACAGTTGTGCTGCTAATAGATCACAGCCAGGCATTTCAGGGGTAGAAGGACTTGATCCTTTGCAACTTTGTTAGAATTTCTTAGTGATAATGTGCAGTCTTCTGTTGGGACAAGGATTTTTCCACCACAACCTACTTAATAACTCCTTTGTATCTACTTGATTTCTGTTCTCTTCTAGGAAAATGTAGGCTAAAATAAGTGTTGTTTACTGCTGTATACTGAATACTGTCAAGTATTCATTTCAGAGACATAACAAAAAAGCCAGAAGAGTCCAAACAATTTCTGGCTATAACCAGAGTTCCTAAAGTGACCTTGCTCTACCATTTTTGCTGGTAGTGGCAGGTGCTCCCCTTATCTGCCATCTGCCCTCTCTTGCCATCATCTGCTTGTAATCCACTCAAGCATAATTTCTTTTTAAAAAGAAGAAACTGTACTAGAGGGTGCCTCCTGGAACCAGAGTTAGGTTATTCTAGGAAGGAGACAAGGGCTGAGGAGGGGATAGAGCTTCTTTATTCTGGATAACCAATGAAAATAGACTTAGCCAGGACTGTTCCCTAATGTTAAACAGAAAATAGGCAGACTGATTTCCCTATCAGACCACTAAGGGGATTAGTGATGGGAGGAAGAGGGATTTTATCAAAATTTCCAGGTTTCGTTTCTTTGTTCCAATAGCTTGGAGGCGGGGGGGTTGGATTGTTTTGGTTTTGTTTGTTGTTTTTTTGGTATCCTTTATCCCTAATACTTTGTGTTTTCTTTAACGTATCTGCCTATTAAGATCCTTCACTTTATTGGCAGGGCCTGAATGAGGCTGCAGAATCTCCTTAAGATGTGGTAAAACATCTAATTACAGATCAATATAACCCCAGTTTCTAATGAAATTTATGGAACAAAATTCTACTAAAACCCCATTATCTTTGCACTTGATGTAAGTAATTGAATATCCTGATTTCTTTTGTGCGGGTCACACACTGCAGGTAGCAGAAACTGCCAGTTTGATCTAGAAATGGATACTTGTAATCTGAAATGTGCATAATGAAGCCTAACTAGACTTTGACATCATCTGCACTTTTGTTCCCCATTCTGTGAAAGAAAAGAGAACTAGGTTGCAGTTTAAAAATGCAGATTTTTAGAAATATCTTAAAAGGATACAGACATCGAATAAAACTTCTAAAAGTTTTTTTTTACCCATTTTCATTTCTTTATAGTACCTTGCTTTGTACAATTATTGTTCTGCCTATGGAAACATTAAAGAATGATCTTTAAGGTTTCCTCCAGCATTCTGTGATTTTATATTTCTGTCATTTTTTTCTGAGACTCTTACAATGAGATGCAAGAATCTAGGTTCTTCGATGAGATTACTTTTTTATATTTTTATTGTTGTTGTTGTTGTGTTCTGTGTGTTGTTTTTGTTTGTTTGTTTGTTTTCCCCAAGGTATGGCTTGAAATGACTTTATGTCAGAGTCCTGTGAATGGATCCTCCCTTGTGTTTTGTCATTCATAGAACTGGTCAGGGGACACTCACCTTAGCTGAATCCTTGCACATAAGCATGGCCAGTGGAGGATACTCCAGTGATCTATGTTAAGGGTACATGTTGGAAGATTCTTAAAGAAGCACAGCTAGTACACAGTAGGTAGTGGTTTTGGTTCAATAGCAGTCTGCTTGCTGATTCTTTCTCTTTTTTTCACAGTCATATCAATCTAAGCTTTTTAACTTGAGAAGTGGACAATTTCACATTTTTCTTCGTCATTTTGGCTTCTGTTGAATTTATATTTCAGGTTAGTTTATTCCTTTTTCAGTTTGTATTTTCTGTGTCATATCTTTGTTAGGCAGTCAGGTTTTGTTTACGAAGTTCTATTTTGTTATATCTTTTTTCTTAGTTTAAATCTAGTATTTCTACAATAAAATTTTTTTGGCCTCATTTGTCTCAGTATTTTTGTGATATAGCTAAGGTCCACTTAGCTGTCCTTACATAACGAATATATAAGGAATGGCCAAATTTTTGTGATGCCTCAAATACATTGTCAGATACCTGAGAGCTATCTCATACATCCCACAAGTAGGCATCACTGACTGTTGACTTCTTGGGATATACTCACCCCTATGGTGGTCACAACTTCATTTGCTGACTTTCATGTTCTCCCATCAGGTACAGCTCCCTAATCCAGTGCTTTACATCTTCCATTCATGCCTTTTTTTTTTTTTTTTTTTTCTTTCTGTTCTGGAAGGACAGCACTTGGTAGGGACTGGAATGTACTGTAAAGCAGAGCAGAGTAGGACCTGCTGCCTCATGTGAGCTTAGCACTTTGACAGAAAATATGCTGTGATCAATAGCTCACGTACTGCTCACTTTATTTCTTCTAAAATTTTATGATAGGTACGATGCATTTGAACCAGCTGTAAGCCAAATTTGTCTCTTGAGCCAGTTTCTTCAGTTTCTCACACCTTGCATTCTTAGAACACATAGGCATTAAATTGTCATTCAGTTGTCTATCAAGATGAGAAGTTATGTCACAGGAGATGCTTTTTGAAAGGCAGAGATAAAGCATAATTGCCATATCTCAGTAAACACAGAATTAGCTCAATCTGCTAAATACAAGAAAAATAAATTCTGTATTTATAGTGAACTATTGTTGCATTGACTCTTGCTACCTATCAGACACACAACATGTAATTATCATGCTTTTATAATGCTTCTCATGGTGTTCATTTATGGATATATATTGGGATCTTGAATATATACCTACAAAGTTCTTGCTTCATCTACCTCTCTTCTGTATCACCCTCCATATGTGCCTGAAGTTTTTATAGGTGCTGCCCACATTGGAACTAGATGATGTTTAAGACCCCTTCCAACCCCAGCCATTCTATGAAATTCTTTTCCATTTTAAAATACACTACAACTTGCCTTTCACAATTTTCAGATGTTCTTTTCCTTCTTTTTCTCTGCTGCATTCATCATACTATGTCAAAAGGACATTATTGATAAACACTAAATGAGCACTGTAGAAAAGTTGATACCATAGATGTCTTTGCCAAGTAATGCCATAAATCTGATGTATAGTAGTTAAATTAGTAATCTGAGCCATCAATTACTGTAAAAATTCTCAGCCTAAAACGCATTTTGCTCCAGAATATTAATTCCATTTCTAGGATTTTGCCTCTGTCTGGCTTTAGATAAAGGTGACACAGAGCTAGTGAAAAGCATGCTGCTCACTGCCTTATCTCTAAGTACTGGCAAGCCTCTCAGATTACAGGACTATGAAAACATACCTTGAAGGCTCTCATTTTGAGTGTCAAAATGTAAGGTACTTTTCAGTATCTGAGGTCAGGTTTCCCTTGGCTTCATTTTCAGCTTTTGCAGGCCTTCTGTTTCACACTTGTTCTGCCAGTTCCATAACTATTTACTATTTCAGTTTATATCAGTATGTCAAAGTAGAATTTATCCTTTCATTTATCCTTTCATTATTCAGCACTCATAGATTGGCTGACATGCTTTATCTCCATAAGAAGGGAGAAGAGTGTGCTGAAACTGTCCTTTTGATGGAGACAGAAATGTACAGGTCTTACTGCATCAGTAAAAAAACTATTCTGTATATGCTTTAAAATGTACAGGAGTTCTTGAAATTCTTTCCATGTGCAAACTGTGTCATTTTACAGCTCTACTTTCATTTCTGGTAAATAATTTTTTATTTGATAATAACACTGTGTTATGCTACGGATCATTCCATTCTACTGCTTGATTCCAAGTATAAAACACTGTGATTTCTTGGCTGAAAATACTAAACAGTGATGAACTGTCCCATGATTATTCACAGAATGGGAAGTTCTGATGTTAAACATTCTCTTCATCACCTTTTGTTGTCTGTGTTTTTCAGAACTGTGTTTTAAAGTACAACTTCAGGAATATTTTTCTGCCCAAGGACTCCTATTCACCTTCATAGGGATTCATTTTTCTTAGGGCAGTGTTCAGATCCCTTGTAATAAAAAAATGCTGCTGAATGAAACTGATTACACTTTTAAAAGCTGTTCTTGATTATATTAGCTGGAGAAAACTCATTCATTCCTTAAATATATGTTTCTAGAAGAGAATAATTTTTAAAAATAGAATAGGTATTCTATATAGAGAAATCCTGGTCCAACTATTAATGGGAGTTTGTTTTTATTCAGTTTTTAAGGGTGAAACTGCTAAATATTTGTGCAGTTTCTTAAATAATTATTCTCTCAGTTTTGTAGTTCCTGGCAACAAGATAAATTATGGATGAAGAGGAAATATATTTTTATCCATTTGATTAAAGGGAAGTTCATTTGCTTTTGCACAGAAATTGTTCTGGTCAATAAAATGTCTTGCCAGCATTTATCAGTGTATAGATAATAGTGATAGAAATCTATATATTTAAGAAAAGTTAAATTTTTAGGAATTTATCCTGATTTTTTTTTTTTTTAATAGCATTGACCATACCAAGATGTAGCTATTAACTACATTTTTGGTAAGACTCCTTGGCTGTCATTCGTTACACAAAATTACAGTATTCTGAAATATTCTCTCTTTTTTTTTTTAGCTGATATTTTTGTCAAAGGATAATGATGAGCTATTGCTGTGGCTCCTTCAATGATAGGTCTGCCTGGGACTGGAAGTCCCAAGAGCTGCAATGCTCAGGATAAGCCAACTACATCATAAGAATGTGATCCAGAATCTGTGACAAAATAGAATCACCCTCTGAATCACCCTTCCTTCTTTTTGGCTTTGAAAATTTTTGGGCAAGCTACAGCTTTTTGCTAGTCTGGAATAGAAAAGTCAGACACGACAAAAACATCTGCTCAGTTTTTGAGGGATTATTTTACATGACATAATTTGCACTTAAAGGAAAAATGTCTGTATGTACTAGGTGTCCTAGGCTTTTTTTGAAGAATAAAGAATTAATATCAGGAATTTCCCCATATAAATTTTTTAATACCAGCATATCTGTATGACATATTTTGTGATGTTCTTTTCAATCATTTGAAGTACTGCAAGGATCAGCACTGGTGATTTGTTTTACTTCAGTCTGACAGTGGATGGCATTTTTAGCCAATAATTCCTGCATGAAATAAGTAATGGCAGGTCAGCAGAGAGCACTCATTACAGAAAGACATAAAATTTTGCTTTCAAGACTTAAAATGAAGACTGTGTTGCACTCTTGACAAGGTGATAGTTACTTTTACAGTTCAACATGTATAGCCTCATTTTTTGTTTTTTCTTTTTTAGTTCAGTATCCAGGAATTGGATCTTGTAACTGTATTGCTTATCTAATAATGAATATTTTACAATTAGAAAGTAAATTGGTCTCGATTGCTTAGCTACAGGATGTATCTTATCTCAGAGAATCACAGAAAGTTAGGAGTTGGAAGGGGCTTTGAAATATCATTGAGTCCAAACCCCTGCCAGAGCAGGGTCACCTACAGGAGATCACGTAGGAACACATCCAGGTGGGTTTTGAATGTCTCCAGAGAAGGAGACTCCACAACATCCCTGGGCAGCCTGTTCCAGTGCTCTGTCACCCTCACAGTCAAAGAATTTCTCCTTGCTTTTATATGGAACCTCCTATGCTCAAGCTGATATCCATTGCCTCTTGTCGCATGACTGGGCATAACTAAGAAGAGCCTGGCACCATCCTCCTGGCTCTTTCCCTTTACAAATTTATAAACATTAGTGAGGTTGCCCCTCATTCTCCTCTTCTCCCAGCTAAAGAGACCCAGCTCTCTCAGCCTTTCCTCATAAGGAAGATTTTCCACTCCCTTAATCATCTTGAAGGCTCTGTGCTGGAGTCTTTCAAGCAGTTCCCTGTCCTTCTGGAACTGAGGGCCCCAGAACTGGACACCATATTCCAGATGTGGCCTCACTAGGGCAGAGTAGAGGGGGAGGAGAACCTCTCTCCACCTACTGACCACCCCCCTTCTAATGCAGCCCAGGATGCCATTGGCCTTCTTGGCCACATGGGCACATTGCTGGCTCATGGGCATCCTTCCATCCACCAGCAGCCCCAGGTCCCTTTCCCCTTATCTACTCTCCAACAGCTCAGTTTCCAACCTATACTGGTTCTTGGGGTTGTTCCTACCCAGATGTAAGACTCTACACTTGCCCTTATTGTAGTTCATTAATTTTTTCCCTGCCCAACTCTCTAGGCTGTCTAGGTCCCTCTGAATGGCAGCACAGCCTTCTGGGGTGTCAGCCACTCCTTCCAGGTTTGTGTCATCAGCAGTCTCGCTGTCCCATCATCAAGGTCATCAATAAAGATGTTGAACAGGACTGGAGCTAGCACTGATCCCTAGGTCCCCCCCCCCAACGGGGGACTCCACCAGTCACAGCTCTCCATCTGGACTCTGCACCATTGATCACCCCTCTTTGGGCTCGATTGTGTAGCCAGTTCTTAATCCATCTCACTGTCCATTCTTCTATCCCACATTTCCTGAGCTTGCTCACAAGGATGTTGTGGGAGACTGTGTCAAAAGCCTTGCTAAGGTTAAGGTAGACTACATCCACGGGTCTTCCTGCATCTACCCATTCAATCACAACATCATAGAAGCCTATCAGATTAGTGAAGCATGATTTCCTGTGGGCGAATCCGTGCTGACTACTCCTGCTAACCTTCTTCTCTTCCATATGCTGAGAGATGACCTCCAGAACGAGCCACTCCATCATTTTTCCAGGGGTGGAGGTGAGGCTGACTGGTCTGTAATTGCCTGGATCTTCCTTCTTGCCCTTTTTGAGGATTGAAGTGACACTGGCTTTCCTCCAGTCCTCAGGCACCTCTCCTGTTTGCCATGATCTTTTGAAAATGATGGAGAGTGGTAGGGTGATAACATCAGCCAGCTCTCTCAATGCTCTTGGGTGCATCCCATCAAGGCCCACGGAGTTGTGTATATTCAATTTTTATAACTGATCTCTAACCCATTCTTCTCCCTTCAGGTGTCTCAGTATTGTGTTATGAAAGGGAGATTAAGATGGTTATCCGCAAATCACAGTTCTATAGCTTGCATGTTGTGACCTTAAAATGTGCAATCATATTTTGTGGCTGCTGTTTAGGAACAGCTGTTTGCAACCAATTCAATTTCTTTAAGTGAGATAGATTACAGAAACAGCTGGCTATCACATTATTAGAGATTAAGTCTTAAAGACACTGCAATTAAAATAATTATGTTATTGTTTTTTTCTGGCTACAGAAATGCTGTTGGGAATGTGGAGATTAATCTTGTCCACAATGACTCTGTATGCAGAAATTACTTACTTTTTAAGTGGAAAAAGAAAAATATGTGTCTCCACTACAACTTTTATAATAGAGTCATTACTTAAAATGTACTGTAGGCAGGTGTAGAGCCATTGAGAACTGCTGTTCAGGAAGCTTTGACTCCTTTCTGCTGTCACCAAAATGAGTGAAATGTAGTGCAGAATTTGGATGCTATCAAGTGGCTGTTAGCATTATCTTCACCGTTGCATTGATTTTAATTGATGGTGGACCTCAGGCATTTTCACTAAGATGACTGTATCATGCAGAAACTTTAAACTTACATAATCATTTAGCCACTATCCTCCTTTGTGCTACTTTGAAGGGCTGAGTCATCCCCCCAAAATAACCCCAAACTGATCATGTATGTTGCATCCTTGGTATTCTTTGGGACAGCTATGTTGCTTTTATAGTTTAACTGAAAATATTAGACACATACCTCTTAATAGAATTAGAGCCTGCTTTCTTTCCAGAACCAGGCTATTTTTATGTCTCTTCAGAGCCTTCTCTTCTGTCCTATCTCTTGCTTTACTTTTGGTCCAATCCAGGACAATCTGTCAATCTGGAGTGTGTTTTGGAGAGAGAAGGTGCAAGAGGAGTATTTTCTCTCTAGTTCCAGATCGTGAATAAATGATTTGATTGTTCCCTGGAGAGCAAAGCAGCATGGCCTGCCAGTGAGCTTCAAGTTGCCTGCAGGATCTCAAGAGCAAGGCCAGATGGGCTGGGAACCTGCCCAGACCCTGGCTCCTGTGCTCCGGCTGCTGCTGCCAGCCTCCTGCTGTGTCCTCAAAGGCATGTGAGGGTCGTGCTCTGAGCACTAAGCTCAGACAGCCTTCAAGCCTGTATCTAACAGGATAAGTCTGATGGCCATAGTGAGGTGCTTTCTGGAACTGTGCGAGAAAGAAACTCTCCATGGAGGTGAAAAACAGGTGCTTCTCTGGGCTGACAGGAGAGGTTGGTTCTGAATTCAGTACAGCAGGTGTTCTTCAGTCACAAACAGTGCTGGGAAACTGCTAAAGGGACACAATTTTAGGGAGTTGGTGGATGGGCTCACCAAGCCACTCTCCATAATCCATAATCTATTGTCAGTCCTGGCTAACTCGGGAGGTCCCAGTGGACTGGATGTTGGCAAATACAATGCTCATCTTCAGGAAGGGCTGGAAGGAGGATCCTGGCAATTACAGGCCTGTCAGTCTCACTCTTGTGCCAGGGAAGGTCATGGAACAGATCATCTTGAGTGTCTTCACATGGCACATGCAAGTAGAGCATGCAACCAGACTCAGTCAGAATGGGTTCATAAAAGGAAGGTCTTGCTTGATAAACCAGATCTCCGTCCATGACAAAGTGACCCCCTTAGTGGATGAGGGAAAGGCAGTGCATGTAGTCTACTTGGACCTGAGGAAGGCCTTTGACACTCTTCCCCACAACATGCTAATGAAAACACAGGCTGCCCAAGGCTTGGACAGACATACACTGTGCTGGGTCAAATACAGACTGGATTGCCAGGCCTGAAGAGTGGTGGTGAATAGAGTTCTATCCAGTTGGTGGCCGGTAACTCATGGTGTTTACCAGGGCTCCGTACTGAGGCACTCCTGTTCATTATCTTTACCAATGATCTTGACAGGGAATAGAGCACAGTTTTAGTAAGTTTGCAGATGACATCAAGCTGGGTGGGAGCGTTGATCTGGTTGAGGGTATGAGGTCTGTGTAGAAGGACCCAGACAGACTAGATCGATGGACTGAGGCCAGTTGTGTAAGCTTTAAGAAGAAAAAATGTCGGGTCCTGCATTTGGGTCACAATTCCATGCAATGCTACAGGCTTGAAGTGGCTGGAAGGCTGTCTGTCCAGCAGAAAGGGACCCAAGGATCCTGATTGACAGCTGGCTGAATATGAACCAGCAGTCTGCCCCGGTGGCCAAGGCAGCCAACAGCATCCTGGCCTGTTTCAGAAACAGTGTGGCCAGAAGGAGCAGGAGAGTGATCATTCTCACTAGTGAGGCTGTACCTCAGGTACTGTGTTCAGCTTTGGGCCCCTCACTACAATAAGGACATCGAGTTGCTGGAACATGTCCAGAGAAGCTGATGAAGTGTCTGGAGCACAAGTCTTATAATGAGTAGCTCAGGGAACTGGGACAGTCTGAGAAAAACTGAGGGGGACATTATTGCTCTCTACAACTATCTGAAAGGAGCTTATAGTGAGGTGGGTGTCAGTCTCTTCTCACTAGTAACTAGAAATAGGACCAAGGGGAAATGCCAACCCCACCTACCAAACAACCAAACCAAACCAAACCAAACCAGACAACCAAACCAAAATAAAAAACCAAAAACCAACCAAACAAAAAACAAAAAAACAACACTAAAAAATTCCTTTTTAATAAAGGGTTATCAAGGAAGGATTATCAAGCACTGGAATGGGCTGGCCAGGGAAGTGGTAGAGTCACCAATGTGTTTAACAATTGTATAAATACAGTGCTTAAGGACATTGTTTATCTGTCACTGGTAGAGCTAGGTTAGTAGAGTTAGGTTAAATGTTGGGCTAGATGATCTTACAGGTCTTTTCCAACATGAACAATTCTATGATGTCTCTTTGTTCTGTATTCTGGTATAGGAATCTTATTAGCTAGTCTGGAGGGGGGAGAAAAGTTACCAGGAAAGAAAAATAATCTTGCATTTAAAAAGATGGCAAAGACATTCTGAACAATCATTGTATGATTTTTCAGATGCAAAATGTCAGCCTTCATCGTGGCTATGTTACCAGAAGTACTTCAGCAGAATTTTAGCTTGGCTGTTTAGATTAGTGAGTGGTTTTCTGTAACTCTGAACCCTGGGGGAAATAAGTGATCAATATATAGCCAGTGGAACTGTAATCCCTCATCTGCTGAAAGTAAAATAACAGGTAATGAAATATATTTTACTATCTGAAGCTATTTTTCTTTGCTGCACTAAAAATCAGTCGTGTTCCAAGTCCCTTCTCAAAGGCCTCTTTGACATGACCTCAAGCATCACCTGAGCTATGGAGCTGCTTTTGTTAAGATGGTGATGGTGGCATGTGAAGAGTCAAGGGCAGTGGACTGGCAGTGCATATCATGTAGTCTGGCTACTCATTTCTCAATGCCCAGCTGTCATTCCCACAGAAGACAAACTTTAGAAGGCAGTGTATGCAAAATAGATAAAACAAAAACTTAAACAGTTGTGACATGAAGTCAATTGATAGAACAGCTAAAATTTCTGAAAGTGCTGTCAAAAAGATCAGAGGAAGCATTTAATGATGGAGTCCAAGCTTGTGTTACAAGCACAATGCATGTTTCAAGAGTCACAGCAGAGATACATGTAGATACAGTAGTAGAGCTGATCTTAAAATTTTGCTGCTGTTTCTGCAAATAGGGAACAGTTTTGCTCCAGTTAGTCTGAAATGAGGTAAATGACTAGGGCAGGATGGTGAAAACTGTGGGTATGTTCTGTAATTATCCAAGGATAGTCATGTTTAATAATTATTGAAATAAACTGTGGAAAATATTTGGAGTGCTTTTGTGTGACAAGCCACATAACATATGGCAGTCATCACCAAAGCACACTTGAATGACTGTAGGAGGACTGTGAACAACACATTTTGTATCCTTCTAGAATATTAATTTTTTTTACAGATACTCAGTCTTTTCCTTTTCTAGGATTTGAAGTGGAGTGAGCAGTAAAAAGTCTTAGTGAAGGAGGAGTATATGTCCATCGGTTGCCGTGAGATGTTCAAAGGAGCATGAGTGTCCATCTAATAAACTGGATAGGTGTTTTTCAGTTCAATATTATTGCATTTATTGCACTGAGGTTTCTCCTTACTGATGTGTTTTTTATTAAGCTGGTAGGAGTACAGTATTCACCTAAGGACAGATGTGGCTTTGAGTGTAAAGAGGATATTGGCAACATTTTTATCAAGATTAAATGTAACAGGGCTCTGACTTCTCTCTTTCCACCAGTCTACCTTCTTCTCCAGTGCTCTTAGTACATTTACAATCATACGTCATCCACTATTTACTCATTTCATCTGTTATTTACTGTTCACCCACATCTGCAGTCCTGCTTCAGATCCCACCCTGTTGTTGCCTTCTTTCCTCTCCCAGCAGTTACCTGGCTCCTGCTGAGGCTGTGGCTGATCTGAACAGCCTGCTGCCCCTGGGTATCTTGTGATACCTTGTTTCTGTGAGAAGCATCTACTGTCAGTTTTCTGTTTCTGAATAAACTAAAGCTCAGATATGAACCAGAGAACATTTCTTGTCCAAAAAAGTCCTATTAAAAAAAAAAAATCTTATATATTGATACTTTTTGAAAACAGCTTATGTCACTGCTGTTAAACACAGCCTTTTCCTGCAGGGAACAAAGATTCAGGGGTCTGAGAAAAGCTATTATTTGATAGTCTTTGGTGAAATATGGAGACTCAGTTTCAAAATGGGAATTATATCATCCCACCAAAAGAAAAAAAAAAAAAAAAAAAAAGACCAGAAATGAAGGACAAGGGAGCAGCAATGCAGTTAATCTAAAAGTGTTTGAACATTCTCTGTCATTGTGTTCACCTGCTACAGAGTTTGAGTTTATAGTCCCTTCCATTTTATTAGTTACTTTGACAACACAGTTTTTATGTATTACCTTTCTTTTAGACAGAAGTCTTTTCTCCACCAGGTAAAATTTGAATTCTCCTTTTCTGCAAATACTGACGAGATAGGAAGTAACGCATGTTTCAGTCAGCTATTTTGCAATAAAAATATGTCTTTATCCATGAGCTTATGGTGTTATTGCAGACCTGAAATATTATTCCAGAGTATGTTTATGTTAAAGAAAGGATTGCTTAGAACTTATCCTGCAATGACCTATTATCTTTGACAAGCCTCAGTGAAAAAAGTTGTGAATGCCTTTTACTGGGAGACTCTCTCTTCTTTCAAACTAATATGTTAATCACTTGGTACTGCAAGATGTGATATTATTAATTTTTTGGCAGAACTCTTGTTAGATGGTTCTGAAGTTGAAAGGGTTTTCATGTGTAAAGACTTCAAAGGTTTTGAAAGTTCTTCTAATCTCAGTCAAATGGAATGTCAGACACGATTTTTTTTTACAATATGATTGAAAAAATAACAGAATAGATTACAAACATTTACTCTGTTTTCTAACTTTAATTTTTATCTGTTGTATAAACTAAAATAGGTAAACCAAACTGTATTCAAATTAAAATAAACCTTTTTGGCTTAACTGTTTAAAGAAAACATTTTAACAAAACTATTCCCCTCCCCTTTCTGTCTAAAGGTTGATTTTAACAGAGACAACAGAGGATTCTCAAGAACAGTTTTAGTTTAAACTATCTGATGCTAAAGAAGTGGTAGGTAATTTGAAGTCACCTGCTTTGGTCGTGTGAGTCATGATGTGTGGCAGTGATTTTATAGAAACCTTCTCAAGATGTGTCTCTGAACACATGTACACATGGGTATGGCATGGCACACAAGCCATGTAAATGCTTATTTCTTGTATAGGAATAATTCTTAACATACCAGGAAAGGAATAAAGGCTAGTTGAATGCTCAGGTACAGTATAGCTTGAAAGCTTGTTTGAATTCCATGTTGCAGGTTTGTTTTTTACAAATTAAGAGAGAATAGGGTCAAATGAAAATAAAACACCCAAAAGTCTTTTAAAGAATAGACTTCTAGTAATTATCACGCAACAGTCCATGAACCACTACAAATAATTCAACAGTGTGAACACAAATGTAAATTCTATTAAAATCTTTCCACTGCAGCATTTAGTAACCATAGTAATGATCAGAGTATGAATTCCCTCATCATCATAATATACTATACTGGCAGATCTTTGATAGTAGATATTGACATCTGCTGTTCAGACACACTGCAGATAAGCAGGCAGCTGGTGAAGGTCAGTGATTATATAGCTCACAAAATTGCCAGATCACCAAGTTTTGGGGCGTGACTCATAATGTATGGCAACAATTTCAGAGATGTCTCCTCAAGATGTGTCTCTGGAACTGTAGAACAAACCATGTAGGTACAGAAGCAGTGTATGTCCAAGAGGGAGGCAACGAGTTGCTACAGTGAATGTAAATGTTGAACTGGTGTTTATCTATCAGTAAACTGCTCTGATGTTTTTGTGCACTGTGGAAGTACTAACAGTCTTTCCATAAACAATTGCAACATGATTTTTCTTAGTCTTCTTATTGAATCAAATTTTAAGAACTCTATATGCTGTTTTATTTACGAGTCTTTTGTTTCAGAATGAACTGTTCTTTTTTTTTTTTTTTTTTTTTAAGCTGACTGGGCTGTGTGATTTTCAGCATAGTTAATAAGGCAGATCTTTAGCCCTGATAGAGGAGAACATGGAACAGCTGTCAGCTCATAGCTGGATCTCTGCTCCCTGGATCTTGGCAACACCAGAAGAACAAAATTGCTGAATTTATGCCTGTTACTCATGACCCAGAGGAGATTAAAAGTGCTGCCAGTTATTGTACTAGTAGCAGGAAGATGGGGTGATAAAAGAGTTGTCATAGGAACACCAAAGGATGAAATTTTAAACTTCGTTTTTCACACTCAAGTTTCTGAATTGGGTCCCTGTTTTGACTTGTCCTTTGGAACAATCTCTCTCTCTTTCCATTTTACTGTGGGAAGATACAGGTATAGGCACTTCATATCCTGTAAGCATGTTTCACCTTTGTATAATGGGTAGCCTGATGTGTACCATTTTCAAGGTTCTCTGAAATCTTCAAAAACCAAAGAAAGAAAAATGTTGTTGCTAATGAATAGTGTCTGCACATGCTCCCTTCTTACCTGTTAATAATTTTCATGAATTTTGAGGTGTTTTGCGTAGAAACATTTTTGAAAATTCTTAGCTAAAGGATTAGGATAACAATAAGACACCACCTTTTCTCCATGGGTTTTTAAATCTAGTCATTTGTGTCTGCTGCTTTTCTAGCATGAAGGGTTGAATTTTAGGGGAAAAGAGTTGCAGCAGGAGAAACAGAAATACGACTTCAACTCTGAAATATTTGGTGCAGCTCAGCTTCAGTTGCCTCACAGCCTCATGTCCATCTGCATGAGAACTGGTAACCATTCAAATCAAACACAGATACAAATACAAATACAAATACAAATACAAATACAGATTCTATTATTTGATATAGCTCATTAAGCCCCTCCTCTCTTTTCAGTGGTTCTGTTTCAAGAGATGCTTAGTTGTTGTGGTTTTGTGGGGGGGTTTTGTTTGTTTTGTTTTGTTTTGTTTTGTTTTACCTTTAACCTTCTTTGTTTCAAGAGCAAATCTGAATAATTTCATCTTGAGGCACTTGTCTGACAGGGCATTCATGTCCCATATTTTACTGGGCTGGCTTAAAATCTTACCTCCAAAGAATTCAAATATTAAGTACAGTTCGATTTTCTTTGTTTTGTTCTGATTTGGTCCTGAAGGCTTTCTGCCCTGAGGGATTTGTTGGGTTCAATGTAGGAAGAGTGTTTGTGTTTCAGGCAGTATGTTGTACTACTTCTGCACACACTATATGGATGGTTTTGTTTGTCAGCTTTGTAATTGCTTTTGAATTTTCTTATGTTGGCCTTGAGCAGCTGCAGTAATCGACTGGGATAAGATAAACCGCGTTAAGATGAGATTTTAGAGAGGTAGAAAATTGGAAGCAAAAAATATTTTCAAGAAAATTTTTACTATCTTTTGGGTTACTGTTCAGCTTCTAAAATTTACTTCAGTTTTATCATTTAATATGGGTTGCATGCACTGGCCACGACTTCCTTTACCTTCCAACCTGGTGAAAACATGTTATAGTGCTAGCCTAAAGAACTTGGTTAAGAAAATGAATTGCCATCTGCAATGGTCATAGAAATTCTGTGATGCAGATGTTCTTTTTTTCACTGCCTTTTACTGTTCTCTCTGGTGTATTTGAAGGGGAATATACATATAATAAAGGAATTTGGCTCTTCAGGGAACATAGCTGGACTATTTTTAGTCTTTTGGGGAAACAGAAATTTCTGCTTTTAGTTGAAAGATGATTTATGCTGTGAATACAAGTAGGAGTCTTCAAAATTACTCATGGGAATTGCTTGTGAATTACCCATATTTTACACAGATAAGCTAGATACATGTGAGCTAAATCACATATCCTTAAAACTGTAATTGACATTTAGGCTCAGATGAACATGCACATAACTTAATGAAAAGAGTGGAAGAGGAAGACTATACTAAGGTAGAGAAAGTAGACTACAGTGGAAGTAGAGGTGTTAGAATGGTTAAACTCACCTCAGCACTTTACATCTTTCAGGCTTATAATAAATACAGTAGTAAAGGGAAGTACCCTAATTTTAATACTATAGATAGCACTGTATAAGTGAAACCTGGAAATCATTCTCAGTTCAGTCTCAAATAAAATATAGAATTTCCTCTGTTAATCCAAAGTATTAAAATACTCTGAGTTAGCCAGCCTCCGCTGAATGTCTCTCTGTAGCAGTCTGTCTCAAAAGCCCTTTGTTTTCTCTTGATCCCACCAATGCTGCAAATGGGATGAGAACGCATTGTTATTTTGTATTTAAGCTTTTCATTTTTCCTCAAGGAAGAAATTGATTAAAAAACGAAGAGACTGAGGCTTCCTGGGAGATTTGTTTGAGCTTTGGGGTTTGCTGATTTATAGATGCAGACATAGTTGAAATTGTCAACTGATATTTTTAATACCTACTGTGAGGCCCTTCAATTAACACTTCACATTTTTCATGTGAGAAGTTTTTATATGCACATATATGCCCATATTTATGGCCTAATTTTTTTGTAGTGCTATGTGAACACTATGTCCAGACTAAAAATTTTGAATTTTATTACCTCCTTCATTTCAATACAAAAAGTCCAAAGTTTATTTGAGTACTGAATAAGTATTTTCCATTTTTCAGATTTGCTTTCCCAAGGTCATCCTAAGTATAATTTCAGCATTTTCCCTAGTCTTCATGAGTTCTTCAAGAGTTGGAATAGCTTTGCCATGATCATATGATATATATTATATCAAGAATATCATATATTTATATTTATTTGCATGTGGAAGTTTCTTTTTCTTTTAGTCCAGCAGGAAATGAGCTCTGTTCTGTTCTTTTCAGTGTGACAGAAAGGTAGAATTGATAAAAAGTCAGTGTATAGAATATTTAAATTTTGTCAAAAGATTTTAAACTTAAAATTTTAATTTCATTTCATTTTGAGCAATTGTTTTAAGTTTCATGACCTTCATTTCCATCATTGTCCTGGTTTCAGCTGGCATAGAGTTAATTTTTTCCTAGGAGCCAGGACAGTGCTCCTGCTCTTTTTGATTCAGTATGAAAATGAGGCATACAGGCATTTTAATTATTGCTAAACAGTGGTTATACTTTCAGCTTCCTAGGCTCCACCAGTGAGGAGGTGCACAAGGAGCTGGGAAGGAGCATAGCCAGGACATCTGACCTATCCAAAGGGATGTTCTAAACCATATGACATCAAGCTCAGTGTACAAACTGGAGCAGTCGCTGCTCCAGGATGGGCTGCCCATTGCTCAGCAGTGGTGAGCAATTGAGCTATGCATCACTCCTTTCCTATATTTTAATATTATTTTGATTTTCGCTTCCTTTGCTGTCCTAATAAACTGCCTTTGTTTCATCCTATGAATTTTACTTATTTTTCTGATTATCCTCCCATTGATGGGGATGAGTGAGCCAGCAGCTGTGTGATGTTTAGCTACCAGTTGGGGTAGAACCATGACAGTCATGCTTAGAATTCTTCCTTGAATTTTTTTCATGGTAATTACCTTAAAAAATGCACGAGTCAGATGAATGTGCATGTGCTGATGAGTCAAGATTACTGTCTGGAACTCAGGCCCAAGAGAACAAGGAGGATAGTGGTGATTTCAAAATGACTATTATAGTGTTAGTCAGTGAGCAAATCTCACAACTCATTCCACCTAAGTCAAGAAAGAGCTGTCAGATTGTAATGTATTCTTGTTTTTATGTGGCTTGGGCAGAATTTACTTGAACATGTTAGTAGCAGTGTGCTCTTTATGCCTCCGCTACTTCTTTTATGATATTTCATTCTTTACAGACAAGTGAAAATTGAATCCAAAAACATTACATGTTGCTACAAATGATTGATTCCTCTGCCTTGACAACCCAGAAATGATCATTTGTCAAATTCTATGACTCAAAAGTGCAAAAGTAGCTGAATTTGCAAGGTACATTTTAATATAGCTGCCTTTTGTGTGAAGCTCAGACCTCTGAATAATAATGGCTCTTCTTTTGGTACTGACTGAAAGATTCCAGTAAATTCTATATTTATAGAGTACATTAAAAAATTAAAATATGTGTGTGAACATAAGAGTTAACCTAATTTTAAGTGAGCTTCAGTTACCTCCATCAAAGACACCACTGGAATGAGTAACAGGGTATTCTTTAATAAGCAAATAAGAATGCAGATGGACTTCTGTTATTTTTTTATAAATTCTACGAAATGAGGCAATTTTGAAATTCCAGAATTTATTAACAGATAGTTTATAACCTGTATTGATACATTTAATCTTGATCTTGAAGGTCTTTTCCAACCAAGGTAATTCTGTGATTTTGTGAAAGTTGACAAACCACACACATGGAATTTCACTTTGCAGTAGTTGATGATTTCAATGAAGACTGATATGTATGACTGTAATGAATATTCTCCATTCTCCTGTTCCTTTAGGTTATCTCAGGAAAGCAAATTCTCCCTCCTTTTTTTTTTTTTTTTTTTTTTTTTTTAATTTACACAGTCACATATCTTTTTTGCTTTTATATGCTTGAATAAATGAGATGTGGAAGCTCCATCCTTAGAGATACTAAAAACCGGACTGAAGAAGGCTCTGAGCAAATTAGTTTAAGGCTGAAGCTGTGTCCAGCATAATTTTTGTCCCTGCTTTGAGTGAAAAGTACACACTAGACCTCCAGAATCTGTTCTCCAATCTGAATCTTTCTATAGTTCTCCTAAAAAAAAAAAAAAAAAAAAAAAAAAAAAAAAAAAAAAAAAGCAAGGCTTGAAACCTTCAACCTTCCTCTGTGTTCCATAAAATAGAGTATCACATTTTAACTCAATTATTTACACTGGGTAAACTTAATCTGTTTGTAGGAAATTTAATTCTTGAAATTGAATCATTCTTGATTTCCACCTATGCAGCCATCCAAGATGCTGTTTAGCAATCTGTGTTGCACCTTTTCAGTGTTTATTCCTATTTCTGTGATAATATACTAGAACTAAAACTCTGAAAGAATGTAGGGAGGGTCTGAAGAATATCAGGAATAGTGTGGCCAGCAGGTCCAAGGAAGTGATTCTTCCCCTGTACACCTCAAGTCCTGTGTCCAGTTCTGGGCCCCTCAGTTCAGGAAGGAGATTGAGGTCCTGGAGCAGGTCCAAAGGAGGGCAACCAGGCTGGTGAAGGGACTCCAGCACAAGTCCTGTGAGGAGAGGCTGAGGGAGCTGGGGGTGTTCAGCCTGGAGAAGAGGAGGCTCAGGGGAGACCTCATCGCTCTCTACAACTCCCTGAAAGGAGGCTGGAGCCAGGGGGGGGTTGGGCTCTTCTCCCAGGCAACTTTCAACAAGACAAGAGGACATGGTCTCAAGTTGTGCCAGGGGAGGTTTAGGTTGGATATTAGAAAGAATTTCTTCATGGAGAGGGTGATCAGACATTGGAATGGGCTGCCCAGGGAAGTAGTGGATTCTCCGTCCCTGGAGATATTTAAAAAGAGACTGGATGTGGCACTCAGTGCCATGGTCTGGTAACCGCAGCGGTAGTGGATCAAGGGTTGGACTGGATGATCTCTGAGGTCCCTTCCAACCCAGCCAATTCTATGATTCTATGATTCTATTCTATAACTGTAATTTTTATGCCAATAAAATATTTAGGAGAATTAGTGATGAAACATGCTACATAGAAACAATATTTTGACAGTGTTTTCTGATGTTTTTGTGGTTAGAACAAACATATAATTCAATTGCAACATATAACTGGGACTGCATGAGACATTTTTAGAACCCAGCATTGTGGTGACTTCAAAAGGTACAGACTCAGGTGGCTGTAGACAGGTGGTGGGATACATATATTTAATTCTTTCAAAATTGTAGGGAAGCATGAAAGTATTTTAATAGGGATGGTTTAAAAGAAAAAAAGAAGAGGTGGGTGATAACAAAGCCAAACCTCCTTTCTTGAAACAAGTAGTGAAGGAATCACACTTTGTGGAAATATGCCATCAGAGTGGACAATCTGTATCTATTCTGAATCTGAATCATGGAGAACTAAGTTTCTCTTCTGTGTCATTTGAAGTAGGTAAGCCTGATGTGAGTAAGTATGTGTCTCTGAGAGATGGGAGCTATGAAGGCAATGATCTTGCAGAGGGAGATCTTCAGTAGACTCTGCTGAAAGCTTCTATGATGACAGACAGCAGATGTATTGGAGGTTTTCTGTTCAAGTGGAAAACTGAGTTAGTGGTTGCAGAAACCCGGTTTTTCTGCAGCTTGAGTTGGAGACAGGAACTTGTATATAATGTCAGTGTTTCCAGGCTCACTTGAACTGTCAGCAAAGGTCAGAGCTACGTATACTTTCAGTGGTGAGACTATTGAGAGTCCTTCTGTAAAACTGATTCCAGCTGACAGGGAGAGGTGGACTGAAGAGTTAGGACTGTTCCTATTATGTATATGTCTATCCACTGCCATAAGAAAACTATAAGTGGGTGATGTCCTGTGTACCATTAGGACTAGATAGTATAAGATAGAAAGAAATTAAATTTGAGTAAAAAGGCCAGTGAATGGCATTGACAAGTCCCATGTAAGTAGGCCATGTAAAAAGAAATTTATATACTGAAATGAGGGTATCCTGTATGCCCAGGGTACATGTGGTACAAGCTCTGTGTTTTATCCAGGAAAAGGTGGAGCTAGATGTGTTGATTACAAATGGCTATGTCAGCACTTGCTGTGGAACACCTGTGGGTGCAATTCCAGGCATAAAGGGAAAATGTTAATATAAAAGTACAAACCAGTCAATGAAGATGGTTACAAAAACTGGGAAACACTAATGGAAAGAAACTTTAAGTTAGATAATACAATTAAACCAATTAGTTTGTTTGCCCCTGTATGACCTAAGGGAGTGTCCTCATGTCATCTGAGATAGAGACAACTCTTGTGTGCTATTAATAACTGAATTAATATTGAGAGATCTCACAAAAGAATACTCTTGCATTAGTGCTGAACATAAATTTAAGAGGCAACAGTTGAAGAATCGTTCTGAAGCACTGACTGTAATGAAAAGTTGTTACACCTCAGTACCAAAAATTTTTTGACAAATTTACCTAACAAATGCTTTTAATTAAGCTGAATTGGAATTCATAAGACAAACTTCTTGCAGATTAATAAGTAGATAAAGGATAGCAATTGAAGGTGAGGAATAATGGGTATTGTGGAAGGAAGCAGCCTGTCCTCCAGGCCTTCTCTCTGCCTCTTGTTGGGTGAGTTTTGCAACAAAAGGGTATATTTTTCCATTGAGTGTGTAATACCATTGTGGATGATATGATTGCTGTGTAACATAAGTGAGCTCAGAAATGATAAGATATGGCAGCAAATTCCATATGGGAATATCAAACACAAACATTCTTAAACACAAACACTGGTATTTCTGGTTCAGTTTTGAGCAAGCTTACAGATTGAAGATAGCTGGGACATGAATCAAAGATAGCCCTTTCTCCATTTTTTGTGCTTTTCTGTATATGCTACAGATTGTTCATTATGTATATTATATGCTGCATGTTTATGCCTTTTGTTAACATATCTTATTTGAACATTTAGAATTTTAGAAACTGCAATATTTTCACTTGATCTCTGAATAATATTCTTATTTTGTCTCTGCAATTTGTGTGGTTGTTTACATTTATTCAGTTACTGACATTAGTGCGAAATGGTAAAAAATAATGCATTCTAATTTTGTTGTATATTAATCCTAATTTACACGAATGCATATAACTCTATGAAGTGAGGGGCAAGAGGAAATTAGGTCTAATACATTCAGCTTGATCTTTGGTCAGTAGAGACTGTGAGCAGAAAACTCATACCATTAAGGAACTGTATTTACCATTGGTGATCTTGACAGCACACATCATGCAGTTCTAATAGAAAAGTCTTAGAATCAAAGAAAATACGTGCACAAAGCCAACACTAGGTGTTTTTATTGATGTGTCCACAGCTATCCATTGTCTGTAGTAATTAACCTACTAAAGTCATCTAGATTAGGATTCAAGATATAGTATCCTCTCTGTAAGTTGCTTTTTCCTGAAACAAAACAATCTCTGCAGAATTCCAGAGAGAGCACATTTTTAGCTAAAGAACCATGACCATAAACATTTAAGGTTACTAGAATGTCTATTGGTAAGAATATGAATATAGGTTCAAAGTAAAACTAAAAATAAGCCATTGCATTCCAATGAAATATCTCCGTGTTAACTAAAACCTTTGCTTTTAGGGATATTCAAAATCAGTGTCTCTTGATTACAGCTACTGTCTTTCATCCAAAATTTGCCACTGTTGAAGTAATGGTTAACATCACTGCCAAATAACTTCCAAAGTCTCCTCTTTTCAGTAGGTTTCAGACAATTTTAAAATGTGACTTTTGATTTGAGACAATGACGATAATGAGGTTTCAATATCCCTGTGCTTCTTGTTTAGACTTCCTCTAACTTTTGTGGAGAAGTTGCTTTCTGCCCTTTTAGCAGTTTTGCAAGTGGTGCAGTGGCAATTATGGGGGATGTGCTCTGGGGGATGTGGAAACAACCAACTATGGAAGGGGGACATTATTTTGTCTCCCTACAGTGCAGCAGAATGGTAGATTTGGGATGTGTTGAGCTGCACCCTGCAGAATTGCTTGGAGAAGAGGGAATTCACATGGATGAGAAACAAATCTAGATTTAATAAGTCAGCTAACCTGAAGAACATGGTCTTCTCTTATTCCTAGCTACTTACTGTAATGTTTTCAAGACTGAACAGCTTTTAAAATAGTAGTAAAGATAAATGTAGCTCAGACTTAGCTGTGTGGTTTAGCTACACAGGTGGTAGTACCAGCTGTAAAGAGCTGAAGCAGATTCCTGGATTGTGAGGAGACTTAAGAGGTCTGAGATGTTTCCTAGTTTTTTCTGGATTTAGATCAAAGTCCAACTGTTCTTTTTTCCTTCACCCATTTCTGACTTCATAACTATGAGAATAATTATTTCATCAGTATGCTTGCAAAAATAGTGTCCTTACATCCAAGTGAACTCTGAACTATGGTATGAATTATATATTTTAGAATAATTTATATTAACTGATGTGCATCACTAGTGTCAAAAGGCCATCATGCAGCATTAGATTTAAAACTATCAATATTGTGTGGTGAACAGATATGTGTAATACAAATTTTAGATACAGACTCCTGCAAAAGTACAAACAAGCATACTAATACCAATGATTCAATGTTTAGAAATGGTTTACTTTAAAAATATAGAAAATGATGATTAGGAAGCTTTTAGTATTTCAGTGATGAAAGGAAATGAGTTGCATGCTACATTTAGGCAAAATGAATAGTCAGCATAAGGGCTGATTGGATTGAAGTCAGTGCCCACATTTAAGACTATGGCACAAGGTAACTGTGGTACAATTCTTAAAGCTTTCTGTTAATGAAAACTTGAAAACTTCTGATTCAGCATTTCACTTTCCCCTTAAAAAGACAGTTATAATAATATATTAGTGATAGGAAAGAATGACTGGTGGCAATGTCTTTGCAAACATAAATAGAGTCCATTTGATACTGTGTATGCACTCCTTGACAAAGAAATACATGCTCAAGTTCTTATTTCTAGAAGGGGAATCTCCAAAAGGTAACAAAAGCAGTGATAGAACACAGTGAATGTATGTACAGAAATACCAAAACAATATTCAGGAGTTATCCTTAATGTAAAACTACTAATTCATTAAATGAGTACAGTGGGTTTTGCTCACTTCATTGAGCAGGAGGCCAAATTACAGTAAAATAGTCATTGTGAAACTATCTCAATGGAGCCTTATGAAGCTTAAAAATGAACAATAGAGCTGAATTTAAAAAAGCCTTGGTACTCAGTTTCAGATTCTGGTATATGCATCTTAATTTCAAAGTCAGGTCCTGATTTCTGGTCACCTGAAAACAAGAATGAAGATATGCAAAGGTTTCTGAAATAACTTGGAGGTCCTTAGAAACCAGGGAGGACATGATTAAAAAAATACTGTCTTGAGAAAACTGAGATTTTAATGGTGTTTTTAACGTTAGAAGCTGTTTATCATAGAGGAATAAATGCTTGAATGGGAAAAGTAAATCAAACGTGTTTCAGCAGTGAGGGTAATTAGGAAGGGAATTTCAGAAACAGGAAAGCCTGTGAGTTACCTGCTGCTTTCTCTGCAGTCAGAGTTTGTGCTATAGCATGGCTTTATGTCTACCATACAGGTCCTATTTTACCAATTCTCCTCTTCACAGATATTTAGCAAAACAGATACAGGTAGGTGAAAGCCAGGTAAGAGAAAAGACTTCAGGAATGAAAAACAGGTGACGTTTCATTACAGGAGACCCAAGAAGCTGTTTCTGCCCTAAATCAAGAATGTTCTGAGGGGCTTGAGTTGGAGGCACCCATGGAGAGTTGCTCAGGGTTAGGCAGCTCCACCAGTTCCCACCCAGAAGCTCCTGGTGGTGCCCGAGGACTGTGCTGTGTCTGCTTCACTCTGTAGCACAGGCACTGAACTTTTTGGAGGCTATTTGTGTAAAGTGTAGCTCTGAGGTTAGTGAAAGTGCCTGCTCAGGTCTCTGGGTGTTGATGGGTCAGGAGCTGCTTACTGGGTTTGCTATTCTGCGCTTGGGTAGCATCTATATTTAAAACTCCAGAGAAGCAGGATTTGACAAACCAGTTTGGCACAAGAGCAGAAAAGAAAGCAAACTTACGAGGAAAAAAAAAAAAAAAAAAAAAAGGGCCAAAAATTAAGTGGAAGTGCAAGGTTCTGAAACAGTATTAGAAAAGGAACAAATAAGAGAAGGAACAAAAGCTCCAGCTTTCACGCAGTGCTTAAGATAATAAGGAACAGAACACAATCTTAAAGTGGCTCCCTTCCAGCCCTCTGACCTTTACAACCTGGGTGTGATCACACAATGAATCCTGAAGTGATCAAGGTGATAAAATAAGTCATTATTATTTCAGTGCCTCTGCAGTGGCAAGAACAGGCTTTGTGCCAGAGGAAAGCTGCCTGCAGGAGTGTACTTCTCCATACCCAGGGTTCTGGAGGCAGCCAGAAGTGGTTTGTGAAAGGACACACACTTTTTACTTGAAAATTTGTCTGTTCTAGGTAGTGCAACCTTGAGCCGAAAGTGAGAGGCCTTTTTAAAATCTTGCTTTCAAACATTCTGTTTGAAACATTATATTACAATTTTGTAAAAAAATATCATACTTTCCTGAAATACTAAATTATTTTGCATATCTGCTGTCTCATTCACCTAACTTCCAGATAAGATGCTTGGTGGGTTTTGAGTGTCAATGTTGCTTCTTCTCCAAAGGATGGTGATGTTTAGGAACGTGGCTTAGTGGTGGATTTAGCAGTGTTTGGTTAACTGTTGGACTCAATGATCTTACAGGTCTTTTTCAGTCTAAATGGTTCTATGATTCTGGGGTGAATTGCTGGTTTATATGGAGGTAGATGTCAGAGTCATTGTAACTACCATCTGCAGAGTGGCAGTACTTAAGCTGAATACATGTAAAATAAAAAATCCCTTCTGGGTCATTTTTTTGCCTTAGAGGAGAAGATTATAGGGCATGCCTGTTTTGTTTTCTATTAACAAAGTTATGATTTAGCTTCTTACATTTTGTTGTGCTCATTGTCCTGGACAGCAATACCCATTTTTCACTTTAATGAGGACTAAAACTCCTGCCATTTTTTTTTTTTTTTTTTTTTAAGAGAGAAAAAAATCTTGAAAATAAACTAAGAAGTGCAGATTCAATGAGTCATTTAATACTTAAACACTTTTAATTTTTATCTTTAAGTGTGTAGACGTAAATGCTTTTTGCATTTAACTCTTGTCTATTTTAACTTTTCTGAACTTTCTTTTTTTAAATTTGTATTTATTTTGTTTTTTTCCCCCATACTAGAGGCAAGATGTGTATAGTAATTATTCAGAATTTCTGCTTCTGGTTCCACTGTGCTTCTGGCTGCACATAGCTATAAATACATATTCTACATTTCAAGAGAAGAAAAATTAAATTAGAGGATGTTATGTGGTACTTTATATACAAAGTAGGTAGCTCTCCTCTACCACTTTTGGTAATTCTGCTATGATGATGTGATCATCAGGCTGCTAAATGAAGAGTCTTACAGAACAATGTTACGTGGCAACTAACAAGAGAGAAACTTCAGGGAATTATGTTGCTTTTATAATTACCTGCAATTACAATGAACGAATTAATTACAATTAATTAGCTACCTAATTGGGATTCATGGACATGACAGCAATATGGCTATTTGTAAAACAAGCACACAGAACAATCTTCTCTCAGAATTCATTTCTGAATTCTGGAAATTATTTTGTCAGTATTATTAACATTACACCAAGAGTCAATTTCTAACTTTAATCTCCAGTGTCCTCAAAGTAATAGAGGCTTATTGAGACACTGTGATCTCCCATACTATAAGATTGGAAAAAGACATAGTGCTCATTTATTATCTATATAAGAACATAGCTACTCAAATTTAGCTGAATATTTCCCATTTTTTAGGAATAATTTTTAAAAGTTGGATAATAAATTCCAGAGATGCAGAGTGGATCTCTCTATACCATCAATAGTATGTTTTAAGTGGCTAGAATAACCACGATGGGGATTTAATTGCCAAAGAACTAAGGCATTCAAACTGGGGTCATTAGATTTCAGACCTCCTGTATGTGGATGTGAAAGAGGTCAATTAAAACATTGTTGAATTCTGTTTGTCTTACTGAGTTCACTGGACAGTTTCACAAGAGGGGAGTTATCCCTTAGTTGCGATTTTACAAAGTCTTTCAGATTATCAGAAAATTAAAGTACCAGAGAACTGGAAAATAAGTGACCTTTTATGGACTGAGGAGTCTCAAAAAATTCTTAAATGTCCTCTGAGACTATAGTATTTGCAACTCTTTCTATCTTTGAGAAACTGTTCTGTTATTGCAGTGTAGAACAGAATTCCATGGTGGCTTTACAAATCTAAATCCTGTTCTTAATTTTTGCCAGAGTAATTCTACAGTTTCCAATTACAATATCAATAGCATTTAATGCCTTCTGCTACTGCTAAGTAGTTACACTCAAGTAATAACTAGATACTGAATGAGAGTTTCAACATAATGAATTTACCTATTGATCCTATTAAAAGGATATAAAAATTTACTGTAAAATTAAAATATAGTATTGGCTAAGAATTTGGAGCAAATTTCTATCTTGTACTGTTAATAAATTTTGGATGGCATTTTAATAGCAGATTATTGGATTATTGATGGCAATAATTTTTTCTCTTGATTTTTTTCCTTCTCAAAGAATCACTGAACCACAGAATGGTTTGGGTTGGAAGCAACTTTTAAATATCATCTGGTGCATCCTCCCTGCCATGGGCAGGGACAACTCCCACTAGATCAGATTGTTAAAACCTCATCCAATATGGCACTGAACACTTCCAGTGACAGGGCATCCCCAGCGTCTGTTGGCTACTTCTTCCAGTGTCCCACCACCCTCTCTGAAAACAGTTTCTTCCTTCTGTCCAATGTAAACCTACCACCTTTTGTCCACCTTTATGTCCTGTCTAACCCTCCTGTCCTTCATCTCATGGCTTTTGAGGTTGAATTCAGACTTTCCTGCCCTCTTGTGAGACCTTCTGGCTGGTCCCTCCACATCCCCTGCCTCAGACACCCCAAAGGAACCTTGGAATCCTTGCACTACTACAAGCACATGGCAACTGCTGCCTCTGCTGGTGTCAGCTTTCCTCTGTTTGTCAAACTAGTGCTTTTCTCTGCTAATTGCATTGAAGAGCCAGGAGTTTGTAATAAGATCCAGCTGACTTCTAAAGTCAGCAATAATATGGTATTGGTAGTAATAACAACCCATTCCCATTGGTGTTTCTGCCCCTTTTCCAATTACTTAAGCAAAATGTGTTGCAAAGAAAAAGGACTCTCAATATATATATATTTTTTTTTCCAGATTTATTTAGCCAAAACTTAATAATACCTGTATGTTATTCTCATTGTTTCTAAGAAGAACAATAAACATTCTAAATCTTTGTTGGAGGCAGTAAGTGACTGTAAATGGTGAAGGTTATCGTATATTTTGTGCTTATTATCTGGCTCCCATTCCCATAACGAGTCATTTCTGGAGGGAAGTAGTTGTGTTTAGAATAATGTATAATTTTCAAGGATTTTATTTCTGTCTTCTATTGTAAGACTACAATAAGAAGTTTGTTCAAATCATCCAGTTTCTCAAGAGTCTGTAATCTGAAACTCAAATGTAATATTGTCCTATGTCAGCTGAGGGTCTGTAATTTTTGTATGCATCAGAGTGCAGGTTTTTGTGGGTATATTACATTTTTTTCCATTAAATAAGCTCTCCAGGTTGAGATGAAAAGTGTTAAATAAGGTGAAGATCGTGCATTTATGGTAAGCATACAGTACCTGAAAAAAGTGCAATTTCTGTGTTTACATCTATACTGAGTACTCTGTGGTATGCCACACAGGAAACTAATTTCAGTACTCAGTTATTTTATCTTGCCTCTGGGAGCTTGGATTGTGGTCCAACATGCTCATTAATTTCTGATGCATGTACAGTTTGTTCAGCTCGGTGGAGTTTAGCAGTCAAGAAGTGTTGTATGAAATACTGGTTTTGTTGTTTAAAAGCTGAAGTTATAATTGTGTACTAAAAAGATAATAAAGCAGGGTAGTAACAGAAGCAGAATATGAAAATAGGCTGTAACTTGAGCTATGATACTACTATTTATATAAAATGTTTTCTAGCATTTATATTTAAAACCCTAAAAAAAGGAAAAAATTAAACAAATGGCTCACAATTGAAGTCATAGCGCCAGTTTTACACAGTTTCAAATTTTGAACTATGGAGTTCTCATTTTTTTATTGCTTAGATTTGTCCATATAAAGAAAATTGCTGCAATTTCATCCACCATTATTCCATAAATGGACAGAGTCCTTCACAGATGTCAAATTTACAGTGATCTAGGATTGTTTGTGCACATAAATCTGCAAAGGACTATTTTGATTTCTACTAGATGAGAAATTTTTTAAATTCCAATAAACATAAATGTTTTCTGGTCACTTAGTAGTATTTTGGCATTCCTATCTTTGGTGTACTTATGCTAAGCTGTAGTTCACCGGCATTGTATTGTCTTATTGGGAAGAGATAAAATGGGATTTGCTGAAGATCACAAAGGAATTTCATCTCTCTGGAATGCAACTCCTTAAGCTGTGGGGTAAACCTTTATTTCTGTCTAAGACTGAAGGGTAGCAGAAGGAATATATTGCCTACAGGAAAAGCAAGTTTGATTGATGTCTTAAATAAAACACTAGTTCCAGAAAACAAGATGTAATACTTCTCTCTGCAAAGGTTATCTTTCATATCTTTCCATTATTATTATTATTATTATTATTATTATTATTATTATTATTATTAGACACTCATTGGTGAGACACTGGAAGAGAGGTTTTGCAGGGAAGTTGTGGCTGCCCTTTCCCTGGAGTGCTCAAGGCCAGTTTGGATGGGGCCTTCAACAACCTGATCTAATGGGAGGTGTCTCTACCCATGCAGGGGGGCTGGTAAGGGATGATTTTTAAGGTCCCTTCCAACTCTAACCAGTATATGATTCTGTGATGTATCCTCTGACATCTAGTAATCTCAGCTGAAGATTTTATCCCAAGATCTCAGTAGTACTTTTATTTGTTAGGTTAATGAGCTCTAATTCCTGAAAATACTGAGCTTGTTAATTTTCTTAGAGACAGATAAAATTGCTAAATCTTGATCTGGCATTTTTTCAAAGAATTTTGTCAAAATGTAGAAAGATCTTGAATTTTTTTTTCCTTTAAAGAAAGACTATTTTCGTGTATTGTAATTTATGCTAATGTTGCATGATAGTATTGTTTAAGGAAAATTAGACTACTACAATCTTCTAGATGTTAATCATATAAAAGCTGCTGATTTTGATGTTTTTCCTGAGTGAAATCCCTCCTCTTGCTAACACACTATTTTGTTAAAGACAAAAGCAACTTCATATTAAGCAGGCTAAATGTGAAATTCTTTGTTCTTTTTATCTGCCAAGTTTGTCTAGGTCCTTCTCCATACTGGAAAAGTTTTTAACCTGAAGGCAATATGGGAACAGATACCTTTGAGTGAGTAAGTTGGGACAGGGAGTTAAATGTTCTTGTATGATCCTGCCAAGTGCATAACTATGAGCAATAAGAAAAGCTTGGGGGATTTGAGGAAACATTAGTGTACGATAAATCTTAAACCAATTCTGTAGCTCAAAAATATCTTACCAGGTGAGGTGCCAAAAGGGGGGGGGAGCTGAGTTGTGCTGTAGAGCTTTGCAGACAGCACCCCCAACTCACCCTGGTGCAGGCTCCAGAGGCACCTGCATCAGGTACCTCTGTGCTTAGGGTTTTAATGGGTTGCTTCCAAAGCCAGATGGATTTGGCTTCACAGCTGACGAGCATCTCACTCCTCAAGTAATGCTTATAGACAGTCTGATGAGATCTTGCTTCTGTGAGTGAAGGAGGCTCTTGCTCCTGACATACTCAGGCTCAGCAGGAGCTGCTCTGTTCAAGGGAATAGCAGGGAGTGAGGTACTTTGCTTGTTCAATGATAGGTGTGTTTTTCATGTGTAAGAGGCAGCAGTTAGGAGATCCTAATGAGCTGGGAGCTCAGCAAGTGGTTGTGTGAATCAAGAGCTCTTGTTTGTCACAGCGGCAGATGTTGCTTCTGCCGAGCAGCAGGCATGATTACTGTCTGGATGGGCTTAAGATGTGACAAGTGTTATCTAGCTGCAAATTTGTCATGCTTGACCCCAAGCAAAGACAGAATAAAGCTTGTCAAGATAGAGATTGCTTACGGACACATTGGCCCGCATACCATCCAAAATCACTGAGAGTTTTTTATTAAAAAAAGAGAACAACGAGAAACAGTTTAGTGGGTTTGAATCTGGAATTCTCAGTCAGGCTTAATTGCCTTTAGTTGTAATAGTTTTGTGGAAGAAATGAGAGGCTTAGGAATATAGTTCCATGTTTATGAGAGGGATTTTTATTAGTTGGTTTGGCAAAACGAAAGACATGATTATCTCATCAAACCTCACCTGATGATTCGGTCAGATTTAGTCTTCATCACTCTTTCCTCCTCCCGTTTCTTTTAGTGTCTTGAAAGCTATAGTTTTCAACATATGAATTTTTAGCAAGGGGAAAAAAATTTAAAACATACCTTGATCTAACTATGAATCCTTTAGTAAGGGAAACTCCATCTCTTCCAAGTGGTATTAAAAATAGTAGGCACACATTTGAAGAAGCTGGTTGAGATATGGTGCACTTGTTTCTGGTTAGGTACCCATAGGTACCCACACCTGGAAGACAGATAATAGAACAGGGAGTACAGCAAAGAGAATACACTTTTTCTGTTTCTTCTAACTCTCACTGATTACTAAAGGTGAATCTCAGGAGTAATACATTGTTTTCTCAAGTACTCTGACACCTGACAGACTCCTGTGGACAATCAGAACTTCAGTTCAGTTCAGTTGTTCCTGGTAGTCATGCTGAAGAAAAAAAGTCAAGTAAGTTCTGTTTATTTTAAACAAACAAACAAAAAAAGCAGACACAAGAAAACAAACAAACAAACAAACCAACCAAAAAGTGTCAGAAAGAAGAAGAGGGAAGACATTAATCAAGAAGGGATGAGGAGCCTGCACAATAACAGCAGTGATGCATTTCAAAGCTGGTAAAATGATAATGCTCTTTTAGTCCTTCTTTTCATCCTGTAATAGTGAGACTGAGGTGAGGATCCCACATGTCCAGGCAAGAATCAGAGGCTGTGTTTTTAAGGCAGATTTCTCTACTCTGTCAAGCCATGTCACAATATTATATTTTCTGTGTAATCTCAAAAACTTATTTTAAAGTTCCCAAAGGTTGTGATGAAAGGAGTAGACCATCTACATGCCAAGAATCTGTTGGGGCTAGCATTGTACTTGTACTTCTGTGTTCATCCTTCTCTTGTTTTCAAAGATTATTTTAATATAGATCCTTGGTAGTGCTATGAGAAGAACTTTCATTTGGCTAGTCGAATTTGTCTGCACTCTAAAAAGACTTTTTGTTCTGGACCTGTTTTGCCCTTGTAAAACATACAGTATTAGCACAGAATATCTCTTCTTTGAGTGATATGAGGAGTAAAGAGGAAAACTGACAAACCCATGTCATTAGAATAAGGAATCTGAAGATGGTTTCTGAAGTGCTCAGATTGTCAAGTGCTCATATGAAGCTGTCATGAAATGGATATAGAAAAATTTCTATCAGTATTTACTTTCATCTTAATTATCTATTAATAGAGATGTAGACTCAAATTCTTCTGGGAAATTGAAGCTTGAGAAAACATGTAACTGGAAGCTAGAGAGTAATATAAATGATTTACTTGTCCTATGTGCCCAACACATTTAATCCATGCTTAATTTACTGATCTCTTCCACTTTTAAACATGTATGTTGAATAAGTTCCTGTCCCTGGAAACACAGAAGGTGGAGTTGGATGAGGCTTTGAGTAACCTCATTTGGTGAAAGATTTCCATGCTTATGGCAGGGCAGTAGGAATAGATGACCTTAAAAGGTCCCTTCCAACCCAAACAATTCTGTGGCTCAATGATTCCTTGATAATTTTAGCTTACACTTAATAAAACAACATAATGTGGGCTTATGTTAAGGAGATATTTGTATGCCTTATGAAACTGATGTAAGAATGTGAAGAATCCTTGCTTTCTGATTGTTCAACAATTTCATGTAATTACAAGTATTCATCTGGATGAATTTATTATATACATATCTATATATCATATTGATATGCATCAAGATGGTGAGAGGTAGTGAAAGATTATCAGTGACTTACCTTAGTGTTACCTCAACAGAACGTGTCCAAGTAAAAATATATTACACACAAAAATATATAGGATAAATTGGAAAATACTGTATATGAATCAAAATTAAAAAAAAAAAAACAACAAAAAAACAACCCCAAACTTGTCACTTGGAAGGAAATATGTGAGAAGGAAAGAAGAGGCTTCTTGTTGAACATGTTTGCCGATAATCATGGTAACCATAGAGTCAATAATAACGTATTGTTGTATCACATATTAAAAGGGAAGGTGATGGGTCTGTGTGGAATAGAACCATTTAGGAAAAGAGTAGGATTCATTCTCTTTAGTTCAGGTTTAAGACCTCTAGATCAAACAATGGAAATTTCCAGTGAAGATTTGTACAACACCTTGTATTATGTAACAAATAAGGAAACTTTTCCCTATCTATGTGTTTACTGTATAGCAAGAATCTGGGAAAAATACAGACATTTATGGGTCCCATACTGAATTCAGCCATATATAGAATTTTGGAGTTAAATCTTTCTGACGTATTAAATGCCACAGCATTACAGCCTCAGGTAATTTATTGATGCATCTGGAAGTTATGATTGGTGGATATAATTAAGCAATTGCCTAGGAGACTGAAAAATCAGAGGTATGGTTTTTGTTGTTATAAAGGCTTCTTGTAATGGAGCCTCTATAATACAGTATTTACCCTTAACAGAAGACACACCAAAATAAAAAAGATATTAAAAAAAAAAAAAAAGGTGGCTGAGCTTGGAAAAAAAAGAAGGTAATACAGTGTGTCAAGACCAGACCATAGTCTAATGCTTTTGAATCTCTCTTGAGCATTGTTCCTGGATTTCAGTCTGGCACATACACTTAACCTGTGTGATTCCCTTCTGCGTGCCTCACCAGAGATGCTATAATCATTCAAATAATATTTCCAACCAAAAAGATGAGAGGTCTCATGACTGATGTCTTAGAGGACTAGTGTTTTAGAGCAAACTGAAGCGTCTGACAAGAGCCTTAGGCTTTCTATTTCTGCGATACACGAAGTCTGTAAACAACTTACATATGCCACTTGCTTGGTGCCAAATGCTTGCAGCCAGGTTAGTTGAGTCTTTAGAAACTCTAGGGAGGAAAATATAAATGTATCCTGGTTTTTTTATTTGTATTTTTTTATGGATTGTTAGTTTTCTCAATGCTGTTGGAAGGCTTTAAAGAAGATTGGTCCATATGAAGTTTATAAAAGAACACCCGAATGATCTGCTAGGCTCTGTTTCCTTCTGTTGTTTTGCCATAAAGAAGATATTTCGATTAGAAGTCAGACTTATAAATTGAGAAAAGTGTCTATAATGATGATTGTGATAGGCTTTGAAAAATAAACATATACATTTATCTTTAGCTGTGATCTTCTTAGGTAGGGCACAAACTAGGGATGGGAATGTTTGTTGGCATTTGATCTACAAAATTAACTCATAGATATCTTAGGAATTTTTTTTTTTTTTTCCGGAAATGGTCTAACCACTCCATCCCATGACTATTCAATGGTGCTTTTATATGTTCACTTGTACCAACAGAAGAGACTGCTATAGATTGCAGTGCTTTAAATTTGTGCTTGAAAAGCACATATTATGTGTTTTTGTAAAGCAACACTTGACATCTCATTAACATGAAATAGAGTTGTTTCCTTGCAGACTTTTCATTTGAAGTTTTAGTAATTCACTTTGATGTAGGAAATACTAGTTAGCAGGAGTTATTGATAAATAACAACTTACAGCCTAAAAGCCAGATTGTGCTTAGCTCTTGCATTGCTATAAAGAAGGAAGCAACTGTCTTCCTCCTATGCCTTATGACAGCCTTGTGAGCCATCTGTGAAATCTGCTGGAAGATAGCTTAGAGATGTCTTCCCTTGCATCAGTCCTGAAGATTGTCTCTTCTAAAAAGTGGTTGTCTTTAAAGATCATTTATGTAATACAACTCAGCTTGCTAAAATGCATTTGGAATATGAACCAGTCTGATGCCTCATAGATTTGTAAGTAAAACATTGTCCATATTAAGTCCTGTATAAGATAATGAGACATCTTTTATGTTGTGAGACTATATGTTTCACAAATCAACAAATACAAGATCTTAAATTAAATTTATATTTGGGGGGAAGATGGACAGGGGAGGCAAATGTGGGGCAAGAACTCTCCCAAAGGTTATAGATCTTTCTTAACAAAAATGTGTCAGTGGCATCACAGCTTCTTAAAGTTCAGTTTCTTTTGTATCTTTCCTCCTAATATTGCAGTACGTCTGCCAGCTCAGTACATGACTAATACTTATGAGAAATTTGCTGTAAATTATCGCCATGATTATGCAAATAAAGAAGTGCATATGATTCTTTAATATCATATGAGTCATTAGAGAGTAAGATACTTTGTAAAGAAAGATAAACAGATTGCTCAATGCTGTTGGAGAGGTGCTGGTGATCTCACACCTCAAGATCCTCTGTGCTGGCTGAGTAGACCTATCATGGTCTGCTTTCAGGGTTCATCCTAACCTTGTTCTACCAGAATCATAGAATCATAGAATCATAGAATTGTCTGGGTTGGAAGGGACCTCAGAGATCATCATGTCCAACCCTTGACCCACTGCTGCAGTTGCTAGACCATGGCACTGAGTGCCACATCCAGTCTCTTTTTAAATATCTCCAGGGACGGAGAATCCACTTCTTCCCTGGGCAGCCCATTCCAATGTCTGATCACCCTCTCCATGAAGAAATTCTTTCTAATATCCAACCTAAACCTCCCCTGGCACAACTTGAGACCATGCCCTCTTGTCTTGTTGAAAGTTGCCTGGGAGAAGAGCCCAACCCCCCCCTGGCTCCAGCCTCCTTTCAGGGAGTTGTAGAGAGCGATGAGGTCTCCCCTGAGCCTCTTCTTCTCCAGGCTGAACACCCCCAGCTCCCTCAGCCTCTCCTCACAGGACTTGTGCTGGAGTCCCTTCACCAGCCTGGTTGCCCTCCTTTGGACCTGCTCCAGGACCTCAATCTCCTTCCTGAACTGAGGGGCCCAGAACTGGACACAGGACTCGAGCTGTGGCCTCACCAGGGCTGAGTACAGGGGCAGAATCACTTCCCTGGACCTGCTGGCCACGCTGTTCCTGATCCAGGCCAGGATGCCATTGGCCTTCTTGGCCACCTGGGCACACTGCTGGCTCATGTTCAGCTTCCTGTCAATCCAGAAGATTACCTTAGTGTTGAAGAGGGTCAGTTACATTATCAGAACCTTATTTTAGGTCTTTTGGGGGATATATTTTGTGGCATATGTTGTGCCAGTGGAGATGGAGAAACTCAGCTAGGGCTTAGGAGTGGGCCTCTGTGTGTATATCCTGAAGTCTTTAAAATGTATACCCTTCACTTAGCTTTATCTGTGGAAAAACTGAACAGTTTTATTCTGTAAAATAAAATTAAAAAAAAAGTTTTAAATAAAGAAGGCTTCTATTCTTGTTTGCTGTTTGAAAGGGAAGAGAATGTCTTATCCTTGTCTCTCCTCTGAGGTCTAGCATTGCAAAGGCATGGAGGAGGCATGGCTGGTGCCACCTGTGACTCTGTGCCATTCCTTAGGAAGTTCTTTGTGTTTAAGGACAAAAGAACAAAGTGTGTCAAACACTGAACTGCTCTGATTGAGGAGGAGTATAGATAGGGAGAAGACTGACATTGGAAGTCAAATAACACTTAAAGCCTCAGCTTTAACTCAGAGATAATTAATTTAGAAAATTGCCATATTGTCTTGTATAATTTGGTTTTGCCTCGTGGTTGTACTAACATATGGATTTATTGTTCATGTATTCACTTAAACCTTATCCAGACACTGATGCTAGTTGACTTACATTGATTCAGCCTTTATTTGTAAGAGCGAAGCACCTTAAAATAAAACAATGTTTCTGCAGATATTGTCACCACCTGTAAAGATCAAAAATTTTTATGAGACAACAGTAATAATCTGTTGGAATCACTGTCTTTAAAAAAAAAAGTTTGAGGTTATTAGCCATATTCACTGTTTAAGTTACTCATTCCAAACTATGAATATTCACAATTCAGTTGTTTCATAGCCTATTTTCCGTGCCTTTTAATATTAGAGAAATTCATGTTATAAAATAATTTTTGCTATTGTCACAGCTTTTCTGGTTGTTTTTGCAAATTACAGATTGTAATGTTTAAAAAAAGTAATAGTAATAGAAGCAATGAAGACAAGGCTTTTGATTACTCATATAATGAAGCTTGATACATTTACAGGCAAGATTACATGCTGAGGCTGCTTGCAGTTGCTGGAATTTATGCTCAGTAGGTGAGGAGAGCTCTTCCAGCCTTATAGCCTACAATCTGGGAAGGCCAATACATAGTTCTAGATACCATACTGCCTGAAAGAAAGATTTCTTGTTTATGTGATAAATAATAACATTTGTTTTTGGGGGAGGTTTTTGGGTTTTTTTTGATCCTTCCTGAAAAGGTTAGCTACAGAGGCCTCAGAAATGTGTAGTAAACTAGAGTAAAGTTTTAGTGAGGATGAAGTCTTGCTAAGTACATGGTTTCTGTACCTTACCTATTGCTAAGTGCCATTCTGCAGTTCAGAGGGTTTCCTCCACAAACTTATTTGACTTACTTTTGTTAGCCATTGCTGTCTCTTATAATTCCTTTTATTGTTTGGGCCATAGTCTGCTGTCAGGAATAATATTTTTTTAGATACAAACAAAAAAAAATCCCTGTTGGGATTGATATTGAAGGGAAGTAGTTGTGATTCAGGGACGTTGGGTCATAGTGGATTGTGGAGTTTGAAAAAATATTTACTGTCATTTGTTGTATGAGGATACATAGCACTTATGTTAACTAGACCCTTTTGGACTATACTGCTTTTGCAAAATGGATTGAGACTGCCAAAGGCTTGAGTTAGATGATCAAGTCTGCCAGTGTCAATCCTCTGTTCCTAAATTTAGGATCTGAAAAACTGTAGCTTTGATGTAGTGTCTAGTGTCCATATGGAACAGGATGTTATTTTCATGAGATTGTCCTCAGAAAGTTTTAATCAGCCTACATTTTCAGTGTTGTCACTTAAAGAAGAAAATAGGAATATAAATAAAGTTTCTTGATTTCTGGGTACTGGATGCAAGTGATCTTGGATTCATCATATTCCTACACATGGAAGCCTAAAGAAGAGTTTAAGGGTCTCACTGTATTATAAAATACTGTTTTATAGAAGAAACAGTGCTGTTTGAAACTATTATTTTTGAAAGAATGAAGAAACTACATTCCGTTAGTCCTTATCAAATGCTAAGAGTATTAAGTCATGAATTAAGCTGAACAAAGCTTTTATGACATTTTTGTCATAGTGGCTTTACTCCAGAATTCCTCAACATTTCTAAAGGTGCATAATATTTCACTGCTTATAATCCTTCTAATCACTACATCAAGTGTCTGAAAATATTAAAAGGTGGCACTTTTTCACTCCTTTCTTGTCAACAGTACTAAATCAATCTGAAAGCAAAATAATTACAGTTCACAATATGTACAGATTATTAGGCTTCTTAAGAGATTTCAGGAAAAAAAATTACAAATCTAACTAACAGGACTTTGATGGTTGTCAGATTTAAATTTTTTATATTTTTAACATTCCTGTGCAATTTCAGCTTGCTTTACTTTCTGTGACCTCGGGGTGGTACCTCCACCAAATGAGAAAGGTTTTCTTAACATTAGAGCAAGAGTTGAGAAACCCTACATCAATACATTTCTTGCATCTTTGTATGTCATTTTTTTATCAAGCTTTGCCTTGTTTCTGTCCTAAGACTGTAGAGGTATACGCTGGTAGCAGACAAGGACTTGGACTTGATTTTCAGTGTAAAATAAAATAAAATAAAAATAAATAATAATAATAATAAAAAAGTGCAGGTATATCTTGCAAAAATCCTAGATATAATACCAACCAAAGAAGTATAAGTATTTTAAACGTTGTGTTGTACATTACCATTTACCACATGTGAAACGCAATCATCTTTTTATCTTTTTAGGAGGCAATGGTCTACTGTTTTAGTGGAAAGATAATAAAATATTATAGAAAATAAAATAGTAACTTACTTTCTTCACTGCCATTCTTTAAGTTATGAAATATAACCAACGTTTCCTTATGGTCTTCCTTGGTCTCATGAGATCATCTCCTATAGAAGGATAGACTGATTATTTTGGTCTCTCACCCAGAAGACCAGGTAGGTCCTTGCTGTAGTGTTGTTGAAAGTGCCATAGTCCAGAGCTGTGCAGAACAGCTCACTCTGGATCCATCAGCCAGTGTCCAGCTATCAAGGTCTGATCCTACTGATGCATCATGTCTTTCTGTCTTATATTCCTCTGTGTATTTTCAAATCTGATCAGTATTTCTCATTCACTCATGGGCTTCAGGACAGACTTTTTTTCTTCTTTTCTCTATATGATATTATAGCATGACTCAAGATTGCAGAATCCAGCTGTATTGCATTTTAAAGTATTTCATTGTGGTAGGAGAATAGGCAATCCAGAGGTGATTCTATGTGAGAAGCTTTAAACTAGATTTTTTTTTTGCATTAAAATTTAGGCTTATTTAGAAAGATGCAGTATCATAAAGCAACAGCCTTTTCAATTCTTTATGTAACATTAATTTTAAAACCAAGTACCTGGACTGTTGTTGCTGGAACTTTGCTTCAAGTAGGTAACTGAAAAGGTAAAAATAAATCTGTGTTTCAAGAGTCGACCCTAGAAAGCAATGTGGTCGCAGTGTCCTACAACATTTATAATGAACTTTTCTTACCAGTTTTGAAGATTATTTGTTATCTACCCTGAGCTGCTACATATTTTATGTCACCACTGGCAAAAAAGTTTTTGTAGATTTTCAAGTCATTCTATGTTTATTCACTGCTGGAAGGACATTGTCACTTGGAATCCAGCAGTCATACAGTAGGATAAAAAGGCTTAGCTTTCTGTGAATGGGTAAAAGAAAAAATTGATGACCTTTGATTTTCATTTGATAGAAATCGATCTGTGAGATTTGACATGTGTACATTCAGTTTGGAATGGTTTTATGTGCCAGGAGTAAGTACACCATTTATAATACTGGATATGAGGCTTCAAATATGAGTTTATGATACGATGCTGAAACAAATATAGCATACAGGAACAGAGAAGTGCAGCAGAAGGTTTAGCTTCTTCTGTGAAATGTTGTGTATTTCATATTTACGCAGCCTGGAGAATTCCATTTACTTCATATATTTGTGTAAAAAAATATTCTTATTAGACCAGTAAGTACTGTTGGAAAAAAGCAGTTTGCCTTGAGGGACATAGTGTTTCTCACTAAGAAAGATGCAGTAAATTTTTCACAAAAACATGTTGAAAACAGTAGTTGTTGTTTTAGTCTAACTATAGTAGTAGGTGGATAGCTTTGAATAAGTAGTGGTTATGATGTAGAGATGTTTTAGGTGGAGATGGAGGTAACTCTGCCTTTGACTCTCTGGGTCAGAAGCAGAAACAGTACTCAGTATGGTCAGCAGAGATATAAGACATGAAAAATCCATTTTGCTGTAGAATCAATGTCAAGACTTTTGTCAGCAGCAAAAATAGCACCCTAAAAACCCTAGCATAGCCTAAAGTGAGGCCACCATAGTGTTCCTTCCTACAATGGAATATAGGTAGAGAAATCATTAAACAATTACAATTCATAGGAAAGATAAGCATACCTTCAATTAAAATTTCCAGCTTCCATTTATGACATCTTTCATATACAGGTAAAGTGTTCAGTACTTTTTCTCACAAAAGAGCACTTAGTGGTTGTGAATTATTTTTAAACTTCTGTTGTTTAGCTGACATAAAAGTTGCTTCATGAAAAACTGAACTATACCTGACTTTAGGAGAATGTAGATTACTGTAGACTACTAAACATCCATGTGATGTACTGCACTGATTAAGGATATAGAATCCTTCTTTGTCTCTATTCCCTCTTCTTTGTGTTATATCACATTCATATATTTCTGGGATAGCTGATACCTGGGATGCATATTAAAGTATCTAGACAGAACAACCTAGTTTCCCAGTATTCTTATAGAATTTGCTATCAGTTGGAAACAAACTGATCATCTATTACATGTGACTGTATGGTGCCAGAATTATTATTCTTCTGGATATGTGGTTAAAAAGGCATAAGGATCCTTAGCCAACTGCTAGTGTGTTCATCTATGTTAGTACAATATTAATAAAGTGACAGCAAATACAAGCAACATATGCTTTCAGGATGTCATTATTTTCAATAGGCTACTTGTTGGTTTGTTTTGTTTTTTTTCCTAATCATGCTTTTTCTTTTATTAATAGTATGTTTAAAATTATTTTGTTCCTTTGATTTCAGTAAATTACATTTGGTGTAAAACGTGTGTGTGCAAATGGGAGAAAATAACTGTGTTGAAATTAATTTAAAAGTAGTACTGATATAAAATACAAGTTTCAGGTTTTAAAACTTTCATATTGGCATAATAATTTTAATATCACAGTAGTTATATTAATTGCTATTGCTATATAGTACTTACTTTAAAATATAAGAATTTAAAAAAATCTTTACATGCCAGGATATCTGTACTGAAAGGACATAGCACTACCTGCAGTTCCCAAGTATAGAGGAAACTGTTAAATCTCAGCTTGTATTTTAAGTCTAGGAAAAAAGAATAATAAAGAACAAAGGAGTTAAGCTCTGGACGGGAGAAGAAAAAAAGATTAAATTAAACTGGTCTGAGGTAATTACTTTGTTGCTTTTGTTTTTCTGTGCCCAGAAAACTTAATCATTATAAATTAAGTATTGAGTTTTGTTCTTATCATTAATAGGAAGGAAAATGCTATTTGAGTTTAAGCTCTGCAAAAGTAAAAAACCTGAAGATTCTTTCTAGTATTTGATGTATCTTAGCCAGGTTGAATTTTTTGCACACCATGTTGGAATTTGTACTGTCAACTAGCTTTTTCTACTCTGTAGTGTAAAGTTCTTTAGCTGACTGACTGAATTTTTTTGTAAATCATGTTGGATTGCTTGAAAAAGGACTAGGACCTAAACTATGAAACTTTAATAGTTTTTCCAACAATATCTTCAGGGAAGGGATAGTTGGAGAGCGATGATAAAATTTTATAATTTCATTAATTATTCTGGCATAAAGTAAAATTCAAATAAAACAAAATAGTAAAGTTGCAAGAGGAACAAATGTAATCCATGAATATAGATAAAACCTACAATTTTTTAGAGATTTTTTTTCAAATATTGCTGTTCCCTGACATGATTGCAGAGTTACAAATTCCTGCAGTGACAGAATTCCCATTGACCTTACAAATCTGATAGCTAACATCATCAGCTAAGCAGAGATAGGAGCTACTCTCAGATGATTTCCTCTCCTTCGTATCATTCACATCTGAGCACAGTGGAATTTACAGTGAACATGGGAACTGGCCTGAAGGGAGACACAGCTCATCTGTCTCATGGGTGTAAGAGTCTCCCAGGGTCTCATCTGTCAGGGTGCAAGTGGGATTGCATAGGTTCACTTGCAGTCCACATCCAATGGTCACATTAATCATCAATACAGACAGAAAACTCATTAGTTCTGAAATTAATTATACTTAATCCATTTTTACACTTGCAACATAATTTGGAATTTAACCTAACATCACTAATCAAACCCATTTAGTAAATAAGTAGAAGAAATGAGGGTTTGTTCTGGGATCTTTTTTTGTTTGTTGCCCTGGAAAACCTGATTCAGTAATCTGTATTCATTACAAACTAGCTGGCTAAGAATCAAGACATGCTTAAAATAAAGAATTTGTTGAACAAATTAATGAATACTTTGCGAAGAAAAAATGTTTAGTATTTGTCAATGTTGAGTGAGATTGAATTTAAGTTACAAATATTAATTAAACTTGTCAAACGAATTAGTGATTTCTCATGGAGGAGATTAGGTTAGTCATTTTATAATTCAGCTTTATTCTATTAGTAAGTGCCAAGTGAAGGGGAAAAATACTTTAACAATTGCTAGCAGTTTTGGCTTATTTCAGTGAAATATTTCAAAGCCATCCATGAGGTGTGTTAAATTTCTCAATTCTGTGAACTTTTAAAAACTTGAGTAAAAAAGATATCTTTACTAAAAATTTATACTTATTGACAGTTTAAGGACAGAAAACTTGAATCTTGAGATCTATACAATGTACTTAATATTGCTAAATTGCAACTAAGTTGCAAACATCTTATATCCTATAAATGGGGCCCAATTGATTTTACAAAAAATTGTAACCAAATATTCTAGACTTCAGAGAAGGAAACCACCTAACTTTTAAATTAAACAAATCAAGTAAATTATAATAATAACAAGACATAACTGCAATAAAACTCTGCAATCTTTATTTCTTCTTTACTTCCACTCCGCAATGATGCTGCAGTGGTAAACCTTTTTTCTTTTCCTTCTCTGTTCATGTAGAACAAGCACAAGAACAATGTGTAGATGTGAGTAGATATAATGCACAAGACACTTTCTTACTTTCTGTGTCTTTAACTGTAGATTTATATTAACTGAGTTCCATCCAGTTTCATTTAGGGGAAGAAAAAAAAAGAAAAAAAAAAAAAGAAAAAAAAAAAAGAAAGGAATTAAAATTTCACAAAAGGAAAGAGGCTTAATTTCTGAAAATGAAACTAGCTGGGAAACTAGTGTCTGTGACTCAATTCACAAGTACAGCTTTCCATGGAAATCAGCTACCCAGTGTTGACCAAAGTGTAGTTTTGATCACTTCAAGAGTAAGGATTTTTGACTCTATACAATGTGATTCTAGGTGCTGAGCAACCTGATAGACATTCCTACTCTCTCATAGTCCATCATCTACTGCATTTGTTATTTCTTTCATGTCTTGAGGTATCAGATGAAACACGGCCATAACACCATATTGCCTTTTGGTTTATACCTATGAGTGATTAATACAATAAGCTGGCCACAAATGAATATACAGAACAATGAAATATATATATATATATTTTTTTTTTTCTCCAAAATAGTTTAGCAAAGGAAAGAAGGAACTTAGATTTGTTCCCTATTAGATTCTTCGCTTACGATCTTTAAAATTAAGCCTTAAAAATAAGCTTTTAAGAATCACACTGGAAAATCAAAATCGGAGTACTAAAGAAATATAAAAGCATAATGCAAGTCTGATTTTCTTATACTCATACAGATTGAACAAGCTGAGAATGAAATAAACCACCACTATGAACAAAGCAAGCACTCTCTCTTCTAGCTTTGTTTACAATGATCTATTTAGATTCCTAAGCATTTCTGACTGTTTGTACCTCTTAAAATATGTAACCTAAATGTCTTCTTTTCTTACCTGATTATGAACTTGATTATCACCTTGTACACAGTGACAATCTCAGGATCTGAGATACAAAATGAAGAGTTTAGCCATTGAATGCATCTGTTTCCATGGAAAAAGCAGTACTGGTACACTTAAACTGCCTTCTGAACAGTTCATATTATGAAGATTCAGATACAAAGGGCCACTGCCTCAGGACTTCACCATTATTGGAATGTTTCTTCATATTCCATGCATTACATTATGTATGAAAAGACAAGGCTAAAACACTGAGCTTGCAAACATATGTGTGCTTAAATTTAAGCATTTGACCAATTCTTTTGAGTTTCAGGAAACTACCATGTTCTTTAAACTAAGCATGAAAGCATTGGAATAGGAAAACAGACTCTTAGAAAAGAATAAATAGAGTATATATGATCAAATAGCCATCTGAAAAGTATTGGATTTGAGCTGTGAAATTGTTGCCTATGTGTGTTTCACTACATAAAACTTGAGTGATCATTACTGTTTCCTGGAAGTTTCCTGATTGTGCTGAAATTGTGCAAGCAATTTAATAGAATGCTGTAAATCAAGTTGCAATAAATGATTTGGCCTTTCTTTGTGCCATTTATAAATGTCTGGTTTGCATGTGCTATGAGGAACATAGATCATAACCCAGGGAAAAGGAATTAATGGCAACAGAACTTGTATAGTGTAATCTCATTGTCATGTTCTTGCCTACCACTGGGTGCTGTGTGTGTTTTCTGAGCAGGTGGAAAGTGTCTTTCCCTACAAGTGACACTGTTAATGAGCAGGTGGAATTTTAGGTAGAGCATGAATGTAGGGATGGCTTACAAATTCAAATGATCAGCCGTGCCACCTCTTACAAATTGTGACAGTCAAAGACAATTGCATTATTGTATGATTTTAAGTGCAAGAAGAATTAGACTTTAGCTACAGTTTTCCATCTGTTCAGCAAGTTAGATGATAAGTAGAACATTTAGGTGAGTGCAATTACCATGCGGTATAAAAAACATAAGTTACTTTACAGACAACTGGTGTCCATTTTCTCAGTGCAAAGTCAGTCTATCATGCTTTTCTTGATTTTTAGAGTTTATTTCTCTGAACAAAATCTAGATTTACAAATCCCAGTATTAGATCTTGAATAATATAGTAAGTCTTGATTCAGAAGTGGGCACAGAATTTCTTTGTTTTTCTGTCTTGTTGCTATTTATTCTCTTCTGGTGTTGATTGCCCAGCTCCTGTGAGTGAGTGTGTGTTTTATCTTACTCCCATGTAAAACTTTTGGAATCCAGTTCACTGGTTTCCATGTTCAACTCCTGTCAGCACATAGTTTTGTTTGGGATTGCAGGGAACACTATGATTTGAGCACTTTGGCTGTGATTATGTACTTGACAGTGCTCTACTCTTTCACTCATCGACTGTGATGAGAATCAGTGTATGCAGCTTGCTGTTTGTAGAGTCAGAGTTCCTTCTGCTAAGCTTTCTGCTCTTTTGAAATTGTAATCCCTCTGGACATCCTATGAAGGATAAGTCTAATACATCTTTTGAAGAGTTGTCTCTTGATTTTACAGTTTGGACTGTACAACAACATTTTTGAAGCTGAGTGAAGATACACATGCCACCTTGACTTATCTTAATCTTAGTCGGAGATTCATTTGGCTTGAGGTCATCTGTCATTCAGAAGGGATAAAGCAAACAACCCACATTATCAATGTTTAGACTACAGTATGCAAGCTTGGAAAATTGAACTCCTTGTAAAGTGGCTTTTTAATAAATATGATGATTTCAAAGATGTTTATCTTGGTTTTACAGTGAAATAACTTTCTATGGGAATGTTTAGCCTAAGACTAAGGACTTAAGGAAAATCATAGTTTTACAGTCTGGATGAGAACAATCAAACAGTGATCTCAAAATTACAATGGTTGCTTGACAAATACTATAGAAAGAGTGGAAGTTCAAAGAATTTTAAGAACCTATTGACTCCACAGGTTTTATTATATTATTAACACAGCATAGTCTTTTAAGTAAAATAATGATAGAGGAAATGCATAAAAACTGAAATAATGTGAAATGAAATGTCTGTGGAAATATTGCAAAATACTGTTTTTTGAAATACCAGCATCTGTGTCAATTTGAGTGTGCTACTTGTAGAAATTCTGTTAGAGAAATATGTCAAGTAATGACAGGATTGGTTCTTCTGACTTTATTAAGTGAAGTTTAAGACAGTCTTGTCACTTAACAAATGTCACTGGATTTGAACAATGAAGTTGATAAGAATCTCAGAACTATATCTGGAAAGTTTTCTGGATCTACAGAATTCAATCACAATGTTTAAATCAAGTTAGCAAGAATTCAGAATTTCACTTTACAATTAGAATAAAACAAATCTACATAAATCCTTTATTAACTTCCTATGGTGTTTAAGTTGTTTTCAGAAATGTTTTAATTCCTGACTAACTTAAGTAAGTATAAGATGTACCTACTAGTACCTCCAAGGGCTACTTTTATTCCTTTGACTCATATTGCTTTGTTTCTTGCTCTCGTTAACCTTATTCCCTTCACCAGTGATGACAGTCATTATGTTTTCTTCCTCCCTGTCCTTGCAAAAAGGCCCCTTTATAACAATATATACACTAATGTTTTCGACAAAATTCTTTTCTCCTTTAAAATGCTCATGGACACTTATTGTAATGAGGATGTGAAGTGCACCTTACTGAACTCCTGCTGAGTGTTTCATCTTCAAAACCAGTACCTGAAATTTTGATCACATAGGAGACTATTTGGTCTTAATGGAGGAAGAAACACCAGTGCTGTGAAGCAAAAAGAATGATGCAAATAAATACTGGGACGAAGATTGCTTTGTGAGAGTTGAAAGTGAAAATAATGTGTTTAATTCAAAGCCAAAATAAATAAATAAGGGAAACCAACATGTGAGCAGTTGTTAAATCAGTCTGTACTGCTGGAAGCTTTCCTTCTTTTTTTTGTTTTTTGTTTGTTCTTTTATCTGCTTGTTTATATCACATCTATATTTTATATCTTTTTTTTTTTTTTTTTTTTTTTTTTTGCACTAAGAATCACCATTTTATAGGTTTAGAAATTATATGTTAGATGTCATAGTCTAGATAGGACATTTTAGTCATGTCTTGAAAAGTCTTGAAAATATTTTCATGTTTGATGAATCCTGACTCAGTTTTTTTGGTTGATGCTGTAGAATATTTAAAATGTGATAAATTGCAGCCTAGATCAGTGCACATTAAACATGGTGACATTATTGAGGTTATTTTTAATTATTTTCCTTAAAAAACTCACATTGTTATTGGAGGCTGAAAGAAATTATACTCTAATTCTGTGCAAGACTGTTCTCCAAATGCTTCTTTTTTTCAATAAGCTATTGTTTCAGATTTTTAATTTGATTTTGCTTTCCTCCTTTGTTTGTATGCTGTATTCATTTGCCTTGATATTTTATTCTTTTTGTTCTGTGTTTGCTTTTTATTTTTCTCTGTAAAGCAAACAGCATGGGATACAGAAAACAAACTAGAGAGAAAAATGAATACTCTGACTATTTGTCTCGAATTATTTAGGAGCATGAAATTACATTGGCATTTATTTGCTTATTAAGAACAGAACAGAAGAGGCTTGTGTTCTCATATTTCTCATCCTTCTCAGAATGTACACTAATGTGGCAAACTATACTCAATAGGAAATAATTCACAACTTCTGTGTACAGACTTTTCTCTTTTTACATTATTTTGGTACCTTGATCTGTTATGTCTTTTAGGTTTTTGTCATGGCAACACCTTCCCCTAGGGGTTTGAATATACATGTGACTGATGAGGTTGTATTAAAAAATAAAATCCTTCTGGTTATTTAGATCAGATACAGGGCCTGGCTTTCATCAGGATACTGAACATGTCTCTTTTGTAGGGCTCTTGGGATCACTTAAAAATTATAAAGCCAAAATTTATGTTGTCAAGGTAGGATATGCCATGTCATAACTGTCATTGCTGAGTCTGAAACAGTCCTGAAACATCGTGGAAACATTTTGGAAAACCTAAAAAAAAAACCCCAGAAGAACAAACAACAAAACCAAAATCAAACCAAACAACAAAAAACCTGAAAACCCAAAAACAGGCGAAAAAACCAGAAACCAAACAAAAAAAAATAAAACCAAACCCACAAAAGAACAAAAAACCACCTTCACCCCCAAAAAAGGCCCAAAAGCAAACCCAGTAACAACAACAACAAAAAAACCCTGGGAAGAAAACCCACAAAAAAACCCAAAAAAACCCCAAAAAACAAACAAAAAACCCCCACAACAACAAATTAAAAAAAGAAACAAAATTAAGCCCTATAAAATCAGGATCTTCAAGTACTCTATTTGCCAGTGTTATGACTGCCATCGTGGCTATATTTTGCCATTAGGTCAATATGCTTTTCCAGAGTATTTCGCTAATTAAAATTATAATAGAAACCCACAAACCAAATTTAAAGAGACGGGTGGATTTCTATACTTCTACTCTGAATATATTTCACTTTTGTAAATATTATATATACATTGATAGTACTTATTAATAGCTGCATATACATACCTGTGTATAGGCTTCTGTTTATGCGTAAACACACATAGAGCTGTTTAGTAGTTGACACCCATGGCATATGAAGAATTTGCAGTTAATTCAGTTGCACACTGTACAATTGTACAATACTGTTCACTTTCTAATGCATCTTAAATGTCATTAGTCTCAGGTATTTCCAAAAGATGTTGTCCAAGAAGATTCATTCCCCTATAACAAAGGGATCTAAGAATGAATGAGTCAATGGATCAACATGGGATATGTTGATGCTTTTCTCTCAGCTAAAGGGGAGCTAGGGCTAGATGTTTACCCTTTTAGGTGTTTGAATCATGTTCAGTAAATTCCATCATAAATGCCCTGAATCAGTTTTCTTGCTATCCTTCTGCTAACTTTCTTCTTATTAAAGACTAATTGTACATTTGTGTGTTTTGATCACTGAAATATAAAATACCACTTCATCTTCCAAGAAGGAAACATGATGTGTTTGTTAAGAAGGAGAGAAAGCACTGTCACAGAAATGACTGAAATCTTCAGGAAGGAACTTGTGTGTGAAGATTAAAACAGCTGAGATGGTGGTTGGGTATTTTTTCCCCCTCTCTCTGAAGGAAAAGAGTGAAAGATCATGGGAATGACAGAACACTGTGAGTAGTCAATTATTCTGAAAGACCAGATGAGACATTTTCACACCTATTTATCATTATTTCCATAGCCAGAAACAGTATTTCATGAAAGGAAATCCTTAAAACTATGAATATTTCTCTGTTCCTTGATTTTGTTAGTGTTTTATTTAAATATGATATTCTACGTCAGAGAGGCTTTGTGTTAGAGAAGGAACTTTCCTTACTTGAGAAACAAAGTAAATTCTTTAAAAGTCTGCATTTTTCTTCTGATTGTTGCTGGAGAAGTAACTATGACTGATGGAAAGAATTTGATTTTTATTATTTGATATATTTAGATGTTGTTGGATGAATAAAGACATTATTTTATTTCATTTTAGAAATAGTTGGCTACTTATTTTCAATACTTCATGTGGATGACAGAAGGTGTACATAATACAAGGAAATAATTCCATGATGTTGATAATAGTTTTTCCTTGAAAAGAATCTCAAAATTTTGTGAACTAGCAGAGTTTGCTTAACTTCTTTGGGAAGAAGCTTTATCAGAGGATATATTTTAACATTTCCATTTACTATAGTCAATGGTTTTGTTAATCTGCAGTAAATCATCTAGCGTTCTTCTGCCTCTAGTGTGGGATTATGATGAAAATCTGCTCTCCTTGCTATAAATCCAGTAAGAAAACAACTGTTAATTATATTCTGTTTGTATTTATGCCTTCTGGGAACCATCCATATTGTACTATGTATCAAGTAATGCATATGCTTGTATTTTCATCTGAGTTATTAATTAATTCCAAGCTACATGCTTTTCATTTCAGTGGTCTAGTTATCTATGTTTTACAGCCATGGTCAAGATAATTACTTTGAGTCCCTGCCACAAAGAGAAATAGCCCTGTGCACTGGGGTGACCGTGCTTGTACTCATGCATAAAGAGAGGGTGTAGACTTTTCTGACATATTTACTGACAATGTGACATTTAAAGACATTTCAATGCATTGATACTACAAGGGGTGTTTTTTCCCATCTCTTTTTTAATAGGAGGGGCCTATTCAAGGAAGAAACAATTCAACATTCTTATTCTTTTTCCTTTAAGCACTGTGTAGGAAATTCCAGAACTTTTCTCAGGAAGATCCATTCACTGTGATGAGCTCATTAGCCATGACACAATTAAAACAAGAATTCTAACACTGAGTGAATAAAGAGAATAGCAAAATACCAAAGCCTATATTAATCTTCTCAAAAGCTTGAATGTGGTATGTTTGATGTACAGTGAACTATTTTAGTCTTCCCTGCAGTGGACAGAAAAAGCATCCTCTGGGACAGTGAAGGTTTGGATGAACTTGTCTGTGCTGCAGAAGTTCCTCTATCTACACCTACTGCTCATTTGTGTTATCCTGCAAGGCTCAGTGCCCAGTAGGTCTTAGCTGTATACCACTTGCAGTCAGAATTCATAGCCAAACAGTTCTAGTGGCTTTCTATTGGCTCCATCTTCAAAACACATCTGCTATTATTTTTCTGGAACTAATACTTCTGTGATTCTGGCTTCCTAGGTCAAGATAGCATTAATCATAAATTGCTTTATCATAAGAGATACCAGTGCCATCAAGTTAGTGGTGAGAGGTATAATGTGAAGCAAATCTGTCTTATTGAGCCAGGGTAATTATGAAGACTAACAGTACTGTGTTCCTGGTGTTCATAGTGCTAGTGGAATAGTTTGCATTCCTAACAACAAAGTATTCTTTAAAATCAAGTGTTTAATTTTTCTACAGAAAAAAAAAAAAAAAAGACATGTAAACTCTAATAAACAGCTTAAACTTGAATACTACTCACTTAGCATAATGAATCAGTTTTGGTCATCCTAGTAATTAAATCTGACACTGAAAATAGTGTTCTAATCTCTCTCTAATCTTCTAAGTAGTTAGTCATGCACTTCTCATCACTTATTTACTCTATGTTTCCTATATATGTGTATTAACCTGATTTTATTATTGGCTGCATTAATTACGACAAAGACCTTGAGACTAGTCTAGTAATCAATTTTTTTAAGTGTAAAATAAACCTTTAAATAATGCAAAATATTTTTTATCTTTCTCATAGCAAATATCCTACTGAATATGTGAATTTCTGCTCACAAGAATAAATCGGATGTTTTTAATCTCTGTAAATCTAGAATTCATTAGGTATGTGATTGGCCCATGGCAGAAACATGTTAACCTTGACCAGAGTTATCTTGAAGAAAAATACAACATATGGGAAGATATAAGAAAATATGTGTTGTGGGAGGTTCTTTTTACGGAATACAGATTCTCTGTGAAAGCTGCAGAGAAGATTAGAAAATTGGAATAGATCCAAACACAAAGAGATTAATAAACACATTTCAGCTAGCAAGAGAGCTGACAGACACATAGTTGCTACAATAAAGTATACAGCACCTTCCTCTCATTTTGTACATTCTAACTGGCATATAGTTGTTTGGTTTTTTTTAAAATTGCTTCATAAAATTTAATTGGGCTGCACATGTCTTGTATCTAGTTTAAATTTGTTTCAGTGGCCACATGGATCTAAGTAGAAAGTCAGTGCATTCTTTTCTTCTTAAACCTTAAAAATTATGCTATGGGATATGTGACATATAATACAAATACCTAGGGAATAGATGTACAAATAAAGGAAGATACCATAGTAACAAGAATATTTTTTTATGCATAATTTTTAAGGTGGCTACTTGCTAATTTCTTTTAAAGTATATTTAAAATAGTAAAAGCATTTAAAGTTCTGAAACAATTGTCTAACAATCTCTTTTGAAGTGTAGAAAGTAATACCTTGTTTCTCTTGAGTTTATAGTAGAGGCATGCTGCTAGTTGAATGCACATATGTAGGACAGAAGGCCCTGGGAACAGCATGCTGACCAAAATGCTTAAATGTTGTAAAAGTTAATGAGTGGAAGAAGACTTTTTCAGGTGGTGTGTCTTCATTGTGAGTGAGACTGCACTGTGTGAGGAGAGTTGAAGGGGGTGTGAATGAAGATCTCTCATTCTGGAATATTTAAATGAAAGAAAAGTACTTTGATCAAATCAGACTCAGAGTTGAGGCCTAAAATTGAACAATGAATAATGATATTCTGGAAAGTCAGGTCTGTTTTATGAAGTCGATAGAATGCACAAAAGAATATCACAAGTCAAACTGGGAGATACACTCTTACTAGTAAGCAAAAATGTTTGTTTATGTATCAGAAACTTGTTCTGTTCTGAAGTCAAGTGCAGTGAGATGAATGCAGAGACACAAGACGTAATATTTTTTCATGTGCTTCTAGGTATTTTTTTTTTCAGAAATCTATGTACTGCGCCTAATTTTCTTCACAGCAGCTGATATGCCACTGTGTTTTAGATTAGTCCGAAAGAGGACTGATAACACAGTAATTTTTTAGCTATTGCTAAAACAGTGTCAAGGCCTTCTCTCTTTCTCACTGTGCCCCATGCTGAATAGATGTAGTGTGGGCAGGAGGTTAGGAGGACACACAAACAGTCAGATGACTTGAAGTAAACAGTGTGATATTCCATGCCTTATAGTGTCATGCTCAGCAACGAAAAGGGAAAACGAGGAGATTTGAGGTTAGACATCTTTGCTCAGAACTGGCTAAGCATTGGTATACCCATGGGAGGTCTTACCCACACTCTAGTAATTGTCTTGCCTCTCCCACATGCCATTAAGATCTAGGAACTGTAGGGTTTGAAAGTACTCTATGATACATATAATATTCATTACAAGTTGAGAAAAAAGTGTATTTTATTTCTTACTCATGTTATGCGTTATGTATTATTCATTTTTATTGTTTACTATCTACTTGAAGTCCAGGGGCTAATCTAGGATTTGGCATGTGCAATAACCAAAAAAAAAAATAAACGATCTAAGAAAGCATTAAGCTTTTCTTTTCAAGTAAACTTTACAAAATAGGCTGTTATTAGAAGATTTTATGCATAAGCACTCTTAGCATTAGTGGATTTGGTTTGCACTGACTGGAACTTGGGATGTTCAAAGCATGGAGAACAGATCACTGTCAGAAAGAGGGAAAAGGTCCACATATGTCAAAGGATCTTTCTGTACATTGCCTGGCACGACCAACAAGGCTGTAAGTTTCCTGTGCAGCTCTTCCCATCTGAGAGGCAGTTGGGGAATGTCAGGGTGTTGGTAAATGTTCCAGTTGTTGATTTCTTCTTAAGAAACTCCTCTTACTTTGTGCAGGCTGTGTGCACTGTGTTCAGAAATACATGGTGCCAATGTTGAAGGCTTTGTTTCCATTAATTTACCTCCACCAGTTACCTACTACAAGACCTGGCAGAGATTGAGCTTTTTAGATACCTTGGAGTAAAATCTAAATCCTTATTTTCAGGATTTGATGACCAAGAAAAAAAAAATAGTCAGAAGTCTGACAAAGTCAGAAGAGCATCTATTCACATATGGATATTGACACTATACATGGCATGTAGAGCTATCAGCTCCTGTTGCAGAGGAAGTCATGTAAGCTGATGAGAACTTGCAATATTTGTCTTTGTATTGACATTTCAAGTAATACATCCAGACAACAAAAAGCTTTGGGCTGTTTTCTCATGGGACCTGACATTTATAGTTAATATTGGGAACTGATTTTGTATTCCTGCTTTAAGTGAATACCCACAGAATAATACGTATTACAGTCTTAGCATAAAATTTTTTGAGACTACAGTATGCTATGTTGTTTTATATCTATTAAGAAGATAATGAATTTAATCATGATATCCTCAGATTTTGAAAACATCTTTTTTCATCACTAACAGGTTTAAAAATCTCACAGTTATTTGCAAACATGTCTCTGTATACTTAATAGTCTTGGGGACAGACCTATATGGAAGCCCTGTAGATGGGTATTCAATACTTAATGATTCTGCTTGTTGCATGCAGTAATACTGGTGGAAAAGTGTTTGACCCTTGTGTCCACCTGCCAGCAATTCAATAAACAGGTTTTTGGCTGTATCTGCAATCTTTGCATGTTGTTTGAATCAAAGTTTTGGCAGAAAACTTTGATTGGATTTGCTGAAGATACTAGGATATTGAGTATCATATTCTCCAGAAAGAGTAAATCTAGAGATCTCACCTTACCTCACCATATCTCATTGGTGTCATTTAAGCATGCAGTTATTTTGCTTGTTTTTAAAATATACAGTGGATATGAAGAGAAGCTTGCATGTACACAAATTCAGTTTCCTGAGATGTTTGCTGTTTCAGAAACATGAAAGCAGTATGTTTTCTAAATAGTAGTTTAAAATTATATTAAAGAAAAACCCTTGCTTTATCTATAACTACCTGCATTAGTACTAGCTTACTAAGAATGATAGTTATCCTGATAAATTTTCTGAAGGACATGTTCAGTTTTATCAGCTTTGTTTTGTTACAGTTTGTTACATCTTAACATGTGTGTTTCCTTTAAAGAAAGGAACAAATAATTTGATAATGTGTTTCATTAGCAGATTATTTTTTTTAGTATACTCCCTATTAACCTAAGATACTTGTATAATAGCTTTGTTAGTAGTAGCTGTATTATTGAATAGACCTGTAGTTTAATACCTGGATGCAATATTAGTTTATATACTGCTAGTAGTCACGTTCATTTCCTAAACCTCTTTTTCCTCTTCTGTATTTCCTCTGTTGCACTGACAGACACCTTCTGTGATTTCACAAGTCTAACTGGCCATTCAGACATCTCTAAAGTCAAACAAAAAGTGAAATAGGCCTTTTTTTTCCTGTTTTCACATTTTTGTGTGCTGGAACTCACAACATCTAGAGAGTTAAAAAACAATAAGAAAATCAAAGGCAGAAATTGCTCATGGAAAACAATATGAAACACACATACCTGTTTTTTGCCATTTCCTTAGGCAAATGCTAAATGCTTAAAAAGTAACAGAATCATACTTGTATGTAAAAATTTATAAGGAAAGTTTTAATCTTCTGAGCCAGAAGAGAAGTACAATGGTAGGAACATAATTTTGCCTTTACATTTATACTAGTTGTGAAAATTTAGGGTTTTCTTCTGTTATATCCAGTGTCTTTGAATCCCAAGAACCTGAGGATAGTGCAGACTTTGGACTTTTCTCTCTGTCTATGTCTGCATTTCTGTCTTGGATCTTCTCTTTAGCATGAGTAGTTCTGTACTTTATATCTGAAGCTGCTGTCTTTGAAAAAAATTTACAGGTCAAAGACTTTGTTAATTATTTGCTTAATGGTAGTGCAAATTGCATCTGAGACTACTATGGGTGGAAACAGGTTGTGAGTTAGCATTAATTTTCTACTGAGGTCTTTGAAATAATCATGCTTTTCCTTTTCTTACATGACTGAGATCATGGAGTTTATGTCATGGGCAGGCTTCTGGCTTGCAGGGCATAAGTCAAGTGTACCATACATTCTCTTGTCTTCTGCCTTAGTTTGTTCTGGATGCCATTGCTTTTTTTTTTTTTTTTTTTTAATAGGCAAGTATTCTCTCTGAATTGACTGAAGAGGCAATCCAACCTATAGACAGATAAATAATAAATGGCACAGCAGGAAAAATAGGTTTGATAGGAAATCCTTTATGGTATGTGACAGATACAAGATGTATACCAGTCCCTCTCTCTTCTAGTTTGCTATTTGTACACAAAGATAAAATGTTTATTTATCTCGGAGGTCCAGAGAAGGAAATAAGGTGCTTCTGATATTGGACAAATTATAAAATTGGATTTAGTGTAATAATTAGTAACACAACAGACATGCCGGGGAGCTTTTTCACACAGAAGCTTAGCCAGAAAGATTGGGTTCTAGATTTCTACTAAAAAGATACAAATGGTATAAAACACAAGTGATTTATTAAAAAATAAAAAAACCCTCTAGATCTCAAATATTGCCATAATGGGAGCTCTGTAAGGTTTCATTAATTTATTTTGAGTAAAATGTTTGAACCTCAGTGGAACTTGGTTTCACTATTTATTTTCTATTAAAACTTTTATTTGTGGGTGCTGGATTTTTTTTAGTACTCTAGAAAGGTTGTAGAGTCTTTGTTTTAGTGAGAAACATAAATTTTCTGAAGTACTGTAAGGGCACAACATTTTCTTCATCTAAATCTAATTCATAATTTTTTAGATTTCATTCCAACTGTTTTTTTTAATTATTATTATTTTTTGGTGTGGCTAAAATGCTTATTATACATCTTGAACATTTTGAGAATGCTTCTTTTCAAGAAAGACTGGAGCAATTACAAGATTCTCACAGGTGAAATTAGTTGAATGTCTTCCACTTAAAAGATTGATAAAGACCCATGGACCTTGAAATGCTGTCATAATTCTAGTAGAGGGTTACTGTCCAATTCAGTGTATGTTGTTATGATAAAGGAATAGGAGAAAGTTCCCTTTGGTTTTAATTGTCTTGTAATTGCTTTCCAGAAAAGTGAAGAACATTTTGCTCTACTTTTAAAATTCCTCTGTTATAAATAATTTTATATAGTAAACATATCTGCCATTACGCTGTTGGAACTGAGCAGAAATGGTTTAAAAGGATGGATCAACACACAAGCAAATTGGATTTTATCTTTGTTCTTGCTAAATAGTCAATGGTAATTAAAGATGTACACTAATGTTTCACTTCTTTATAAAGAAATCTCTTTTGGCTGTCATGGAAGACTAACTTAGTAATTTGGATTTTTTTACCAAAAGAAGTGTCAATGTACACATTAGAGTATCTGGAAAAAAATAATATTTTCCTTTAAAAATTATTTAACAGCTATTAATTGTATTATGCTTGCTACCAGGTCAAAAGTGTATTTCAATGATTCCATGTCAGACTTTCTTGACACTGGAACCTGATGCAATTCCCACCCAGATAAATACAGATTTTATTGACTTTTTAAAATTCATTACCTATTTTTTCTACGATTCTTGAGCAAAATTCTAGATTTGAGAACTGACATCATTCTTTTTAAGTAGATACAGGTAGTGGTTATTGTCCTGTCTGCACCAACAATTTCTATAAGGCTTTTCCCAGTCACGGATCATTCTAAAGGTTTGATTTATTTTATTTTATTGTATGGTTTTGTATAGTATTGTGATTCAGTAATTAGGGTAGGGGTTTTGTCTTTTTTTTCCCCACACTGCTTTTGCTGTAAGTACATTAGGTAAAGCAAATTGACATTTTGAAGAAAAACATAGTGAATAATGAAGTACACAAGCCTGTGCATTGTTTTTGCTGTATCAGTAGGAGGAACACCATTTTCTGTCATGCAAACAAGCTCATCACTTCTCATTTTTCCTGCAGTCTTTATGCCCTTTCCTATTTATTGAGATGGCTTATTTATTCCACACCTTTTTTATCATCATAGATTGATTTTAATGGAGAAGTTGTGTCTGTTCTGATTCATCATGTCTCCTGTCAAACTTTGACATTAGTATTAGTTTGAAACTACTGCCAGTCCACAACCTTAAAAAGATCCATTAATTTGGCAAATTTTAGAAGTATCCACTATTTTTAGATACTTTAAGGTAAGTCTTTTATTCTGGAAAAGAATTCAGAAGGGTGCAGACCAGTAATAAGTCTGTTAAAGATACTTTAATATGTTTGTAGCATCAGCGCTTGTGTTTAGCTTATACATTTCACATTCATCAAACGTATTATATGGCAATATGGCTCTTAATTATTTCTCTGCAGGGCTTTTTTTTACTGCCTTTTTAATGCATATTGTACTGTTACATCTTCACTCTCCCATTAAATTGTTTGGCTCTTATTCAACAGCACACCCATTTTCTGATGGTATTTAAGCTTTGCTTACATTGTCTTAGAAATTAGGGGAGAACCACAGAATGGTTTGGGTTGGAAGGAATATTTAAAGAATACCTAGTTCAACTCCCTTGCCAGGTGCAGGGACACCTTGCTCAAGGTAACATCCATCAGTGTGGTTTCTTCATACATATCTGGTTTCTGTATGTGAATAATCTTAAAATTCAGGTTTTTTGATACCTTTAAAGAAGCTTTCCTTCTCCTCTGGCTTTTATTACCTCCCCATCCCTTTAATGTATTCTGTTTTCTGTCAGCAGGTTTTTTACATCTTCACAACACATCTATACTGTTCCTGTTTATCATTTCCTTTCTTTTCTCTTTCCTTACTTTACTTTGCAATTTCTACTCTTCTTTATTTATATTAAGAAAAGTGTATTTATTTAATATTCCTTTTTTTCCTATGAGTATATTAACAAAATATTCACCTAAAAAAATTTAAAAATATTCTCTTTTTTGTGTCTTCTGTTCACATAATAACATTATCCTCATTCTTTGCATTCAGATTTTTTTGGGGCGGGTGAAAATAAAAGGTACCTACACTGTTTCTCCATCTGCCATGTTCTAGGACATCTGCAATCTGTGCTCCCTGTCTTTTGTTCTGTAAAACCAGTCTTACTGTTAAGCATAGTTTTCTCTCTTATTTCCTCATAATGGTAATTAATAATAATAATTAATAATTATTCATTAATTAATAATAATTCCCTCATAGCACATAAATTAGAACATAGGAATTTCCACCTCAGCATGAGGTGAAACTTCATAACTTTGAAGTTACTTTACACTCATTACTGTGAGTGTGAAGGAGCACTGGAACAGGATGCTCAGGGAGGTTGTGGAGTCTCCTCTGAAGACATTCAAAACCCACCTGGATGTGTTCCTGTGTGGCCTGCCCTAGGTGAGCCTGCTCTGGCAGGGGTGCTGGACTAAATCATATCTAGAGGCCCCTTCCAACCTCTACCATTCAATTATTTGTGTGATTATATGATACATAATTCTCATTTCTCATCTAATGTCTCCCTTTTTTCCTGGTTGTAGTTCTTTTTTTTCCCCAACTGTTTTTTCACTTAGTCCTATCATACCTATCCTTTCTCTCTTTGCTCCTTTTTTGTTCTGTCTTTTACCTTCTGAGTCAAGTTTCTTCTCTTTTTCTTCCAAACCATGATGTATATTTTGATCCAATGACCTCGATGCCACGCTCCAAGGTTCTCCTAATTATATGTTGATTCACTCTTGTTTTAGCTCCTCCTGTTAGCTTAAAATTTTTTCTGAGCACCTATGATTAACCTTAGAAATATATCTCCCCTTAAATTCTACTGCATCACAGAATACCTTCTGATTTTTTGTCTCTGTAGTGATAACTACGTGCTTTCTTTACTGAAGCTTTATACCGTACCTGATCCCATGAAATGTGCTCTGAAGAGCTGATTGTAAAATGCCATGTAAAAATGCAGTCTTATAGAAAGGATGATTATTATTATTATGAACTAATAATATTTCAGCCAAATTAAAAAATTTTTACTGAGATCCACTTTTTGCTTTTTATCTTGTAATTTTTGACTCTCACCTTGTGATGTACTTTCTGCTTCACTAAAAGTATGATAATGAGGCATGCATAATTGAAATGAAAATCTCTTCAGAATGCCTTCTGATTGAATATGTCTAGAATTATAATCAAGCACTCCTGAAGTGACAGAAAACTATGCATATTGATGTACAGAAAAAGTTCGAGCTCTGCATGAGTCACTTAGGTGGCTAACATACTGTCCTTTGAATTATTCTAATTACAAAAAATTCTCAGTGGTACACCAATGGACAGTAAAAGAAACCAGTAATCTTGCATATGCACAGCAAAAGAACTCTGTATGTGAAGTAATTAAATGAAAATGGTAGTTACTGGGTGCATCTTGTGGACAGAAATGGTCTCCAAATGAGAAGAAAATCCACAAGAACAAGAAATCGTTATGTCTCTGGTACCCCAGTTTTCTATATACAGACGCATTTTCTCCTGTAGTTCTAAATCCTTATGCACTTAGCTTGCACTTTGAACCTATCCTTTCCTGACTTTTGGGATAGAGATGCATGATCCCAAGCATTTTAATTTTGATTACAAACATTCTATAATCTTTATCCCGATAAGTTTATTTTGTTTAAGAGGATTCTATTCAACAGCCAATTTCTATAAATTACAGATATTGATAAATTCTATAATATATTTCATGTTTTGAATCAATAATTACATATTTAGATAATGTGACATAGGAAGTTTTATTAAATATTAGTGTAAGAGAGTCAGAGTGTGAGTCAGAGGGTAAGAAAGTCAGCAACAGTAAGATTCTGTGTGCAACCTTAATGCAATTTCTGATCTGTATTCAGGTGGATAAATTTTGTAATTGCACAATGATCTATCAAAAACCAAAACACCTAAGTGAACACATAAAGTAGACAGTACTAGTAAAAGGTGCAGTAATGCACCATGTCCTTTCCACATAGCATCACTTAATTATATGGCAGTGCCATATTTATTTAAAACCTGCACCATTCCTTCTTGCAGAATGTTTTCATTAGGTGTTTTCTTCTGTGATAGATTAGGGATGCTCAATTATCTTTACAGATTTCTTTTTATAACATACCTGTTGCATATTTTCTTCTTGCATACATATAAAATCCACACAGAAGTATAATAAGGCCAAAATTATCAAAATTGTCAGGTCATAATTTTGTACTATTTTGCATGCTGTAGTACATTTTTTGTTTGAAACAGGCCTCCATTACTAGTTCAGTAAACAAAGCATTTTGCAATCCTATTGACTGAATCATATTATCAGAATATTATCAGAATATTATGAGAGCACTTGGGAGTTGCAGGTGACACCTGTGGTTTATGTTTCTCATCCTGTACCAGGCACGGACTACGAGGTTGTGTCAGCGTATAAATGGCTTAAATACAGAACTGCCCGGTGCTACCCTGGGGACTGAGAAATTCATCCTGGGGGCACAATCTGGCCGGCATAGGTAGTTAAGCAAAAGCTCTATGGGGAGAAAAATCGTATATGAAAACACAGAATTAAACATAATATATGTATACCAGAATGGCTCTATAATCTTTCATCTGATGACCTCAGCTCCATGCTCCAAAGTTCTCCTAATTCTGTTGCTTCACTGTTGCTCCTCCTTTTAGCTTAAAATTTCATCTCCACCAATTCTGCCTTTCTTACCAGGGCCCCATTTCCACTCAGCAAAGGGCTTTTCATTTTTCTGAGCACCTATATTCAACCTTACAAAGACATCTGTCCTTAAATTCCACTGCATCGCAGAATACTTTCTATTTTTTTTTTTTTTTTTTCATCTCCACAGTGATAGCTGTATGCTTTCTTTACTGAAGCTTTTACATACAATGTGTTGTGGTTGACTCAGTTTTACTGTTTCCTTCACTCTGGAGAACTTGGCTGCAGTTGTCAGTTATGTGCTTTTTCTGTGTTTAGGTTTGCTTTGATTTGGTTTGAGTTTTAAAATTTTTTTTGTTTTCACATATGCATATAACATGCTTTATTTCAAGTGCATTTAATGTTTTTTGCTTTTGTGTTTGTGTTTGGGTTTTTTTTTTTTTTATCTGAAGAAGTTGAAAAATTATAAATTTAATAAAAATATTCCTATTTTCAGTTTAGTTTAAGTATTTTGGTTTAGACACGAAATACTTCACAACACAGTCCTCAGTGGTTGAAGGCAGTAATGTAGGTGGAAGAGGTGGAAGATTTTTTTTCTCACTAGAGACTTGCCTCTGGTTAAGAACAGAGGTATACTTTTCTCATTGATTTTACAACTTTTTTCTAGATACTATGGGGCCACAATGATTTGGCTGATTTTTAAGCCTGGCTGATTTTTAATCCTGTTGAGGCACATCCACAACTCTGTTCTCTACTGCTATTTTATCTTTTATTATTTATCTATTTAGCTATTATTTACTATTTATCTATTTTATCTTCTCCTGTCACCGAGATCGTATCTTGTATCCAAGGACTTTGGATATGTTAAACTAAAACATATATGTAAAACAGCAGTGCATCAAGAAGCCTTAAGAAGGATGCTGTTCTCATGTACATAAAAGATCTAGAAAAATGAGCAAGCTGTAATGGGCTTACCATTCACCATAAATCCAAACTATTTAGATTTTATAAGTAAAATTCTTACAAGGTTGGAAGCAACACATCTGCTAAGCCAAATTGAAAGCCTGAGCCCTGACTAATTTGGTCCATTTTCTACAGAAATGCCTGAAGAAGTATTTCTGACGTAAAAGGTAATTTCTGCTTAATTCCCCATGTTTCTGGATGTTATGATGCAAAACTTCAGTTTCTAAGAAAGTATTTTTTTTACATACAGGTAATAATTTCCTTTCCTCCATTTCACTCTTAGAAGGAAACTGTTATAGCTGAAGCTTTCCAACAGAAAAAATAAATTAAGGATTTCCAAAAGAACACACTACATTTTATGTCTGCAGTATACTTTCTCTCTTAAAATTAATTCAGAATACTCAGCATTAAAACAGTATTCTGGGTTAACTTTGGTTTAATATAGATCCTTCAGTTATAGGCAGATTTCAAACTAAGGACTGCAGCTTTGGATACCATCCAACTTTTGCTGTTAATTATGGCTGTAAACAGCATTCTAAATTTTGAATCTCAGTCCTATCTGTAGTGCTGCTTCTTCAGCATCTAAAAGAGGTTTGATATTAATGGAAGTCTGTTGGCTGAGGTTCCATCCAGAAAGTCTGAAATTGTGTCTGTGAGCTGAAGGATTATTTTAAAGAAATAGTGGACTGTTGGGTCTTTTTCTTTCATATAGCATTGTGTGCATGTTTTTGCTGGGAAAAGATTTTTCCTGTATTACTCATCATTAAAAATAACTTGAAAGTGTTTAAAATAAGGTGTGTAAAAATCATAAAAGAAGTACTATAAAATACTAATATGAGGAAACATGCACTGCCACCAGTGTGCCTTCTTAAAAGCATCTGATAGAAAAAATGGTGAGTATATGTTCAAAAGCCTGTATTTTAAAATAACTGATAGAAACTTTTAACCACTGCAATGTAAAATACTTCACTGTTTCACCTACAGTAGAATGTTTTACTTGTTAAATAAGCATGGTAGAGTTTTGCTATACTTAACACTTGTTATTATTACCTATTTACCTATGCAAGTCACTCCAACCAGCAAATGACTGTTGTTTCAAACTGAGGTGAAGGATCTTGACTTTTTGGTTGGACTTCTCTCCAGCCTTAGCAATTTTCACCTACAGTGGCTGCAGAACTGGTGTTTTACTTAGTATTGCCTTTATTATGTATTTAGTAGTAGCCATAATTCTATTTGATAATAAACCTAAAAGGTCAGTAGATGACTACAGAAAAAATCAATAGTCCCATTTTCCTCTCAAATATCCTTCAATGTTAAGACTATTGTAGTTTTCAGGTCCAGATTCTGTTAAATTTAGTTAAATCCATTGTAAAACGAGAATGGGAGCAATTAAGCAATTCATTGTAGAAGGAGAATGGGAGCATAATCACAGCAGAGGAGCAAAACCAAAATGGAAGATTAGTTGCAAGGCAAATTAGAATACTACATTTTGTGTGAAAGGAAAAGATTTTGGAAGTTAATAGGCAGATCAGATGAACTTTGAAGACCATTAGCTCTTGGGGTAGAATACTGAAAAAAACTGAAAGCAAAATGCAGAAATGTGAGTATTCAGATAATAGAAGATCTTTTTATAGGATAAAAGCATAAAAATAAGCATACTATTTTTATTAGCGATAAGGAAGAATTATGAAATATTTCTACTTTTTGGGAGGTTTTATAGATCTCATCTTCTTGATTCAGGGAGCCCTATGCTAGGAAAGCACAAGGTATGGTTCTGTAAAGTGTAATAAGGGTGAAAGTTGGTTGTAATTATTACAATGGAAAGCAGAAGTGCTTTGAGGTAAGTGAAAATTTTGAGTCCTCTGTGTCCATTATCATTCTACCCTGCTGTAATGGACCTCCTGAACTAAGGGATTCCATTCTGTGTCTGTTTCCCCAGTCAAGATAAGAAAAAAACATATAAGATATAGTTATATATAGAAATACTGAAGCATAGTGGCAAAGACAGAAGAACAAATATCATATCTATGGGTTACATGAAACTTTCAGGGATTTGTCTGTACTAGGAAAATAAGAGCTGTACACTTTTTGGCAAATACAAAAGTTTTGTTGCAAGTTTAGTCATAATAATTTTTTCAACATTTAATTGTGCTTCTGGATCCCAAGAGCAGACTATAAGAATCTACAGTCCTCAGCACTTCTGGACTTGGTCTAATATCAACACAAGCTATTGCCATGTTGATCTGGAAGATGTATGTGACCAGCTATAAAGGCCATTCCTACTCTATAGGACCATGTGTTGAAAGGCAAATGGTTATGTTTATTGCCATGCTAGCCATAGTAATAATCTGACCATATAGTCTTAGGAAAGTATAACAAATCAAAATAATTCACTGAAAACCTTCATGTGGAATCTTCAAAACTGCAGACTTAATGGAACTCAGAGAAATGTGCTGGTCCAGGGAGTGATTACCTTGCCAGGCATTCAGTCCTAATATTGTGCATATAATGTGGGTTTTTTTAATGGGTTTTCTGTATTGTTGGATCTTGCTTTGGGCTGGTTTTTTTTGTTACTTGTTGGGGTTTTTTTGTTTGTTTGTTTGGTTTGGTTTTTTTTTTTACTTTTCCTTTAAGGGGCTAGAAAGTCTTCAGTGTTGTAGTACTTGGACTTTCCATTTCTTTATGTCCATAAAATAATTTGCATATTGAAGTAGCTGATGTTTTAATGTGTAGATGGGAAGTAGAGAAGGACAAAAATGAGAGGTCATCTTTCAGAGTAGAGGGGTAGAAAAAGAAGTACAATTTTTTTTGTGTCAGTTGATAATACCAACAAGTAAAGGAAGCTCTCCAGAGGTAGGCAGTAATTTCTACTCTTAGAAAAGAGTACTGCAAATGCCTAGTAACTTATTCTTTCCATGTTCTCGGTAGCAGGTGGTGCCCAATGATAGAGAAAACTGCAAACTAAATATCATACTACAAGGTAATGTGGTTTCCTGTGAATCAATAAAATAATTCAAACCAGTCGGGTTAAAGGTTTCAGAAGCAAAGAATATAGAATCCTTCCTGAGCTTTTTAAGCTGAAATTTATTCTACTGAGGTCTTGGTTCTTCCCTGTTCCTCTGGTGTCTCATACTTTGTTCCCCTTTATCTTCTTAATGCTGCTGTCTTTGCATTTCTCACCTAGTTCAATTCCTTTTGATTCTCCTTTCATGGCTGTAGCAGAACTCTTTTCTTATGTACTAAATTTTTGCCTAAAATCTCCTTCAAGACTCACATCTTTTGGGCTTATGTTAAGCTCCTGAGTTGATTGGACTGAGCAAAAGAACCTCTGGTGTGTAAGGTTGAGATTGCTTGGAGGACGATGGCTGCCACTGTGTAATGGCTGCCCAACTGAAAAGAATACTCTAACCTAAAAATTTTCATAAAACAGAAACCTCGGAAGAAATTCAGATTGCAAGACAGGAGCCAAGTAAAGATATAGCACTGTAGCAAGACTGTGTTGGAGGAAACTGATTCCCAGGAGTAACAAGCTGCAGAATTTTTGCTTACTGAACTGTTAAAAGCCAGCAGAGGAGGAAAATGACAACTATCAGCAGCTGCAGAGCATGAGAAGCGGGAGAAAATGAGAGGTGCAGGCAGGAGGGATGGCCTGCATCAAGAAGCCTTGAGGGATGTCATTCCAATGACATTTTGGAATGGAAAAGGTTGGAAACGTTCTTTTTCATTTTTTAATTAGACAGACTGATTTGAAAAGTAAAATAAAGCAATCAAGAAAAGCTGTGAGAGTCTGGTGTCTTCTGAAAAGTCAAGTAAAGATTCCTGTAGCTAATGTGACAAACATCACATATTCCTTGCTAAAATGGTAGGGGAGAAGGGAAAGAAAAAATAAAACCAGAAAAAGAAAGAAAAAGAAAGAAAAAAAAACCCCTCCAAAACAAAACAGAAAAAACAAATCCAAAACAAAACAAACCCAACGCTCTGAAAATGTTAGGTAGATGACTATCTTTATCATGATCCATATGTCTAGACCAGGGCAACAAGTTTGGCAAAGAAAGAAGTGTGAAAATGGGACAGTTATTTTACATCCCACCCCAACATTGCTTGAAATCAAAGCAAGCAAAATCCAATTTAAGAAGTGAAGTGAAAATGAGCTGCAAACAGTGGCCTATGCAGTTCATCAGTGGGATTTACAGATCTCATCAAGGAGTGCTTTCATACATGTATTAATTCTTAAAAGACAGCCAATATTCCATCTGTGATACTTTCTTGTCACACATAAAACCTGGAGCAAGGGATTGTGGACATGTTGCTGAATAATTTTTATTTCGGTTCTATTTCTTGGACTCAAGTAGTTTAATTAGCAAAAGAAGGTACATCTTCTGAAACTTGTATTACGAGTTTTGCTATATGACTGAAAACATTTTCAACTCATTAAATATCTTAATTGATTTGATTATGTTTTTCTTTCTTATCAAATTTTCTTTAAATAATTGAAAGTTATTGCAACACAGTTGTCACTTTCTAGATAAGTTAATTTTGATACTGGAAAATCAGTGGAAGTTTAGAAGTGAAATTGATGATACTTGTTTTTCCCATTCTTGGTTTAATATATTATCAACCAATGTTGCTGGACAGAAATGTGTTCATGCATGCTGGATAGTGAATATGTTGTAGTTTGATCATTTGTGAGCATTGTGTTTTCCCTACACACATACTGCACATCCTTGAGGATGAAATCACTGCAATGTACTATACAGTTTTTAGAACCTTGCATTTAGCCTTTGAGAGTGAGCAAGTTTGTTGCTGTTTGAACTAGCTGTCCAGAAATACCAAAAAAGATGGCCTGATTTTCGAGCTTCCAGGAATGAAAAACAATAGGCAAAACAATTTTCAAAAGCTTTGCTGGAAACAAAGTCCTGCAAAGAATTAGTGACTCCTAGAGGAAAAGCAGCTACTTCTGCTTCTCAAAAGCTTAATAAAACTTTATATATGGAAAAAAATACAGGAAAGACAGGAGCAGTGATGAGACTGAGTGAATAAGTGTCATCTGTGAAGCAAGACAAAACAAATCTGGCAGTAAATACTCTTAGGACAACCATTTTGATGAAGATTCAGTTACTGATTCATAGCTGCTAATAATCCGGACATATTCATTGAAGAATGACGGCCACAATGTAGAAAGCAATCTGTTAAAAGACTTGCTATATGTCAGTTTATTTCAAATATATAAAATGAGCATTGTGGAACTTTTTCCTTCAAATGTCTTAGTTATGCATTACTATGTAGTTGGACATTTAAGTAGCACTATATAGCACTCAGCTGTACAGTTATTGGTGCAATTTGTATAGCAGTTTTTGTAAATTTTTCACAATACAGAAAAGCTGAGGTAGTGTCTGAGACCCAGCTGAAGTATTTGCTTTGAGCTTCAGATTGTTAAGTTCTGCAAGACTGAAGAAGATTTCAGAGTATTATAACAAAGCAAATTTTAAGAATAAAAGCTGAAATTAACTTGAAGCATGAATAACAATTCAGACACAGAAAAGATAAAAGAAAAACTAAGCTCCACCTGTGCATAAAATTAGTCAGGGATGGATAAAGGAGAAGCTAGAAGAGAATTAGTCCAAGCCTGATTGAAGTAGAAATACTGCAATTTGCATACAAAAAAAACTTGTGTAACTCTTTCTGCTTGTTACAGTCTTTGCAAAAATAATTGTAGTGTCTAAATTGGATCCATTAATCAAATTTTAATTATGTGCTATCAGATAGTTTGGTGCTAGAATTGTATGAATCTATTGTTCAGCATGGGTTCTTGCCAAAACATCTTTCCTATCTTGTATTACAACAGACAGAAAGTTGCAGTTTGGTGATGGAGAGTTACTGCAATTTAAAAGCTTTTTATTTTGCCTCCTAGACAAATGTTTTTAATTGTTTAACCGTCTAATACATATATATATTTTAGAATCAGAATATGTGCTAGAGTTGTTTAAACATAAGTATAGTTTTGCTTAGTTTTGAGCATTTTTTATGGGGGAACTAGGTTGAAAAAAATGACACAACCATTATTTGAAAGTGTGAATATTTTTTAAATGTATGTTTTATTCAGTATAATTTGAAGATTCTTTCTATTTTCCCATTCAATCTTCTTGTGTCCTTGCAGGTGAGTGGAAAAAAGAATACATTGAACTTAACTAGTAGGCTACCCATTGTTTTAGTATGTATTCTGCTGAATTATAATTTTTTTTTTTTTTTTTTACAAGTAAAGGTGGCAACATCACTGGAAAATTTACGTTGCCTATGCTAAAATTTTTGCTTCTATTCCTCAGAAAGTAATATTTCAAAACTAAATATGTAACTGTATTGTAAAAAGATGTATCACAAAGCATTTGTAAAATACTGCATTGTGATAACACAGGCAGTCTCAGCCTTAGCACTTCTGTTTTTTTGAGAAACGGTTCTGAAACCTTCTCCTAATTTTAAGATGCTGAACTATAAAATATACATTGGCCATTATTATTAACTTACTATAAATACTGCAAGTTGGCTTCCTATCTTTCATTTAAAAGAAGTTTATCACTTGCAGAGAGAGGATGAGTGACTATTCTGTCCCATACCTAGAGGTGCGTGTCCATATGCACTCGCCTTTTTATTACTTTTTTTTCTTGAAGATTAAGAATATTTCTGTTTTCTTACCCCGTTTTAATTATTTCTAGCACATTCAGATGGGGACACGTATGCCATACACTCTCCTATGTGATATTCAAGATAGTAATTTTCAAGTTCTGTGGAGATATGTTAGATACCAGGAAAAATGTTGTGTATTCTTCATATTTTCTCCCTTTAGCAAGCTCTAACCATCTGAACTGATCTGGCCAACATGATGAAGATTAAATATATCAATATGTCTTTGATTGTATTTTCCTTGTAGTATTAAGCAATTCAAGTTTTTTAGTAGACTAGTTAATGTTTCTTTTTTTGGAATTAGCTTATTGGGATTATTTATCTGCTATGATAGAATGCCCCCTAAAATGCAATAATTTATCTATTATAATGTGAATATTCATTTACAGTCTCAGTCACATTCTGTAAAACAATTTGCATTCCGTTTCCTCATCATTAGCCTTTGTTGTGGGAAGAATTTCCTGTCTCTTTTTAAGATGTGTTGATCAGTGGGAATTATTTCCACTGACTCTTTGGGATTTGGGTTAGGAACTAAATATCCTTCCTTAAATGTGTAAAGGGCTGAAGTAAATCATACTACTTCAAAAAGGAGAACAGTGTATTCCCTGTAGATTGCATTGCTGAAAATAATTTTTTAAAAGCATTTCTATAATATTCCTAAGTCATTTTAAGCTAAATGAAGCAAAGTGAATTGACCAAAATCTATTTATTTAGTGTTTGAAATAAAATGTCTCAGCTCTGCATAAACAAAGTAAACTAACAGTTGGAGAAAATATAGAGATTAATTTTCCACCTTGAAAGCTTCTGCAAGCCTATCAGTGAGGTCAGATGTGTTCATTTATCAAGTTAAAGGGCCTGAAGTTTCCTTTGTGGCACAATATCAGGACTTGCTGATCAGGGGAACAGCCAGCCTGAGCTTTCCAGGTCTGGTAAAATGGAATCATAGAATCATAGAACTGGTTGGGTTGGAAGGGACCTCTGAGATCATCAAGTCCAACCCTTGATCCACTACCCCTGTGGTTACCAGACCATGGAACTGAGTGCCACATCCAGTCTCTTTTTAAATATCTCCAGGGACAGAGAATCCGCTACTTCCCTGGGCAGCCCATTCCAATGTCTGATCACCCTCTCCATAGAATCAAACCTCAGGCATAAAACCTCAGGCAGAATTATAAGGTCATGTTTAAAGGTAGAGTCGATATTGTTGCTTAGTGCAGGATGAAGTGTAGACTCATGGATCAATAAAATGGTTTGAATTGAACCTCTACAGATTCTACTTCCAACCTCTCTGCCTTGGACAGGGACATCTCCCACTAGACCAGGTTGTTTAAAGCCCCATCCAACTTGCCCTGGAACACTTCCATGGGTAGGGCTGCCGCAACTTAATTGGGAAACTTTTTCCAGTGTGTCACCACCTCCATTGTAAAGAATTTCTTCCTTCTATCTAATCAAATCTATACTTTTTCTGTTTGAAAACATTTTTTCTCTCCAGCTCTATAGTGTTGACTCCAGTAGGAGTTCCAGAGGAACTGAGCCTGAGACCTTTTATCCCATCTTCTCTTAGAGACACATGGTGTGGTGGACAAGAAAACAGCTTCTTGGGCTACTTCATGGAGTGTACACAGTAGAAGATAAAATGTGCCCTGGCTTCAGGCATCTTGTAGGTTATCCAGTCATTTTGTAGTTTCAATGTTATCTTCTGAGGATGTTTAAGGCTGAGTCTTCACGAGAAGTAGCAGTGAACTGCTAGTGTTCTTCACTGTTGAATTTCAATAGTGGAGTGTTGTGGTTTTTTTGTTTGTTTGTTTGTTTTTGTTTGTTTGTTTTTTTTCCCAGTTCTCCTTTGCTTTGAAATGCAGTGCAAATTACAAAAAAGAAATACTTATCTTTAGTGATGTTGCAGAACTGCAGTTAGTAATGTGCATGTGCAGCAAGAATGAACTTTTAGCCACCTACTGTCATTCAGTCATTCTGAAATATCATGTACTGGTCACTGTTATAAACGTTGTACTGATCTAATGTGTCAATTTTTGTTTCTAGTTGCCTAATTCTATCTTCTCTAAATATAAAGAAGGTTCTCTATATATCTCTATAGGTTCTATATATATCCTGTGATAGAGGTACATGGAAGGGAAATTTTCTTGGGAAGAAAGGAGCTTTAAAAAGACTCTTGAAACCTCTGGTGTGATCTTCTAGCATTTCAAATAGCTAATTTCATGAGTTGTTTCACAACAGTTGTGAATGCTTCTGACTATGTTGCTGGGTTAAGGGAATGCATCAGACAGCTTTCTCTCGCAATATATAAAAACTAACATTCAAACAAAAATTCTTCCTGACAAAAGCTGTGGCTTGTGTCAGAAGTGAAAATTAAGTACAAGATTCAATCAAAAATGGCACTTTGGCCTTGAGGACACACTACAATTCTTTTTATTGTGCAATCTGTAATTAAATCTAGACAATAATTCAATATCCCAGAAGAAAAATGAAAATACAAAATATGCATGACTTACAAGAAAGTGATAATTTATTTTTCAGATCACAATTTTTGGTCAGGTCAGGAAAAGAGAAAAGATGACTGTCACAAGACCTGTTTATCAGAATTGTAACTAGGCATAATGTTAATTCTTGAATTTAGTAAACCAGGAAATCAGGACAGTATAGGAAGCAGATATATACTACTGTGAAATGAAGACATGGTAAGAAGTAGTTAACTGATGAGTTAAAAACTTACATTCATTTTGAGATATTTATAACAGGTCTAGTAAGCTAAGGAAAAAATAAAACTGGCTGTTAAGGTAAAACTCTTAAATATTCTTCAAAACATACATATGAAAAATACATTTTGTATGTTTTATGAATATGTAATAAATAACAAAACAGATAAGTGGAAACTGTATTTCCTGCTTATTTATGACTTACTTTTCTTCCCAATGTTAAGTAAGATTGATTTGCATGCTTGTTCCAGTTTAACTGAACACATTTTAAAAGAAAAAATCTAACAGAAGTTAGTCTCAAATATTCTTTTGTGCACTGTTGTTAAACACAGGGCTGAACCAAAGGCTTAAAAAGTCTTCATGCCTAGAGGCATCTTATATGCAAAAAAATATTCTCTTTCATGTGAAAATAAGTATTAAATGTTTTAACTTTCTTTTAAAAATTCAACAGTACTGTACTCTTTTCCAGATAAGTTAGCAAAAGAAAGGGAGGAGTATTGCATATAGCATAGGCAGAAACAGTTCATGGTAAAATATATAAATATACTTAGGAACTTTCTATTTTTCTTTTCTTTATAGAAAGCCTTTTAAAAATCACTAACCAATCTCAAGAGATTGGAGAGAAAAGGAGGCTCTGAGATGACCTCATAGCCGCTTTCCAATATGTGAAGGAGGCCTGCAGGAAAGCTGGGGTAGGGCTTTCTGCACAGGTGTGTAGCGAGAGGACAAGGGGCAATGTTTTAAAACTCAAAGAGGGGAGATTTAGATTAGATATTAGGAGGAAATTCTTTATTATGAGGGTGGTGAGACACTGACACAGGCTGCCTAAGGAAGTCGTGGCTGCCCCCTCCCTGGAAGTGTTCAAGGCCAGGTTGGATGAGGCTTTGAGCAACCTGGTCTAGAGGTAGGTGTCAGGAGGACTGGATCTAGATGATCTTTAAGGTCCGTTCCAACCCTAGCCATTCTATGAATCTATGAAAAAAATCTGTTACCTAATATTCCAGTCACATGCATTTAGATAAAAAATATTTTTATAAAAATTCCATTAATAAAAATGTTTATTGGAATAATATACCAGCTGTTTTGAGAAAAAAACAGGTCTTTTTATTTTAAATCTACCATGCCTAATTTATTGCAATACAAAGTCTTTGTATGAAAACTCAGATGCTGGGCTTTTAATCAGATAGTTTTGAGTACTAATGTGGCTGTAAACTGTCCACAAAAGAAACTACTCCAAGAGTTCTAGACTGAAGCAATATCAGTGATACGCAGCAGTTTTTTCCCATGAGCAGAATCCTTGTATATACTTAATTTAAAGAAATCTCAAGGGGAATTTAATAAGAAGTTGTAAGTCCAAATATTATGTAAGATGATAAAAATCTGTCTCATGTGAGAACATCAAGTGTCACTGTGGTAGTAAGCTATTACTGCTACAGCCAAACTTTATGTGGTAACCTATTTGTTCAAGCAATACTAACTATATTTCCAATTCTCCATGCAACAATATACTCAGTTCCCAATATCATATAGAATGAGGAAAGTATTGTTCAGAAGGATGATGTTAAACTTTTTCAATTATTAGACAGAATATTTTCAGTTACTCATAAAGAAGAACAGAAAGAGATGTCAAAGTGGGGTAATTTTAACTGTTCCTTACCTATGTGTATGGTATTCAAATAATTTTATGTTTGGCTTTTGTGGGAGGTCCTAACCATTAAAAACAGACTAACACATTTTCAATTCTGATTGTGGTGGTGTTGAGATAAACATAAAGGAAAGGGCAACTGTCATCTTAAGCAGGGATAGTATGGACCCATTTTTGTCAGGTTTTTGTTTAAGCTGGATTTGCAAAAATGATCAGCAGTGAATTCTGCCCCTCTGTGGTCAATAGTAACAGTGGCTCGCAGGGATTTCAGAAATGTAAAAATTCCACAGCTAAAGCTGTACTCACTACATGTCCCGCTCCTAATAACATAGCTGAGAAAGCAGTGATCTATGCAGGTTTGGGTACCCCAGAGCTTTTGAAAATATAGCATTTTTTCTGTGTTCTAAAAAATGTCTTATATTCCACACATATACACAGTCTGTATAACAGTGACTGTAGAACAGTTTTGATGTGAATGTCCCTTCCTTCTTAATTTGATTTGTAGCCATGTATGTGAAAAGTACAATGAACTATATCATATCTAAAGTAGTTTACATTACTTCTTCTGTTGTCTCTTTGGCTAATCTGTCTCAGTAACTTTAGGGGGTTTTTTTGTGCACAAGTCTTTCAATTAAGTTGCTAAATCTAATATTTAATTGTGAAATGCAGAATTGTGCATTCCATGCAAGTTGGGTTTGCAGATGTTGACAGCCAGGCCAATCTAATGGTGCAGCAGAAGTCTGCCTTTGGGCCAAATTCTCTGCCACAGCTTAGGAAAAGAGAAGTCTTCCTGCTACTTGCTTGGAGCTTCATTGCAGAGGGCCAAATGATTCTATATGAATAACCTCATATCAAACAGAATGGAGATGGGTTTTGAGACATAACGAAGTAGCAATCAATACAGTAGCCTCACACTTACTTTATATGAGTAGTGTTACTAGCTCAGTGTTTGCCATCATGTTTCCTGGTGTTTAAAATTCTGTATGCTATGTTATAGAATATTTGGCTTAAGGTTCTCTAGTACTGGCCTTCTTTCAGCAACCAGTGGTCACCATCTTAAAATGGGGCAAGCAAAAGTTTTTTTCTTCTTAGTTACATTGTCAAGATGATAAAAACCCCTGAAAAGATTACAGCTTCAATATGCTGTGGTAAAATAAATACAGATACATCTCCCTCATCCTAAAAGTAGTCTGGATTTTATTGTTATGACTTCCAGTGATGAAAGTGACAGTGATTTTCAGTGACTGAAAATGACCTCCAAGTCCATCAGTCATAAAATGGTGCAAATCTTTCCGTTTTACATAGCAGAAATTTCATACTAAGGGTCTGGGACTGGCCATAGACGAATGTAAGTGATTCTTTTGTGCATCATCTTCTAACAGTATCTGAAAGACCCCCACAGCAAATAAAGTCATGTTGGACTTTAAAAAAAAAATGACATTGTTTTTTGATTTTTCCTCTAAATGATCATGGGGTGTAAAATCAGTATAAAATAATTATTAAAAAAAACAGGAAGACAAATTAAAATCACATTTATTTATTTTCTTACAGTTAAAGTGCATTGAATAAAATTGTGTCCAAGGCAAAGTGATGAAGAGTGCCCTTCTGGATGTATAGTTACTATTCTCTACTTTATGGTTTCTTTTTCTTATTTGCTATTCACATTTCCAAAAATCTTAAATTCAGTAACAATATTTTGTAATATTGTTCTTAATAGTTCCAGCCTTTGCATGTTGGCTGTGTTTGCAGTATGCCTTCTGTGGTTTAGATTCAAAGAGATGCATTTGAAATTTGGGAAAAGATATATATTTAAAGATTATTGAAACAGTTTTGTCAATGTTCTGGTTTTATTTCTATCCTTGTGTCTTATTTATTGCTATTAGATATTGTTTCTGCACTCACTAGTATTTGTTGATTCCTTCATAAATGTTATGGGCAGAGGAAATGCACTGTATTTCTTAGTCTCTCTTTATTCTTTCTCAGTTTTTCACAGATCCCAATTTATTATATATAGAACTCTCATTATTTCCTGTCTGGATGTATTTACAGCATAGAAGATAAATGCACAAGAGATACCAATTATGTATAGGCATCCATGCTTTGATTTTTATTCCTGTGCTTAGATTTTAGACATAACTTGTTCATCAAAAGGAATTTGGGAATGGTAGAAGTTTTCACTGGCTTTTACTTTAGTTCTTTATCTTTCCCATAAAACAATGTTGGTAAGAATTATGCTTTTACTAAAAAAAAAAAAAAAAAAAAAACAAAAAAACCCAAAACAACAAAACAAAAACAGGCTCTGATACAGTGATCTAGCCTCCCTACAATGGTATGCTCTTTATTTCAGATTTTTGTGTAAGTTAACAATGATAGCAAATGAAAAAAAAAAATAAAAAAAGATTTTGTATCTCTCAGCTATAGCTTTCCCACTCACATTTCACAGACCTCCTGCAAAAGTTGCATAAGGCTTTTGATGTCATGGTCTGTCATGCCACAATCCTTACCGATTAGGTGGACAGATAACTGTGACCTTCAAGATGCTTAAGACATTCAAAGGGTAGGTAGCCTGAGACAGTCATGCTGAGAAAGCTACTTTAGTGTGTAAGTCCCTTTTGTGAAAACTTGAATACCTAAGCAGTTAGGAAGGAATTTGGTGCCTCAGAAAATCTTTAGAACCATAACCAAAACCACAAGCATCTAGGTCATTCCTGTAAACACTTGGTGTTCTTTGTTTCATATTCTGTTTTTCACTAAGAAGCAGTTGAATGTGCTTCGTATGCACTGTTTCCTTTTGTTTCTCATACTTAAACAAAGTACATTAAAATCCTTATGTAGGAATCAAGTTTGTACCCTTCATCAGTGGAGCTATTAATCCAGAAGGGTACTAGTGAATGGTTTTCTCTTTCTAGATGATTTGCCTTGGGAAGCAGTAATAATATATTCAATAGAAGGCATCTGAGAAGCTTTAGGGAGCTTCCATGTGTATGTTTAAAGAGCTACAACATTCACAAATTAGATCTGCATGTTTCAATATTACTATGTCATGTATTGTGAGGAAAATTATTTCACGGCCTGTATTATTATAGCTTTTGATTATTTAAAGCAGAAGGATTTCAAAAATCCCATTTTCTCCTCGCTGTTTTGTGGTTTTATTGTTGCACCTCTTATTTCTTTTTTAACGGATGAAAGTTTCTGTTGTTGGTTTCAAAGTAAGACTGAGATTATTAAATGACATTGTGCAGTGGAATGAGAGTACAGGACCTAGGCCTCTCATATCCACTAAGAGTATTTAAATTGGTTCAAGACTACATGTGAAAGAATATTCAGTACTGAAGGAGAATGTTTATTTAATAACAGTTGTAATGAGATTTCAAAAATGCTACAATTACACTGTGATTTATTTTAAAAAAATTCCACATTTTGTGTCAATTCAAAATTCAGACTTCCTTCAGTTTAATCACTTCTCTTTCTACAAAAGCTTTATCATTATATTAAATACCTTCTGGCCTTTGTATTTAAATTGCAAAGGACTTAAGTAATTCAGTTTATAGGAAGACACTTACTATCTTACTCTTTACTAAAGACTAGCTGTGGATACCGATCATTCTTTACAAAATCATACTTTTCATTATTACCAGATAAAGTATCTGAAAAGATGTCTCAAAAGTGTTAATGGACACATCTTTCAGGTTATGGAAATTCACTACAAATTAATGCCATAAAATGCTCAGCTTTTTTGGAAGTAGCTGTAGGTAAAGGTAAAATGTGAGAAGATTTACTATATAGTGTTTCAGCAGGAGACAGAAAGCTCCCTGAAATCTCACTTAAATGTGCTACAAGGAAAACTTGGTTGAGAAAAACTAAACCTTTTCCTCAAAATTTTATCTAAGCAACATGAGTAATTACCATTCCAGATATTGCATGTTTGCTGTGCATTGAAATAGTCCAGATACACTGTATAACAGGAAAGGGTAGAGGTTTTTCGTGTTGTACAAGCTGAGCTGTCACGGACTGTTGGGTTAATGCTGGATGATGTTTTGGCAGTCTCTGTAGTTCCTTGAACTGTTTACCTTTAATACTTCAGTTGAATCTCTGTTTACTGATTTTGATTACTATGTCTAGAGATCTATCCTACAAGTAAATATGACTTCAGATATACCTTCTGTAATCTTCTCTGTTCTCTTCTATGCTTACACTGATACTGGGCCAAGTATCACTAAATAAGCAAACACTAGAAGGTGTGCTTGAACAGGAAAATTACTTGATTATCTGTTAACTAAAAATCTAGTTATTAAGTACTAGTACTTTAAATACTAGGACAAGAGGATGTTATATTAAAATAGTGACTGTATATAAAGGAAGGCTATGTAAGTTTGTAATATTCAGGCTTGACAACAGAGGACACTGCTCAGAAATTAAGAGGAAATCACTTTCCTGAATGGACTGCCTCCCTTTTGAGTGTTTAGCTCTGAATTCTCCCCACTTTCCCTAGACTACTTGCCATTACTACTCTGTGTCACTCTCATTATTTTGTATCTCTGGATAAATACCTGAAAACCTAGATTCTCCATTTCTGCTTGTGTTTACAACATTCTTCTTGTCTTTGCCTTACTACTTTAAGTCCTTAATGAAAATGTTTTGGAAACTGTTACCAGTTTCTCATGACTACATTTAAGCTCACTCTTCTCATTTGAAAACATTTGAAGCCCACCCCCTGGGCCAGGGCACTTCAAATCCAGGTTGATTCCAGCAGCTATCTCTGGTGCCAGCCTTTCTGGCAAAACTCATGGCACAAAGCCATGTGAAAAGGAAGATCTGATTTGGGAAGAAATGTCGAGCTGAAAAGCAGAGTCTAGAAAAATAAAAGTTAAACAGAAGAATCACTGTGTAGAGCTACAGAAGCTGCGGGGAGTGCAAGCCAAGTTTTTGAAAACCAAAGCATTTGGAAGAAGTGGCAGGAACCAAAATGGATTATGTGGCTTCCTGAGAGCTTGTCACTGGTAGCAAAATGTGCACAGCACGGGCAAGCAGGAGAACTAGTCCAGGAGAATTAGTTTTGGAAGGACTGAATGACTTTGCAGGAGACAATGAGTGCTTAAAAGCAACTTGGATGGTTTGTTAGTCCCACTTCTGAAACAGGTGCATAAAACATTGTGGTGCCAGGAACTGTGATATATATTAGTGTCAGAAAAACCAGCAGTAACATCAGCAGTTAGGTGAAGGCAAAACTTAGAGGGTATCCTGGTTTTGGCTGGGATAGAGTTAATTTTCTTCTTAGTAGCTGGTATAATACTGTGTTTTTGTTTTAGGATGAGAAGAATGTTGATAACACAGTAATGTTTTAGTTGTTTCCAAGCAAGGCTTACACTAAAGGCTTTCCAGCTTCCCATATTGCCCTTCCAGAAAGGGACGTGAGGAAGGGACACAGCCAGGGCAGCTGTTCCAAACTGGCTAAATGGGTGTTCCATACAGTATGACATCATGCTGAACAGTAAAACTGGGTGAGTGGGCAAGGCTGTAGTTCAGAGACTGGATGGGCATATCTGTCAGTGCCAAGTGGACTGGCAACAGAATGGTGTCATGTGTTATGTAGGATGACTGTTTGATTAAACAGTCCACTGTTTGAAATATCCACTGTTTGATTAAAATTAAATTACTTCATCTATGTTACATATGTTCCCTTGTTTAAGGGAAGTGATCACCAGGAGGGCTAGGAGTGAACATGTAGTAGTATGTAAATACACCATTGTACAGGAAAAGGAAAATCTCTTAAGAGGCATTGAACAGAAATCTAGAAATGTCTAGTTCTTCAAGGATCAGAATCCAAGAGAAGTTCCTTGGCCCTAAATGATAAAAAGCAATATGTTTGCTAACTGCTCTGGGAAATACGGAGAGACCAGAAGAACTCAGTATTTTATAAGAATTACATTAGTAAAAGAGAACCTTTTCATTGTTTTGAAACGTTTTCAGAAACAGCGAGTGGTATTTTTCTGTTTGGTAAATAGGATTCTGGCAATTGGTCATAGAAAACCAGAGCAGAGATTTGTGATTATTGATGACTCCTGATAGAAGTGATATTTCGGCTATATTTTTAATCCTAGGTGAAAATATTACAGTCACAACCAGAGATACTTATTAAACTGACATTTTGTTCTTCATTCATACTTTCAAGATCTTATAGATCTCATAGATGAGGACCTTCTGCTTTGTTTCCAGATAGGTGATATAAACCATCCATGCATCAGGACAGTATGGCCTAAACTCTTTTCTTCTCAATGCCTAGGATATAATTCCTTTACATCTTACCTATGAAATTCCTGTTCATGTCTTCAAAGGTCTTCTACCAGATTCTCTGTATGGTCTTTCTATTACTGTTCCTGAGGACAGGCAAACAAGAGACGGTGTGAACTCTTCGTCCCTAAAACTTTATTTTCCTGTCTTTTCCTGTGACATTTGGAGTGTTTTAACTGTAGGGACATTAGGATCTGAAACCTGTAGAGTAATGTGCAGACAGTCCTATATATTGTCTGGGTGTATATATTTTTTCCTGTGACTGTTGCCCTTGTGTGAAGGATTGGTGTACACGACAGCCAGTGGAGATGTTATGAGTCAGCAAGATACCCAAGCACGGAACGCGGCAAATCACCCTTCATTGTTGATCAACCATTTTATACTTCATCTGCACAGTAACTGACAGCTGTGGTGCTCTTACTTCAGCCTAGACACACAAATTCCCTCTAACTGGATAGACCTTTGTCTCTTCTAAAGTTATTCAGGCAGAGATGGCAATTCTCTTTATTGCTTTTGTTTGTTTATGCTTTAATCCATATCTCCTTTCCACTTTACTAGCCTGCTAATGACCTTTTTTTGTATTTACATCTGCAGTTCCCTTGACCTTTATTGCAGCCCAGCATATGCAGAAAAGCTCTTCTCTTTGTTAATGTGTGGTTGCAGAGTAGTAGTTGTGGTTCATATAATCAATACTGAAGTAAAGAAGACTTATTGGAAACAGTGGGATTTGTCATGGCAAGAGATTGCAGGGAGGCTGTTCCTAATATCAAATCTAAACCTCCTCTGGCAAAATGTGTTTGTTCTTCTGTCTTCTTTCTAGGAGGAGACATACATGCAGAGAAGTAGGAGTTTTCTGCTGGAAGTTTTTTCCTTTATAGAATATGCATGTTGTCATACATTTGTGTCAGAAAAAAACTAAACCACATTTTCCTTAATTCCCCAATATTCTAGGGCATGTTGATGCTTTTAAAAGCTTTTATTGGCATCATGGGCAAAGATTACAGCTCTCCAAAGAGAATTATTTCTCTTAGAAGGTGAAGTAATCAACTTCAGTCCTTACCCAATGCTTTAGGAAACATTGAGTGTTCTGAGCTCCTTTATGGAAATCCCAACATAAAGATGAGAGCAAAGAACTTGAGTTTACCGCTATACACTGGAAAATCTGTATATAGAATTTATGCTTGATAAGGTAGCTTAGTCAAGTTTCAAGTGTTAATATGTTTTTATTAGGGACTGAGACTATGCTATTATAGCACTTCTTCTGGAAGCGGTGTTTCATTTTTGAAAAAGATGAAAAAATAGTGTCATATGAGTGAGACCACAAATAAGAAGCCTTTTAAGCATTTCCCTTGAAACCTGGCTGTACCCATCCTGAAGGACAACCTTACCTTATGGTCAACTTCACTGAAGCCTGCAGAGAGGTATGGAACAAGAGGATGGCCATTTGCCCTTTATTCACTAAAAGAAGAATGTCCCTGAAGAATCTGAAATTCACTCTTAGCTTCTTCTGACCTAATGTACCACCTCTATCATAAAATCTACTATCAGCCCCAGGTATGTGCATGTCTCTGAATGATTCTTCAGCTGTGCACACATGCTGAACTTTTACCCTGCACAGCCTTTCTAAAAACTTTTGTAATCCTACATTCCCAGTGAATGTAAAAATATATCTTGCCATCAGCAGTTTAAGATTACAAGCAGGTTGTGTATGGAGTCTACCTGGACTTCAGCAAAGCCTTTGACACCGTCTCCCACAGCATTCTCCTGGAAAAGCTGTCAGCCCACAGCTTGGACAGGAGCACCCTGTGCTGGGTTAGGAACTGGCTGGAGGGCCGGGCCCAGAGAGTGGTGCTGAACGGGGCTGATCCAGTTGGCGGCCGCTCACCAGTGGTGTCCCCAAGGGATCAGTGTAGGGCCCATTTCTGTTTAATATCTTCACTGATGATTTAGATGAGGGGATTGAGTCCACCATTAGCAAATTCACAGATGACACTAAGCTGGGGGGGAGTGTGGATCAGCTGGAAGGCAGGAGGGCTCTGCAGAGGGACCTGGACAGACTGGAGAGTTGGGCTGATTCCAATGGGATGAGGTTCAACACGGCCAAGTGCCGGGTCCTGCACTTTGGCCACAACAACCCCATGGGGAGCTCCAGGCTGGGCACAGAGTGGCTGAGAGCAGCCAGGCAGAGAGGGACCTGGGAGTCTGGATTGACAGGAAGCTGAACAGGAGCCAGCAGTGTGCCCAGGTGGCCAAGAAGGCCAATGGCATCCTGGCCTGGATCAGGAACAGCATGGCCAGCAGGTCCAGGGAAGTGATTCTGCCCCTGTACTCAGCCCTGGTGAGGCCACAGCTCGAGTCCTGTGTCCAGTTCTGGGCCCCTCAGTTCAGGAAGGAGATTGAGGTCCTGGAGCAGGTCCAAAGGAGGGCAACCAGGCTGGTGAAGGGACTCCAGCACAAGTCCTGTGAGGAGAGGCTGAGGGAGCTGGGGGTGTTCAGCCTGGAGAAGAGGAGGCTCAGGGGAGACCTCATCACCCTCTACAACTCCCTGAAAGGAGGCTGGAGCCGGGGGGGGTTGGGCTCTTCTCCCAGACAACCATCAGTAAGACAAGAGGGCATGGACTTAAGCTCTGCAAGGGGAGGTTTAGGTTGGATATTAAGGAGAAATTCTTTACAGAGAGGGTGATCCAACATTAGAATTGGCTGCCCAGGGAGGTGGTGGATTCTCTGTCCCTGGAGGTTTTTAAGAAGAGACTGGATGTGGCACTCAGTGCCATGGTCTGGTAACCACAGTGGTAGTGGATTAAGGGTTGGACTTGATGATCTCAGAGGTCCTTTCCAACCCGGATGATTCTGTGATTCTGTGTGATTCTGTCCCTACCACAAGCCCCTGGGTCTAACTTCTGAAGACTATAATTTGAAAGTCTGAATTCAATTTTTCCTGTTTGCAGAAACTCTAAACCAAGTTGCACTTTCCAATTTGAAACCTCAACAACAACAACAACAACAAAACAACAGAGAATTTTGTATCATAAATTGCTACTTGCCAAAGGTTTCATTTAATACTAATAATTTCATTCTAAAACCTGTCCAACTCAGCTAAAGAGAAGCTATTTACTGCATACTGCTGTTATCAAGGTGGCAAGATCCCACTGAGCGATGTGTTTGCACATTTTCCAAAGTCAGTTTTTTTATTTTTCCACAGCACTTTATTTTTTGTTCTTCAATTCTTTTAACAAAGTCAGTGATGACTTAGTTTAACAGAAATAGGTTACACAGTAGAAAATAATGCTCTGCAGCAAGGTTAAAGAGTGTTTCTGACCAGGTACACCAACTCTGTACCACCAATTGAATAGAAACATCTGGAGAGATTAGATTTAACTTACAGTTGAGGAAATTTAGCCAAATTTAGTGTTTAAATGGGTTTAATTTATGATTATGTAAAAACTAGATTCGTTACAGAACTTCATATTGTGGTTTTTATTTGTTTGGATTTGATTTTGTTTTTTATATTCAGCTTTACCAGTTTTTTGAAAGTGTTCAGTTCATACGTCTAATAAGAGCTTCTTCCCCTGTCTCATATACAACTGTATACTTGAAACAGGGACCAAAGTTACTCAGCTGGATGTGTGGAAGGATCTCTTTCTACTGTTTGTGTGCACATTATCCCAGAGGGAAGGCACCCATTGCCTTCTTCATTTTGTAGGAAAGCATGAATCTGCTAAATCAGCAAAGACTTGATGGTCCCATTGTTCAAAAATATAAGGATTATTTTAGGGATTGGTCTTTTCTTGACTGCTTCAGGTGCTTTGCATTGCCACATTTGAGAAATGTGTGGTTGGGTCAGCAATCTGACATCTTCACTATGTTGGGAAAGAGTGGATTGTGATCCTACTTGGATTTTTTTGAATTTTGAGTGAAATGAAAAAGAATTTTATCTTCTCGGCTTTTTTTGTTTGTTTGGTTTTTTTTGTTTTGTTTTGTTTTGTTCGTTTTGGTTTTTTTTATCATGTAAAAGGCCAAAGACAAAAGAAATACTTCCCAATAAAAGAGGTTAAAAGTCTTAGCCTAAGGTAAACCAGCAACAACATTGAATACCAGTTCCCAGATATACATATATGTACACATATAATACATTTTCAAGATGGGAACAAATCTACTTAGCATAGTTGTTTGTAAAGTAGCTTAAAGAAAACCAAACTACTACTGCCGTTTGTCCTTTCAGTAGGATTTGCCTTTCTCTGAAGACTTGCCCCCCCCCCCTTTCTCCTGTCTCCTCATGCTCTCTAAGTCCCATTGGTCCTTCTGGAAGTTTGTCTTCAGGGGGCTGAAGATCACACGTCCCCATAGCAATAGAAGTGACTAAGAAATTCATCACTGAGTGAGAAATTCTTTGGAAAAAGGCAGCCTTGCTGTGTAAGAGGATATCTCATGAGTTACTCCAGTTTCAGTTCACAGTGGTTTCAGGTCATGTCACCCCTCTTTTTTGGGACTGTTGCCTAAATCTGCTGAGACCCCAGAGCTGCCTGCTGGCTTTGGCAATTGAGATTCCTCATAGAAAAGGAGGGCAGAGCTGGATCAGAGCTGGATCTATCAGAATAGCCTTGGCAGAGCAAACAGCTTCTCCTTGGAGGGCTCTTCATTTGTAGATAGATCTGAGCCATCTGCAGACCCGTGGCTATGGTCTGTTCTTCCAGGTCCCCCCAACCCCGCTGTTGTAGAATGAGGGAGAGCAGCAGGGAGGTAACCTCAGGGACCAGGTAGGTGGGAGGACAACAGCAGGTAGCTGGGAAAGACAGAAATAGGACTGGAGCTGTGTGAGAAAGGGTGATGAAGAGTTTTTGCGTGTTTCAAACCTACCAGGAAATGGGTTATGAACAAGTGACTTAAATTATAAAGACAGCAGCTGTAAGGTGAAAGACTGGACACTTAAGCTGACACTTTCATTAGGGAAGGGGTAATAATAGTGAGAACTTGTCATGCATAGATTTCATTTAGCACTCTTATTTGTTTCCCGTTGACTGATACTTCAAAGGTTTGTATACTGATCTTTATTTTAATTCTAGTCTTCCATGTTGAGTAAATTGTAAATACTTTTTTTAAAATAGCAAGGAAAATGCTTATCATTTCGGGAACTCATTTTTTATGACACTGAGAAAAGAATGTGTATGTGAGGAGGCATAATATACCACAAGAAATATAATTTTATTTTATAATCTGCTATATATGTTTATGTTGCTATTTAATTGCTTGAATGGGAAGATAATGAATCCTAGTCCACATACAATGTTTCTGTTGTAATCACTTGGTAATTTACATTAGAATAAGCTTGTAGAGAGGCACATAGGAAGCCTTGAAAATATTTACACATACTTCACTTGAAAAGTTTTAAATTGAGTAGGGAATTTGCAGATAATTAACAGTCTTAACAACAGGATCAGTCAGTACCTCAGAAGAGATTCTAGAGTTAATGACATCCTGAATCTGATATGATTATATGGATTTTATTTTCTGACTAGTCCATCCTTTGTAAACTAAATTATGTTTTATGAATGGTAATTTATGAAAGCTAATTAACAAATATCCTTTACAGAGAATAATCCATGTATTAGTATCATCTGAACTGAGGAAAAGAGCTTGTTTCTGTCTTCTGATAGCAAAGGTACCTTCGAGAACAGAGACTGCCCAGGTTACAGGTAACCTTTGTGTAGATGTCAAGTCTGGAAAGAATGGAATATATCACGTGTAAAGGAAAAATCCAAAGTTTGGGATGATGAATAGGATTTCTATAATCAACTCTTAGGACCACATAGTGTTTTGATAGATTTAGAATTAATTTTACCAGTGTTGTACCCTGAAATATCTTGTAGCTTTCAAAATTAATTCTGAAGGGACTAGGAACTGTTTTGTGATTTGTCTAAATTAAAGCTGATTGTGAAAAAATTGCATATTGCCTACTGTTCTCTGGGACTGGAAAGAGATAAACATTCACTTTTTATTTACTTAGTTTATATTTTTTATCAAGAATGACAATCATAATGAAAATTATCCATTAGACCAAATATAGCTTTCCTGAGACAAAGATGAACAGGGTTGTATCAGAACTATACTTGAGTGGTTTTTTTTTTAGCTTGAACATTTTCTTAATAATTATGTGTGTGCTCATCTGACTTTACTGTGAGAGTCTGACTGTGCTATTTTTTTTTTTTTTAAGTGAGTTCAAGATACAGAGGAGCCCAGGTTTTTAGCAGTTTGTTGGCTAAGCCATGGGTTATCATATAGCTTTGTATATACCATGCTTCAGGAAGGGACAGTATGTATGTGTCTAGATATAGATTCAACTGTTTGTGTGAATACACACACACACACACACACATATATAAATAAATAAATATATGACCCGGGGTAGACAAATGGTTTGATTCATTGTTTTGTCAATTACCATCACAAGTGAAAGGCTGCTGAAAGGAGGCAATAAGACATATGTTTGCACCAATACTACATGTAAAGACCAACAGCACAATTTATGTAGAAAATGAAACTCAATATTTATGCAATGTCATGCATATAAAAAAAATTATAAAGGAGTATGTCACCATCTGTAGGTTTAGGTGTGAAAATTAAATCATGTATTGGAAAATAAAATTTATTTACATTTCCTCTGTACTTTGTGTCCAAGTTCTTGGAAGAAGTGTGAGAAATGCCAGTATGTATTCGTAATGTTGGGTTGATTTCTTCTGTTTAATTTAAATGTCTCATTTTCCTATTATATCATCTGGCTTCCATGAATCTTTCTTATTTTCTTCTTTGCAAAGGAGAATAAGAGTGTAGTAATGGCTCATCTAAGTTTGTCTAATTGAAGACTTGCGTAAAAATCTGCTAATAAAAAAAACCCCAAAACCTGAAGATACTGGAATAAAGCTGATACTTCTGATTAGCTATATATATGCATATTGATTGTTCGTGAGTGAAATGTGGGATTCAAATCTGTTGGTAGCATATGTCTAGCAGCTAACTGGCAGCAGAACTTTCTGTGGGTATTAATGAAACAGGTAGGGAATACTCTTTCAGACAAGTTTATCTGCACTGCACAATGTTGCTGTAATTCCAAAATTTGGAACCAAGCACTTTTTCTGCTATGGGGAAAAATATGTAATGCTGATGATATAAAGCATTTTACTTATTTCATACTTCTGGATTGCATCTGTGCTTAGCAATCTGCTATTTGCATTAACTTATTATCAGCAGGGCATAATGATCGTGCTGGCAAGGTTTGTTGGAGGCTATTTCCAAAAGTCCTCTCCAGAGTGGTTTGACATCTTCTATTGAATTAATAGGTAAAAATAGAGAAACAGTAGGTCACTGTGAAAACTGTTTCATTTTTGATCAATCTCATTTATTCAAAATAGTCACTGGACCAATACTGAAGAGTGGGCATAGCTTCTATCTCTGATCTGCCTGCATGATGGGGGTACCCTGTAGAGCTGGGTACTTACGAGATGGAGAGAAGCAGCCAGGCAAAAGTGGTTAGGCCTACACTGTTTGCAGAGTAATTGCATTCTAAGTGGGGTGCCTTGGGTTCTTTCCAGATGATTAAATCCTCAGCTGTGTATTGTTGTAGGAATCTTCTCTATATTTTCAAGAGAAATAAGAATTAAATTTGGGCTTGTGGTTTTTTGGGTTTTTTTTCCTTCCTTTTCCTAAAATTATATTTTCAACATGATTGGTACTGATATTCTGCATATGCAACACTGCTTTTGCTGTAGTCTTAACTGTGGACTTGGTCATTCAAAAATTTTTGATCAAACAGGAAGTGATCTGATACATTCTATATCCAGAGAATCTGTCACATTCTAAGACCAAAGGAGGGGGGCACAAACATGATCAGAGGGATAAAGCCCTCTGAAAGACAGGCTGAGAGAGTTGTCATTTTTCAGCCTGGTGAAGAGAAGGCTCCAGGGAGACCTAATATCAGCCTTCCCCTTCTCGAAGGATCCTACGGGAAAGCTGGGGAGAGACTTTCTACAAGGCTGTGTCATGATAAGATGAGGGAAAAGAGAATAAAATTTAAAGGGAGAAGATTTAGATTAGGTATTAGGAAGAACTTCTTCATTCTGAAAGTGATGAGACACTGGAACAGGTTGCCCAGGGAAGTTGTGGATGCCCCATCTCTGGAAGTGTTCGAGGCCAAGTTAGATGGGACTTTGAGAACCTGTCCTAGTGGGAGGTGTCCCTACCCATGCAGGAGGCATTGGAACTAGATGATCACTAAGGTCCCTTCAGACACAAACCATTCTATTGCTCTATAATCTAAAGTCTAAAAATCTTGTCTCTGTACATCATAGGTATCTGTATGATGTCCTAATGATGAAGTCCTGTGGTATTTTTTTTAGTTTGTTGGCTTCCCCCCCTCCCCACTTTTCCAATATACTATAAAAATAAGGCAATTAACAGTCCCTTTAAAATAAAAAGAATTTTGAAAATGAAACCAGCCTACATTCTGCCTCAGTTCTGCCAGTAGCTGAGGCACCTTTTTGAATTTCCTTCAGATCTGCACTATACTGGTATATACTTTTCTCCAGTCCCTGGACAGCAGCATTTCTTTGGACTGAAATGCACTCAGATGTCCTTTACATGAAAATATTTGTTGATGGCAAAAGGGGATGGAAAGAGAAAACTGGGAGCTAGTAAAAAATCCTTCTTGGTATGATTAACTTGAGCAAACATTTATCTTCCCTGAATAAAAGCATGAAACATTTTACATCAGATAACTGTTGAAGCTAAAGCTTTATTCTGCTTTGAATTTTTAATAGTTTATGGTATCAGTTTTGATTCTGCTGTTTCCAGAGCACTGTGACAATAACTTCCTAAGTGTGTGGGAATAATATAGGTCTATCATTGTACAATGAGGCAGGAATATTTTAAAGTAGCTCTCTGAATTTGCAAAGCATTTGTTACTTTGAATAGAGAGGGGCATTAGATAAGCAATGACGTGCTTAAGGCGGGTGTTTTGGTGAATGAAGCAGCTGAGTCAAAAGTTATTTTTATAGGATTGTCTCCCCTGTATCCCTCCTCTCATACTACCTGCTAATAGAATTACACCTCCACTTTATTACATTTTTCTGAGTCAGTCTTAATTTTAAAGCCCTGAGCCTATGTTTGTTAAAAATTGGGCACTTCTGTAGCTTCAGTCCTTTCTTGTGTTTGTGTTACTATGATCTCCTCAGCTAGAAATGTTAATGTTTTCTTCAACAGTTACCAGGAGCTAAGATCCATAACTTTATTATGCTAACTACCTTCCTCTGTATTTTTTTATGTATGGTATACTTTTTTACTGTAAAATGACTGAGATCTCGTGTGGTGTTACAAATCAACCTGGGCAATCCTCTTGAAAGTTTGAGAATTATTATCTCTGAGATAGAATACAGTCAGAATTTCCACAGAATATCTTTGTTTTACTATAGTTACACTTTATAACATATTTCATTCATAATCAGTTGCATTTTTTTTTACTAACTGTATTAACTGCTTTTTTTCAGTATATAAATGCAGAGTATTTATTACATTTTAAAGAATATTAGACTTGCAGTATTATCATGTGAAACATTTCTGCACATTATGCACATGTCTTTCTTGGGAATTTATACCTACAGATGTTTACCATTAAGTAATTTTATTATTTACTATATATTCCTGTTAAATGATTTAAACTTTAACTTGATTATTTAATTTCCATTAAATTTCTACTGCCTTCAAAGGGAGCAGAATAATTTTCCAAAGCAAGGAAAATACTCATTCATCCTAGACATACTTAGTACCACACAGATTCCCCACACATCTAAACAGAGATGTAGAGACTCCACACACATTCTATTTCACACATACTGTGTCTGTATATCCAAATACTGTTATAACTCAAGTCCTCACAGAGACAAGTATTGAAAGTTCTCTTGAAAGAGTCCAGTGCAGAGTGGCCAAGAAAATTAAGGGAGTGGAACTTCTCCCTTATGAGGAAAGACTGAGGGAGTTGTGTCTCTTCATCTTGGAAAAGAGGAGAATGAGGGGTGACCTAATTAATGTTTAGAAATATGTAAGGGGCGAGTGCCAGGAGGACAGAGTAAAGCTTTTCTCAGGGGTGACTAACAACAGAACAAGAGGAAATAGTTATGAACTGGAACATAGGCAGTTCCATATAAATATTAGGAACAATTTTTTCACTGTGGAGGTGACAGAGCACTGGGACAGGCTGCTCGGGGATGTTGTGGAGTCTCCTTCCCTGGAGACATTCAAAACCCACCTGGATGTGTTCCTGTGGGACCTGATGTAGGTGACCCTGCTCTGCCAAGGGGTGTTGGACTGGATGATCATTCGAGGTCCCTTCCAACCCCTAAATTTCTATGAGTCTCTAAGTGCAAATAAATATAAATATCTTCTTTTTTAATATTACTCAGCTATTTTACTTGCCATGTCTTAGTTATCCAGTATACCCTTCCATTAATAACAGTTGTATTCCTAATGATGGAAAGAAACATCTCTAGAAGGTGTTTCAGCAGGTCTAAATGGGGATGACTGCTTGCTGCTGTCTTTGTTGACAACAGAGGGACTGTGCCTATGTTCCTGATCTATGCATGTTAAGTTAAAAATACCAAAGCCAAGCATTTTTGCCAAGAATTTATATTGAAAATACACGTATAAATTCATTCAAACATTTGTGTTTTCCTTCAGTATAGCAGGTTTGGTGTGTGTTTCCTAAATTTATCAGGCTGTAGTTTAGCACTTTTTATTTTGCAATGTTGTTTTATTTCATTTAAAAAGCCTCTTATGTCCAAATAGGTCAATCTGTTAAATTTTACAGCTTTTCATTTCAGCTTTCAGCTGCAGACTTTCTTGTTGCAATGTTACTCAAGATTTTTATTTTTTTTCCTCTTTGTTAGTATGGTACATTACTTGGAAGTTCTTTTATCACATTTTTATATTGCTTCGCTTTATTCTATGCTTTATATTTAATACATGTAGATACTTTCCAATGTTTAAATTGATTCTTTAGTAATCCATATTATGTTAATTATTTACTACTTATTTGGATCTTCCATGATAAGTTATTATTTTTTTCTTGATTAACAATCCATTAAAATTCTCCATTATTGTATTTCTTTCATATCCTCCTAAGAAAATTTCTGTCTATTTTTAAGATAGCAGTGAAGCATTTTTTCATGCTTTGTTCTTTTAATCTTTCTAAATTACCTGTACCCCACAGTATTCAGATCTCATCTCTCTTGTTGGAATGCAACTGCCATGATACTTAAAAACTCCCTTCAATTTCATATACCAGTGGTTCTTACCTTAAAAATTATTCTTGTTCTCAAGAACACCAATTGTCCTTTGTATTGATTACATGAGAAAATGCTTTCCTGTGCTAGCTGTTTGTTGTTTTTTGTTTTTTTTTTAAATCCTCTATCACTCATGTCACTGCCAGCTAGTGTGTCTTTGTTTTACCATTATAAATGTCTACAGTAATTTTAAAATCTTCTTACAAGGTCTTTGCAGTACAGAGGAAAGTAAAACTATTAAAACTTAGTTGCAAACCATTTTATCTCTTCTAAAGTCTCATTCTTTCCATACGAACCACATTTAAATGCCCCTTACAAGCTTAGCATGAAATCGTCCAAATTTAGAATAAATATCGTAGGCTTTTTTTCTACCAAGGCATTAGGTCATGGCTTGAAAATAGCTTTCTATAATAAGGTCTGCTTTTTATGAGTAACAGAAGAAAGAGCTTTTCACAATATAGAGTAGGTTTTGCAGCTGAGTCATAAAACCTTGTCTGTGCAGGTGGCAATACCCTGATTTACAGAGTCTGCACAGGTAGCTGTCATCTGAGAACAACTGTCTGACTGGCTCTTGCAAGTAGTCTTACTTGTTAGATTCAAAAGGGTCATTCAAAATAGAGACTATTTAATCATCCTGGTTAAAGTAGGGCTCTCTGAGTGAAGAACTTGAGCAAACATTTAGGCACTGAAAGAACTAACCAGAGCAGAGGTTAAGCAACTACTATCTGATTCATCTGGTAGAGGTTGGAGTTATCTGAAGATGTATTTTGGATATCTCCATTATAAATTTAAATCTACTACTCATTTATAGTACAGTATAAGTTTGTATTGAATAAGAATCTGGAAGTGGTTTTTATGAGCCTATATCCAATTATAAATCAAGTGGCCTATCTTTTTATTTTTCTTATTGGTGGCATAAAAATGAATAATCAGAAAATGTAAGTGTAACACATGGATGAGAACATCGGTGTGATCTTTTGAAAGAAGACACAGTTTAAAATTAGTAAATTGATCCACATAAACCATCTTTTGACTGGGAACTATGTGGAGCTTTTGAAGTTGTTCTGCAAAGCATAACTACAGACCCACTTGTCTGTAGCAGGACCATGTCTGTCTGCCTCAGATTACAGATGAGCTGCTGTCTTGTTTGGCTGAATTTTAGACACAGCACCTCAAATACACATAACCTAAGACACAATTTCTTTCCCTCTCTTTACTTAATGCTTATCGAGAGCTGAAGGTTTTAGCCTGGTATTTGTCTTTACCTGTTTCTACAAAAACACCCTCAAGCTTTTCCTCTCCCTTATGTATTGGTCCTGAGATTAAAATTCATGAGTGTATCAATACTAGCTATGTTTGCACCACCACCAAAATCTGGGGTTCTTAGGTGTACACTGAAACTGATCTGGCTGTAAATGTTAGAGCTGCCTCACCAGTATCTAAGTGATATGACTAAAAGCTGTGAAGAGAGAAATCAGAGGGAAAACCAGCTCCTGACACCTTCTGGACCAGGTAAGCAATTCACAGTTATTTGTTACACTGTGGAACAAAATTTATCCACAAAATACTGAGACATGCTTGTTTCTTTAGAGATTAATTAAGCTTCACTGTCAACACCTCAGTCTGTCTTTAAGACTATTTCTCACTCCATCTGCACTTTACAGGAAGTAGATTGGCTGTTCATTTTATCTGAATTACACTAACAAGAAGACAATAAATGGCTTCTTTGCAGCATCCCTCACAAACATTGCTATTCCACTCCTCTCTTTATTCTTTCATGCAGGAAGAAGCACTATAGTGCAACTATTTTCTATAAGCAATTTTATGTGCCTTTTTCCCTTCAGAATTCAATTGATTTTGGTTTTCTGTGGTTGAATTTCAATGATTTCAGAGAACAAAAGAAACATAAGGTGGTCTGTGTCTCACTTAATGATAGCATTTTGCAGTGCTCATGAGCTGCAAACTTTATTACTTAAATACCTGTTTTTGAAAGGTGCATCTTTCCTGGCATGTGAAAGCAGTGGTTTCCAATTTCTGCTCTTGTAGCTTACACTTCATTTGTCTGCCCTTAATGGTGATATCCTTCATCTGGGATTTCCTAGGTAAAATTTGGAACTGATCATAGTTTCCCTTCTTTTCCTTTTATCTGCGAACAAGATCAGAGAAAGAAGCAGGAATGCTTTCTTGGCCAAAGCAGTCCTTTCTGCTGTCACACTTTAATGTTTCTGGATATAGATCACTGTAGATCTTTTTGATATATCTTTGAATGCAACCCTATAGATTCTTCAGGAAATCTCTATAGGCTCCTTCACTTAAACCTCTGCTATGAAAAAGAGAAAAGTCTTTTCTACTAAGTCAGAAGTAACTTCTGTACAACAGCAACAACAATAATTAATGATAATACAGCCACAGAACTGAAATATCTGTAATATTCAGCCTGCCAAAGAGAGAGGATTCCTCTTTATTTTCATATATATGCTGATTTCTTCTCTTTTTAAATACATGGAAATTCCTAGTTACAAAGGGTGAGCCAAAGCTTCCCACTGCATAGAGGCAAAAGGAATTTTTAAAAAAGTATCCCTGAAGATGTACAGAAAAGGATCTAGTCTACTTCGTTGGAATCACTATTCAAGAATTAAGCTCTGTTAAGTATATACGAAGTGGAGACTGGTGAGATTTAGGTAGATTGGCTTGTGTCCTCAAGGTTTTTATGGTCAGACCAGTAGTGGGATTCAGACCAGTTGGTATCAAGATCCCTGTTAGTATTCCCGTGAGTCAGCAGGAGAATTGCTCTGAAACAACCAAAAGTCATTTGAATAGGGGAGCCATATTGAGAAAAGCAGATTAATATTAAAATGCCTACAACTCAATTTGCTTTCAGACTAATGTTTTCCCTAAGGATACTTTCAACTTTTAAGGGCAATGAAATCATAAGCTTATATTTGACAGCTTGAAAATTACATAGAAGATAAGATGATTCCTTGTAGAGCAGTCTGTTACTGCTAAATCACATTAGTTTGCCTGTAGGTTGCTATCTAAATCTAGAAACTCAGAATTTGTCATTTCTTTACCTGAAATACTTTGTTCTTTAGTTCAGTGGTATGAATTTTCCTCATCCCTTACCACTTGGTCTGCCTTGCTTGCAAAAATCCTGTTTACCCTTCTGCTTCTAAACATGGACTCTCAGATTCAGGCAGCTGCTCAAATGGGTGAAATGGTACCAGATTCCTATTCTTGTTTCTTCGTTTATTCAATCCTGCTTTTGATTCTTTGTGCTGTACTTTAGCAAGAGAGACAGGAGGGAGATATGGGTGAGATAAGTGGTAGCATAGCAAAATAAGTTGGCAATCACCCTGATGGGAGACTCTTAGCAGATACTACTTCAGAGACCTTAGAGTGCTACTTGATGACAAAATAACATCTCAGTAATGATACACGAAGTATGGCATTAAATTTCACTGATGACTGTACTTTAGGGGTATTCATATATGCAAATTCCCAAACCTTGTTAAGGATAGACAGATAATACTGGATACTAGCATGGACTATGTGTAGGGGAGATAGCAGCTTGTTTTTTGAAAGATGCAGTGGAGACTGTTGTTCAGACACCCAGTTATAGAACAGATCCAGTGCATTCTGTATATTCGGATGGCTTTGTCTGTTGTATTTTGTAAGCTCCCAGTCAGGATAATAAACCTCTACTTCAATTTCTGTCAGGAGAATTTCTGTGCATTTTTTCTTAGTATGTATTGGTGCATGTGCTGGATGGGGACATGCTGTGGATTTTTGTACATGCTAAGTCAAAAAGAGTCCTAGCTTTTCCATTTTCTTTCCAAATTCATATTTCTTTCTTTATGTCTGCTTCTGTACACCAGTACAGCCTCAGATCAGATAGCTTACTTCCGACTCTATTGATTTAAATACGTTGCTGGGTTAATAAACTGCCCAAAACTTTTTATTCTTTGTGGAGAGAAACAGCTTTCCGCTTCAGCAGCTACTTATGCATATTTATTGAATAGCTTCTTTGAGGATATTATGATGAGCTTGCTTATCAGTGAAAATGACTCGAAGTAGTCTCAGATCTCAATATCTGTGATTCCAATTAGGTATTTAGTAAATGCTGAAACCTTTTAAATCTTTCATTTATTCATAATGCAGCATGACAATAAACAGCTGGTGACAGTGGAGAAATTCAACAGGAATCTACTGTCTAGATTTTTTTTTTTTTTGTTAGCTTTCAGAGCCTGCATCTGTGACCATGACATGCTTAACTTCAGAGAATTCATTATGACTTCCATTGTGCTCTAGCAGTTTTCATCCTTCACAGCCAGAGGTGTGGGCAACTGATTTTAAGGAATTTCCATGCTCAAGGAAGGCATAAACACACTTTTATTGTTTCATGTCCCAATAGCACTGCCAGGTCTTCTTAAACAGAAAAATAAAAGTATGACAGCATTAGAGATATAAATTTACCAGTGTATTTTTTGCCTCTCTACAAAAAGAGCAAGTGTTTCTTTGAAGACAAAATACATAACTGACTAACCTTGGAAATTTATGGTATTAAAAGTTTGGCAGCGAACTGTGAGAAATATGGACTTCAGGTTTATATCTTGGTTCCTCTAAATGTATTGGTAACTAGATTCTTTCACTTTCTTTGATTCTGTTTACAAAACATTTACATTTTTGTGAGTGACAGAAAAAGTAAATTTTGGACATGGCATATAAGGGCTGGAACTAATTTATAAATAAAGGCACATAAGGCCCCACACATCCTACTGCATTGTCCTGTAACCTCCTGCATCACAAGTCCTTTCTTTTCAGGCTTCTTAATTGCCAGACATAAATTTTTCTTTCTTATCTTGAGTGTTGCCTCATGAAAAAATCGGATTCCAGCTAGCTTTAGAAGTCTGTAGCTTTGAAGCACTCCATCCATCATATAGGCTGAAAATATTGCAGTGCTTAGCTTGAAGCATATAAAAAAAAAAAGTTTGGAACTGATGTCTAGAGCATCAATGAATTTCTGCAATGAAATTTTTTCGATTAAAAGATGGTCTTTAATGTATAAGACTTAATGTACTTGCAATCATTTGGCCCATGATTATAGGTTTTCCTTACTGGACTTTTGCCATTTATTTAGAAAAAATGGGTTATTTTTTCATGGTGTAAATGTGTTCTTTTTCATTGTCTTTCTCTATAGATCAAATTTTCCAAGAAAAATAATCACTGGAAATAATGTAGCATGGCATTTTTGAATGTAAAATGTTTTCAGGGAAGATCATAATTAGAAATACCAGATTCATGATTTTATGGGTTTGATTTATTTTTCCTTTGAGAGCTTCTGTCTTTTTCAGGCCATAGGAACTTTGTGTGTAAACCAGTAAGCTAGATAAATTTATGAACATGAATGGGAATTAATATTCCTGCATAAATTTAAAAAAAAATCTGCTATGTCATCATTATCGCTTAGGAAACATTGGTAATGAAACAAATAATTTGTATATATGGAATTTCTCATGAAACAGTTTTTTTCCCCCAACACAGTACACATTTTTTTATTTTTTTTTAATGACTACCAACTCCCCCCCCCCCCCAGCAACATTCTGCAGCTCCAGTAATGAAATTTTTTCTGACTCACAGTAGGAATCACCTCTGGCCAGCTCCCTAGCTAAACTTCTACAACTCCAGTAATGGAATTTTTTCATGAATCACAGCAGGAATCACCTCTGCTGGAGTTCAGCCCTGCCAGCACAAGGTCTTTGCCCTGTGAAAGTCTTGTTTCAAGGGTGAATATTACTCTTCTGGATAAAATCTGCATCTTGCAGCTAGCAAGCAACTTGTACTTAAATACTCTTGCACACCTGAATTATGACACTGACTTTTTAATGAAAACCTGCCAATTTTATGAAGAATGAGGATTTTGCTAAATGTGCATTTTATGGTACTTAAGCAAAAGACAAGAGGCAGAGTTTTAATAAAATGGTTAATCACTGAAAAAAAAAATTCCTACAAGGTGAGCTGGACCTGACAAATGCAATTCAGACTTTGCTTTTTGTAGGTATCTCACTTTATTTTTATGAATAAATTAAGAGATGTAATCATCACCATTATGAATTGCACATAGAAGTCATTTAAGGCTGTTCTTTGCTGTTCTTTGTCAGAATGACGGACAGAAAATCGACACAAATGGAACAGAAAATTGTCAAAGCCATCATATTCTCACCAAAAAGAAGCAGAAATCACATAGGGAAAGTCTGATGCTCACTATGAACAACTTTAAGTTTTCTTTTAAGAGATGATGTGAACTTGAAATACTGTTCGTAACATCAGCAGTAATAAATAGCCTAAATAAATGACAGCAAGTAACCTGAATGGAAGTAAAAGTAAAGCCTGTTTCTGTCCTTTTCACACATTCTTGGTTTTGCTTATAGTAAATGAAACACTTTGAAGTTGGTGTCTGTGCTTCATCCAGCTTTAATGAACAGACTAAATATTTTGAAATGCCTTTTCGAAACACTGCATCAACCTAGTTAATTTTTCTTTTCATTTTCTGGATGAAAGTAACACTTGGGAAAATGAAAATAAAAACATAAGCCTGTATGTATCTATATAAAACATAAGCCTGTATGTATCTATATCTAGAGTGCATTACTATGTGACATAAAATTAATATATTGCATAGTCTTATTTCAGGGGAATGTAATGCTGGATTATTTTTTGTTGCTTCATATAAAAGACATACAAGTTGAAATTGAATTTACCTGAAATTTAGCTTTCAAAAACCACAGGATTCTAGAAACAAGGGTTTGAATCAACTTTGAGAGATCATCCTGTCCACTCGAACAATTCCTGGAATATTTTTATTTATTAAGATCTTAGGAAAAATAGAACTAAACACCTCCAGTAACAGAAGTTCACAGCTTCCTTAGAGAGCTGATTTCTGTGAATTGATGAATGGTTTCTTGTACTAAAGATTTATTAGTACATAAACTAAATCTGCCTCTCTGTGAATTAATCCTATTACTTCTTTATCTATGTATATTAAACATGGGAAGCAATTTTGTTTCCATTTTCTCTGTTTTTTCCATTGTAATGAAAATGTGTAATCAGCTTTTGACATCTCCTAGTAGCACTTTAGATCAGTTCACCGTTGTGATTGATACTCTCTGTTTATTGAGATATTGATGCAAACTGGAATAAGAAATCCTTATCCTCCTTTCAGTGAATTCATGGCTTAATCGTGATTATGATTTTGTGACAGGGAGAGGACTCTCAGTAACTTGAACATATAACATGTAAATATAAGGTTTTACCTTATGTTTTTATTTCTTTGGTAGGTTTCCTCATATGGACAAAGATACTCAGCAGTTAAGGCAAACTTGGTTTTTTTTATACTCTGCTCCTCAAAGATAAATTATATCACTGAGGAATGTGCAATCTCAATGGGATTTTCAGTAAGGTTAAGTTAAAGTCTAGAAATAAAATTGTGATTTTGAGTCTGTATTTGTTGCTCTGATATTTGGAATTTAGCGACTCGGGGCACTAAGCTAAACTGCAAAAATCAAAAAGTTCCTACTTATTGAAAAATCTAGCTTGCTTTTGTATAGGCATATATATGCTTTTGTCAAATATATTCCAAAATAGTCACATACAATCAAAACACATGTTTTTTTTCAGTTGCGCATCTTATTTAGGCAGGTCTCTCAAACCTTTAAATGCTTGCTTCTGTAAAAAAAATAATTTCAATTATGTTCTCTTTCAGTTTTTGCAGAATATCTTGTCTTCCATGTCTGTCTTTTAGGCACTCATTTATCACTTTCTTACACATTGCCAGATTGCTATTCCTATTTGATACCCCACTGATTTTGGTGGGTTACCATGCAAACCGAGCAGCTTAACAAGTCTATGATCAGTGCTGTGGGGAATTCTAGCTCCCCGAGGCAAGGAGTGCCTTGATGGTACATTTGAGCAGATGCAGAGTTATTATTGAAGTTATCTTATCAGAGTAGAACCTTTTTATACTTACTTAAGTACTAGTTCAATCTTTTAAAGTTTTATTGTCTTCATACTTTTGCTGTGAAGTTGTTATATTACAGTAGATAACGTAGTATATTTGTGCTGTTCTAAAGCTAGGATTGAGAAAGACTATAGAATTACCATCCTCTGCTTAGTAGTGATGTCACTAATACATATCATATGCAGTGAAAGACAGCTGTGTTCAAAAATTGAAAAGTGTAGGAAAGCTAAAGCAAAAAAAAAAAAAAAAAAAAAAAGTGGACACTTCCACTTAATTTTTAGTTTAGAACTTTCAAAATCACAGGGAATTGCCTGAAAGCACAAATTGATACTAGATTAATGCTAGTAATTCTTAAATCCTATCAAAAGCTGCTGTGAGCAAGGTTTGAAGCAAAACCAAGAATATATAGCTTGAATTTATGAATCAATATTAGCACTGAGGTTTGTTTTTTACTGTTCTCTAGGTCATTGTTTTCCTTTACATTCTGAAATTGTTCAACCTTACTGTAGTTATCTCATATGAAGTTTTTCATTTGTGAAAACATTTTTCTTCCTCTTGCTGCTGCAAAATTTTTTTTAACAGCAGTCACCTTTTTCATAGAAACTACTTTTCATCCACTTGATTGTGCAACAGTTGGCTGTATGGCCATTGCATTTTGATGAGAAAGTCTCCCCCCTTTCAGTTGTACAACACTGAATCTTAAGCAGTTATCTTTCACTCCAGGGCAACCATTTCTGTTACACATAAGGAAAGCAGCAATGTACTTGTGTAAATTAATTTGATTGAGCATTTGGAGAAGAAATGGAATTACTATGCACGATTTATATTATGCCATTACTGAAGGCACTGAACAATCCTCCATAATTATAGCCATAATTCCAGCTGCAGCAATATTTTAAATTTTACGGCATGTATAATACCCTCAATGAAGAGGAGACCTATTAAAAGATATTTTTGAGCAAACTGAATGATGTATAGCATAGTAAAAAAAAAAAAGTAAATAAAACTTGTAATTACTAAATACAACTTTTAATTGTGTATTTTACACCATAGGTACATCCAAAATTTTATCAGAGGCAAGACGAGTTTGAAATGTATGTCTTATAAATTAATTTCTTAGTATTTCTGAAAATCTTAGGGAGCTGCAGATTTTTGTATGGCAAAATTCAGATGCTCACTCTCTTACTCTTGTTCCTGTTAGCTGTAAAAGGCTGCATTTATACACTCTTTTGCATGGATGTGCTTCTGTGATGGTGCTTCCACCAGTTGTCCATCACCTCTCTTTCAGAAGGCAGTGTTCAGTATCAGGGCTAAATGAACAGGCAATTCATTTTGAACTCCATAGCCAAAGTTCACATCCTGATGCACGGAACTGATCCACCATCACTTTCCATTTACCTTAGTGCACTGGGCTGAGGCTGAGTTCTCTGTTGTGGCTTTTCAGAGTCACTCCCTCTCCTGATAATGTCACAAATGGGATGACTATCTCAGATAAGGGTCTTTGGCACAGCTGATTCTCCTTCTTCATCCTCTCTTACCACTTTGGTTATCTGATGTGTAGTTCTGGATGATTTCTTACTTCATACAAGTTTAGTCTTTAATTGCAAAGTCTCTTTTTTTTTTTTTTTTTTTTTTTTGGCACAGGTAATATCTTTGCCTCCATCTTTTACAATTTCATTTATAAAGAAGTAGTTTTCCCTTTGTGATCACCCACTGTCTGCAGAAAGGCAGAGATAATGACCCTAGAACAATCTCAGAAGGCATCTTGAATCCGTTTTTCCAGTATCTGTCATCATTTAGCACAAAACTGATGGATAATTTGAAGTGGGGTTTATTCTGTGAAATGAAGGTTAAATTCTGACATAGAGACAGGAATACAAAAACTGCAGCCACGGTTTGATACAGGTACATCCAATTTTGTCATTAAAATAAAAGTGTCACCTAACCAAGCAGGCAGCCAGCTGCAGCATCCCTCTGTTGTGCTGAAACTCCAAGGAGATGAAGTGAAGAACAAAATAAAATGCGGAGCACTGTAGGTTCAGGTCTCAGATGTGTTGGTGAGACTGTTCCTCTGATGGGCTCGATCTAGTTTCATTATTGCTGCAGATGAGAATGTAACTCAGCCCTCTCAAAATCCCCTCTGCACATCTGCATTATAATGCTACAAAAAGGTATATCCAATTACCTTAATAGCCAGAAAGTATGCCCTTTCTGTGACTTAATCCAATTTTTAACCAACCTAAAGTCTTCAGATAAGCTAAAACTGCCATGAAAAAAATACAGTAATTATACCATCTTGCTGCAATTATGTTCTACTGTATAATTGCCCTGTGTCTGGAGAGGGCACCATGAAGATCAGCAGCTCCCTAGGGGCCTGGGAGCAGAGAGGGCCCATGGGTTGGCAGGGGAGGGGCTGGCAGACTGTACTGTCTTGTCCCACCATCCAAACCAGTACCAGGGCAGCCCCAGCCTGGGACATTGGCCACCTCCCTGGGGACAGGAATGAGCTGCAGGGTCCTTGACAAGGTCCATGGATAGGAAGGGCTGGGTTGTTAGAAGCTGGAGATCGGCCCTGTTGTGGCAACACTGGGGCAGGGACTGATGGCCCTGGTGGGGATGAAATGAGGTTAGGACCTGGGCAAGGTAGGGGGAAGTCCAAGGAGGGCTGAAATGAGGACTTGAGCAAGTTTGTAGGGATCCAGAAGGATGTCTGGTCAGGGACATTCAGGGCTGTCAGTGCTCTCAGGGCCATGTCAATTTTTGTATTACCTGTGAAGCTGAAATTAATTTCTTTAGTTAGTTATGTTTACCATATGGGAGAACAACTTTATTTTTCTCTGTTATAAAAGAAACACTTTTAAATTAAATGAATGGGTTGAAGATGATGTTTTGGCATGCTAAGCTGTCACTAGGGTTACGCATATATGTGATTAGAAAAGAGATTTTCTATTTGTTTTTTAATTAAAGAAGGAGTAGCTAACAGTTTACAAGTTGTTACATGTAGCATGAGTTAAAAGTCATTCCATAAGAAAACTCTGAAAATGTAAACTGTTGGGTTCTAGTAGCCAGAACAAAATGGAACTGTCTGTCGAATCTTTCTAGCTCATGTTCTCTCCCTGCACATCCACTTAGGAAATGTGAAAAGGGGAGAACATAGCCAAGAGGAAAGGGACAGTCCTCAGTGGGACACGAGTGGTCTTCATATCCTGTGCCTTGGTGTGGGGTGACTTTAAATGCACTCTTCCACCTTCTTACTGTACGAATTTGTGCATGTGAAAAGGTGATTGTTGGGGTGTTGCACAGCTTGATATTAATCTCTGGATCCCCAGGCATCCTGCAGTGTCTGTGTGCCTGGGGGAGAAAAATGGGAGCAACCAAAACTGTGGTTTGTGACTGTGTTGTCACCTCAAGTTTATTATTAAGACCCATTAAAAAAAATAATGGATTTTCTTGAAGGGAAAGGTGAATTGAACCCGAACCACATCCTACTGTGCTTAATTTTCTTTACTGATTCCCTTTTATCTGCAACAGATAAAAGCGAATAGATTATTTTTAATCTTAAATGAGCTTTTTGACCGATAGCTGTGGAGCTGGTGACCTTTAGCTTTTGGTTAGGTGATTGTGCATTAACATTAGGATACTGAAAGCACCATTAAATTAGCTGCATTACCTGTTTCAGACATGCATAAAAATGTGTTGCTCATTCTAATGGTATGTAGTGTGACTATTTCATGAGACACTTCTGCATCTGTTTTCATGACTTTTGGCATTTGGCTTTTGAAGCAAAATGTTACATGCAGGTAGTAGTTCCTATTTATTGATTTGGAATTTCAAACCCTGAACCTCACAGCAGAAAATGTGGAAAATTTTTAAATGTAACATTAATTTATTAATTTCTAATTTAAACTGTATATATTGACCTTTTATTTTTTTTCTTTCTGGAATTGGTTTTATTACCAAAAGAATCCCTCAGAAAACTCAAAAAAAAAGAAGAAGGAAAAAAAAAAAAAAAAAAAAAAAAAATCAGCTCTCAATATATGTGAGCTATATATTTTTTTTTTCCAGTTAATATGCTGTACCTGCCTTTAGGAGGCTGTTTCTGAGTCTCTGAATATCTTGCAGCATTGAATTTGAGCCCTGATTGCTAGAGTAAGACACAGTAAGTAGGTGCCTGTGGGATGGGACTGACATCAATTGTTCTTTTCACCTGAGGATCAGGGAGAAGCAGTTAAACCTTTTATTGCTTATAGGTGTAGAGTACAATTCTGTATCTTTAAAACACTGAAGTGTTTAACAATTCAGTAGTTTAAGTCTTCTCTCTGGAATTCTAATTCTGTTTCTGCAGACTAGTGTTGACATGGTTTTGCGTTTAATGGCCCTCTGAATTTTAATCTCAAGGGAGCACGTGTTTCTGAGATGCTTTGTTCCATATTTTAGAGCAATATCTCTGAGAGTGTCTGCCTGGGGGATTACAGGGCAGAGAGTTTCGTGGGGGTAAAGCTGCACGTTATTCCTGACTTAACAAGCATGAGTGTAATTTCTCAAACTTGTTGCAGTGTTTAAATCGCATTCATCATACTGCATCCTTTGTCAGTGTAATTGGTGAACAACAGTTTGCTGCTAAGCATTACCAGTTTTATTATGCATTGTTTTCAAGAAGACATTGTAGCAAATATATTTACGACCAATATGTTTTATCCTGGACACATCCATCAAATGGGTTACATATCAAGAAACATATCTTTTAGGGACTTTACTCAGCAGGCTTTGCAGTGTATTACATCTTGCAGTTTTTCTTCCCTTCCTGAAGCAGATCTTTTCATCATTTTATAGGGTAGTTTTCAAACTTCTATCCACTTATATTTGGTCAAACTTAGGGTCCATCACTCTGTAAGTTTAAAAATTAAATATGCTGCTTTATTTTTTTTTTTTTTTCCTTTCTTAAGGAAAGGGAATCACACTCAGCTGTAATATTTCAGTGTCATTTTGTTCTCTGCTTTTTAACTACTCTCTGATTTCAGGAGATTGTTCTTCTGTCTGAATGATTAAATAAAATGTTTATACAAGTGTTCAGTTATAGTAGAATAAATGACCTACAGTTTTCCAGCAGTTGGTAAATGTGATATGGCATGTTCACTGTTTAGAAAACTGTAGGACTTGGAGCTTGATCATTACAGCAAATTCTTTCAGTCAAGCTTTTGCATATTTGTATATAATAAGATATTTCTCATAATGCAATCTAAGCTATTAAAGCTATTAAAGCTTTTCAAGTGCTCCACATTCTGTGTTTTTTTACATAACTTTTAGTCATAAGTAGTAAGGATTTGAGTACAGAACATCTACAGCAGAAAAAGATGCCAAGACCTGATACCTAACATAATTTGTAAAAAGATTAGGAGAGATAAATTTTTTAAAGAAACAAGGATAATATTGACAGGTTGTGGAGGTACTATGTATGATTAAGGTACTGTATTAAGGTACTATGTGTGATTTGTTGTTCTTATCGTTAATTTTTTTTAATGGCCTCCATTGAAATATGGAATATCAAGAACTGCAGATCATAAAAAACATGCCACATTTTTAACTGCATTGAAGCCCAAAGAAATTATATCTTTGAAGCATGTACACTTTTACAGAAACTTAAAAATTACTGCAGTCACGGCAAGTGATCTCACTCAGAGCATCAGAGGCTAGTGAAGTACCTCACAACCTGGAATTCAATACACATTGGAGAAATTTACCTAGATTTCCCTTAACAGCAGAGTTATATAGTTAAAAGAGTTATGAGTCTTCAATGATGAATATCAGAAAATGGGAGTAAAATCTACTGACATGGCTTAGTAGGTCTTTCAAGTCTGAGATGCTTTTAATTACAGAGTACAAAACTAGGAATGGGCCTACACAGTAAAGTTTTTGTGAAAGTGTCCAAATGAACAGATAAATTACACTCTTATTATTTGGGTTTTTTTTTTTTCAGTCTTGAAGTTTCTGAGCAAGAGAATTGAAGTTTGTGGGGCAAATTGAACAGATGGTTACAAGTTTTAATGAAAAAGTGAAAGATAAGACTTTTGCCATCTAAGCCTTTTGCAAGCCCTAATGGTCTGCAAATAACTATGCCACGTTCTTAGCATCTACAACCTGGATCCTAAGCTTTCATTAAAAGCAGCAGAAATTTTTTTTACAGAGAAAGATATCTCAGAATAGAAGTTGTTTCTTTTACTACTCTATTTTTGCCCAACCATGACCTACCTGGACTATTGCTGTGTGGAAAGAATGTTGGGTGAATGCATCTGGGGGCCACCACAGCTACTTTCCCAGGAAATGCAGAAAGTTGAACAGGCTTTGAGATAGAGTGGTAGGAGATATGCACAGGCAGTGAAGGTGATCTGATAAGTTTGACAGCATTCTGCATTTTTTGTATTGGCTATTGGAAGGTTGGCACCTTGAGGGTTTACAGGCAACTAGTCCAGGGACAGGTATTCCTAAGGCAGCTGAGTGTTGTCAAATATACTGAAAGAGGCTGAAAAATCCCATGATGCTGGAACTCAGTTTGGGAAAAGACTCCTTTTTAGCTCGTTGTTTAGACTTTCAAATGATGTGACTGACTTCTTTGAGTGAACCTGGCACTGCAGTGTATACCCTGGTGCTATTAGAATTGTATTTTTTACATTATCACTTGTGCCCCTATAAAGATATCCCACAAAACCAGATCACAGATTTGATCATCTGATTTGAAGACAAGCAGTACATTCTGGGTAAGTGTAGTTTGGCAACCTGAGTGTGCATACCCTCCATCTTTCTATTGGCAAAGGTTTGAAGGTACAAGTTTTGTCTTCCTGCTTTGTTCCCATGAAGGAGAACAAAAAAATTAATTGGACTACATGATCTAAACAATTTTTGAGGATTTCACTGCTGCTTTAGCATCCTCTTAAAAATCTTATACATAACACTAGTCTCAAACTTGGAACAGGATTATTCTTCACGAGTGGGTAAAAAGATCTCTCATGTTGATATATAATAAATAATCAGTTGATGAAAAGTTGTTAAATGTTTTGGGGTTTTTTTGAATAGAAGGGTTTAGTATTACAAAGTAATGATTGTCAAATGGTAGTCTAAATCCTTTTATAAACCCTCCTGTACATAAGATGTTGCTGTGTGTTCATATGACCTCACCATAACTGCTCAGTATCAGGAACGCAGGGAGAATCCAGTAAGGGAGAAGCCCTGCTCAGTGGAAGGGAAAGTTAAGAGCAGCTTATGTTTTAGATCCCAGATGATAAAAGGTGGAGTTAAAAGGTTTAATCCTTTAAGAGAAAGCCATACAGGCAGTTATTTATAGGCTGTTCTGATGGTTTTACTAGACAACACTGAGCAGAACTGAAGTTCAAAACTTCAGACAGAAGAGAGGCTGGTTTGGAGTCTTGTTTCCTTCTTTAATTTTTGTAAACTGAACTTAAATGATGGATTATAAAAAAACTCAGATACTTGGAAAGTCAGAGGAGATAGTAGGAAACCAGATGGCTATATATATTGAGGACATTTCTTTTTTATCTTTTGAAATATTAACATGTCATGTCTAAAGAAATAAAATTTAGTACTGAAACTTTTTTCTCTCATGTTTTTAACAGACGGGTCCTTTTTTTTCTGTTTCTTCTGCCTTCTGATTGGAAGTATCCTAAAGAACCGTGAATGAAAACATTCGTGGATGTTTACCAGTTGTCAGTACTTATGATCTATCCCAAATCATCCTCATGTTCAATTGCAAGGTGACAAATTCTCACAGCAATACTTCTGGACTCTCACAATATTTTATAGGTTGACTGTTAATGATTGTTAAAACTGCTGCCTGAAAACTGCTGCTATTTTTACAGTTGGGGAAAAAAAAACACAAAACCACCCCAAATGTTTTGGACTGGTTTGAACAGCAAGAAACTTAAATATTTCTCATGGAATGAACTGTTTTTAAACTGGAGCTGATGGCTTCTAAATCCACAAAAAAACACAAGAACCTGGAAGTGTGTTTTTGCTAGGAGAGGTAATAGCATCAGCTCACAAATGAAATCTCAGTTTTCAGAGAAAGAGTGGAACATTCCCTAGTATCTTCTTTAGCATTCTAGTTTTCGCTTCTTTTTAAATCAGGATCAGTCAGTTATGATTTATGAAAAATTCTTTTAAAATGTGATCAAGCATCACAAACATAGCACATCTAGAACAACACTTCTGAAGCTGTAACCATCATAAAAAAATTCCCACTCAACGTCAGTATTTGTACTTCACAAATTGATGGGGTTTTTTTAATAGAGTTTCAAGCTCAGATAAAGCTGCTTGACACCAGGATTTCCTAGACTAACTTCACTTTGGCATATTTATTAGCTTGCAAAAAAGCTTATCTTTTGGGGAGTCAGGGCAGCATACTCCTTGACATTAAGTTTACAGAACTGCTAAACCATCATTCTACATTGTCCTGTATTTGTCTCAGATTCAACTTGTCTGCCATTTATTCCATGGCCTTGTAGCTTACCCTGATGACATTGCTGTCACACTGTAAGTAAGAAGCTAGTCTTTTCCATGGGCTATGTGGAAGTCAACAGTTTCTAAAAATAGTCAAATATTTTGTTCTGCTGCATGATCTTAATTTAGCTGACCTTTGTGCCTTAATCATTCCTTTGTGACAGGTTTGCTAAATCCCAGATCCTCAAACATGCTGTACCTCGCCACACCACCTATATTAATTTCCTGCATCAGTGTGTTATGCTAACATTGACTTAATTTCCTTTGATTTGGTATGTCACTGGGCTTCTGTACAGTACTTTTCTATTTACATATGTCTCTTTCACTTGAGTATTTCTAAAATTATAGAAATTGTGATTCAGCAATTGTGATTCATCTGATACCCAAAACTGCACTTAAATAATTTGTTTTCAGTAGTTATGTCACAAGAAATGAAATGTGGTAGTTCTGATAAAATCCTGAAATTATTTTAAAATACAGCAGTTACCATAACCATGTGACTGAAGATGTAAGGATAGTGCCTCTTAATGCATCTCAGACCGTCTCTTCTCAAAATTACTGCTTATACTCCATTCATGCCTAAGACTTAAATTACTTCTCTTTCTCCAAGTTTAATCTTTCATTTTCCAGGTCTGTTGAGGATAAAGGGGAAAAAAAAGACAGCAAAATGAAGTTTGGTTCTTTCAGATCTCTAAGATACTTTTCCTTCAGTTATTGATGGAGAAAGTTTTTCTTTCTGCAAATGGATTTGATCAAGCTGACTTTTATATAAGAACATTATTGAAAAATAAGATGTAATGGGGAAATGTACACCTTTTTCTTTCCTTGCCCTTCTGAACAACAATCTGTTCCCTCTTCTCTCATGTTTTTCTCTCCCCTTGTTGCACTTTCTCCTTTTTCATTGGTCTTCTTGGACTGGCACTGTGTTACCTTTATTAACACACACACACTTTGTGGATACTTTGGAGAATTTTCTTTCTACTTCCATTACCCTGGGGGAAAAGTACACTCAAAAGAACCCTATTTCTTCCTTTAGTTCCATATCCCCATGGGTTGAGGGGATAGAGTCTTTCAACTGTAACCATTCTATTCCTCAAAATAGATTTTTAAGTGAATAAAGGAATTTTGACCTGAACTCTGTCCTCTCTGCTACTCTGTTGACTGAGAGTCCCAGTAAGTAAAAAGGAAGAGCAAAACTCCTGCTTTGCTTCACTGACTGTGTCTGAAGTGCAGAAGTCCTTTGATATTGTTTAGTGCACCAGTATAGCTGTGCACCTCGTATACCTGTGAGTTTTGGTTATATCACTGGAGTTTTTTTAACATGAATCCCATTTGGTTTCAAGACTTAGGTTTAAAATCTTTCAAGTAAACTAAAAGTTAAATAATACTTGAATTAAGCATAGCTATGCAAGCTTAAGCTGTCACATTTTTGTGTATACACCATGACTCAGTTTCAGTTACACGATCACAATCTAAACTTTCCACTTGAACACACTTAAAAAACCCTCTTTATGGGTTACTTTTTATTTCAGTGAATCTTCTATTACTGTCACAGGTGGGTTTGGGAGCTTTGCAGCTGCCATTTGGACTAGTGTACTAAAGATGGAATGCTCTCCCACTTTTTGTGAGTTTCCAAAAGATGGAGCTCCTAGTTTATGTTTACCATTACCAATGAAATCAGCTTCTGTCATTGAGGTGAATTGCATAAAACAGCCTATATCCATGGTATTTAACTGCTAATCCTCCCAAGGAGGGTGGCTATGAGAAAAATGCCTATTGAGAATGATCCTTATACTAAATCCTAAATCATGTAGACTGTTGTTTTGGAGAGTACTAGTTGGCATGGAATGTATTCTGCTTTAATCTTGGGTGTAGCCTCCTACTCTGAAAAAAAAAAATGAGGAAAACAAAAAAAAAAAATCTTTAAGTTTGCTACCATCAGCATTACTCCTTATGTTTTCCATTCCTCAGGGAATGCAATTAATTTTTTAATTCATGTAATTCCAGGGGGATGAGGAGTCTTCAAAAGCATCATTCTAACCTTTTCTTATAACAATTGGCTTTTCTCCTTTACTTTCTGCAAGCTTTTTTCAGATGCTCAGTTTTCAAACATAATATTAATTAATTAATTTCTAACTTCTACTTTTACGTCCTACTTCCTTTTATTTTTATTCTTCCTACCTCGATAAGCAGTTTCTAGACACATACTTAGCATTTGCAAAAAGTATCTATCTCTTCTTCATCCATAGTTATAAACCTCTAGCAGCATTTAGTTGTTTTTCTACTACTTTCTAACCACAACAATTATTGTGGACCCATTGTTCTGAAAAACTGGGACTTGAATTTATGCCATGTTTTGTAAGTAATAAGTGATATGGTTTGCCATCCTACCAACTACACCACATGTGGTTGGAAGTAGAAGTCTTAAATTTCACTTAAAGAATCACCAACAAAGATATCAGGAAAAGGTGATTTTAATATAGATTTATGAAAGTGCCACTTAACAAAATTCAATGGCAAGGCTCACTCTGATACTAGTGTGGAAGGGTGTGTAGGGGTTTGAATTGGATTGGAGTGACTTATACATGGATTGGGGGATATTAGGTCAGGATTGGGTTGGAGTAATTTGGACAAAGGTCATGGAAATGAGGGAGGAAGGCTCTCCCGTTGAGTCACAAGGTTCTGAGTGGACTCCCTTGCTTTCTAAACTCCTTCTCAGAGATGAAGAGATGAGTCTGGATGCAGCTGGATCCATTCCTTGTTGCAGACTTGGTCAATGGTTTTCAACAAACAGGCTTAAGTGTAGGGATTATAGTACTTCAACACATCATTATGGGTCTGGTTTGATTTGCAATAGCAGTAAGTTGAGGTTGATCGAACCACAGTGAACCACAAAATTAGATTATATGATTTTTTTAGCAGCTTAATCAATAATCAAGAATTTGTTACAATCAATACAGAGGTTAAAGATTTCAGACTTTCTAAAAGAAATTGTGTTCACACACACAAGGATATATAGGCTAACCCATGTTAAGATGTTAAATTTTGGTGCCCAGATGTCTTTGCATTGCACAAAATAATTTTCAATATACCACCAATTTACCCTATGGAATTAAATTATAACAATTAAATATGATTTGAGCTTTTCTAGGTATGCATGAGAAGTAGCCATCTACTTAGTCTTTACAATTGGATGAGCCAATTTCTTTCCTGAGACATGGGTGCAGGTCCTTGGTGCAGTCCTGAAGAGCTCCAAGGCACCTCCCTCTTAGGACCAGTATTTATAGTGTCACAAGATGATTGACTTTGGACAATATTTTTCTATTATGACAATGATTTAAATTAGGTCATCTGGCAACTTTCAGAGTGGGCTTGTGTTCCCAGCAGGAAAGGTCTCAGGTACTTTTTGCAAGCAACAAAGCTCCACATACAGTTATGGATTGTCTGATTGCCCCAAATCAATGTATTTGCACTAGGACTAGAAGTGTTTAAAGTCACTGCTCCTATAGGCAAGAGGGAGTGCCAGATTGTCTCAGACTGCTGCACTTGCTATTGAAACAAGAACAATGTTGGGTTCACTGCACTTGTAGCTGAAGGAGGAATAATGTTGGCTGATGTTAATTTTGCAACATGTCTCACTGAATGGGGGGTCTTTACTACCACAAGTCCATATAAAAATTCATGCTAACATCTTAATGATCGATTCAATAAATTTACTGATATTTCTGAGTTTATCCTGTACACTATAAGAGGTGTAATGCTACTAGGTGTGCAAAATCTTGATTTTTTGGGGGGTGACATTTCCCTAGGGGCAAGTGCTCTGTGGTGGTTAAAAACCTCTATTTTCAGCCTTCTGAAGGTTGCTTCGTTCCTTGTCCCTCAACTTGCCCATGGCCCCAAATCTTCCTGTTTGCCCTACTCTAACTCCTTTCTGCTGATTTATCAAGTTTCAAATACTCTTCCATACTCTTTTATTCCTGGTTACACTTTTTCAACATGACTTCAGCTTATCCCAGTCTGCTTGACTGTATAGTTCAAATTTTCATCATCTTCTGCTATCTACATTTAGCGGAGTGTGAAAGGCAATCATAGAAGCAGTTACTGATATTAGTCCCACACATATAATTATTATATTGCATCATGAGTGTATCCAACATTTTACAGGCAAAGAAAAATTTCTCATGACTTTCAGTTTTGTCGTCCTTCTCACTGAGGTCAAGACAACATTAAGTAAATTCTGAGCTGAGTAATAGCCAATTATGAAGAAAATGAGATAACCAAAATGAGTAATTCCCATGAGGTGACTGATTAAATAGAGATGGAATCTATAGCTGTACACCCGTATCTGCCCTGCACAGGTATCGCTGTGTAGCAGCTCAGTGCTCCTGGACCAGCACATTTTACCACTAGACAGTGTTTGTGTGAATCAACCACTGTTTTTAAAAGTCAGTCAGGCTGTAGTTGGTGTTTCTTTGCAGCTTCCTGCTGTAGCCCTGTGGCACATTTAGTAGCCTGCAGGAAAGGGCTGTATGGACAGCTGGGATCATGATCTCACCATCCCAAGCCAATCTAGTCCCATACAGAAAGATTTTCAGTGAGGACTGCTGCTCTCAAAGGCATATTTTCTGATTAGCTTTCAGTGTTTTACACTGGCTACTTAACTTGGTTTATTTTAATTTTACAGTAGTTTAAGAGCTGTGTTTTCCTGTGTGGCATATTTTGCATATCTCGAGTTCTCTTTTTACACATTTTGACAATGTACTACCGCAGGAACAGTCTGACAATAAATAAACTTGACTTGATATTTCAACAAGACTGCTACAAATTCCTTCTTTCTGGATTTCAGAGGAGTTAAAGAGTCTTTTGCTGCAATCATAAAAACTTAAGTGGAAGATCTAATTATGTTGATTAATATTGAGCCAAGTTATTGGTGTTTGGTTTTGATAAATACTGAATTCTTCTATTCAGACATTTCTGCTCTGAAGAAAGAGGAATGTGAAAGCTATGCAAACCATCATATCTCTGATGGCTAGAATTTTCTATTTCATGCTCAGTATTATTCCATCTTCCTTTGCTGGCAACTATTTGAAATATGTTTCTTGGTTTTGGGTTTCTTTCTTAACCTGAGGAAAATTAGTTCCTAATGGTAGTGTTTATAAGTGACTTTGCAGATAAGGCAACACTCTAGAGCTCTCTTTGCCATAGTTCTGCTGTTTCAGAAAGGACAAACAAAATGCATAGTTTTTAATGCTGTCCACTATAAGTACATTCATGCTTGTTGTCATAGGAATTTTTCTATGTGTGTGGCCTAACTTAGTTTATTCTGCTTTTTCTGGGGGGTTGACCTTGATGATCTCTAGAGGTCCCTTCCAACCACTAACATTGTATGATTCTATGAAGCTGAGGTTAAGGCAAAGACAAAAATCTCATTAAGCTGTGATGTTGTCATTAAGTTTTATCTTCCCTGCTTGTTAACTTGGAAAAACATTTGGTATTTGAAGAAACAGAATAATTCCTGTCTTTAGTTTACGCTAGTATCCAAGCATTTCTGAGAAACCATGCAAACATCTCCTAGATGTCCATAACTGTTAATTTATTTTTTTAGATCCTTCAGGAAATTAGCACAATGATTTATTTCCTATTTTTCTTCCCTATTACTCGTTACATTTTAACTTAATTGAAATCAGAAGATGTAATATAGCGTGAAAAGTCTTACTCCAAATTATTAGCATTAGGCACAATGAAAAAAGCATGGCATTTATACTTCACTGGGAAACAATGCCTTGGAAAAAGAATGCCAGTACTATACAGTAATTATGTTTTGAGAAATATTGAAAAAAAAAAAAATCAGGCTGCAGGGAGACATAGTCAGAGAATAACTTGTGTTCATCTTTGATACAAGGCACTGTTATTTAGGCAAAACTGAGAAATATTCTAAATCATGAAACAATTTATGAAGCCTCCATAGAAGGAAAGAACAAGGAGACATTTAGTCCCTGCTTGGATTCTGATATCTGCTCTACCTCCCTTTGAAACTAGAAAGTACATAGTTATATTCAGACACTTCCAGTGAATGACCAAAAGGTAACACTAGAAAAGTGAGAGATCAGACTCAGGGTTTTTTTTCCTCCCAGCTTTTGAGGCTTTAGCTAAAAGTGAAACTCTTCTTCCAGTTTGCCATTGAGCATTTCACATAGAGATATGCAGTAGCAGGCCACTGGCATTTAACCTCACAATTTTCATCTGAATCTCCTGAAACAATTGTGTTTTCCCACTATAAATTGTGCTTTGCATTGCTTTTGTTGTAGTTTTTTGCGGGTTTTTTTTTAATGTTACCACTGCCATCAGTTTGCTTTTGCCAAGACAGAACGGACTGGATTACTTGTCATTTTGTGAGTCTTTGTTCAGGGGGAATTAGATAAATGTTAGTGCAAATGATACTGAATAAAAAAACCAGGATCCCAATATACATTCATGCCATTAATAGTGCCTTGTGGCTCACCGATTCTTGAAAAAAAATGATGGTTATACAGTGAATCCTTAATTGAGCTTGCTGATTACAAATGCTTGTAACTAAATTAACAAATTATGACTGGCAGTTAAATATCATTCTTGTTTTAACCAAGGTAAAATGAATTAAACATTAAAAACCTTGTTAGCTACTAATTGCCAACTTCAATTCTTTTGAAGCATGAGCTTTGCTTAGAGCTAGACTTTTTGTTAGAAAGCTGTCAGGTGTTTATTTTCTTCACTGGCAAAGAAGTTCACAGCTTTGCTGAGTTCAAAGTTCATCTCAGCCCTTGAACTATCAGGTGGATTAGAGTACATGCAGCTTATGGGCCTCCAGCTTTTTTAAGCATCTTTCAATTTAAATGTATGCATTGAAGCTTTGCAGGAGATATATAGATCCCCCATAGAATTGTTTTGGTTGGAAAAGACCTTTAAGATCATCAGGTCCAACCACTAACTAACCACTGCCAAGTCCACCACTAAACCATGTCCCTAAGCACCACATCTGTATGTCTTTTAATTACTATGGGTGGTGACTTCACCTGGTTGACTCCCTGGGCAGCCCATTCCAGTGCCTAAAAACTCTTTCAGTGAAGAAATTTATCCTAATATCCAATCTAAACCTCCTGTAGCACAACTTGAGGCCATTTCCTCTTCTTTTATCTCCTATTATTAGAGAGAAATGACCAACCCCCGACTAGCTACAACCTCTTTAAGGTAATTTGAGATAACAATAAGGTGTCCCTCAGCCTCCTTTTCTCCAGAATAAATAACCCCAGTTCCCTCAACTTCTCCTTGTAAGATTTGTGCTCCAGACCCTTCACCAGCTTCACAGTGAAGCTTCACAGCTCCAGCTTCAGCACCTCAATGTATTTCTAGCAGAGAGTGACCCAAAAATGAACCAGGGTTCAAGGTGCAGCCTCACTAGTGCTGGGTACATCTTGAACTCTATGAGGGAAGTATGAGGCTGTGTTGAAATCTAAAGACTCTTCCTGGCTCATTGAGAAATTTTCACCAGATGAGTCCAATATGTTACTATCATAAATTATTAAAAATCATTATGTTAACTGACCATAAGTAACTCAGTGTTCAAACGAAGTATAATTCAAGTGTGCTGGAAAACAGTAACTTAATGGGCTTTTATTAATCTCTGGTTACTAAATGGCTCCTTTGATTTACTGTGCTGTCTGCATGCATCTGACCACTCTTCCAGTACTAAACATCGTGTTGCAGGCTGGATGGAATGAATATATCTTCATGGTATCTGCATTTAAAGTAATGCTCTTTCTTTTTTTTTCTTTCCCCAATATATCTTTCTTTCCCTTGAAACACAAAGGATCAGCTATGCTACATGTAAGGATAATTTCTAAGCCTTCTTTTTCCTATTTACAACAGGCCTTGTTGTTGGGGTTTTTTGGTTTTCTTTAGTTATCATTATTATTGTTAAATAATTATTTAAAAAGGCTCTGCAAAGTTACAAATGTGCATTTAATTTCCTAAAACATACTAAAATGACACATATAATTTCCTTCAGATAACTTCAAAAAGTAGATCACAGAAGGTGCTGGTAAGAATTGAGGCAGGAGAAAGACTTAGATAAAAGTTTTGTAGTGAATTACTAGCACAATTAGTTGCAGATCTGTTTTTTGTGGCTTCGAGACACAGTTTTAGTCTGTTTCCCAGTTAGCAATTGAGACAGTTCTTAGGCAACAAAAATTTCATGTGGCTTATCTCCATCAAGTTAGTATACAAGGTGCAGTGATGCTAAATTAAATTGTGTTTGATTATACACCGTTTCTCCATGAACTTGTTATTTTTACACACAATGTTGTATTCTTACTTTTCACTGCTGACCTTGGGAACAAAATGTTTCCTAGCACTGCTTCAGTAGTATTTTATTTGGCTTGTGGTATTCCCAGCACTTTACAAAGTATCTTTTATTATTTTTTAGTTTCACATGCAATGTTCTTTTTGTTTGCTACCTTATTTTAGAAAGTATACTGGAGTATTCATTCATGGAAGTACTTTGTGAAATTACATCTATTATACTACTGGAAAATTACCTGATTTATTATAGGAAGATCAGAGCATAGCTCAAGTGCTCAGTGCATTATCCTAAATGAAGCTTTGTCTCCAAGGGCTGCCATAGCCTTCAACTTGTTTAGCCATTGATTTCCCTTTAGAACACAAGTGCTGTAATAATGCTACTTGGTAAATGTTTTTTCATTATTAAATAGCTGCTTTATCCATGAGGTGGGTGTCAAATTCAGTTCCCAATCTGTCTGTTATTTGTTACATCCTTTGCATCTATCAGTAAAGATGAGCTGAATAAGTTTGCTAATTCAGTTTTGGAGGAAGTGCAAATTGCAAATTAAGTCCAACAGAGGGAAAGTAACTCCTTAAAGCTTACTTGTTTACATCTTTGATAGCAGTGGTTCCCAGCCCTTTCAGAGGAAGCCTCACTACTGTTGAAGACATTCTTTTAGAGTACTTTATGCTTCTCATGCCTCTGCCTGTGTTTGCACATCCTACTTTGCCCAGACAAATGCTGTTTTTACTGCACCTCATCCTTTCAAAGCCATGGGCAGCTCCTTTCTCACCTTCCAGAGGACACTTTGTCCCAGAGCAACCTGAGGGTAAGGAGGGACAGAGAAAAATCAAATACTGAGGTTGAAGAAGACTGTGGGCTGGTAACCAGCAGGCTGTCTAGGTGAGACTGAAGGAAGATCCTGGTAGATGTGGAAAGATGCTCAGGTTAAAGTGGCTGTGACTGGAAGGTAAGAGTTATCCAGAAGCTGAACAGAGGATATCTCTCAGCACTGGGTGTCATGGTTTATCATTTTACAAATATTTCTTTTAAAAATTGCTTGGGTTTATATATTCTGCCTTTTTTCGGGCATTACAAGAAGAGACAATTACTAATCTTTGGGGCATTTTACCAGCATAAGATCATAAAATTTCTGCACGATGCATGATATGTATTCCTGTAATTTAATCATCTGGAGTGTTTATTCAGAGTGCAAATGCTGGAAACAATGATGTTTCTGAGCTGATTTATGAGGTAATGCACTTTGTAATAAAACCTTCTATGTGCTGTTTCTAAAATACCAAGTGTTACAAAATTGCTGATAGTCAGAAAAAGAACACTGATAATGAGCTTGAATTCTCTGTGTGCAGCTGCAGATGAGAATCGATAGGAAATAGAGGGATACAGCAGAAGTGGCAGCTATTTTGCAAAGATTAGTAACTGAGTTGCTGAATGCCTGAGAACCAGTAGACTCATTGCAATGAGTTTGATTTTTGTTGAGAATTATCTAGTTCCAGGTTTACTTTTTAGACAATGCTTTAATAGTTAAAGCTCATGTGATGGGTCATGAAAACATCTTTTCCAGAGGAAACTCTTGTGTCTAGCCTTCCTGTGTGATACAGAAAAGTTATTTCAGTCAGAGATGGATGTCAGGGATGAATTGGTTCTATGTTTTATTTTACCTATTTACAATTTAACAAATAGGGTGGAAAAAAGGAAGTGCCATCAAGGTTTTTTTGCAGGTAGATTTACCAAATATCAACAGGGAGTTGGAGGCAATATTTATAGTCTGAAGACTTTCTCTCTGAAGGACAAGGGTTCTGCTTGAGATTACAACATTCACAACATAAGACAAAGAACTATGGTTTCTGCCTTTCAGAATAAAATCACCTGATGAGATTGTAATAATGATCTTGTTTCTTGTGAACATTTTGAAAGCAGACTTACAGATATTGGTCTTTATTGTATCTTAGTGCACTTAGAAAGCTGGTAAGAAGGAATGATGAGGGTTTCCTTTTGTATTGCTGCACTGTAACCTAAGTTGGCTAATTTAGGCAAGCTGTGCTAGAAATTAGTCTAGATCACAGGCTGTGATTGGATAGAGCTCAGTAAATACAGAACATTAACCTTATTTGTGTGTGTGTTCTTGGTTTAATAGCACTGCATCAAGGACAGCAAAACAAAAGAAAAGACTTACTTAAGAAATTAAGAAGTTTTGTTATTATTAGGACATGTTTTTGTACTATGTGAGGTACGTTTTTTTTAATGTTTTTTTTGTGTGGAGCTTTTCAGTACTATATTTATATGAACATTTGCAAGCACATAATTGTTTCAGAAGTGTAACAAAATGCTTGATGGAGAGGGTTTTGTTACAGGTTTTGTTTCTCCAGCCATTGAATGAAATTTCTGTTTTGCTTAGGAAGTGTTTTCTGGAAATAATTTCACTGATGCCTGAGTATTTCTTTTGCAGAAGCAGCACCAGGACACTATTGTTATCCTCTGATAACAGCCCTTTCCAGTGACTTTATCTCATAAATAAACGAATGCGTAAATGTGCATTGGGATGAATACACTTTAGGTAAAGGCCAGGAAAAGTAATAATCACAGGATTTGGTGTGACATTTTGCCAGTACTCACACATACTCCTGACTTTTCTAACATTTGTTTTTTTCAACTCACAAATATTTCTGCAAAGTAGGCACACTGTTAAATGACACTGGCGTCCTTGGAGAGATTATATGTGTTAATAAAATGTGAGACAAAAGGTATTGGCTCATGAGGGTTTTTAAGTAGGTGAGAAAATTTGTAAAAATCAAGTCTTTTAGAAGGCAGAGACCGTTCTGAAGAGCAGCACTTAATTGTCTCCATCTGAAGTGTTATTTTCCAGTATGCTCTTGCTTTTGGGGAAAAAAAACAAACCAGCACCCCCCCATCCCCATTCCCATCCCCCTCCCCCCCCCCAAAAAACCCACAAACCAACACACGACAAAAAAAACAAGCCCTAAACAAAACAAAACAAAAAAAAGCCCACCAAAAGAACCAAATCTCCTCACACTTGCAATAAGAAAAGTAAGTTTGAATTCCTTGTGAAAGGGAATTAGTTGTGGGAACATAAGTATTCCTTTGATTCAATTCAGTGACACTGGGTTGTGTACTTTATAAGAACCTGGAGCAAATTCTGACACTTTACACTTCCTAATCCTGTTGCAACTTTGATCATTTCTCTTTTTAAGCAATGACTGTAACTGGTCCTAACAAAGAGGAGTGCAATTGCTTAGCTCAGAGAGGTAACTTCTACATTTTGCAATTTCTTTTTCATTCTAATGAAATCTTTCTCTGCATTTCAGACAAATATCACTTGCTGTGTCATAGCACATGGATTTCAGGACTGCCTGTGAAGAGGTAAGAGCAGATATTTTTTCCTGTTCAAACAATAGTAGAATCAAAATCAAGGAACTTTTAATCCTTTTTTATATGCAAAATCTTTTTTTTTTTTTTCTACCCTTTTCTCAGAAATAAGAGGAATTATATAATCAGATATAAGTTATTCAGCTGATCACAGATCAGTCAGACTTTGTAGTACAAGATGAAAGAATTTACCCAGGTGTATTCATTGTTAGCCCTCACCTCAGTCCATTCCAATTTGCCTCTCTAGGCACAATGTAGTAGGTAGGTAGTTGTGTTTCATGTGAAGTATGCTCTTAGAGAAATGTTTATATCTGAAAGCCCTTACTTTACTTTACTTATGAAGAAAAACATAAGTGGAACCAGAAATCTGTCTAGCGCTTTCTAACAACATCAAGAGGAAAATGTAGGATATAAGGAAAGGGAGGGGAGGAGGCGTTCTGTTTGGAGGAACAAAATTAAAAGTGATCTCATTTCGATTTGATGATGTAAGAGAGTTATTTTAACTTACTAGTTTTGTAATATCAATGCAAAATATTTCAGTCCCCCTTCAATAGAGATGGGGTAAGTGCTTTCCCTTCTGTGTTCATACTACCTTATAGAAAGCAAATGAGAGGTATTTGTAGATATTAGAAGGGGCATCATATTTACTCAATGGTTGTTTATGAATCAATTGTTTTAATGTGTTTTCATAAGTTCAGCTGGTGAGACACAGTGATAACCATTTGCACCAAATTACATAGTGATGTTGATACATCATTAAAACAAAAAAATCATGACAGTCACCTGTACACTAGGAATCCTAAACAATATTAAGGAAGTTATGTCTAGCAACAAGAAAACTGGTCATTCTTTAAGTGTGACCGTGACCTCATGAAAACAAAAAATAGAAGTGGAGACATGGGAACAGCAGTAGAACCAGTTGGTAGAAATTAGGGGGAAAAGGAACATAAGTAGACTAAAGAGCATTAAATCATGACAGCATTCTGAAAGGAGTAGAAGGATCAAAAAGTAATATTAAAGCGAAACTTGCCTTTTGGAAAGGATACTGTGATGGTTGTCTAGGATGCTATATAACATGCTTTAATACCCTAGAAGATCTATGCTCAGTCTAGATTTTATAATACAGTAAATCTCAGGATATTTGCCTGGGAAATAAAGCATTCTTTTTAATTTTGATACTTGATTTTTGGTTTTGTTTCTTTTTATTAAATATCTTTTTGAATGCACTTATTGAGAAAACAAGGAACATGCATATTACTTTCATAGGGGTTTTAATGTTCTTATTTAAACTGCAAATTAGTATACATTTTGTAGTAGCAATTAAGTTCACTCTGTGCCCAGCAGCAGCAATGAAAAGAGCAACCACAGAAAGATGACTGGCATATAAATCCATTTTTAGTCTTTACAGTGAAAGTACCTTGACAGATCTGCATCATTCTGTATCGAGCCTTTAATGGGGACATTGATTTCAAATTTAGCTCTTTAAAAATCAGATTCTTTGTTGGAGCTTCCTTGACAGACAAGAGAAGGAGGCGATTACTCCTCATATCCTAAAAAAGCTCAATAAGAGCTCTTCAATGAAGGATCAGTGGTGATCCTAAAGTAGGTCTTTTAGATTTGAACCAAAAGATGTGCATTCAACTAAATGAACTAAAGTGCTATGCATTCAACTCCATTTTATCTGCTTTGTGTAAAATGAGCTTGGTGTCACAGAACCAATAATGTTACTTCCAAAAAATTCTGAAAACCATGGTCTACATCTTTCTACCCAAGACAATGAAAGTTTATAAAATATAGGCTTTGAACCTGCTTTCACTGAATGCCTATGTCTAAATAAATTATCAGTAGCCTTATGCCTACACATAGTGTAATTTTTAACTAAAACTTTGGCTTTATCATTGTACGGCCTCATCTACTTTTATTTTTGTTCAAGGCAAAGTATATTGAGCCGGATCTGAAAGCAGCGGCTGCTGAAGCTCTGTGACCCCAGATCCAACCAATAGGGCGTGTGAAGATGTATCCCTAAGAGGCATATATACACAGAGCACATGTATACACTACATTTACCCATATTTTTATATATATATATATATATAGTTGCATGCACAACAAACCCCACAGACCACATACAGGCATGCAGAGCAGTTGCACAAGCACAGGCAGCACCAGCAGCCTCATTCTGCTCCCCTCTCTTTCTAAGCAGGATGATGATCCACTAGTGAGAAAATATATACATGTATTTATTTACATTGTGGAGGCCTCCAGCAGCTGGACTTAGACACTTAGTTTGCCCAGCAGCTCCCCCAGTACCCCAGTCTTCCCAGTTGCTAGGATCTGGGCATATGAACCCCTGCAGCCTCAACCCCTCTCCAGCTTCTGGTACAGATGTTCAAACACATCCTGCCACAAATACAGTCTCTCACCTGGGAGGAGATTTGAAAGGAATTTAGTAAGGGGATAGGATCCTCTGCTGGTCAGGCATAAGACATGACCAGACAAGCATAGAGACCAGAAAAATGTTTACATCTGAAGGCACAGGCTGGACAAATGTGGAGACCAGAAAACTATATACATCAGCCCAGTTTCTTTTTTTCACCTTAACCTTCTGTTCCCCCTACTTCTTGATTTCCTTTTTGCTTCTCCACTAGATGAGATAGTCCTTCAAATTCCACCATGCAAGTATTAAGTAATTACTTCACATGATCATTCAATTGAGTTCAGTATTAGGTGTAGTCATCCATTCTGTCAGGCATGTTGGTTCCCAGTATATACAGTTCAGCTCTTAATTTTAATGTAGTTTTCTTAATACCTTAAATACCCTTTCTTAGTACCTTTTCCAGGCTCATCACCAAAACCTTGTCTAATACTTGACCTTCTTATGCAACTGACAATATCAACTAAAGAAAATAAATTAAGGAGGTACTTAATTAATCCTTAATTTCCTTGTGATTCTATTACATTAGCACATCTTCACTAACAGTTCAATAACTCCAAGCTGCAGAAGTTTTGGTATTATTTTATTTACTTTAACTACTGACACAAAAAATAAAATGTGTAGACTTTGCTCCGTATACTTTTGTTTAATTAGTTATCTAGTGAGTACATCTACAACTTTCAGCCTTGTTTTCCCCCATCCCCTCTTGCATGAAGTTCTCAACTATAGTATGTATCTGTGAAAAATAATATCTGGTCTTCCATGGCAAAATTGTTACTAGACATTTTTGATAGTGACAGTACAAGCTGTCATGAGGCATCTTGTCTATTTGGTCTTCCTCTTCTTCCCCTCCTCTTTTCCTTTCTTCTGAATATCTTATTGCCTTTCTTCCTCATCGGCCAGTGCTGTAACCACCACTGCAGCAGAAACTGAGACTGCTCTGTCAAAAAAAATGAGTGAGGTTCATCTATATGATCCCAGTGACTCTTTTCTCCCCTAAACATATTATCTGTAGACTGTATGCCCTTTCAAGGCATCTAAAAGTGACTTTAATCTGCAATTAAACACCTTCTGTGCTAAACAATACAAATGGCACTACAAAAAGATGAGGTCTTACACACATTCACACTTTTTTTTCTAAGAGAAGCTACCTGGTATCTGATTATTGGAAAACTAGATTTTAATTTTTTTCTCGTGGCTTGTCCACTTGATACTTGTGGAGATTTTTCCATTGTTTCATACTTAATTGTTCTGGATTCCATGGTCTTTTTCTTCACTGATCAGCAAATGTATCCATTGTGCTAGTTCTTGTACTTATTAAACTATTTCCAAGACATAAGACTACCCAGTTCCTCTTTTAGCCTTTATCCTGAGCTTTCTGAACTTTACAATAGCATAAATCATAGAGTCACTGAGTTCTTTAAATGCTCTCTTGTACTCACTTGACCTTATTCTATATTCTGAAAACTATCTCTGGGAGATAAACTCAACATCTGACATAATACTGTCCTCTACATTGAAAGTACCCTTTTGATTGAATGCAAGACTTACAATGATTATAATACATAAGAACATTTTCCCCTTTGATACTTTTCTTTTTTAGTTTGTATTTTCCATGTACTTCATGAATAAGCTGCAGCTTTCTAACTTCTCTTTCTAGCTTTTGAAACCTCATTCTTTCCTTCTATTATCCTGGCATTTTTTCCCCTAATATATCAAACTTAAATTAGCAAATCCATTGTTTCCTTGAAGTTTGAATTGGTAAACTCTCATTTGTCCTTTTATATATGAATCCAATGAATATTCTTGTAGACGTCACAGATTTTATGATTTAATATATTCTGTTCTCCACAGTTCTAGTGACCTCTGTCTTAAATTCCACGTAGTTGTTGTGGTTTAGTTTGGGTTTTGTTTTTTTTTTCCTGCAACAGAGTGTGTTTTAAATTTTAAGTAGTATTACGTCTTAGGAAATATGCATGTGCTTACAATACCCTTCAGTTTTAAGCTATCTTTCATCATCAACTGTAATGATAAAAACTATTCCCAGTAAGCTCATCGGCAATGCAGACATCAAAGCTTGTTTGCTTATAGTGTCAAAAAGGAGTCTTTTCTCTAAAAAAGAACCTTAATTCAATAAGAAATTAATATACATATATACATACAAAAATTATATATCTATTTTCCAAATATCTAATTTACAAATTAAATTAAGCAGATTGTATGCAACATGTATATTATCTGTAAGATTTTATTTTTACTTATGAAGAATGCCATAGGCAAATAGTCAGTCCTAAAAAATGAAAGAAAAATAAGATTAATTCCAAATTCAAGATTTTCCATCATTTTTTAAAGATTGGAATGTAAAATTTGCATGCAGGATTGAAAAATCTTGGTACCTTGTAGAAAAGATTCCAAATGACAAGCTGAACACATCCCTGTGTATCTGGGCTGCATTCCAGTTTTTTGACAATATAAGAGCTTTTTACTTACGCTAGCAACACCCCCACAGAATGAGTAGCTGGACCATTTAAGAAACATCCTTTATGTGTTTCTGACATATATTCCTACCTCTTGTATTCATTGCCATTACTGCCTTATACTTCTGACTCAATTTCCTTTTTTATTATACTTGGATTATAGAGCAGTGACAGGTGTATCTCCAAATACTCAGAGGTCAGCTTCAGTTCAAATAAGCACTGAAAAGTGTAGATATTTATCTGAAGTGAGCTACCTACATACTAAAGCAGTTTCTGCAACCTGTTCTCCTTATTGGCATTGGATTGTTGATGCTAAAATCAAATTTCAGGCCTTAAAATTAAATTGCAGGGATTTATTTTATTTTAGGACATACCAGTAGAAGCAGAAACTAGAAACACAGGCCACCATGCATAGAAAAATATCTTCAGATATTTTTTTTTCTTCTTCCTTTCTTCCACTGGTTCATGGACTAAGCTATTGTGATGTATATGTTGAAGTGTTCTTACTGTTGGGAAACCAGAAAAAGCAAAGCTATCCAAACTGTTTTATTACAGATAAAACAACATAAAGAAAAATGTATAGTCCTCTCCTGAAAACCATGAAGTATATTTAAAATTTCCTGAAATACTGAGCAAGTATTCTTCAGAACAAAACACAGAAAAATTTTTTAGGTTTTTTTTTTTTTTAATCATAAATGACAAGAAAATAAAAAAATAGAGAAAATGTAAACAAGAAATAAATTATTCATGAACAGAAAATCTGCAAGTAGCCTTATTTAGGACAGATAAATTAAAGAACAAGTCCTTCAGGACACTGAATTTGTAACCAGAAGGAAAAGTCAGAGACATGGTTCATACAACACTAATTTTGGTGCATGTTTCATGGGGACTCTGCTGCTAACACAAATGTATAAACTGTAATTTTCACACCTATTTCCTCTGAAATTAATTCTTAAATACTTGTGAAGGCCATATATATTTCAACAAACTCTTTTTCATATGTGTTCTAAAATCCTTTTATGCAAGATATTAGGTCCAGACCCTACACAGAGCCAATATGGACTTACAAGTCAGGGAATAATGGAAAAAGATATTTAAACAGCCTATTTTCACGGCCTTGTTGCTTCTAATGGTCTAAGTGTGATCATTTTCTGTGTTGAAACTGCCTGTCTTGAGGGCTTTGCCAATCTATTCTTTTGTCTGATAGTGATCTGAAGCAGAAAGTTCAACATCGGCTGGTGTGGAAAAGAAAAGAGGGATCAATTTTCAGCCTCTGTTGGCTATTAGTTTGGGAACAGTAAGTAGTGTATAAACACCTGCCAAGGACGTCAGCACTTGACACATCAGTGTTCTTGTCAAGCTCAGCTTAAAAGAGCAGAGAATGAGAGAACAGAGGCAGTACTGTGCAGCTGCAACATTGACTGCATGTCACTTAGGTTACAGCTACCTGTCCCTGCCTCTGCTTTCACTCGAAGTCACCGACTCTTCTGCCATATGGAAACTCTTCCTTTCACCACTCTACACCACTTCCATATCCATTCCTTAGCCTACCTCATCCACTTCATACACATGTGGAACTTTAAATACTTAGTTTTCTTGACATCATTACTAGAGGTGCCAACCTCTGTAAGTAGGGTGATGAAAGAGGATGATAAAAGTGTCAGCAGGGCAATGTTCCTTGCAGTTTTGGCTCAAATATACGGTCAAGGTGCATCGGCTTAACAACCTTATGCTGTTATCAGTATTATGCTTCTCTAGCCATGTCTGCTGTAAGGTGATGCAGGTTATCATACATTTGAGCACAAGAGGATGCCTTCCATGACCTCACACTGGCAGTCATAGTAGCTCAGTTAACATGCTGTATCTGTTTCATTGCTGTAAGTCAGGGGTACGGCAGATCACTCTGCCAGTGAAAAGTAGAAGGCTTGAAGGGATAATTATAGCACACCCTCTCCTGGAATGTCTTAATAATTAGTAACGAGAACAACAGCATGCATCAGCCACAACCCTGCAGCTCCACACTCAATCCCCCCACACACATGCACACCATCTAGATGTGATAGATATCAGGGTCACAGGCTAGACACATGGTCCCTCTCCAGCCAGAATAAACTTACTGGGGCCACATGAATGAAAAATGTTGATGTGCACAGTAGTTGACATGAAAACCTACATACAGGACATCTTGCCTAAGTGTAAGCTCTCGATAAGGATGCAGGAGTTAATATCTTCATTTGCTTCAGTTATCTGGAGGCTTCAAAGGAGGTGGAGGAGAGAAGAAAAAATAAATTTCAGCAGACAAAAATGAAACATAAATAAATAATTAAATTCCAGTCTTCATTCTCAAAGACATCTCTTGAGCTTATCTAATGAAACTGCACTGTATTCTTTCCCTTTGCTGTTCTCAGGTAGAAGAAGGAAGGAGGTAGCAGAGCTCAAGATTTAATTTTGAACACTATCATAAGCCAGCTTTCACAAAGTTCAACAGTAAAGTGGTGATTTTAGAGTGACTGATATAAATAATATCCCTGAGTATTTCTGATCAATCTTTCAAAGGGCCAAAATGTTTTCCTATTTCCAAGCTTAGTCTCCTTGTTTAGACTGAGTAAGTTCAGCCCACATACATTTAGAAACCGAACTGAATTTTAATTTTATTCTAACAGCTAATTGTGTCTGCTGTGGTTATTTTCCTATAATTCCCACAAAGAAGCCCCTAAGCTTTTTCTGAAAGGCTTATTGGAGATTTTATAGGGCTATTGACCGAATCAGAAATGTGCAGTCAAGTCAGGCAGAGTTACTATAATCAGTGTATTAGAGGTAGATGTTACTCCATTGTCAGCTATCCAGGAAGAAAGGCACATATGCAAACTGCTGCAGGAGAAAGACATTATATAAATAGCAGATGTTTTTAAACTAGCCCTTTTTCTTTGGCCATAGTTATTTACAGCCCACTTTGTTCAACTTTCATTGTCACTTACTGTTTGCTTCATGTCTCCATGGGAAGAGGAGTGGTCTTAGTCAGTAAAGCAGAAGTTATGAGGAGAGGAGTTGGGGAATTCAACAATTTTATGTTTCCTTTATTTTAATGTCAAAACATTTTATGTATGATATGAGAGGGAGTTTTTCAGATGTGCCAAGATCCTAACTCCTTTGATGATGCATTTATTTGATTTGTCTGTCCATGTCACTCGGTTTCTATCTCATCCTGTTTTAAAAAAAGGGAAGCTTAATATTAGAACAAGGCAGCATGATGTCTTCTGACCAGAGCTTCTGCTGACCTCAGTGTGAGTTGGGTGTGTGGAATGCTTCATTTTTACTTCTTCTTACTTAGTTTAAAAGGAATAAAAACAGCATCAGAGCCACTCTCAAAGTTATGGCTGAGTAATACAGATTTGCTACTAGTGTCCAGGAGAAAACAGTTTCCTAAGTTTGACTATTGACCACAGAGCAGAAGTGACAGAACAGTTTGTCAGTGGAGAACATTATATAGAGCTATTTAAAGTTGTCCTCGACCTTTCCACCTCTTTTAAAGTGGAAAGCCTCTTGAGAGAAATTTAAACTTTTCTTCTGCCAGTTGCCTACTGTCAGTACCGTATTTGTGTTTGTTCTCTCCATGCTATGGATGTAAGGTATCGGAACACATTATGGGGAGATCTTTCAAATCCTCTTTTAAACTCTTGTCTGAGAAAGAGCCCTCAGATTCATCCAGGTCAGCCTTGGCAGTTAAAGTTCACAGCAAGGTTTTTGTTTCCTTGTTCTCCTCTCGAGCCAACTTTTTACAGACAGTGGATTGAAATCTGACCTGAATGAAGACAGTGGCAGGTTTCTTATTGACACCGATGAGTCCAAGATTTTAAATACTTTTTATATGTGAATTTTCTTCTGAAATTCGTACTTGCATATATATATATATATACAAATAGGTGTAGGTATCTAATATTGGTAAATTTGATGCTGTAAGGCTAAATTTTTAGATTGTAAGCAGGTTTCTCATATGAAAAATGCTCTATCAACATAACTTTTGTCCATTTCTGAAGTGTTATAGAGATTGCTACCTTCAAAACAGCCTTCAGGGAAAAATTATTAAAAAGTGCAGGTGCTTACACATGCAGTCTTTTTCACTGCTAAAATCCCTTATGTAAAATGCCCAAATGAGTAACACAAATAGGTAATGCCACAAAGACACTGTTAACTTGTTGGAAAATCACTTATTGTGTATTGAAGTCCTGATCTCTAATCATAATTGTAAAATATACAATTGAAGCAAGAAGTAATGTATGAGAGGGAATTGCTATAGATTCATGCAGATTGTCAGTGCTCATATCTAACTAGTTTGGAGGTGGTATTCCCTGTATTTTGGTGTCAAGATTTGTGTAATGTGTGGAACATCAGTTTTTATTTCATGTCTAAGTGAGGTGTCATCATTCAATACAAAGATGGAAAGTATGAGCGCAGCTGCTCTGAAGCAATTTGACAGGAGTTTCACAAATTCATCATGGGCAGAATAGCATCTTATTGGAAAATCTGCCTTTGCTATCTGCTACTTTAACCATCATTCTTTTTTTGCCTGGGCACAGTAGATGCAGTGATCCCTTGTATTAGTTTTGCCTATTTATGGACATATTTATGGTAAATGTACCTATCTGTCAACTCTTCTGCTTCAAAATACTGCTTTTATCAATGAAAAGTTCTAATCAAGAAAATTTTTCTTTATTCCTTCCTTTGAAGACAAAGACAGGGATTTGTTTGCTGCAGGATGGTAACCAGGAGCCTTTCAAGGTGCGACTGCACTTAGCCAAAGATATATTGATGATCCAGGAGCAGGATGTGATCTGTGTGTCTGGTGAGCCTTTCTATTCTGGTGTAAGTAGTTTTCATTTTTTCTTCAAGATGTAGTTTATGCAAAAAAAAAAATACTTTGTGTGTGTGTGCTCACACATGCATTTACTCGCACAGTTTGATATTTTATACTGTTAATACTAAATGCATTTTAATATATCATTTGAGAGTAAATCTTAGTGATACTCATCTAAGAAACATCAATAAGACAATGAATAAGTTATATGCATAAGTACTTCATTTTTTCTCAACACTCAGCCTTGAATATTTGAGCCGCTGAATGAGATAGGAATTACACAATCAGTGATTTTTGCCATGCATACAGATACCTAAATGTACTTAATTATCTGAGCATTTTCTATGGAGCTAATAAAGACATTTTGCAGTCACTGTTATGGCAGGACTTTGCTGGTAGAGGAATTATGTGCTATCCTCTGTTGCTTTGGATGCTTTGTATGGTAGTCACAACACCAGACTTTACATGTGCTGCCAGCCCATGATGTGAAGGTCACTAGTTTTAGCAGCACATCATGTCCATAAAGGTGGACTTCAGCTGTAACAGTGTAGTAGTGTGATTTATGTATTACTGTTTTTACACGATGTGTCAGATTTCTTATTTAAGCATCATACTGCGTTTTGTGGATAAGGAAGCTTTATAGACAATTATTTGGAAGATCTATAAAATGTGATTTAGAATCATATAATAGGTTTTGAACTTATTGTAATTCTAAGATTTTATTTAATTCCAGAAGATACCTAGAAGGAAAATATTTACTATTCATTTTTATAGACGTTTTTATAAATAATGTGATTATATTTTGTAGTTATTTTTAATATTCGTGGGAAACTTTGAAAAATATTCTGCCCTCCATTTGAGCCAAATAAAATTATGATAGGGTTTCATGTTAAATCTTAATCTTGTGAGATAGCAGTATAATATCTGCTTATGTAAATGTTATGTGTCTGCTCTATGTCTATTTTAGTAATTAATTGCTACTGCTGCCACATCCGCCTATCTCTAAATACATGTATAATAAAATGAAACAAAGCAGAAACCAGAAGTAAATTAATAGAATGTTAGTGGTGCTAACAGGGAGGAAGATTAATGGAAAGGCTATAGGAGAATTCATCTCACTGTTAAGAACATTACAAGGTGAATGGTTCTGAGTTTTCCTCTGAAACAGGAGGAACAGGCTTCCTACACTGTTGCTATACAGGCTGGGGTTATTTCCAAATATAATATGTATTTGTAATGCAAATATGACATTAGTTTTTGACACTTTCATGCTGTACAAAGACAATTCACTAATATAGATAAGCGTTCTTCACATGGAATATAGATGCTCTTTACCAATCAGATGTACTGCTCCTCAGCATACAGCCCAGATAGAAAGAAATTATGAGTTCAAGCTCAGGCTATAGTTGTTCAATTAGCAACACACACTGTGGCACCATTACTATACTAGCCCCATTCTAGCATTATTTATTAAGAGATTTTATCACTCAAAAATATGACTTTCATTATTGTGCTGTAATATCAATTACATCTGCTGAACTTGTTATTTAAATATTTTAATGAAATGCATATTTAATTTCTTTTTTCTATTTCACAGCAATATTTCTTACGGTTTTGAGCTCCAGTTTAGCAATGGCACTGTAAGAAACAGTGGATGATTTGCAACAATAATTACACTCCTTCTATATTATTTGCCTGTTCAGTGCATAATCACTGACACTGGTGAGGTAATGAGGAGAGGTTTTGGAAGCTGTTGTTTGTCTAGTGACTTTTGAGCACTCTACACAGATTTCCTCTGCAATTCAGACTAGGTTTTGAATCAGTAGGCTCATTCCAACTAAGGATGATTGGCATTTAACAGACAGCTAACTTGCCTTTTGTCACAAGACATTTAAATCATCAGGGATCATGTGCTTTGACTGTACAGCATGATCAGACAGGTCCCAGAGGCTTCCCTTTTTTTTTTTCTGGCATTTTTTCCCATTTCTATTCCTGATTTATTAAGTTTGTTTGCTTTACTTATTTTTTTACTTTGCTTGGTTGATTTTGTTTTGTTCTTTCTGCCATTCTAGATGACTGACCACATCTATTTTTTTACAGGAATTCTACAGACTAAGAGCAAGTTTTTTCATTAGTGAATGACATTGAATGCCTCATAGAACAAACTCCAAAGAATAAAACCAGAATTTTTAACTGAGGAACAATAGTACTGTTAAGTTTTACAGACAAGCAGCTACAGCATCAGTTCTTTTTAATCTGTTTTTTTATTCTTTATAATTCTTTATAATCTTTTAATAAATAATCTCCAAATAATTGTAGGGTTTTGCTAATCACTCTGCATGTAAAGGAATGAGACTTGTTATGTTTTTAATTCAGAACAGTATCTCTTCTGTTTGTTGGGGCTGAACCAATTTCCATGCTCCTCTGTGTAAGACAGACTTAAAACAGGCACTTAACGTTCCAGTGGTATCCTGATCTGCATCCTGCAGAATAATCTAAATAAAATCAGTGGCTCCTTACGAATGAGGTTGTGCTTAATGTGCACTAGAACACTTCCTTGTCAGTGGAAAACAGCTCAAGTTTCCCAAAACTGAAGAGATGTAAAGGAATTTTCTTTATTCCTTCATTGTATGTAGTTTGGAGTAAGACAATAAAATACATAAAGGATTATAAACAGCAGAAACAGTGTTAAACACTGAAAAAGAAAGCATTTTTTTCTTTAATAAGTTGCATAAAATGATAGTGTTAATGAGGGTCTTGCAGAATTTGTACTTGTAGCAATTCCATAAAGCATCAAAAATGATTCAGATGATCACAGATCAGATCTAAGTTCAAGCATCAGTTGCATCAGTAAATATTACGAGTTTTCTTCACGTGTGTAACACGAGTTGCTTTCCAAGAGATGTAGAAACATAGTGTGTTCTTCACTACACTGCTGCTAGAGCAATCTGATGTAGATTTGAACTCCAGTGTTAATGACCAAAAGTGAGATGAGACATTTTGTGAAACTCAAAACCTAGAAAACAGTGTCTTTACTAATCCAAATGAAAATCTTGCCTGTAGAGAAGCTTTATAACTTTGGAAGTGCATGCTTGACTTGGAGTAGCTTGTGTCCTGAAGATACTCATGAGTCTGTAACACTGGAAGATAAGACAGGTGACCATTGGGTCAGGTACACTTTTTTTCTCCCCCAAACTACTGTAGTCTCACAAAACATTTTTTCATAATGGTGGTTTTGCCAAAAGACAGCTTTTGTCATAAATCTCCATAACAGTTTCTTGTGATCAGTTAAGATTTTATTCTCTTCATCAGAAAAAGAAATGCCCTGAAAACTGCTGAACTAAATAATGTAGGAAGATCACCAGTGTTTATGGCAGAAATCATTATTTTATATTTCCTTTTAATAATATTTATTGGATTTCATGAAATTGTACTCACAGAAATTTGCTATATAGTGTTCCAGATGACAATGTGCAATAAGGTAATTATATTTAAATGGTAAAGGTGGTATACTTTTAAATGTAACTTTTAATTCGGGACATACCACTTAACTGTAACTTTCCTGAGCATTCAGATGAAGTTACAACATTTCCCTTAATTTCATATTTTAGAGTTTCTGAGACTTCCTGAAAGTGAATTATAAATAGGTTACATTAGATCCTTCTTTTTTTTAAAGTTTAAAATTTTCTTTCCAGACATTGTGGTTTGGATAAAACTGATTTCTGTGTTATATTTATTTCTCTATTCATTTACTGGTTTGATTCTGTATGATTGAATAGTATGAAGGGTACCAAAGTGAAACTCTCTGTCCTGGAGAGAATTGCAAATATGTGAACAGACAGGTCACCTTACAACCATTTTCCATTTTTGCTACCTTTAAGAATGGCAATTTCTTTTTATTTGTTGGTTGCTTTTTTCTAAAATCATGTTGGTAGCTGTCAGCTATTCAGTGGAGTGAATCCTTTTTTTCCACAAAATTGTCAAGTATCTATCAGATGGTGTTAACTTTTTTTTTTTTTTTTTTTTTCCCCTGCCAATCTGGAGAGCTTTTAAGAGACAACCCAGAACTGACAGATGTAAATATGATTATTTGGGGACAACCTAAGACAGCTTATTTTTCTGCAGCTACTTAAAAATAAAAAGCACAGTAATTTAATGAGGTTCAAACACAGGGCTGCCATTTGTAATGGCAAACTTGATAGGAAAGAATATCTTCTTCTCAGTTGAAGAAAGTTTTTCCCCTATGAAAAAGACAAATATTACAAACCAGAAAACAGTTGGAGAACCCAAAGCATTGATCAATGGCTATCAAAAAGTTACAGAGTGTTTGTTACCATGTTTAGTGGGAATTCAGACCCATGCTGACTTCTGGTTTATTTCTATATTAAGAAATGCAGTACTTATGAAAGAGTACTTATGAAATAAATCACTCCTAGGAGTAGAATTTTTGTAAGTAGACATTTAGGTGAATGTTTCTGCTTTTAGGCAAATGCTTAGGACTGGGGGATCATTTTGAAGTGAGGAGAAGAGAAGGATTAGATACTCTTGCTTGTGCCAGTCAGGGTTAACACTCTGCACAGGATGGCTGTGTTTAGTCTCCAGCATGGCTGCAGAGGAAGGGGAATTTGCAATTGACCAGGCATTCTGCCTCCATCCTTTACTTCCAACCTTTTCCAGTTGCATGAGGAGCTGAAAGAAGGAGACACGCTTCAAATGTCACATGGCAGAAGTTGCTAGCAGCTGAGCAAGTCTGCTAACAGTATTAATTCAAAATGGAAATGTGACTGACCTGTGTCCTGTGTCCTTTATGCTCAGAATGACTGCTTATGTCAATTAATCCAAAGAAATGACAGTAAAAAAGAAAAGCGTTACAAAAAGAGGATATAAAGCCTCTCTCCAAAATGTATGATTAAAAAACAAAAAACAAAACAAACAACCCAACAAAACAAAAAAACCAAACCAAAGCAAAACAAAAAAACCTCAAGGCATTTTGTAGTAGGATGCAGTGATAGCTGATAAACTGCATGAGAGCATGGCCTTGAAGATACTGTGGCATCAAATTATTAACAGGTTGACCTATGAAGTTGCTGACAGTGTATTGATTATATCTTCATATTTTCCTTAATATTATATTTATTTTTCACTTACATTTTCACATTTTTTAAATTATAGTCTAACATTTGCCTCCTTTTTTCCCATTTCTGCTGTGCTATTGAATATTATTTATGCCACTGTGAAAAGACTTTTTTTTCTATCTGTATTAATTATTCATACCTTTACTCTTAGATACTCTTAGATACTCTCTTAGATAAGATGAATAACTAGACACACTGGTGTCCCAAACTGAAAATGTTACATCTATATTCTGGCAAAAAGGTTGAGTTATAGAATACTGAAGTTACACACACTGTTAACTCCATTTTATGAAGTTGAGAAATGTCTTTATCCTTTGTTCAACTGTTATTTGACTGTTTTAATACAGATTATTAGATCACGTTAGATTACAGGCTTATAGAGAATAAGTAATTTGAAAGTATTACTGATCATCATCGCTGTTAAGAATCAGTTAGGCAATTATCTACTTTCTTTTATATCACATACCAGTCAATATGAAATTTTTGATTCTTTACTATGCCCTAGGATTACAGCGTTACAAATAACATTAAGTCTTGACTAAATATAAATACCTAATGATTACAAAGGATTCTGTATTTTCCTTTTGTGACTTTTTACTCTTGCTATGTGCTTACAAAGTCATTCTTAACTTCTAATCTTATTTAAGATGATATCCATGATGTCAAGAAAGTCATTCAGATTTTAAGGATAATTTTTTACACGTACTTAATGAAAGCCTGAAAAACATTGCTTCTGTTTTACTGCATAGCTCTGAGGAATAATTTTTTGGCAAAACTCTTAGATCTCCTTTCCAGTCAATGAACATATGTGAGGAATTTTCTGAGTTACAAGCATGGAAAATGCTGACAGCTTGGCAGCAGCTTTGAGTTTTTCAATAAAATGATAACTACTTTTGTTCTGTTCTAAGAAGCAGCTAAAACACTGCTCTGAATCTTGCATTTAAAGATCCTAGGAGCTATAACTGTCCCTCTGTTTGGTATAAGGTAGATAGAAAATGTGATAAAAAAATTACAAGCTGATAGGACATTTAGTTCTTGGTATTGAACTAAATAGCATTACATCATAATCAAGTTCTAGTTTTTATGGAGATGAAGTTGCTTTTTTGAACTCAGAAAATCATTGCAAATTATATCATAGAATGTTGCAAACTGAGGAGAAAGCCACACGATGTACAACATTAATAGACAAATCCACATCTGACACAGACTTTTAGTTAGGTTTTAAGTAGTTAGTTGGAAACAATGGAGCAGCACTAAATTTAACCTGGAACAGCAGTTTAACCTGGAACAGCATAAATCATCAAACAGAATGCACAGAGCACTTCTTTACTAGTACAAAATATGTTGCCTTCCAGAGTTGGTACCATAATTTATTAATTGTTGCAATGCATTTTAAGAACTAAAAGCTATTAGATCAGTGAAGAACATTTTATACTTGCTTTTTTTTTTTTTTTTTTCAGTTAAAATGCTGATTAAAGCTTTCAGAATCTGCTTGTTTCCTTGTCAAAGTTTGTAAGACTGAATAGTATTTTGAATTAGCCTAGGTTAGATATAATGCAGTGCCACTATAGTGGATCTAGTTTGGAATAGTTTCGTAGTGATTGCACTTTCTCTGTCTCTTTTTCAGATGAGAGACTTATTCAAACCTGACTGACCCTGTCTCTCTATACTGACTGTGATGAAATAGAAGAACATTTGTAGAGAAAATATATATGCAGACTTATGCCGTGCAATATATATGATAAAATTAGTATAACTACTGAGCACATGTAGAAGGCATTAAAAAAATCTTATATTCCCTGAATTTATTGACATTTGGTAGATATGCTATTAGGATTTTTTGTCATCAACCAAATTGACTAATACTAAATGATCTTTGGAAATAACGTCAACAAGGTGGACTAGAAAAAAAAAAGTCCTTTTTGAAAAAGTTCACGTCTAAGACAGATACAGAACAACTTCTAGGAAGTGCAGTAAGAGAAGTAACTAACGTAGCAGTAATGGGCTACATGAAATAATTCTGTCTGCAATAGCATCCTTTAAATCTTTGGTAAAAATTTTCAAGCACAGTTCAGAGGCCAACAGTGGCAGTGTTTGCACTAGTTTTTTAATTTGGATCAGTACTGTGTTTAAACTGAATTTCTGGATCATGTGCACTTACCATGCTTTGGTTTGCATCAATGAGCAGTCTTGGGGTACACAAGCGGTATTCTTTTTACATGAAACTAAACTGGAAAATGTTCTACTGGAGCACAATTTTTGTACTTCAGCATGGAGTCATCAGTCTGCATAGGGGACCAATTTAGGACTAGCCAAGGTTAAGATCTCTGAAATGAATGTATTGTGTAGTGAGTCTACACATATGTTCTTACTGAATGGAAGTACTTGCTAATGTGGTATGAATTGCTTTCTTCCAAACTTTGTCTTTTTACTCTGCAGCACAGTTTTCATGTGGTTTTCACATTCAGGAATTCACAAGTTTATTAAAACAAGAAAAATCAGTGTAGGATGGAAGCACAGAAAAAACTTACTGTAGTCTGAATATAAATGTCATCGCAGAGACCATTTTGTATAACAAAGATTGATGTTTGTTTGTTTGTTTGTTTTTTCTTTTTTTGTTTGTTTTGTTTTTTTCCAGGAAAGAACAGTAACGATTAGAAGACAGACTGTAGGAGGATTTGGTTTAAGTATAAAGGTAGGGTAATATTTTTATGTTATTATTCCATGTGACACAAGAAGTGTCTGTATATAGTTCATGTTGCTTTTAATGAGGACAAACTGTATTTTAGGCAACTAGAAACAAGGGAGCAAATATATTCTAGAATGTTAAGACACTGTCACAATAGGCAATCAGTCTCTATACTGCCCAGTGGAATGGAAGGCAATGGAAAGGTTGAAGCTGAGCAACTCTGTAATAAGATTTGATAGAGTTGAAAAGTGTTTGTGAATTGACAGACTGTGGTTTTGTTTAACAGCACTCTAATTTAAGTGGTTATTAATGACTGGTAAGCTACAGTGGCAGGCACATGGAACAGACAATAAGTTAATCAATTCTACAAAGTGAATCACTTTCATTCACTGCAAGTCATTAGAAGGACAGAAAATATTATTGCTTTCTCAGTGCTTATTTTGCTGTAGATCAAGCAAAGGCAGAAATTTATCATATTAATTATGATAAAATTATTTTTTATTTCTTCAGTAATATTTAAGAACAGATCTAAGTGTAGGTGATCCTTTTTGAGGGAGGGAGGGAGGAAGGGATGAGGAGAGGGAGAAACAGTTAATTTCTGTCACCATTATCTATGATTTTGAAAACCTTACCTTAGCTTTAAATCTCAGTGTAGACAAAAAAACATTAATTTCATCTTCTTCCAAAACAGTCCTCAGTCTCAAGATAGCAATGGAAAAAATGAAGTATGCTTTATATGAATGCAAAGAGGCTTAAATTATGCATTGTCGAGGTTTAGACCCAGCTGGTAACAACCAGGCCTCTGCTCACCCACCCTGCACCCCCAGTATGGGTTAGGGAAAAGTCCAGCTCAAGGCTCGCAAACTGGGACAAGGAGAGGGAGAATTTCACCAATTATGTCATGGGCAAAGCAAAGAGACTCAGCTTGGCGAGAAGAAAATAAAATTAATTTAATTTATCAGATCAGGAGAAAAAGAAAACAGAACCCTATCTTAAAATACCTTCCCCCCCCACCTCTTTCCTCTTCCTCCCATTCCCGGATCCCTTCCCTGCCGCCTCCCCCTCAGGGCACAGGGAGGGGCAGGGGGGGTTTAGGGTCAGTTCCCCACACGCTGTTTCTGCCGCTCCTTCCTCCTCAGGGGGAGGACTCCTCACAGCCTTCCCCCCCTCCAAGGCGGGGTCCCTCTCATGGCAGAGAGTCCTTCAGGAACCCCTGGGCCATGAGTCCCTCCCACAGGTGCAGTCCCTCAGGCACAGACTGCTCCAGCCCGGGCTGCACACAGAGTCACGGCTGCTGCGGGAGCAGTCACCTCCTCTGACACGGGGCCCTACACGGCTCCAGAGACACATCTGACCCTCTCTGTCATCCTGCACAGGCTGCTGCTTCACCTCTGCCCATCTGTGACACTTCAGGGGCTACAAATCCACGTTTACCCCACCTTGGTCCTTCGGGGACTGCTCCCCCGCGCTCCTCCATGGGCTGCAGGGGCAGAGCTGCCATCTCACCACGGGCTGTGGGGAAACCTCTGCTCAGGCACCTCCTCCCCCTCCTTGCTTACCGCCCTTGGTACGTCTGACCCGGCATTGCTCTCACCTCCACTCCTCTGCTCTGCAGGTCTTTTTCGCAGTTGTGTTTCCCCTTTCTTGAATACGTGACTGGCACAGGCACGTCCAGCTTTCCATATCTGCTCGGCCATGGGGGAGCTATCAGCATCTTCGCACAGCAGCCACCCCTGTAGCCCCCTCCAAACCCCCATCCCCCTTCTTCCAAAACTCTGCTGCAGAAACTCAAACCACAAATGGAAAGTATAAACTTCCCTGTGAAAATCTGCTAGCACAGCCCTTATAAGAAGTGACTCAGAAGAGGGATTGACGTGCATTTGTTTTGTCATTGATAAAAATATTGCTGAACAGCAATAGCAGTTGTTAAAATAGCTCTTGGTACCCATGCTGTTATCTTGTTGACCCACTAAAGACCATTAGTCAAGGAAAAAATAATTGCTATTCTATGGCCAAAGTTTCTCATGAGTTTAGTATACAGTACACAAGTTCTTTTCCTTTAATTTCATTACATGTTGCAGTTCACAGAATAAAGAAATGCTGTGTGTCAGTGTAAAGTCACACGTTTGGGTGAATGAAGTTTTATTTAGCTGGTGCTAAGAAATACCCGGTTACAATAAGGGCTTTTGAGATTTGGAGAGCAAATCTTATAAAGAGTCACTAAAATTGACTTTTTTAATTACAAATTCAAATAGGTTCTCTTTAAAAATTAAAATTGCTAAAAAATTTAAGACCACATCTTTTAAGGAGGAGTTATATTGTATAACATAAAATATAATTGAGAAATACAAATTAATAGTGAATGTGAAATTGTCTATCTTAAATTAGTGGAGCAAGATATTCTTAGATTTTCAGAGATATAATTTTTTCTGAAGAAAATTCTTGGAATTTGCCAAAGAATTTTGAAGTGCTAGAACAGATTGTGAACTCAGCCTTGTAGGGTTTTTTTAATTATTTTTATTTTTTTTACTTATTTTCCTCTTTCAAAAGAAAAAAATATTATCAATTTAATTAGAAACAATTACAACATAATAGACAAATAATGGCTTTAAATCCAATTACAATATTTTATTTAAACATATTTTCTAACTTTATTTTATTTCAAAGATCAAAATCATTGTAAATAGTGAAAATACGAATCTATATAAATTCTGGTGTAAATGGAAGACATCTCTTTCACCAAAGTAAATTCAAATTTATTTGGATGCTGTAGATTAGGCAGTTAAAATGATGAGCTGAACTGTGTGGTCTGAGGTATTCTGTTGATTTTTATCAATAGTATGATTTCAATTTTTTTTTTTTTAATCAATGAATATGGAACCTCTTGTGCTAGATACTATATTAGTAATCCTACGTTCTCAAAATAGAGATTCACCAGCAATTGGGTAGCCAATATAATCTAAAACAAATAATTAACCAATATAATCTGCTATTACCATTAACCTAGTAGTAATAAACAACTTAGAACTGGAACTTAGAGTAATATTTTTTTTGTAGTTTGGTAGGCAAACTTTATGAAGACTCACTGAAATGGGCTTTTGAGGTATGTTCTGAAGTATTACAGCTGGTTCCAAATATTCTGAAAAGTTCCGGTTTTCTGTTTTAAAAGGTACTGTTCAATCATGGCATGCTTCCTCTTGCAGATTAATAACAGCTTAGGGTTTTATTTTGTTATAGAAGATTCCTGAGCTTTAATAAAAGCCTTACATTTATTATTAGCTTCAAATAGAAAGGTAATTATTTTGTAACAGTGTCTTGAAGTAGAGGTCTACAAGTCATCCTGTAGGAGGCATACTAAGGCCTTTGCTCCTTCTTTCAGTAAGTCTTCCCCCTACAACCCCACAGAGTACAGTAAATCATATTGTCTTGCTACTCTCAAACTATTTAAAGGTGGAGGTTATCTGAGAACTTACTTTCTGGCAGTCATACATATGAGAGGATGCAGTTTATCTGAGGTGTGAGCTACAGCAGTACAGTGATCAGTTGTCCTATCTTTAAAATATTTGCTTGTGCTTTGATATTAATTATTCTAGTTTGGGCATTCAGATCTTAAACATTATTGTTTTTTAATGGTAAATTTAACAATTATTTCCTATCAGAAACCTTGCATGATCAAATAATCTTTTACCTTTCTTGTGAGGACATTTTTGAAGTAACTTCTCCCATCTTAAGTGTTCTGGACGCTCAGAATTTTTTCTTTTCTTTTCCTGGAGAGTAAAATATCGAGTGTTAGTAATTGCAGAATTAAACTATGCACTTTTCTTTTAGTGGCTTGTCTGTGAGATGCACTCTCTTCTTTAGTGTTAGAACCTGGATGCTCCAACTGTATTTATAAAAAACAAAGATTCATCTAACTGCTTAAAAGAGCCCTGCTTGCAATGTTGTTTTTTGCACAAGATCTGAACCCTTTAAAAATTGCTTATTATCTACTATTTAAAGGTTCAAGAACAACCACAAAAAAAAAAATTTCGTGTTTTGCTGTTTTATTTTACTGAAGCTAAAAGTGAAAATGTGACTGATTCTTAAGCAGAACTAATCTGATTTACTCTTCAGAAGGAATTATTTTCTAATTTCTAAAGCCTTTTTAGAACCCTTAGTAATAAATCTCTGTGTGTGAAGGAATACCATGGAGTTAGATGTAGAAATTGATGTGTGTATTGTAGCATTTCAATCATTTATCACATCTCTGACAAGCCTGAGATGCAGAGATTTGACACAAGAAAGTGCTAAGTGTGTGACTTCTGAAAGAACATCATGTTTCTCAGTAATGGGAGCATAGTGTTCTTGTGCAAATAGGCACTAAAATTAATAGTACATTAACTAAATTTAAAAGGTTTGCAGTTACATTCTGACTCTTGGCTACCAGGACTCTGTACAGTGCCATTTTCCTGCCTGTTTTGACCATACTTTTTAAATGATTAGTGGCATCATAGATCTGCAGAGATTAATTTTTACTTTTCTAAGTTTGACTCAATCAAAAAATCTCTAAAGTAAGCATGTGCACTGGGCCTTTGTACACGGATACATATTTAGATGGTTCTCTTCATGAATTCTGTGACAATTTTTTTTATTAACACATTTTCCCTGTGTTTCAAGTTGAAACAATAAAAACATTAAGAAAAGGCTGGGAAGACTTATTGAATAGATTAACCATCTATCTTTAAGTATAAAATTCTATCTTTTATTCTTTAAAGACTTGTCTACTTGTAGAAGTTGGTGTTGAACAAACTTTGGAAGTGGTATTTTGTTTCCAGCTACACATTTCTATTGAAAAGGAAAGTTTAAAAGTGACAGTTAACATTGGCACATATTGTTAAATTGCTAGTATGATTTCTGGCACAGTTTTGGCTTAAACCACTTAGTATTCTCTAAGACACTCTGTAAACACAGTCCAAAGCTTTACATGGACTGCTTCCAATAGGCAACATGTATAAAGTCACCCTTTTTCAGTTGGAAAGATAGTGATTAGAGCTTCCTCTGTCTTCTAGTAGGACCACTATTCAAGTAGCAAGCTGTCTTTATTCCAGGTTCATCCTTACTTAAGGAAAAATCACAAAGAAAATTTGAATTACAAAGAACAGAATATGACAGAGGTCTGAACCACGAGTTTGTTCCCTCCTCTGGGCTGGTTGTTGACTACATGTTCAAACTAGAGAAAAGGAAAATTTTAACTAATGGAAAAATGTCCTCTTTTCCCAGAGTTTTCTTCAGCAGAGTTTCTCCTAAGCCTATAAAGTCAGAATTAAGGCACACACAGACTTCTTCTACAGGACAGAGTATCAAGAACTGAGGATTCATGATGCAAGGCTTCAATGTCGGTCTGAAATAGTATTCAACAAGATATTGCAAGAATATATATACAGCTTTTCTAGCTTGCTGCCAATGACTAGGTATAGATAGATGGTCAACTATTTTCTTTTTCCCATTCTGTTTTTTTATTTTTTAGAATGACAAGCAATATATCCTATGAATAATTTAAAAGGAATCGTGAACATTGGCCAGACTGGTATACACTGAGAGAAGATAATTTTTTTTCAGTAGGACATTACTGAATGCTTCTTTAGATCTGCAGTGTAAATGGGTTTAACTAGATACAGTGAATGAGAGAGGAGTAATCATTTTGTGTGCATTGCAGGCTGGCTTAGTAATAACAGTAATTTTCCTCTTTAATGGAAATCTGAGTCTTAAGAGGGAAGGGAGGCCATTTCACTCTGAAAAAGGACCAATATTACACGTGCTGAACTTTAAAACCTACACTCATTTGCTGGGCTTGAAATATCCTGGATAGTGCAATATCTGTGTAATACTGGAGGCTTAGGAAAGGAACTGACTGAAAGTTTTTTTAGTTGATAAATTTGCAATAAATTAAATGTGCATGTGATTAAGGAAAAATGTGGAGCTTGTGGCTTAAATCTTAGAAATTTAGCGAGCTTAAATCAATTGTCTTAAGTGAAGCCATCTTTTATTTTTGCTCCGAAAACCACTGAAAGATAATCAAGGTTTAATGCTACAATTTATTTAGTCTGAATATGTCTCTAAGCCTGTCTGTAATGCAGGTATTTCCATGGTCTTCGTGAAGTGAATATTCAGTCCATGTTACAGATGCCAACACATTCTCTGTGTAGAAATGCTCATCTTGCACAATGCCAATGGAGTTATTCCTGTAGACGCATAATGTTGTAATATTGCTGAAATCCTTATTAACTCAGTGCTTATGGATCATTTGGGTTGACAGCCACTAAATGAAGAAACTTTAATCCTATTTAAGATTCTACAGGTTCACAGGAAGCTCATTGTTTTCCCATGGCAGAAGTAGCTGAAGAGTCTTGGGAGTCTGTTCCATTTCAAACAATTTGTTATTGCATAAGAAAGGGAGATGTACTCTTCCTTAGACCATCAAAATATCCACGTCAGCCCTTTTCACAGATTAACATGGGATGCCTGATCCTAAGTGTAAGCCTTTGTTTCTCTTCTTTGGAAAAGAGCAAGCAAACCTCAACCAGCATTCCTAGGCAAAATAACAATATGGCAGACTGTAACTTCTGATGAACTGAAATTGTACAGGTTACATTCAGGTTTATACTATTATGCTCTCTACAGAGAAAAAAATACTTGTATCTCTATGTATATTTGCCTCTCTCTCCCTTTAAGTTTCCTTTTCATTAATGTTTCTTTTTAATACTTTATTCTTAAGCATTATGAATGTTTCTAGTTCCAACAGGCTAGCTTGAATGAAGCAAGAGCATTGAATTGCTTTGAATTGTTGAATTGCTATCAGCTTTCCTTTATTCCCCCTTTATTTTCATTTATTGAACACCTACGGTTCCATTTCTTAATATTTCTTTTTCTGCTCCTTGTTACTTATCACACTGCTTTGCTCACTCTTTGTGCTTGTCTGACAGGTACAGAAACAAATAAAGACTGCTTTTGAGATGAAAAGTCCAAACTTGCTTTTTTTGGCTTTTGTTTACCAGTTTCTTGCCAGCATGAAAACTAAGGTCACAGCATGGCTGCCATTATAGTGTGATGGCCATTTTGCTTTTGTAGGACACAATTCATACATCAAGCTCTCTAGAATTCACAGATACTGATGTCCTTGTCCTTCAGGACTTGCAGAATTTTGAACATCATTCAGTTCACTTCCTGAGCTGATGGTGGAAACTGAGAATTCCTTTATGAGAGGCAATAAGTAGTTAATCCAAATCAACTATTTATTGTTTTTTTTTTTTTAAAAAAAAGGAAACAAAATAAAATGATGAGTTATTTCCTTGATCTCTCGGAAAACTGCAGTTTGAAAAAGGGTAAAATATGATTTTTTAAAAAAAGTCTGATGAGATTGCTATTTATTCTATTTGCAGGGTGGAGCAGAACATAATATTCCAGTGGTCATTTCTAAGATTTCCAAAGAACAAAGAGGTGGGTGTCTGATTAGTGCAGTGTGTTTGGATGTGCTCCTTAAAGAAAGGTGCATTAGGTCTTGGTATTCTTCACAAAATGTCAAAGAAATGCTAGGTTTACCATTTGTCTCTCCATGTCATTATGATCTCTGTCTTCCTCAGAACTATTATTTGAAAAAGCATGGGGTCTGTATTGGGAGTATTTTATAAACGGTCTTCAAGATGATTTAAAATAATAATTAAAAACCCCACAACAAACAAAAAAGATCATGTAAAGCATTATTTTTAAGGAGATGAATAGGAAAGTATTTATAACAGGCAAATATTTAACAAATTCAAATTTAATGATTTTGTGCGTTTTATTCTAAAATGATTGTTGCCAGGAACCTTTAGCAGATCTAATGTTTGGCCATTAAAGGCTGGTAAACCAATAAGAGAATGCAGTCTTTTCATATCTATTAGTAGGGCAATGCTCATACAGGAATGAGTAATGACAGAACTTTGACAATACCCCTATGTTATTTCAGCATGAGATGTCACCATTACAGCAATTCATGCATAACAAAATTATTACCCCATAAGGTGTTAACCATACTTCTAATGCAATGAGAGCTGGGGCTTTATCCCCATTTTTTTTTTTAGCTGGCAATGTTTTGAAATTATTAGAATGATATAATATGAGCCAGGAAGAATGGTAATGGTTAAACAGCTCATCATATGTGCAGTGATGAGAGATGAAGGCTGTGACTCAATAGTAGTATGGTGTATTTAATATCTCTGTAATGTTTGTGTATTCTTGTGTACATTCACATAAGGTCAGGAACATAAACTTGGAAGCATTTCCCTCCATCTGTAAGTCAGCAATTCTGTCATGCTGCTTCTGCACAATTTAAATGTGCCAGCATAAGAAAATCTCATATTCACCCACACAAACAGAGATACAGGGGAATGAGTATGTTGAGAACTGAAAGCCAGCCCTGAAAGGTCAATGTGAGAATTGTGTGTAGGGAGGCTACAGAGCAGCATGGAATGAGCCCCTAAGGAAGGCAGCAAGTTTAACTTTAAGAATTTAGTTTCTCTTCAATATACATACTCTGTCTTCAATATACATGCACATATGTGATTCATAGTAATGTGGCATATGTATTACCTACACTATCTTTAAAAAGCTGTTAAACACTGCAGGAAAAATAAGAAATGTAGGCTTAGAAATTGAGCACACAAAAGGGCACACAGTTTTCTCTTGGTTTTGTCACATTTTTTTTGCTACAGTATTATACTGATGCAGTATTACTAACCTCAATACATAGCTGACATATAATCAGCATTACTGCTTTCAATAAAAACACTGCTGGTTTTTGGCTGGGTTTTTGGTTTGTTTGTTTGTTTATTTGTTTGTTTTGTTTTTTGTTTTTTTGAGAGGTAGTTCTGGAAGACATCTCTTGTGATGATCTTAATGTAGTATCTCAATGATACTGTTGTCTTGTGGTGCAGAAAGTGTCATGCCATGTGTCTGTACTAGTGACCATCATTACAGAAAATGCTGTTTGACTCAGATCCTGTATCTCAAAGCTGTTGCAGTCTTGGTTATGCCCTCTGCCCAGTTAACTCCAGCTCTTTGGACCTCTAAACAAGGAACTGAGACTTGTTGCAATTCTTAAATAAAATGATATACACTGCATTCTTAGGCACGTTAGATCACATATGAGCTGTTACTACATGCAAGCCCCGTGTCTGAAGAAGAATGTTGAGATATACATTTATTAGGATGTTTTTCTTCCAATTATTTAAGCATCCTTTGCTACATCCATCTCTTAAGACCAGTTCTTCAAACACTTGAGTATTTTAATTTATGTCAATATTGGTTTCAGATTTACAACTCATGTAAATAAGTATAGTTGTATGATCAAGGCCAATTGTCTTTTCTAGACAAAAAAAAAAAAAAAAATCAAATTCAGCATGGCTGATTTTTTAAAATCTACTGATTGTTTAGCTCTTCATCACCTATCATGTTATCCAGCATAAATAATCCCCTGGTTTATCAAAGATGTGTGATTGAAAATAGTTTTAGCAAAACCTTGCAAGTTAAATTTTTCATTCATAAGTAGCTCTGGATTTTCTATGTTGTTTTTTTTTCTTCAGAATTTGTAAGGAATGATTGCTCACAGCCAAGTAGAATGTAGTTCTGGAGCAATTTTCTTTTCAAAAAATCGTTTACTATTTCACCATTGTGCCTCTAAAAGTACTGGTGACTGATGGAAGATCTTTCATAGTCTTGTATTTGGACTGATAGACTCTTTCACTGTAACCACTCAATACCAGTAGTCTGGGATTAAAAAACCAAACCAAATCAAAACAAAAAACAAACCAAAAAAAAAGTCAAATTAATTTATTTGGAAGCTATGCATTGTGTGCTTTGTTATGTTGTGGGGTTTTTATTTTATAACAGATCAAGTAAAAAAATACATTAATAGGAATACATGTACTAAATGTAGGATTTTTGTACAAAATGAGTGAAAAATATGCTTTCTGTTTTCAGCGGAACTTTCAGGTTTGCTCTTTATAGGAGATGCAATTCTACAGGTGAGTAAAATTGCAAGGTTTTTTGTTTACATTTTTCTAGAAAAGTGAAATGAAATCTATACTTATGAAATGTAGAGTAAGTCTTCTCTTTATCTTTTTAATAACAGATTAATGGAATTAATGTGAGAAAATGCAGACATGAAGAAGTGGTGAGCTTTTCTGCTTTTTAGTCTACATTTTGTCTTTTGTAGTGGTTAAGATGATAGTGTATGTCGGTGGCAATGGATGGTATCGGTTCCATTACTGGTATTCCAAAAAAAATATGAGATTTTCTAGCATGGCAATCAACAAAGAGTTAGGGCAATATTTTTTATATTAAAGGTGATTATTTTATTATGCAGAATGTAGCTGTATATATCCCAACATTACTTCTGGCTTCTGGATATCATATTTCAGCAGTGCTTCACTTTTCTGGCTGTGTGAGGTTATTGAAAATCTGTAATTTGCAGTATGATTGAAGTTTTTTGTTTGGTTGGTTTTAATCCTGTTGAAACAAAACTATTTGTCTACTTTTCATTCTGTGGCTCTTTCTTATGAGAGTGCTCTCCTCCTTCAGTTATGCTGTTATCTATACTCTTCAAAATAACAGTGCATTAAGGAGATTCTTTCCAGAGAAGTCGTGTATGTAAGATTTCCATAGGAAGCTGGTTGCTTTAGTAAGTCAGCTTTGCTAGAAGTATCATGTACTTTTGTTATATTTGACTTTTTGACTGTTGTTAAGCATTTTAAAAGTAAATGACAGCAAAAATTACAGAAATGAGAAGATTATCAAATAAATTATCTTTAAATCCTGTGTAGCTCCACAGAATTTGTACTTGTGTTTTTAAAATAAGGTAGCTGAAAGTTTACTTTTTTTAAATTTTACCAGTTCAAGGATGCTTCATATTTCATACTGGGCTCTGTTACATGAGAGATCATTAAATACAGGCCATTCAGGTGTAGAAAGAATGAGTTAATAAAGATGAAGTTCTGATAGACAAGTTAGTGCAGACTGAAACATTAGATCCTTGCACTAGTCCTCCTCTCAGAGTGCTTTTTTGCAATGGTTTCAAGTTGGAAATTTGTGCTGAAAATCATGCTTCACCCCTCAGAGCCTTCATTATGCTTTCCATATGCACAAGCTAATAGTCCTGTTTATTGTACTTTTAAGCTTTGGCCTTGCAACAGTGATCAGATTTTAATCTTTTTTAAGCTTACCACAATTGTTTTGTTTAATATGCATTAATATGGTAGGTCCCGCAATGGGATTTAAACAGGCTGTTAGAATTTCAAGATACCAGTAAAAGATACTACTGAAAATCTAGACTTGCCTTCTCAAAGGCATATTGAAAACTGGTAAGAATGTTAAGTTGTTTTTTTCTTTTTTTTTTCTGAGATGATTGCTTAACCATTACAATTATATATTAAACTGTTGGCTATTTATGATCAGATGTAAACACTTCCGTAGGAAAAAAAATATTTAGGAAAACTCAAAAGGTATAGATTGACATAGTATATGTAGTTAGTGTCATTACGTTAAATTTGGTTTTATACTTTGTCTAGAATGATCTGCTTATCAAACTCTTTATAGTTAATTCTCACTGAATTGAAAAAAGAAGTAACGTTTTAAAGTAACAGTTTGCAATGTTCTTTTATGTATGTGCATTTGTTTTACATAGTTTAAGAAGGAGATAAATTTTACATCAAATCTTGATTTTTTTAATTGTCTTTGTTCTAAGAGTAGTTGTTAAGAGTTAAGAACAAATGTTGAGCAATATTTAAATAAGTAAAATTTCCATATGATAGTTCATAAATTAAAATATGCAGAGGAGTTATAAATATAAAATTTAAAGTAAATATAAAGCCCAAAGCAATTGAACTCTGATTATATTTTTTTTGTCCCTGAAGCATTCACTGTCATGTGTTGTATATATATGTGGAGTAAATTTGTTGTAAAGCTTGACTATAATCCTCACTGCTGTAGTAATGATAGATACAGTTATGCACTGAACAGTAATCTATGGGTTTAGACATAGCCCTGAGTAAGGAGCAAGTACATCAACTGGTCTGCCAACAGGAGTTATTGGTGGGATTCTGTCTGCAGCATGCCCTTTGCAGTTTGAGTTGTTCTAGCACTTCTGTCTCACAGTCTTTATCAAATGCCAGATCTGTGACTCTAATCTCAAGGTAACAGAGAAAATAGGAAGTGTATGGACAATACTTTCTTACAGCAGAGAGTCAAGCAGTAGTGGAAATTTTCAATCCTTATTGCACGTAGGTACTTTTGAAATGGCTATGTGTAGTACATAAGCTCAGAGCTTTGTTTCTTTCTGATTTTTTAAGTAACTGGGACTTAGCAGGTATCTTAGTATGTAAGTATATATTAGTGTTTTTTGGTTGTGTGAATGTCTTAGAAAATACTCATTGTAAACCCGCGTGGAATATTTTGCAGTGTGTAAATCTAAAGATACACATAGGAAATTCAGACTTGTATCTGCAGTGTGCATGCTATGAGTGTTCATTTTTTTTCTAGGTCCAAAATGTCTTGCTGCTTGCAGAAACATTTTAGGCATATCTTCATAGCTCTGCAATGACAAGATCTGCAGCCTAATCACTATCTAGCTTAACAGTTGTGGGCACTCCTTTGTTGTTTTTATTTGTCTACTATTAGTTATAGCATTCAGTTTTGCACAGAGAATGTTATCCAGGAAATATGCTATAATCTGAAGGATAAATATGACAAATAGGTGAGTAAGGAAGGCAGGCTCTACTCAGTTTCTTTCTATTTTTTCTTATTTTTAGGTGAATTGCTTAATTTTGAGTTAGTCATCTGCTTGTAAAAGGTAAAAGTATTATCCACCGCCATGAAACCATATTATGAATTTATATGAAAGCCTGAATGCCAGCTAGTTCTTCATCTTAGGTTGTAAAGACTCCCATCTGAGTACAGCATAGCATTGTTTCACTCTTAGTGCTCTCTTAAGGTAAATACATGTTCTCTGTGGTAAAATATCAGCATCACAGGAGGCTGAGAACAACATATCTAGCAATGCTCTTTAAAAGATGTCTCTCAACATCATGCTAGCAATTTATCTCCAAAAAAGCTGTATGAATTTGAATTTGGAGGATAGTCCATCATAGCTGTTAATTTCCATGGTTTTGCTCATTCTACCCAGTCGCCTATACTTTGCATTTTACAACACTGCTTTTTAAAACCTTCTGATTATTTTGGTCTAACAATGCATTATTTTTCAGTCCACACACTAATTTTTAAAGAACTCACAATGGATATAATTATTTATAAGGCTGGAGACTGATATGTCTGTAGTCTGGAAACTGATGTATCTGTAGCCCTGACCTCTGTTCATTGTCCAAATATAAAAGAATAGATAGGCAGTCACCAAAATAATTATGTTCTTGAGGCACAGATGTTCCTATTTTGGTTCTGTTCACTAACGATGAGCAAAATGTTGGGGAAGAGAGAGAGGTGTGAGCTACTTCCCTTGAGCTACTCCTGAGTTGCTCAGAGTAGCAGAGTATGAATTGACTCATATGTTGCATGTTAGCAAGAATCTTGTGTTGGATCTACTGCTGTTACTGTTTCCATGGTTATTGTGCACCAAAGCATCTGTGGCCATGGGCAAGGAAGAATTTAGATCAAATAAGCACTGATAAGTTTAAAGATTATGTTTCTGTTCTTAACATGAATAAAGCTTCCCAGGTGGTACTAGGAACTATGTGTTTCCCTGGGGTTTCTTTGAATCTTAGCATCTATTTTTCTTTCAGGAAACAAAAATGCAATTAAATTAACATGGATAGGAAAAAAAGTTTCTTCTTTCTTGTATTTGGGAAAAATTCAGGTAATGTTTCTAATGAAAAATGAGAGTTCATGTATTAGTTACTACAACCTACGAACATTCCTTGAAAAGCAAGAGGAAAAGTTCACGTAGAGGTTGGTAGGTATCCAGACGTCATGGGTATTTAGACCTTGGTGGATTTTATGTAGAGCTAGCTATTATATGTAGCAGTTCTTTTCAGTTCAGCCATCATCTGTCTTCTTCACAAGACATCTTTTTTCCAGCATAATGGCTGACCTAGTATGTCCATTGCACTGCATTTTATGTTTTGCTTCCCCGTTTTCTCTGAGATTTATAGCAGGGCTGTAGCTGTACTAGCTTTCTGTGAGTCATATATGGTATATGACCCTGACAGTACAGGGGTTCAGAGATTAGTAGAATGGTTTGGGTTGGAAGAAACATTAAAGATCATCCAGTTTCAACATGCCAGCATGGACAAGGTCACATCCCCCTTAGACCAGGTTGCTCCAAGTCCCATCCAACCTGGCCTTGAACACTTCCAGGGAGAGTGCATCCACAGCTTCTCTGAGCAACCTGTGGCAGTGTCTCACCACCTTCAGTGTGAGGAGTCTTCTTAATGTCTAACTTAAATCTACCTTCTTCCAGTTTAAAGCCATTACCCCTTGTCCTGTCACTACATGCTCATGTAAAAGTCCCTCTCCTGTTTTGTTGTAGGTTGCTGAACTGCAATTGTGTGCAGCAGATGAAACTCTTACTCTGAGTCTTTGTTTAAAACTGTGGTTTTGTTTAAATCGATTTTTTAAATCTGTTATGAATAGTTTTGGTAATGCTTTTCGTAAATCTTTTTAAGCAGAACAAGCATACTGTATATGTAAGACAGGACTGGAAACTTAAATGATCTGAAATCTCACTCCATCTTTGCAGATGTGTCTTTTGGTAACATGTTTTTATGTTCTCTTTTTTTCCTTAAATGGGAAATAGAGACCTAGAATATTCTCAGGTTTAGCTCACTGAACTATATGAAGTACTTTGAAATCTGCTATGCAAAGTATCTCTACATTAATACTGTACTGTTTGGTGATGGTGAAAATAGAAACCTGCAAATACATATTGTCACCTTCACTTTTTATGTGGCATAGATCCTCTACTGCCTAACTCATAGCACACCCATTTAATCCTTTACCCTGAGTGCTGAATGGCAACAGTAAATAATGAAGCTTCATAGTTGATGCTTGCAAGAGAAGACCATAATCAATCTACAAGCTGTAACTTTTAAATGTAAAAGTTAAATGTAAACTTTTTGCAAATGCAATGTATTCTTCATAAGAAGAGACCAAGTAAGTACTTTTTTCTATTTGAGACTTGAGGAATAAAAGAAGTACTAATGTCATCTTAACTACCCCAGTGTCATTAATGAAAACATCTTTTACCAAGTGTTTACAATGTCCTTATTGTTGATGAAATTTGGAGCTAATAGTAGTCTGTCAAATATTTCAGCACTGATTTGAAACAAGGTTTACATCAAGCAGAAAAGAACCTAGCATGTGTAAATGCTGCTTTTGCTGTGTTTTGTTTCTGTGTGATCGAAATTCCTTGAACTGGGATATATCCTCTAGTATTATTCATAACATGTATTCAGCTGCTTTTCTAATCTGGTTTTAGCTATGCTTTTTTAGGGTTTAAATAATTCTTTTTCTGCTAAGCTAAGTAAAGGCTTGAATTTGTTACTAAGATATCATCTTTTAAAAGTATTCATCTGTACTACTGATTTTTAACTAGAAATTGGTAAAATATGCATCATGACTAACACTAAGTATGTATATGATTACTATTGTTACTTCTTCATTATATAGATATGACCCTTAAAGCAAAAATCCATTAGGGTTTAGTGGGATAGAGTGAAAGATTGAATCAACGGTTATGATGCATCATCCTTCAAATAAGTGCTTTTGGTTCTTCCTTTATAATGCAGCTCTATCAATCCCAAAAGCCTGAGCTACAAAGAAAATAGACACTTGAGCAGCAGATTTGAATTGTGTACCATGAGTCATGCTTTGTTTGTGACTTTGTTTACATTCACATCTGATTGTAAGGATTGGGGTTTCATTGCTTCCTTAGGAAGCAAATAAAAATATTTTCCTGTTTGTTTATATGTGTGGGTGTTTTAACTCTCCAAAAGACTTTCTGAAAGATTTCATTTTGGGCAGCATCTTCCAGTTGTGGTGCTATACCTCAGTTTGTCTTTGGTACAGGGACACCATTTTTTCTTTGCTGTGCGTAGATGCAACAGTGTACAATAGTTTAAAAAAAAAATTAAAATAAAATAAAAATAAAAATGGGTTTGGCTTCGTGGTAGAGTACCAGAGTCAAAATTTTTAACTCTGTTTCTGTCTGGTTTATATTTGAAAAAGCATAGTCTGCTTTGGCTAGGTGTTATGAGTTTTTTGTTTTACTTGGACTAACTACTCCATAATAATCTAGTGAGATGAGACAGGAATAGCACAAACAGCATCAGAAACCTCCAGAGGGCAGATGAATGAAACATACTCTAAGCACTCCAGGCTAATGTAGGAAAACCAAAGCCATCTGTAGGCATGAAAGTTATCTTCTTTGGTAACTATTTAAGAAATTATTTACCCATTTGGACTAGAAATTTCTGTCTGAGTGGCAACAACAGTGTTTTCTTTAAACAGGTAACAACCATGTGGCATAGACTGAATGCAAATGTTCACATATAAGAGGCAGCCTCTGTATTTCTTATGGCTTGACATGGGCCCAAGAGAGCACATGGAACAGAGTGGAGCATGTCTACTGATTTAGCTGTCCAGAAGGAGTCATAAATAAGAGGTGTGCTCAGAGAAGTGCAAATGTACACACACATAGAGTCTTCTGACATTTTTCCAGCAGTTACAATACCTGACATAACTCTTCATAATTGTTATTGTTGTGGCTATAGTAAATTCAGATGGTTGCCAGGAATTTTTAGGTCTTTTTTTTTTTTTTTTTTCCCTCTACAATGGGTCTTTATCTTTTGACAGTTTGTTCGGTGGAGGAGGAAGAGGAAAGGAGAATGGACTGTATATATTTTTCAATAGTATCCAGTGTTGGACTGTTCCAGCCAGATACATGGAGGTTTCCAGATGGCCCACCCCATACTTCTCGAACCACTAGTATGGTACAGTATGGTACTGGTGTTTTGCTATTTGTTTGTAAGCACTGGGCCTATTTCTAGATGTGTATTTTTTATTTAGTGTTGCCCTCATAGTGCTGGTGTCTTTTTCCAAGCTCAGTTTGGCACTACCTGTTTCCCATTAGCTGTTCTGCAAGACTGTGGCCGGGGAAACAGCTTGTAAGAGTAAAATGTTCACAGATCACAAGTAAAGCTTTCGTACAGATGTGGTTACAGAGGGAAGAAACTCTTCATTAAAAATTACATAGGTGATTTAGATTTTAGTGCAGTGACCTGCAGGAGTTGTCGCCTCCCTGTGCTGTTAGTACTTTTTTGAGCAAAATGGGAAATTGTCAGTGCTCAGGCTGAAGCAGCATTACTGGGATAATGACATCTCTTAAAATGAGGTCTAGCACATCTACATAGCTCTATTCCACTTCACATACCCTTGTCAAGCCAGTACTGACTCAGAATATTTCCGAGGTTCTAATTATCCTGACCCATTAAAAAGAAAAGTTCAAGGGAATGCTCTACATCAAAAAACTCCCATATTTTAACATGTTGATGTGCAGCAGAAAGTACTAAAGATATTTCTATGTTCCCTGAAATACTGAAAAGCCTTCTCCTCTTATTCTGTTCTGATTATAATGTATTTATTTATTAAATGGATAGACAGACACATTTCACTAAATCTCCGGTATCTCTCAGTTGTCTGGGCTTTTTTGACATCTTTTCTTCAGTCATATTTACATGAAAAATCTTATACAAAACACATTCAAAATCCCCTATGAACTTCAGGTCATAATGTATTATTTTTGTATCACTGATTGTAGAGAGAAGCACTGATGAGCACTAAAATTTACTGTGACAAAGGCTAACAGATAAAATATTTTGTGTAAACATCTTTCACCCTGAAAGATTGCAGTGTTTTACAGACTATATAAACCACCTTTTCATCAATGAGCAGAGGTCTTAGAGTAAAATGAATCACCTGCACTACAATGACAACAGGAAATCTGTGAGACAAAATATTTTTTTTTTCTTATTAAAAAACCTTACTAAGATATTTAAGTTTTTACCTGTACTGCTATGATTACAGATTTTAATATTGCAGAAGCTGTCAAATAGAGAAGTCTTATCTAAATGGGTTGAATCATCTTTCTGCATATATGTTTCTTAGATAGCTTTGAATTACATAGCATCAGAACTGTTTTCTTATTTACTGAATTTTTGTAGACACCAATGAACACAGAAATTTAAAAAATTATAACTACTAAGGTTTGAGGAGTCTAGACTTTCTAAAAGTGACTCCTGTGGTTTGTGCATTTATTGGTGATATTCTGATAGTCACCTAGCAGTGTTGGAACAGAATTTTACAAAGCATCTTTTTCTTTCAATATTGGCATTTCAATTTTTCCTTCAGAAGACATATCCTCTCCATATAAAAGTCTATAAATTGTTGGGTTTATAATAATTTTTAATCTCAAATGTTAATTAACTGTTGTCAAAAATTATTTCCCATAGGGTTATTGCCTAATTAAGAAAAAAAGAAAAGGTAAAATGGAGGTTACAGTAGAATAAGTGACCTGTTCATTTTGCATGAATATGTATCAATTATGCTTACCTTTGAAAGTTGTGAAGAACTTATGATACAAGCTGCTTAAGATAGTAGTTTAGTGCATTTTCATCAGTATGCTGGAATAAAATTAATATCCAGTGTGCATAACCCAAAACTCAGCTTTTCCTTAAAAAGTTGACCCGTGCGACTTAGACAGTGATGAAATTAATCCTGGAAATGTTGAAGACAGATGTTGTACAGAATGAAGAAATGTTGTACAAAATTATTTCTGTAAATTTTGCATTACAGGACAGCTATGTTGGATCTCAGTCAAGCAAAATATGTTTGTAATTTGCCTGAAAGCATGAAGTTAAATATTTTACTTAACTGAGGACTTCATTTTAAAAAATATTTATGAATATCAAGATCATTTTCTCAACTTCAGTTAGATTCAGTACAATTATTCTGCAGCAGAAAGGCGACCATTCCGTTAAATGGAATGGAAGTATATTTTTATTCTTTTTCTCAGCTGAAATCTTTTATCACTGTTCACATTCCATGAAGCAGTAAAATATCTTTCTTAGAGATTAGATCCTGAGCTGTTGAGAAGCTTAGCAGAGTTAACTGCATATATTGATCTAAAACATCACTTAAAATATAAATTTGTCCAGGTATTATTCTTCATGTCATTGTGAAGTTGATAGCATTTAGAATTGAAAAAATAGGAGAAGGCTTGCACATTAATATTTATCTGAATTTAGAATTAAAATTTTATTTCCAACTCTTAAAGACCATTTTGCTTTCATTTTTCATGAGCATTTATATGCTGGTGCTTGATTAGTGTGACTGCTCATGAAAAGTAAATGTTAAGGTCATATTTGCCAACAGCAATTTTATATTGAATATGTAAATGTGAAATTTGCCACTAGCTGTGTGTTTGACTCGAGCCTTCCAATGGGATTAATGTGAGGAAACTCTTACTCTAGGACTGATCTTTCTTTTTTCTCCCAGAACTGAAGCTCTGCTTAGTCTGGCAAAGTATTCAAAGCATGTTTTTGAACCTATCTCTGTTCATAAAAGATTTTAAAAATTACAAATGGGCTGCAAAATGCTACGTCAACTTGGTGACTTTCACTCTTCAAACATTAGGAACAGAACAATAGATGACATGTAATTTGTTCTTGTGTACACTTTTTGAATATTGCTATTGTTAATTTAATAATAACTGTATTTGTGTAGTAAATATGTTAGATATTTCATATAAAGCTCATCTGTGACAGCTCTTATTCTGGTAAATGTGAAATGCAGGTACAACTTGATGGAAGGAACAGGGGATCTTTATATATTTGACATTTAATCGACGAGACTCATTGTTTTGTTAATAGCCAAGGCTAGAAAACTCAGACCCTTTAAATTCATTGCTATTATGAAAAAAAAAATGTGCAATATGATCAGCTATGTAAGGAAGTACTGCAGGTCCTTTAAAAATTACTCATTTGATAAGAATTATTTGCCCCTATTGAGGAATTGAGTGGCAAACATTATGTTCAACATTTGGAGCTCTTAAGTCCGAGTTTCTGTCAAAACAAAAGTTTCTGTCAAAACAAACAAACAAGTAATGAAAAGGAAATAAAAGAAAAAGAAAAGGCTTTTATCTGAAGATTTTTGGCTTTACCATAGTTTCTTTTAGCAAAAGAAAAATATGTAGCCATTCGTAAAAATTTCTAGTGATCTTTTTTCCATTTATAGATGGGTGATCTTTGTTCCAATTGCAGCTGGATATTCAGGGAGTCATGCACACAAATATGGAACAATTTAGTTTATTCTTTAAATACAGCTGATTTCATTTTTCTTCATGAAATATGGATAATGTATTTAGTCTTTTTCATTACGCTGAATATTTTAAATAAATTTAGTATAGGTAATGGAGACTCCTAAATGACTAAGTCATTATTCTAAGGTTTTCCTGGCTAATTTCTGAAATAGGGTTACTGATTTTGAAAGGCATTTCTCTTCAACTCGTATTAAAATTATCTGCTGGAATCTGTTTTGCTCTGATACAATATACAATTTATTTTTTTTTTCTAGAACACTGATTGTATTATTATGCATGTAAGGTACGCTATACCTTAATATTTTGCTATAATTTAATTATTCTATGTTAGTGATACTGATATTATTACTTTTTGCACTGTTTGTCCTATTTAATTCGTTAGCAATTTCATGGCTGAAGCTCTGGCCTAAATCCAGCATCAAGTGTTTTTGTGGCAGCTCTAACCAACAAAAAGAGTCAGTCCAGTATAACCTGTCTTTTTGCAAACTATTGGATGGTGGCCTACTGTCACAGTTGGTTTCCAGTTATTATGAAGTCAAAAAACCTTGTGTCTTAAATAAGAAATTCTCTCTAGATAGATGTCTGTTGTGCATCTGTTTGTACACACCAGTGCAAACAGGATGCTGTTCAACCTTTTGGCGGAACTGCGTAGAAATCAGTAGATGCCATTATAGCAGCAGTGTAAATGGTTCTTCCATTTTAGTAGGAGGGTTTTTTTGTTGTTTATTAAAAGATCACACATTTCTCCCAGAGAAGTATTTTATTTAAACAGTATTAATGAGATTATTCCCAAACAAAATCTGGTTCCTCTGTAAATTTTTGAGCTATCAGACCAGTAAGATATTTACCCAAATAAATTAAATGTAGTGGAAGTGTGTATTATTGGTAGAAGACAAAATATAATGTTAAAACAGAATTAGGCTTTATTTGTATTCATAATTTTTGTCTAATGTGAAGTTGAGTAGTTAACCTAAAAATACATGGTGGTGATTTTATCTGTGTTGTAGAGTTGTAATTTACAATTAGAAAACTATCTTAAAATTTTGTGTTGTTCAAAAAAATTAAAGTTTCCCATTTCATATCTTTTTTTAAAATGTGGAATAAATACTTTTTAGTTTCAACCATACTAGGAACGGTTCTGCTGGTAATTCTAACACTTTGAGTATTATTCAGGGATTTGGCTAGTTCCTCTTAGACAGCTGTTTTGGAACTCATTAAATATATAATTACAAAAATATGTGTTCATCATTTAGCTCAGAGAGATTGTAGGTGCCAAGCAGTTGAATATGTAACAGCATTCAAAAAGTGCACCAGCTGTTAGAGTTTAAAGTAAAGGACTTCTCAAGACTGTATAGTTGCCCAGGTTGTTAAGTGTAGCTGAGTGATCCTGGAGAAGTAGAGCCCTATTTGAAGTAGGCAATGTGAAAACAAAGTCAGGCAGTTATGAACTCTGGCATGTACTTACTACATAAAAATGCACTAAAAACCTTGTGAAACTTGGAAAGAATTTGGTTTGGAGTCTACAGGTTCTTTGAATTCTTTTGTGTTTCCGTAGATATTTTCTTATCATGAGCAACTGCATATCATGTAGAGATGAATGACTAATAAATTCATCTTTGTATATTAATTTCTTCTGTGGACTACAGTCCTGGACCAGTAGTGGTCCATGAAATAAAGTTTGGGAAACATTAATGAGAACCACTCAATTAGAATAAACAGTCTGAAGCTTATCTCTCATGGCTCCAAGAATATACTGATCACAGTAAATAATGTAGCAGAATTGTAATCTGTATGGGGAATTCATATTTTTCATCTTGCAGAACATGGTATGAAATGTTTCAGTTCAGGGACCTGTGATGTCCTCTGTGATCTATGGTCAGGTACTCCAGGATATCCTATTCCCAATTTTGATAGACTTCAAATTTTAACAAGTATTTGTAAACATCCTTTGCTTTTCAGAGTTTCCATATGGGTGTAATGGCCTTCCAGTATTTCACTATGAACTGTGATGGCCAGTAGGCCAATCTTTAGTGAAACAGAATTAAAAATTAGAGTACATAACCTAAGAATGCAAATTAAGTAGTATCTTAATATTTTTTATGTGTGATATTTATTAATGATCCTAAGATTAATGAAAGAAGAGCATGAAAATGTTGCACAGTTCTGGCAGACTTCTACTTTTATAATTTTTTTTCCTCAGGTGTTTGAATTGAAATCTTTTGCTGAGGCACTCATGTATTACTTTTGAAAAGATAAACATGCAACTCAGCAATAATTGCAGTCAATTGGTATTCTGATTGAAAGTTTACTAAGCATTTTGTGTTGATGATGAAACATGAAAAAGTTTAAAGGTTTCCAGAAAGCTGTCATCACACCCTTTAGACAAACTTGTTAATACTCCATTCTACAAATTTTAGGCTTAAAAGTTTAAAAATAGATTCTTGTTTCCAACTTCAATGTAAATTTGTAACTGAAGTGGCAATAGTCTCTTTTTACCTTGGAACTACATTGAAGAAAAAATTGACAGGAGTCTGTGTCCTCTATGTGACCTATATTTAGTCCTCTATTGCCTGATGGATTTTTTTTTTCATGTGATTTAATTATATTTCCATTAAATTATTTCTGAAATATCTTTCCTCTACTTTACCATTACACTTATTCATGTTTCTCACATCTGATTATTTTAGTAATTTCCTACGAAGGAAAATCTGTATATGTTTCTTAGTGTCAGCTAATATAAATGGCCTACTTCTCAGGTAGGCTTGAAACATAATGAAATCTATTTTTAAAGGTGAACCATTTGTGTTCTAATAATGCTTGGGATTTCATGTTCTGGTACCTCTGCGTCTAAAACCCATGAAGCTTTGAAAACAGGCAGGGTGAGGACCAATGAAGGAAGCCTAAAAAGAGCTATGAGATGACTCATATGACCTTGTCCATCTGAAAAGCCACTTGATGGTCTAGTGTAAATGAGTTCTATCAGTTGGAATCAAGAATACTTTTTTTGCTAAGTTGTCTGTCTGACAGGACTTGTCAAAAAGCATCAAATCCTGATTCTTGGTGTACGTTGCTTTGAAACTATCTTTTGTATCTTAGTAGCTGGAGTACTCCCTTAGTAAGTGCTCCCTCTCGGTTAAGTTCCTGTGTCATCTTGAAAAGCCATAAACCTTCCTCTTCCATTTTCCAAATCGTTTCTAAGGGGGCACATCCTTCTACTTTCTCAGCATTTGCACCATTTTGCCTTCCTTTTCCTTGTGCCTTGTTTGAGCAAGTTCCCAATTCTAGTGTGTGGGCCATTTGGGTTTGTATCTGAATACATAACACAGATTCTGGAACCAGACAGCAAAAACTTTAAATATACTTCAACTCATAGTCTGACCTGTACATAGTTGTATGTTTTGAGTTGCACAACCTGAGTTGGAACCATTGTCACAAAAGGGCATTCTAGTTTGCTCTATATATGAGTATGAGAAATTTTTGATGGAAAAATAAAAGCTTCTATACTAAATTATGTTATATTTTTTTATTAACTTTCATTGTTGCCAAATACTGGCAAATATGAAATCATAGGAATTAAAAGCTCTCCATATGCTGATGTGTTTTTAATGCAAATATTCAGCATCAACTGCATGGCTCTTACTGAACAAAATAGTTTAGTTTTGTTTTGTTTTTTTAAGATAAACATAACTGAAGACAGTTTTGTGTGTGCGTTGAACTTTCTGGCTTTGAGCCTTTATGTACTTGTACCAGAATCTATATTGTGGTATCTGCTGATGTACTTGAATGTGTGTATTGTGTAACTCTGCAATGAGTCTGCTTCTTTTCCTTTTTCCCCAGATATTTAGAATTCAAAGTATTTGTCAAAGAACTGAATTTTCCTTTAAAGCACACTGAAGAGTAGAATTTTCTCCAGTTCAGGAGAACACAGAACTTAGGAACTATAAGTTTCAAATCCTTACTGCTTCATTTGTGGCCACGTTTCACTGGTAATTTAAGAGGAGATTTACAGACTAATTCAGGAGAAAATACTGAAATTTGAGGGATTTCACACTTCGGTGCTTTCCTGAATATGAAAACAGAGGCTTCAGCATATGTTCAAATGTTTTTTTGACCTGGGACTTGAAACTGTTTTATAAAATTAAAAGACAATATCATTGTAGACATTACTAAATATTCAGACTAGTGTTATTCGTATGTAGAGATTTTATTCAGCAGTATCACACATGACCATAAAATTCACTTCCTCAAATGGTCCCCCTAGTGTCATTACAGTAGTTTCATGGAAATATCAAGACTGTCTTTTCAGAAACACTGGCTTTTCACTATGTCTCATAGCACTGGTTCAGACAAGCACATGCTACTTTTGCCTGTGTCACTTCACTCATGAATATCCTAACATGAATAACCTAATATAGGGATATTTGTGGTAGAAGTAAATTATTTCTTTATCCCACTGGTATCAAACTTATGATTTATGATTTAATGTATTTAATGTTTCTAATGTTGTGCTTTATCAGCTCATTCTACATTAAATGCATATATGATTTCTTAGACATGAGCAGGATTTTAATATATAGTCTTAATGTTGATGAGGAGGTCTTCAAAATATTAAAAATCTAGGGCTCTATAGAAAAACAAAAAAACCCCAAAAAACACAAACCAAACCAAACCATATATCCTAAATAGTCAGTATAGCCTCTGGAAATAAAATAGAATCTTCCATTCATTGATACAGAGAATAAGCAAATCTGTTTATTGGTGCCTGATTATACATTTTCTGCAATTTGGGATGCAATGCTTTAAAAACTGTCAAATGGCAGAATCACAGAATACTTTAGGCTGGAAGAGACCTCCAAGATTATCCAGTCCAGCCTCTGACCAACACGATAAGCTAGCTACTAAACCAACATGTCAAACACATATCAAAATCAAACACATAGACATACAGATCTCTTCCAAAGGGAAGAGATATACAGTGGGGAGATATAATCTTGTTAGACTCTTGAAATGTTAAGTCACCTACTGACTTAAATGCTTGTCAGGAAAATATTCCACAGATTTGGCACTGTGAGTTTATCTCACCTTCACTAACACTAAATTCTTCATATATGATTTTTTGTTTATATATGATATTTTGTTCTGAAATTTTTGAAATAATGTTTCCATATTTCAAAGTTAGTATCCCTTCCAAAAATGTTTCTTTTCAACTTTTTAGAAACGTATATCTTTTCACATACTAGGAAAAATGTTTCAAATATATTTATTTGATGTATGTTTAGAAATGTACCGTATGTGATGGTTCTGGGGTAAAAAAAAAAAAAAAAAAAAAAAAAGTAAAAAAGTTACTTACTCTGATCAACCTAGACTACGAGATTTAGAGTTTCCTTATAAATCAGAAAATAAGCTGCAACTCTGAAAAAGATGTATAAAGATGTTACGGTCCGAGGTAACATTAAAATTTATTTTTTTTGTTTTGGATACATGAAACAAAGTCCAACCCTAGAAATGGTCGGGTGCAAGCAGATTTTATTTGACAATTGACACAGGCAAAAATATAGAGCCAGGCAAGAGAGGGAGAGAGGAAAAGAAGATATAAGAGAGAGAGGAAAAGTGGTAAGAAAGTGGTAAGAAAGAATGAGAGAAAAGTGGAGAAATAAAGGGTAAGAAAGTGGGAAGAATGAGAGAGAGAGAGAGAGAGAGAGAGTCACCACCAGGGGTCCATCTGTGCAGCGACTTTCTTCAGGATGGTGCTGATCCTGGACAGGGCCCGATGCAGAGTGGTGGTGGGTCAAGAGACAACAAAACCAAAACATGGACAGCCATATATACCCCTGAGGGCCTGTTGTTCCCAAGGGGCAGCTGTCAGTCAGCAGGTACCTTGGGAGATAAGCTGTCTGGAGGGGAGCAGAAGGGTGTAGTCCTCCACCCAGTCATCAATTCTTATCTTCTTTCAGGTGACATTCCCCTGTTCCAGCCACTTTAGCCAGGCACATCATCATGCCTCCAGGGACATCCCAGAATTGAAGGTGGCCCTCAGGAAAGGGGAGTAGTCTCCACCCAGTCATCAGTTCTTATCTTCTTCCTGGCACCATCCTTACTCTGTTCCAGCCCCCTCAGCCAGGTACTTCCCAAGTGCAATCCAGGTGGCTCAGTCGTGCCTGGAGGGACCACCCAGCGTTGCAGGCTGGGGCTCAGAGAAGAGGAGGTCTCCACCCAGAAGGTCTTATCACATCCCGAGGTGTCATCCCGAGGTGTCATCCCGAGGTGTCACGCCAGCCAGGCCCTCCACCCTAGCCAGGGCTATTAGTTTTAAAATTGCTCCTTTGAGACAATTGCAAATCAGTGGTCAGAACCACACAAAAGGATATAGATAGTCTACTTCCCTCTTATTTTTGAAATCACAGAAATCACAGAATCACACAAAGTTGGAAGGGACTATGTAAGATCATCTAAGCCACCACCCCTTGACAGAGCAGGGTCACTTACAGCAGGGCACATAGGAACACGTCCTGTCAGGTTTTGGATGTTTCCAGAGAAAGACTCCATAACCTCCCTGGGCAGCCTTTTCCAGTGCTTTGTCACCCTCACAGTGAAATAAATATTTCTTGAATTATCACTGCAAGAAATAGCCAAACATGTACATTTTCAGTTATAAGGCTTGATTGACAAAGCATTGGCAACCTATGTACAATCAATGTGAGAGAGCTTTCTTCTAAGTAAGAGTGTAGGATGGCTGAGCAGATATCTACCCATTTCTTCATCTAAAAATTGTATCGTGATTGACATCTGGTTTCTTCAGTATCTTCATTATTGATTCAAACCAGTTTTTCAGGTCCACATGGATATACTTGTGCAGATACACTCATTTTTCATGAATATACATTTTCCAAGCCTGAACAAGTAATACTTTTACATTCACACAGTCCTCATTTTATTTATCTTAGGCAGTGAGGAACAGAGAAGTGCTTCATATGCCATTCTCTCTGGTCAAATTTCACTCATACTTGTAAAACTCTAGAAATTAAGACGGTACCTTATATTCCAGGAAAACTGCTTGACTCCCTGTTTTCAAATATTTTTTTCCATAGACAAAACTTGCTGTAACAATTAGGAATGTTACTTTTGCATGTTTTCCTTTATTTGTAGAAGTTATAACGTAATTTTCCATTCATGAACATGATCTGTGGTATATGAGTAGATTTCCTAATGTACCTCATTATCTCTCTGCATAGAAGGATGGCAGTAGGGTGTGGTGTACATCTTGAATAAGGACACAAAATAAATTAGTCCTGTAAGGCATACTTGATTTAAAGCAGATCATCAGCTGTTAATTTCTTATGCAAAAGTAAGACAAAAAAGGTAAAATAACAATAAAGCTTTCAACTGAAAGCTACAATAAAGGCAATTAATAAATTTAATTAAAAATCCCATTTTCGTCAGCTAACCTTATTTTCCAGAATGGTTTCGTTAATGACTAGAAAGTAAGGGAAATGGGATCAATAGCTGTTCTCTTCTTTGTTGTAATCATGCCTAGTAGTTTTCTCTTTTAACCTTTCATCTTTTTTAGTCTTTATTCTACATGTCAAAATCTGTCACTTCCTGGATTATATGCTTCATACACTCAAAAATACACTTAAATGAAATAATTATTGCTGATTTCAGCTAAAATGTGTACCAGTTTAAATTCTTCATTCTGTGAGATGAAGAAGTTTCAGAGAGTGAGTTTAGAAAAAAGGTCACAGTAGACTACTTATGGCAACTTCTAGCCTTTGCAGAACAATATATGATCAAATGAAATCATGTAGACTCAGGGCAGAAGAATGTTTCAGGGGTAGTTTACTGTCTCAGCTTCTTTCACAAGTACTATCTACTTGTTCTTAGGTATCTTAAAAGGTGAGTTTGTAAATTAAAGTTGTTAATGCTGTAATTTTTCCCCTTGTTTCTTCTTTCTAAAAAATAAATAGTTTTTAAAAGTCAGAAGGTATTTTTCCTGCACTTCTTTTATCAACATCTGTTGTTGCAATAGAGAATGCAAGCCTGTAAACTTCTTTTTTGGCTATGACTATACTGAACTGTGAGACTTCTACGTAAGAGAGGAGAAGGATAACATTTCTGTGCAGGCTAAGGATATGGTATGGTTTCTTTGATGGAATCCAGGACTTCAGAGTCTTGATCTTCTGTTACACAGATTGCAAGTCATAGATTCATAGCATGTTAGGGGTTGAAAGGAACCTCTAGAAAGCATCTAGTCCAACCCCCAAACAAAGCAAGATAACCTATGTTAGGCCACACAGGAACACAACCAGGTGGATTTTGAAAGGCTACAGAGAAGGAAACTCCACAACCTCTCTGGGCAACCTGTTCCAGTGCTCTGTTACCCTCACAGTAAAGAAGTTTCTCGTGCTTCAGCCCATTATTCTTTGTCCTATTTCTGGGCACCACTGAAAAGCGATTGGCCTCATCCTTGCCACACACAGCCCTCAGATATCACAGCCCCAGTTCTCTCACTCTTTCTTCATAGGAGAGATGCTCAGCTCCCTTAATCATTCTTTTAGGTCTCTTGGACTCTTCCAAGTAGATCTTTCTTTCTCTTGAACTGGGGAGCCCAAAGCTGGATATGGTATTCCAGGTGTGGTCTCACCAGGACAGAGTAGAGGGGGAGGAGAATCTCCCTGGATCTGCTGGACACACTTTCTTGATGCACCCTAGGACTCCACTGGCCCTCATGGCCACAAGGGCACATTGCTGACCCATGGAGAATTCATTCTCCACTAGGACTTAAAGGTCTTTCCCCATGGAGCTGCTTTCCAACAGGACATCCCTTAATCTTGTACTGGTAGTTGGTGTTATAACTATCCAGATGCAGGGATCTACAGTTGTCCTTATTGAACTCCATGAGGTTCACTTTTGCCCAGCTCTACAGACTGTCCAGATCTTGCTAGATAGCAGCACAGCCTTCTGGTGTATCAGCCATCCCTCCCAGGTTCATATCATCAGCAACTTTGCTGAGGGTACATTCCATCCCCTCATCCTGGACCTAGTACTGATCCCTAGGGAACACCACTGGCCACAGGCCTCCAACTTTACTCTGTGTCACTGATCACAACCCTCTGAGCTCTGTTGTTGAGCCAGTTATCAATCCACCTCACAGTCCAATGGTCTGTCCCACATTTCTTGAGTTCTTTTATGAGAATTGTATGGGAGACCATGTTGAAAGCTTTACTGAAGTCAAGGTATATGACATCCACTGCTCTCCCTTCATCTACCCATTTGGTCATGTCTTTGTAAAAGGATATCATCAAGTTCGTGAAGCAAAATTTCCCCTTAATAAATCCATGCTGGCTACTCCTGATAACCCTCATTTCTTTCAAGTGATTAGAGATGGCCATCACTTTCTTTCTATGAAATAACTACTAATAAGTATGAAGATTTGTAAGTTTTATGAATGCAGTTTAAGTTGATTTAATGTTTTGTGACGTGTGTGTTTTTATTTGCTCACATGCAAACTGTGCCTTGTCGCTGGGCTATTTTAAACAATGAAGTAGCTAAAATTTCAGAGTGTATTTCAGATACTGAATCAAATATTCGATCATCATGTTTTCATTCTGTCTCAAATACTTTGAAGTAGGAAGTATTGTGTTTAAATGCAAAGTAGACATTTTTTTCTTGAAGACTTACTTTAAGTTATTGTAATGCAGTGATTCCATGTGAAAGCATCCCTGCAGATAGTTATATACATACATTTAACGAAATCTGTAAACTGCTGATAGGTACAGTCAAGCTTTGTAATCCTCCATAAATTATTTAGAAGGCTTTCTTGCAAGCAGTAGCATGACAGTAGGGTTTCATGTGTGTTATCTAGCTACCATGAAAACGCAGCAGAAAGGGAGCAGATTTATGCTAGTTTAAAGCGTTTGTCTGATATGTCACTGGGTAGCAGCTCTTTTAACACTGGCTCCCAGTGAGCTGGCTTCCTGTACAGTGTGAGTGCAGTCCCTCAGACAGAGCCATGGTGCTGTCTTCCATCTTTGTAAACCCAAATTAAATCAGCCCTTGAAGAGTTTTGAAGTCACAAAGCCAGAAGAACAGGAAACGATCGTTCTCTGGAACACAGTTGTGTGACCTGATGCTTTTTGGCTCTGATGTTATAAACCAATCCAGATATTACACCTCCACTGTTCAGTACAATATATTTCTTAGTTTCTCAGTTTCTTTTGTGCCTCTTTTGTGCTACTCTGTGAAGGTGCCTGGTGTTCCCTTTCTCTGTTGTGTGTTCTGAGTTGTCTGTCTGCCATACCACACAAAAGCTAAAGGCATGAAAAAGAGCCTCAAGAGCAGTTGTGGAAGAGTACAGGAAGGCTAGAAACATTCACAGGTAGACAGATGATTTACGCATTCCTATGACCAAAATGCAAGCTGCCCTCCGGCAAAACCCAGGCTTGTGCTTATCTAAGACTTAAGGATTAAAATAGATACTTTTCCTCAGTGGCTGCAAGGAAGATTAGGTCTCTCATCCTTGCTGGAACGCATCAGCTAAATTTAACTCTAGCTGTTGGAAAGACTTACTTATAGGATTAAGGCACAGCTGTGGAAACTGCTGCTATTGTTTTGGTTGGAGATTTATGAGACAATCTCAACTATGAGGGAGAGAAAATATATAATTTTGTATCCATACATGCCAAAGTAGAGGATGTTAGGTTTGAAAGACGGAGGTGCATAGCTCAACAGGGTCAGGGAGCAAGTTGTGCAATAGCAGAGTGCAAAGACAGTGCTATTATAGGAGGCTGACACTTAGCCTCCCTTACCTGAATATGTGATTAGAAACAACAAGCAAGTGTCTAGCAAGCTTTAAATTTCACCTTCTGCTTAAAAAAAATGTCATTGCAATAACTTGTTAGGCAGTTGTGTTCTGATACGTGAAAGCTGTGTGGCTCTGGACGCATTTGCTGATGCATTTTTGTGAAATGTTTATTTAAAAATGCCCTGTCTGTGTTTCCTTTCTAGGTTCAGGTCCTTCGCAATGCAGGGGAAGAGGTGACCCTAACTGTGTCCTTTCTGAAAAGAGCACCTGCATTTCTCAAACTGCCACTGAATGAAGATTGTGCATGTAAGCCTTTATTGCTTGGCTAGAAGAAAACTCAATTCAATACTCAACTCTTGCAGCTTCCAAACCTACTGTGCACTTAGGGGGATTGACAGCAGCTTTTTTCAGTCAGGATTGCTGCCTGGGAGTGAGCTGCTTATATTGCCAGGTCTAGCAGTAACTTTCACCTCAAGCAAAAAATTGCAGCGTTTTCTTGCGAAATAGATCAGCAAGCATTTGTCTGATGTGAATCAGCAAAGTTGCAGGTAAAACAGTGATGTTACATTAGTTTACAAGACCTTGCATCCTGATGCAGAGTATTTGAAAGCTCTTTTTCAGGCAGCATCATGTAACCTAGAACAGCCTTACCCTGATGCAGAGTATTTATAAGCTCTTTTTCAGGTATCATCTTAAACATTTTATTCTGAAACAGTTCTGTCTTGCAAATGTGAAAATGAGGCTGTGTGTGTATATTTGGAGAGCTTAACTTTTCTATTTAAAATTCGGAGGCTTTGGTGGAGGTGTCTGTCTACCTGAAAATAAATTACTCTCACGTGATTAGTATTTTGTTTAAGTGCAACTGAGTTGTAGTCAACTAGCCCCATGAGAGTCATATGGAGACAACTGTCTTCCTTTAATTATATTAAATGGTAAATGTGGGTGCATAATTATTGACAGTTGCAGCATTTCTAAGCATATTTATATGTCTTCTTTTTGTCACTGCTGCTTGCCTTCTGTTTCTTGGTCCTAAGGGGGTAAAATTAATTGTCTAATTTTTAAGCAACAAAACAATAAGTATTTTATTTCAATTCTTTTATCTTTTGATTTTAAGCTAGTGAGAATGAAATAAGCTAAATTTATGAAGTAGTCTTTTTTACAACAATTTTTCAAATTACATCTTTATCTTTTGCCAAAGTATTAAAATTTAATGAGATAAAAAAAATTTAAAACACCATATTCTTTAAAATGGGTCTCAGTATATTGGTTCCTTTTATGTAGTGGTGTGTACCACAAAGTACCCTGAGTAATGCAAGCATTTCATTCAAACCTATCATGCTTCTTTTGAGGTACAGCACTGTAATTTCCTAAATTGTTACAAGAACACTTAAAACTATAAACTTCACTGAGAGTAGCAAAAGCATTAAGAGTAGCATTAGGCACGGCAACCGGTCAAGGGAGGTAATTGTCCCACTTCACTATGCACTGGTGTGGCCCTATTTTGAGTACTGTGTGCAGGTTTGGGTGCCACAGTAGGGAAAGGACACAGAGCTAGAAGAGTGTCCAGAGGAGGGCTGTGAGGGTGGTGAAGGGTTTAGAGGGAGCAGCTAAAGGCACTGGGTCTGTTCAGCCTGGAGGAGACTGGGGGGAAACCTCATGGCAGCTCATTGCTTCCTCACCAGGGAAGGAGGAGGAGCAGGTGCTGACCTCTCTGATGACTGGCAATAGGACCCAAGGAAATGGAAGGTGCACTGGGGGAAGTTTAGGCTAGATATTAGGAAAAAGTTTTTTACCCAGAGGGTGTCTGAGCCATGGAACAGACTCCTCAGGGAAGTGGTCACAGCACCAAGCCTGACAGAGTTCAAAAAGCATTTGGATGATGCTTTCAGGCATCTGGTGTGATTCGTGGGGTGCCCTACACAGGGACAGGAGTTGGACTTGATGATCCTCATGGGTCCCTTCCAACTCGTCAGATTCTATGATTATTTGAGTAGCTCTGTAAGTAAAAAACAAGGGAGGAGTTACACACTTCTCTTTCACTATAAAATCTGCAAAACTGTTGGGTTTTTTTTCTTACCAAGCAGGCTATTAATTCCTTTAAGCAAAGCACCAGTGGAGGGTTTCTTGAAGTCCCACTCATCTTAGAAAGGCACTCCACTCAAACCAGAGGGTACAAACTGTCTGAATGGAGAAAGTAAATAAATGTTAAATATGACAAAAACCAGTGTGGAGAAGCAATAGCATGCATACAGACGTATCAAAATTTGAATTTTAGCATTATAGATGAATGAAGACTTTTTTATAAATTCGTGTTTTTATTAGGTGCCCCCAGTGACCAAAGCAGTGGCACATCCTCTCCCCTATGTGACAGTGGTTTGCATCTCAACTACCATCCCAACAACACGGTAAGAGCTTATATTTCTTGGATGGAATTACACTGAAGAATAATAATACTATAATAGCTAAGTGAAAGTACCTTATAAGGGACAGCAACATGGGAGAAGCTCTAATTAGCATTAGAGATCAACAGTTCTATAGGTGATAAAAAGAGTTGCCAGATATTACTGCAAAGTATTAAACTATGACAAATGGTACCAGGTGAGACTGTGTCCTGGTGGATGTGATTACTGTTTTTATCTGGGTATTAGGCATTTTGCAAAAAAAAAAAATATATCTTTTTATTTACAGAATATTATTCCATTATTATTATTTCATTTATTATCTAAAACTTTTGGCAAAGGATTAGTTTAGGTGCGGTGAGAGCATCTTACTTTGAGTAATTTACACTTAAAATCTTACTCAGGAATGATAGCATTATGGAGCAAAATCTCTCTAGGATGAAATGGTACAGATGTTTGATCAGATTTTTAGTAAAAGTTGCCTTTGAAGTACATCAAGGGGCTTTTAACAATTTTTATAGTCAGGTAATGCAAAATTTCCATTACTTTATATAGCTTTTATGGGGTTTTTGCTGCATTTTTTGGCTTTATGATAGGTGAAAATGCATAGGTAAAGTAAAAAGCATGGAATAAATAAACCAGTATAAAGCATAATCATTACAGGTATATTTAAAAAAAAAAAAACCGAAACGTAGGCATCGTTTGTTCAGTAGACTTTGCTTTTCTCATTTTGGGCTTGTTTTATTGTTCCTTCATACTTTTCTGGTAAAGGTTTTAAATAGGAGCCCAGAGACTAGAAAGTCAATAGCACAGATTTTCATCCTGATTTTAATATAATTAATGTCTATGATTTATACACAGTTACAGGATCTATAATTCATTAAAAAACTGATAAAAACAATAAAATTGGCATCTTAATGTAGATCAAATGATTTTATTTTATTTTTTATATGTACATATAAATATATAAATAACTAATGCAACAATGTCAGAAGGAGAGCAGACTTATCTCCACAGTTTATATATGTTTGTATGTAGAAAGGCTATTGCATCAGGCCCTAAACTTTTTTTGCTAGCCACTTAAATTGTAAATCTACTTTTAGGATAAAAAACATACTTCCGTTTGTGAATCCTATTTCTGAAAGTGTTGAAACTGATCTAAATTCACTATAGTTTTCTGTGTGAACTGATAATATTTTACTGAAACCAAGCCTTTTTTATCTCAGTTTAAATAATATAATCAGGCATCATGAGTATATAATTCATCCTAAATTAAATTCTTCTTTTGAAGACCAGAATGGGGTTCTCATCTCATATGTCGCTTTGTCACAAGAATAGAATGCTTCATAAAACCAAATGGACCTCTGTATGAATTCCTAAATTATGTAAAGCTCTCATCCATCTGTTTTCTCCGAATATTGTCTAGAAATCATTATGAATTATGGCCAGAATCTATTTCTTAATTTATAGCTTTGGTGGTTCACAAGAAGGAGACTTCTTACTAAGAATTTGGAGTAGACATGACTGGTTTTGGCCTTTTAACATAAGTTCAAAGTGGTTTTATGTAAGGCTAACATTTCTGTTGCAGCCAGACCTAGGCCTATGACTTTTTACTTCATTTTGGCTTTTTTTGCCAAGTTTAATAACAGCTGAAGGATGGATATGAAAGCAGGCTGAGAATGTTAAAAATTCAAGGCATTATTCAAAACAACATCCTAGCTTAGTCTTCCTAGACAATCATTTATTCAATTATTTGGATTGAATCTATGGACTGTTTCACCACAGATTCGGTCTTTTAAATAAGTGAATGTACTTACAAAAAGCCTGCTCTGCAGCTCAATTGATGTACATAGCGATCTTTTATTTTATATACATAAAAGATATGTGAACATATATGTATAAATAAAGCTCAGATAGGTGAAGCTTTAAAATTACAGAGATCTGATTCAGAAATCATACCCTTGAATAGTATAAGGTGCACTTATTTTTAAGGTTTATTTTATAGAAGATACAGGTAAGAAAGAAAAAACTGATGCAGGAATGACAGGTACAATTTTACTGATATTCTAAAAGTACTGCATGGATTTCAATGACAATCATGCTTCTTCAAAAAGTAACATCACTAACACTATTTTGTAAAGCATCTTCTAAAGAAAAAGGTATTGGATTATCTTTTCACTGTTTATAAAGATTTCTCATTCAAAACTGTATTCTGTTCAAATACTAGTGAAATTAATCTGTGGATATTTAAATACTCATTCTTTGTAGATTCTTTGTAGATATTATCATAGACATGATAATGTTGAATTTTCCTAGTGTATACAAGTAAAATTTAAGTATCAATCATAAGCATGTAAGTCTGACTTGTTAAATTTCATTCTTAACTACAAGGTTTTGAGGTGATGTCATTGGAATAGACATATATGCAAATGTGAACAGAGCCACAGTAAAAAACAGAATTATGGTTGTGTAGTGAATAATTTAGATGTCACCTTTATTCAGAGCTGAGGTATAAAACTAATAGCTGATAATGTGATATGCAGCAAATATTAAATTTAATTCATGATCAGTCATTTCAAAAAAAGGACACATTCAGTTTATCCCTAAGTTTTTTTTTTCTTTCTCACACTTGCTCTAAGCTTGTTGATCTTAAAGTTTATTTAGATTTGTTTTATTTCTGAGAAAAAGTTCAGAATCTTTCCGGTGCTAGATAAAACTAGCTTGGGAAAGTAGAATATGATACCAAAATGAAAATTATTGTCTTTGAAATCTATCTCTCACTTTCCAAATTTGCTGACTATGTATAATGAAACCCAAAACTGAGAAGGATCTTTTAATATTTTTCAGGATACATTATCATGTTCCTCATGGCCAGCATCCCCAGGACTTAGGTGGGAAAAAAGGTGGTGCGATCTCCGCTTAATTCCACTTCTTCATTCACGGTTCTCCCAGTACCTTCCAGGATCAGATCTGTGCAGGTAAAGAAGTTCAGAAAGTTCCAACAATTTACTTTTTGGTTGACCAATAAAAGCCTGAGGGAACTGCCTTATTAGAGGAAAGTCAGTATTTGTGCACAGCTGGTTCCAGAGACACAGGACGTAAAAGCTTTCATAAAGGTAGTCTGTCTAGGCCCACCTCAGCCCTTATTCTACTCTTAACACCAGCAAGGTCTGGGGAAGATGAGCCAAGAGCAGAAGGTGTCAGGGGAGCTGGATGAGGCAGTGTCCTCTCAGACAAGGGCCCTATCCAACTGCCCCCAGTGGAGGACCAGAGCAGGCCTAGGCATGATCTTCAGACGAGTCCATCATGGTGAGCTGGAGCTCAGGTCAGGTGGGAAAGTCAGCCCACAGGTTAGATCCGAATCACTGGAATACACGTCCAGGCACAGGTGTAGCTGAAATCAAACTCAAGGAAGGACCAAAGGCAACAGCCTGAGCTGACATGCAGCTCCCAGATGAAAGGGGAAAGAGGCTCCTCACTCAAGCTCTTTGACATCAACATTATCCCACATCTCACAGCCATGCCGTAGCAGAGCTGGCTTCGAGCACAGGCAGCCAGGCATACAGGAGAGGGATGAGGATGGACTCAGGGCCCTGACCCTTTTATCAAGGGAAATGCATTCTTGATTTAGTTTTTTATAATTTCAGATTACTGTCTTCTGTTTTCTATGTTGAAGGATCCGTAGCACTACCTCCTTTTAGAGAAACCCTTCCATAGCTCTGTTTATTCTTGTTATTCTCTCTCCTTTGTAATTTGAATATATATTCTATGAGACAAGGTGATCAGGACCACAAAGAGGATTACATTAAGACACTATTATGTTTTCAATTTTTTTCTCACTTCTCTAATACTTTGTAATAACCTATTATCTTTTGACTGTCACTGAGCACTAAGGTGATGGTTTTCAGAAAACTGTAGTAACTCTTGCATTTCTTTCTTCGATGTTTATAGTTACAGTAATGTAGCTTTGTTACTACATAGCTAAGGTTATTTTTTCCCATAGGAGCTACTTGGCATTTATTAACTTCTAATTTCATTCTCATTTTGTCTCCTAGTCACTGGAGAAGCTGTCCAAAACTCAGTCAGTTTTATATTTATTACCTCATCAGGAACCACAACTTTTTATTGTTTAATTGCATATTATCTAGTAAATCAGAAGGAAATGTTTACTGTTATTTAAGTGGTATGCATTTAAATATAAAAGAAAGCTACAAAATGCAGCAAGGCATAGTATAAAAGTAATGCCACACTTGTTAAAAAGTTTAAATTCCTAGGTGTTGTGGGAAATTATTTTTAGATATAGGAATGCTGTTCTAATACTAAAAAATTCTGTGAGTTCCAGCAAAAAAGTCATTAACTGAAGAACAGCTGTTTACAGTTATAGATCAAGGTTCTCCATTATTTCTTCTTCTAACCTGTCAGAAAAATTAACTCTTAAAAAAAACACAAAAGACTTACCATTTCTGAGGTGATGAAGCATTACTAATGGGGAAAAAATGGCTTTCCTGTGTAGCCTTCATGTCTGCCAGCTTAGATGTGAAAGAACAGTGGGATGAACAGTGTTATCTTATACTCTGATGGCTCATCAGGCTTTAGCTGCTCAAAATTTCATGTTTCTGCACTCATACAGAGGTAAAATTACACACCTAATAGAGAAAAGCTTCATTAATATTTCTGTGAAGACTCCTTTGCGAAGGAACCTCGTCAGTATCTTTTCGTTGTTGCTACACTCACTCTTCCAGTGTTTCTATGGGTCCTTCATTCAACTGATACCAGCTGCCCCCAGGGGTGGGTTTAAGATCTCCCCCAAAATCTAGGGGAAGAGGAGTGTTCTTTAGCCTCAGTTTGGGGGTTACATGGGGTGAATTTTATTGTTTCTTTTCACAGCCTGCTTCCTTCTCATTGGTTCTCAGTAAATATTTGAAAGTTGCACAGGAGCCTCTCATAACCTCACTTAATTCTAAGCATGTTGTTTCTTGGAAGTACACTAGCTAGGTCTGCCACCCTTTTTTGTATTCACATAGCTGAAAAAAGAGAAGGTTAGGCAATAGTTTTTTTTCATCACTAGATCACTGTGAAGCTAAAAACAGCCTGCAACTTTTGGTGGGTAATTGCAAAATCATATTTACTTGGCTTCATGGTTCTTATTTCATTGAAGACCAATGGGTGGCCCAGGAAGTCAAATTGCAAACCAAAGGCAACAATGGCTTACTGATTGAACTGAAAGGGAACAAGATGTAGTCACCACAGAGGCAGGAGTTGTCTATTAAATTCAGTGAAAACCTTCATCTCAGTGCACAACAGTGGTTGAAATGGAAATAATTAAAAACATGAAGAATAAAGTTCCCAGAATCTAAGATCTCTTCTACTGTAAACTTGAGATAAGATATTGAATTCTATAGTACTACTCACATGGAAAATTAGGGCATATTCAACTATTTATAGATATAGGGTTTTAAAATTAATTCTTCTGCACTGATAAAGCACAGATGTAGATATGTGTTCTAGAACTTGCATATTATAAAGATTTGTAGGTAGCAGTGAGATTTTCAGAAAGCAAATTTAAAAGTATATTCATAAAGCCCAAAATATCTGAATTAATACTCAAACCTTGAATAACTATGCTGATAATTTTGCCCTTCTATGCTAACATGAGGAAGTAAAGTACTTAAAGAAAACAAAACTACAATATAAATGTAAGAGAGGAAGTGGACTTTTCTTCAAAAAAACATAGAACAAAAAATTTATATTTTTACCATCTATAAGTCTTTTAAACTAATGTAAACATTTTAAAATGTGGCTCAAATTTTTTTTATGAGAGAAAGGTAGAGAATATTTAACAGGAACTTCTATAAAGAGCAACGTTAAGGAGAAGATATTGAAAATAGTATAAGAAAACAACCTGGAATGGAATTCAACACTTTATATTTTCTGTAGTTAATATTTACAAGCCTGTTTTCACTATCTAAAGCCTAATAACTTTTTTACGTTTCAGAGTTTGAAAAGACAACCACAGAAATGTATCATGTCATTATCACACACACTATTACACCTCATAACAGTATGATAGCTTTTCTAGCGTGATGCATTAATTCCAGGGGTATTCATATAAAATTATAGAGGACATTCAAGTTACTTTTTGAATGTTTATACAATTCAGGTATTACTCTGTTCTGGAAGGCACAGAACTTGAATTGTGTAGTTGAATAAAAAGTAATATGCTCTAAACTGTTTATTGTTGTATTATAAAGTGATTAATCTATTATTTGTTCTATTTAATACAAAACATGTATTTAATACCCTATTTGTTCAGGTTTGTTTGGTAGTATGGACTTTGACTGTTAGAGTAATTCAAGAAATACTATTACAATAATGTAAAGCTAAGGATATCTACTGCCCAGACATTCAGATGTAATTTTTTAGGTAGTCATACATTTTATAGTCTTTGCTTATTGATAAGTTGGCAAGAACATTCTGGATGAATGGTTTTATACATGCACAAATCAAACACCTAGTAAGAGTAGCAACAGTCTGAACACAGATTCAGTGTTTGTAGTGTAAGGGAAATTTGTGCATTAGGATTGAATCTAGAACATACTGGGCTTTCTTTGCTTGTACAGGCTAATGTCACATATTAAAATAAATCAGTTTTTCCTGAAAATTTGTCTAAACATCATGCTATGCTCTTCATGTAAGGATGACTTTATTTTCTTCTGTAAGAAATTACTATATTTGTAGCCATTTAAAATAAAGGATATAGAAAACAACTGTTAATTACATTGCCTAAAGATGGTTTAAATAAATCTTCCTCAAAATCTTTACCCAAATTATTGTGAAAATGAGTCACTGAAAGTAACTCTCTGTTCTACCTTTGGTATTTTGAAGAAGAATTGCTCCCTGTGTGACAACTAAACTAGGAAGTCAGCAGATGGATGTAGATTAACCACTGGCCTCTGCATCATCATGTTAGGATATATAAGCCTTATCCTTCTGAAAGAGATAGTTTGCATAATGCTAATCTCAAAGCAAAGTAATGGATCTAATTAGTTTTTAATTTTTCTCCTGACTGAAAGAAATGCCTGTACTTGACATGGATGCAGCAAAGGCCTTTTTGGTAGATACAGATATTAGCTCTGCATTCTATACAACTGGAATTTTCATTTTAAGAGGTAAAAATAACTTCAGAATGGGTATCTGTCTTGAGATGTCAGAAACCATCATCAGTTACACACAGTGTTACACTGAAGGTAGCACTCACTTTGCCTTAACCGTTCTGCAATAATCTGAGTGATGCATTTAATTTTAAACCATTAATTAATCATTAACATATAGGTTTATAGCAGAATGCCAGCAGTGGAACTGTGCAATCTCTATATGCTTAGTAATCTCTTACTCGGGAATATGGATTAGTATTGAGGTTTTTTGCTTCTGAAGCCAGAGACATGTGAGCCTTTCAAAGGCTTTTAGCTTAGAAGGATATTTACTGAAGAAATTAGGTTTGCTACTGCTGAAGCATCTGAAAGTTTTCTCCTGTTCTGTAATCACTCAGCACTCAGCTATATAAGTCATTCTATAATGCATGCCAGACTACTGCATAGGTACCCAGATTGGTGGTGAAGTAGAGGCATCCAGGTGGACACTGCTTTTGTAATTACATGTCTTTTGGCATTCCAGTTTGTTTTGCTAACAGACCTATATTCAGAAATGCAATTTTAAAAATCATTAATGCTACTTTATTGATTTTGAATTTTCCAGCCTTTCTATCAGTAGTTTAAAAGAGGATCAAAATTGTATAACCAAGAGAATCTATGAACAGGTATCTAAACAGGATTCTTATTGTGTTTAAGCAATATACTAGAAAAATGAAACAAAAGTTGTTGAGAAAAAGGCACTGGAATCCATGGAATTTCACAAATCATTGCCTATAGTGTTCAGCGCACACTTTTGTTCTCCGTGATCTGCAGTGTTGCAGTATTGCCTCTTTGGTATTCACCATCTTTTTCACTTGTTTAGCTTCTGAAGTGTTGTTCAAGGTTCCATGGAGCTAATTTGTGGGGTTTTTTCTCGTGTTTTTGGACCTTTTGTTTTGGACCTTTCAGCATGATTGTTTTTACATATCAGGTGTTTACAAAACAGGAGAACCAGCAATTTATTGCTCTTCAGTGGATGACCTTCATTGTAGCTGAAAGAAAAGCATTTCTGCAAGTATTGTTAAGATGATATGCCAGAACAGATGAAATTTTCTTCTGACCTGATCTGTTATGACATGTCTATAGGCAAAATGCGTTCCAAGTAATTGCTGTGGATGGGGTTTGCAGTGGAATAATTCAGTGTCTCTCTGCTGAAGACTGTATTGACTGGCTACAAGCAATAGCAAGTAACATTTCCAGCCTCACAAAGCACAATGTAAGTATGGATCCAAGTAAGCCAGAAGGTTTCCCAATCATATTTGATTATAACTGTCATAAAAGCCTAATGGGTTCACACACAGAATTATCTGCATATAAACAATGCTTGAGGCTGTCTGAGAGAAGTCAACTCACGTTTGTCATCAAATCAGACTTTGTGAGAAATCATTGGATGGGAAAATATTCTCCCCTGCAGTCATATAGTTCACTTCATCACTATCAGAGTCATTTGCTTTTTAGCAATACCAGCTAGGATTAGAAGCAAAGACCAGACAAGCAGGAGAAAGGCAGGTGTGATGGACAAGCACAAAAAATTCTGCACTTTTTTGGTAATTTGAGAAATCACATCTAGATAAAGACCGTTATAATCAGATCAGAAATAGATATTAGGCCTGTTTGGGTATCATTTAACACAAGGAAAACCGGAAAGTGCTTCTGTGGTATAGATACAAATGTTCACTATCAGCAAAGATTAAATGCAGTTATGCTTCATGCATTGTACTTTTCTGTTCTTATTAGATCTTATGGACAGGAATCTCTCTTTAATGAGGAAAGAATAAATCTTATCCAAAAGTTTTCACCAAACTACTTGTAAGTTCAGTTGAAAAGTTTTCTGGACCTGCTTCAGATGTATTTTTGGATTAGATGATGTGTAGTTTTTCCTGTAAAAGTCTAAATTATACTTTTCCTATTTTTGCTCAAAGAAATAGAGAACACAAGAGTATCTCCGTTATTTTGAACTGAGTTCTAACAAAAAAGCCCTTGAGGATTTTATTTATATTCTCTAAGATTTCCTTAAATCTCTTTTAGATTACCAAACCTGCCTCTGCATTTGCTTTTGTTTCAAAAACAGGGAACACTTTAAAGAAAGCTATATTTCTTGGATATTTATATTCAAGATGCAAAATATGTTCCATCTGGCAGCAATACATTAAAGTAATTGTATTATAAATAAGTGACAGACATGAATTCATCCACCATCTGCAAGCTTCCACGCAGTACATGCCAACTTTGTGGCTATTTATTCATCCTTACCATGCTGTTGCTGTATTAGAACCTTTCTAGTCTCGTTTAGTCTAGAATGCCTTTTTTTCCTGTGTCATCTTTTAGTTCAGACTATTAATGATTCTTGCAACTTAAAGCAGTATATTTGTGTACTTATAACAATAAATAGATGCACCTAAATTTTGTCTGGTAACCCTATATGTAGCTTTGATTAGACTATAATGATGGTTATTTAGTTTAACTGGAATATTGGTAATGTACTATAGTTGCTAATATATTTTCAATATTTTAGAAATTAGTACAGATTATAATTATAGTAGTTTTATGAAAATATAGAAACCATGTCAATGTGTTTGATTTTTTAAAAGATAGAAATTGTAAATTATACAACTATGATGACAAACTTTGTATTTCCTATGTAGCAAATACATCTCATAAAATAACTTCGAGATTTAGGGCTTTTGACAATTATCTATTGGACTATTTTAGAACTGTCCTAGTTGTTCGTAGCCCACATGAATTTATGGAAACTAGTTAGACCCTCTTTTCTGTAATATACTTTTCTTTATATGGTGAGTTGACAGAAAGAAGTAGTTATTTGACAACATACGTGAAAAGTGAATATAACAAACATTAGAAACACAGACAGGAAAAAGCAACCAAGTGTTGTTCAGAACATTGATTAGGTGTGATTAGTGGTCCCTTTATTTTCTTTCCTTAGAAGATGGTTGTTGACAAACACATGCTATTGATGTTAGCATTTTTCCTCTGAGAGACGTTTGCTCACAGTCATTGTCTCTTAATTTGGGATCCCGTACCAAAGAAACAAAATGACTGAATATTTTGACAAAAAGCATAGTAGTCTCAACCAGAAAATCTGAAATATTTTACCTTTTCACACATAGGTCTGAAAAAACGACAAATCTGATGGTTCAAACCACACAAATGTTTGTAGGAGGAACATAATTTTCTCTCCCTATGTTCCTATATGTATCTTAAAGTTGTGAAATGTGAGTCCCTGGCTCCAAAATCTCATGTTTGAGTCTGTAGTTCAATTACAGTTTTTTAAGGATAATGTAAAAATCTCTTCTGTCATGATCTAATATCTTCAAATCTGACACAAAGGTGGTATGACTCAATTGCAGAATGATTAGTGTACCTAGTACCTACCAGAGAGCAAGAAAATAACAAAAAGGCAAAAGTAGAAGCAAAATCAAAGTGTCTACACATCATCATCTTTGAAAGACCTCTAGTCCTGCTTCTACCTTTTCTTACCATGCTGCAAGTAGGAATTTTCAATTTTGATGTTCCAATTCCGCTATGAATTATTTTAAAACTGTATCTTTAAATAATCTTTAAATTATCTTTAAATTATCTTTAAACTGTATTAATTCCTGTCGTAGTTGATAGTGATTTCAATTCTTTACCACGTATTTTATTAAAGAATTTTATAATAACAGCATCCAGCGGGTCACATAACTTTTAAAGGAACTACACTCTCGAAGAATATAAGAAAATACTGCAAAATTTTGTACTCTATAAAGATCCACCTGTGGCCATTACATAGCTAATTTATGTGCTGCAGTTTTCAAGAGGTTCAAAAATGAAATTTTTAATGGCTTTAGCAGGGATTTTACCCAAGGTCCTTTTCAGACTTGATTCAAGTGAAAATTGTTTTGTTGCCATAATGTTCTATTGAAGTGCTGCCAAAAGACCTTTTGTTTTGTTAAAAATAATAATAAAAAAATTAATGCATTGCAGTTAGTATCTTCTAGCATGTAGCTTAATAGAGTCTCTGGGGATTTTTCCACCCAGCCTATTATTTGTCACTCTTGCCCATTGCTTCCTCTGTGGCAGATTCTTATAAAGTGAGTGCAGTTATACTTTTCCCTTTCCTCTTCCATCATTTCCTTGGGAGACACTGCAGCAATTGAACATTTACACCTCTTACCTTGAAGCTAGCACTTGACAATGAAAGAACAACATGAACTTCATCAGACATGAATAACAGGCAACTGAGGTAAGGTTGTCAAACAGAAGGTTCCAAAAAGTTAGTTTTAAACTTATCTTGAAAATACCCATGAATTTTTGCAAGTTTAGTTCACAGTGGCTTAACTTTATTCAATCATGGTACATAACATGTATCTGTGAAATTACTGAGGCACATGTTTTGATGGTTGAAGCATGGAAGTAGCCTGAAAGTAGTAGGATGAAGAGGTCTACAAACTGAGTATAAGTTTGGCCCAGTGTATGTATTTTCTTAAACTTAAGCCTTTATTTTTAACAAAGTTCAAAAGTTCAATTGAAATGGCTTTAATAATATGCTTCAAATGTAATGCCTAATAAAAGAAAGGAAAGAAACTGCTACTAAGAGGACAAGTATATTCTGACAGTGGCTAGGTAGGGGGAAAGGAAAAAGATATGAAACATGAGGAAAAAAGAGCAGAATAATACAATAAGTTCCACTTGTGGGAAGAAAAAATATCATAGGACTGCATTCAGTGCTTAGTAAGTTACAGAAATAAGTGGGTAGTACATGTCTTATTTTTCTGTTAGATGCTACCACCAGTAAGAACATTCTGTGGATTTTTTTTATCACATGAATAAATCAGTGTCATTCATATAGAAATACCATGGCAGATCATGAGGTTCCTTTGATGCTAGTGATTCTGGAGTTTTCAGGGATTTTATGCTCTTTAGATGCCCTGTGAATTGTGTATTGCAATAATATTTAACATTTTGTTGATTACTGAGCTATGTATGTTTGGATTGTGTCCAAAATAATCAGCATCAGTGTTAAACCTCATACAGTGGTACATTCTGTAGTAGTGCAAAAGAAAAATTTTTCTATAATTTAGAGGTTAAAAGACTCCTAAAGTGAAGACCAAAACAACAACAACAAAAAAATACAGGAAGTCTTCAAAATATTACCGATCGAATAATTTTTACATATATTGTTAACTTTTCCCAAGGCAGAACAAAGATAGAACTATTCAGATAAATTGGATATTATCAAATAAATATATGTTCAACTGGTTTTTAAGGAGTATTAAACATTTACAGAGCTCTGACATCGATTTTTTTGTTCTGTATCTCATTCTAGATTGTGTAAAGGGAAGCCTATAGAAGTAGTCGTTCCAATACTGATATTTAGGTCTCTATAGGAGCACTTAAAACTAGATATGCTTATAGAATCATACTGCCTTTAATTTTTTTTTCCATATATGGTCACTTTAGACACATAGATTCAAATCAATAAATGTAGTCAGTGAAGCATCAAAATTACATAAATCGTGGGATGTTACCCGTCTGACATTTGAAGCCATATCTGTTTCTATGTCACTGTCATCAAGCATTACATATGGACTTGTATTATATTTTCTTACATTTTGGGCAACTTGCTGCATGCCTTTTTTTTCTAACTTGTTGCCTGTACCTTGCTGACTGATGAAATGTGGGGTATTTTTTATCTTTTTGGGTATAGCTACACTACTGGTTTAACTGCAAACAAAAATTAAGTCTTGCCAAACTGTATTACTGTTGCTCCAGTGTGTTTCACATGTACTTTCATAATATATCTATATATATATAGATATATTTCATAATATATCTATAGCTAATCTTAAAGGACGGTATGTAGCATTTTGCAGGTCAGGAAAACAGTGCTAAAAAAAGGATATTTCTTTGAGAAATATTCCTTCCAGAATATTTCTTCCAGAATAGTGCCCTTGTCTGGGAAATTTGTAGCAAAAAAACTTCTGTCTTTATAGTTGGAGCATTTGTTACAGCACATTCTGGTTATGGTTACAGAACTCATCTTTGAGACATATAGTTTTGGTTCAGAATATACCTTATAAATTTCAGTTCATCATGATAGCTTTGCAAATGAAATAAAATTGCCTTTCTGTACTAAACTTGCCCCAAATGTTAAATCTCTTAATGCTGGTTTTAACAGTATTATTCCAGTTTTGCTGTACATAGTATTAGAAGTCTTACAGCAGTCAATAATATATAGTAAAATATTACCATTTATACTGATATAAATTAGCACTATACAGTCCTAAAATTCTATTTGAGAGATAATGACCTTAGAGATAATAACATCAAAATATCTTATTTTAGAATACTCTTCAAACCGAACTACAGTTTATTTGATAAATATAAACCTTTTGCAGAAAGACTATTTTGCAATGGTACTGTCACAGAGCAAAAGATCCCTCTAATTCATGCAATTTTGTATGGAGTCATTTTAAATTCTAGCCTTGTCCTAGTATGTAAACAAAAGCAAAACATCAAAGTATTCAATGTATTCTTTAGTCTATGTAGGAATTATGTTGAGTCTGAGAATCTTTCTTTTCCTTCATTTCATTGTTATTGAGGGCTTAAGTTGACGTGGTATAATAAAAAACTGTAATCTATTGAGTTATGAGACATTTTGGAGAGATGTCATACTTGCTCTCAACATCCCACCCTGGTGAAAGGTAGCAAAGAACTTCTAAATAAGAAAGAAAAAAAAAAAAAAACAAAAACAAAAAAACAAAAACAAAAAACAAAACAAAAAAAAACCAAAAAACCCCACAACAAAACATTGATTTGAAGGGGCAAAGAAATTATGAATAAAGAAAGAATAAAAGAAGTAGGAGCAGTCTTAGATTAATAGTGCAGGAAAGCCACTTGGGTTTTTGGAGGGAGGTAGAACATGTTAAAAGAAGGTACTCATTACAAGTTGTCCTTTCTTGCCAAAATGCCAAGGTGCCCTTTCAGTAGCAGTTGGAGACTTGCAGATACTTTAACCTATTTTTGACAAGCAGTACACTCTTCAATATTCCACAGTTGGTTTATATTAAGCAAGAGTGTGTTGAAAGTGGTGAATCACAAACTACTGTTGATAAAACAGCAAGTGGGAACTGTGAGGCTAGGCAATAACAGCCTTTCTTTTTGTATTCCTCCTCCTTATTGTATTAAAAAAACAAAACAAAACATAACAAAACAAAGAACAACACCCTGAAACATGAATATTTGTTTACTATTTGTATTTTAAAGCAAGGTTAGCTTGTTTTCACATCCTTTTCCTCTTACTTACTTTTAATATAAGGTGGTTACATCTCAAGTTTTGCCTTTCTTCCACAACCAACTAAGGGGAAGAAAAAAAAAAAAAAAAAGAAAGAAAGAGGGAATTAAAAGAAATTGAAATGCACTCAGAAAGCCATCAGACACCACAGGGAATACATTATTAGTGGGCTAATGTGTTGAAAGCACTTTCTCCATTTGGTTGTCTTGCTTCATAAAGTGCTGTAGACATCCAGTGCATTCCGGTAGTGCACAGCTTATATTTGCCTGAGGAAGGGAATGGACTCAGAGGAAGTGATAGAGGGCTGGGGGAGAAGACAGGAATTTCAGTTATTCTGGGGTTTCAAGAGGTCGAGGCAATCAATCCCAGCTGACAGAAATAGACAAAATAACAAATGACCATTAGGCACAGGAAATGAACCCCAAATCCTTTTGACTCACCATTTCTCTGCTAAAAAAAAAAGATATTATGAAACTCCCTGGCAGAGTTCTTATCTCTTAAAAAAATCTTGTGTAGTTAAGTGGCAGTCATCTCTGGTGAAGGTCTGAAAAGTCTTAAATTATAGCTGTGCTGATTGCCTACGTGGGCACCAACATGATTGCAGGGTTGTTTTAGTTTTGTTTTCACCAAATTGTTTATTTCAAAAGTTGAAGTCATCACATATGAAATTTATTTCAAAGACTATCATGAAGTCAAGCTTAAAAAATTGAGAAGCACCTTGTTTATTTCTCATTTCTTGATTCATGGTGCTCTGTGACTTAATGTACTAAACAGTCATTAATTTCCTTTGGATAACTTTTACCTTTTTGAACTGATGACTAGATGGGAAGGTTTTTTTATTTTGGGGGTTTTTTTTTCTTTTTTTTAAATTTTATTTTTAACTGTTTCAGGCTGCAAAAAAGTATTTTCCTAACTGTACCTATCAGGAACTGTAGAACCATAGAATTGTTGCTATTGGAAAAGATCTTTAAGATCATCAAGCTCAAACATTAACCTAGCACTGCCAAGTCCACCCCTAAACCACATCCCTAAGCACCACATCCACACAGCTTTCAAATATATCCACAAATGGTGACTCAACCACTTCCCTTGGGCAGCTTGTTCCTGTGCCTGACAGTCCAGTCAGCAAAGAAAGTATCCCTGGCTCCTTTTCTGCTGGACAGCTTTCCAGCCACTCTTCCCCAAGACTCTAGCATTGCATGGGGTTGTTGTGACTCAAGTGAAGGACCCAGCACTTGACCTTGTTGAACCTCATACAATTGGCCTTGACTCATCAATCCAGCCTGTCCAAATCTCTCCATAGATCCTTTCTACTCTCAAGCAGATCAACTGTCCCACCCAACTTGGTGTCATCTGTGAATTTACTGAGGATGCACTCGATCCCCTCATCTGTAGTAGATTCTTTAGTAGAAAGAAACAAAGGAAAATTTTCTTTACTGTGTTTATGGAATCACTTGAGACAACTTTGGTTTTAAACTAGCTTGCTTAGAAAGTAACATAAAGCACAGTTTACATTGACTTCTTTGTTACTTCATGATTTTCAATAATTTCTTATTGTGTCAGGTTAGGAATCCTATAAAGTTGTTGGTGACAATCAAAATACTTAGTTCAAACAGTTCATATATATGAGTAATTCAATTAATTTAGGAACTCTCTGGCAAAGAGTGGATAGAAATAGATTTGTCAGTGAATATAGCTGCCTTAAACATGAGGGGCGTTTTTCTGGATTTGTCCTTATTCTTCAATACAAATAACTTTGAACTTTGCTAATAAGTGAAACAGAAGTCCTCAAAATGTAGTGTTCTTCATAGAACCCTGAATTTCATCACCATTATTTCACCTTGGGGAAAGAACAGTATGCGATCATGGAATTAAACCCATTCATTAACACTAAGGGGAAAAAAGAAGTAAGCTGCTTTAATTTTACATGTATGTATACTTATGTAATATGCATACAAATATGTACCAAAGAGTAAGATTTAATAGATGTTGTTAAAAAGGAAAAATATATCGAATCTTTTAAAAACTTATAGAATAATTGTTATTCCTTCATTTCTTTCTGAAATTAAACCTGTAATCCTTGCTAGGTGGAATAATGATTCAGAAAGTAGTAATCTCATATATTTTATGTATATTAATATCACTATATATTTTTATAGTTGATGTAAGTAATCAATTCTTTATTTGTCAATTTTGCTCTTTTATGAGCCAATTATCAGTAATGCCTGAGCAGTTTGTCAAGAGAGTAATTTATTACTATGGTGTGCCTTCTGGGCTCCTAAATTCTGTTCTGATCTCCTGTGATAGTAAAGGTAGTTGATAATTTCTGGAAGAAGAGAATGAGGAAATGATAAAATGCTATTGGAAAGGAGGCAACCAGGTAGTTAAAGAATGCCTTTTCATCTCACCTGTGAATACTTAATTGTTCAGTATCATAAAATACAACATAAAATGTGACTGAGGGAGAACTTGATGCATGTTGATGCTTAAACTGAGTTTTTGCTGTATTAGCAGAATGATGATTTAAGGTCAGTGCAGATACACACTTGAGCACTTCGGCATGTTAAAATCCAGTTTTATTAATGAGGCTGCGTTTTGAATGTCATAGCACAGATTTTATTTCCATTTCAAAATACTGATAGATATTCTACTATCTTCCAGTGAGATGCATTGAAATTACATAGAATTTCAGTAAAAAGTATTCTTTGTAGCCCATTGTGTCAAAAATATACTGACCATGTAAATAGCAAGACAAAGTTACTTTTTTTTCTTTACATCAAATTGATATGTGCAACAAATCTATGTAGAGATTATTTATTTGTGTGTTTCATAAATTTCCTGTTTGTACAGACAAGAAGTCTTGATAAAAGAACAGAGTAAAACATTGTATATCCAGATTACAAAAATGTTTTTGAGTCTGTGGCTGAATGATTACAAAAACTTATGGCAGTTTTCTTCAGGGAATAATCTATTATCTGCCTAGCAGAAAATGTTTTCTGAGAAACTTATGGCATGTCAATATGCTGCAGCTTCTCACATAGTTCAGCCGATGTAACATTGTCAAGGGAGTTTTAGCAGTACTTCTCTGGTTTGTGATTGCCATGGAACTAGACTAGCAACTATTTATTTATTTATTTATTTACTTTCCTAAAGACAGAGGCATTAAGTAATCTGACAGAAATAGGTGTTTGTCCCTGAGAAAGCAAGATCCTCTCCACTCAAACTCCTTACATAGTCAATTGATAGAAGAAAATGTCTTTGAGACTTGAAGGAAATGAACCAGCACTCCTGACTTAGGCACTCACTTCTATCCCATTAGCTATATAAGGTATGCAGACATCTCCAGAGGCTAATTCAGTCTCCTTGAATTAAGTACCTACCTCTCCCTCTTCTAATAGGAAATGGCAAGAGGATACTTTAGTGTTATTGCCTACAGGTGGGAAAAGTCAGCCTAACATGACAGACAGGAGCTCTCCATCCTACTCAGCCTGCAGGCCTGGTGCCATCTGTCTCGCTCCTGGCCAAAAGATGTCTGGGGACAGAGCAGGGCTGAGGCTCTGCCTCCCTTCCAGGGGCTGTTGTCTTTGCCAAGTCACATGTAAAATTCAGCAAATGCCATTTAGTAGGAGGAAGGGCTCTCATTTCCAATAGGATTCATCCAGTTGCTGAAGTGCAACTCATACATGCTTATCTGCCTGTGTACTGTATGTTCAATATCACTGCTTGGTACTCTGGTATTACCTACCATGGCCAAACTGGCACAAACACTTTTGTACTGCAATGTAACTTTTCATTTTGCAGATCTTTAAACAGAAGCAGCTGACTAATGTCTTCAACACTGCAGTCCCCCAAACGTTTGGGTTTTCTTTTTTAGCAGAGTAAAGAGGCTGGGAACATAGGGTGGGTATATGAACAGGAAGAGAGAAGTCAGCACAAACTTCTGCAGCCAAATTTGCCATGAAAGAAAGATCAGCAAAAGCAGGCCTGATCTAGATGTCTTCAATTGAGCAACTGGGGATTTTCTATATTTGTCAATGTTGTAGTCAGATAAACCTGCTTCATCCATTTCCCTTCTGTCTTCTTAGATCTTATTTGCAATGCTCAAAAGTTTTAAAATCTAACAAGAATCTCTCTCAGGTTTTGAAATTAAACTAAAGTTCTTACTTCTTGAGATGCTTGCAAGTCGTAGGAGGCGTTCCTCACCATTTTGGGTGCTGAGGATTCTTAATTTGTGGCATAATTGCTACTGTTAAACTAGCCTACATTGCTTTATGGAATCCAGGTTGATGCAAAATGTTATATATATATATATATTTGTATATTAACACTTGTTTTTTACTTTACCAGGTAAAACCACACAGGCTGCTCTTAAGCTTATATCTTAATAGTCTGTGCATTCTATTGAAATGTTTGCTTCATTTTATAGCAGTAGCAATATCAATTTTAAAGGTATGGGGGGTTTTTAAACATCATAAATGGGGTCCTTCACAAGAAGAAATATTGCTGTGTAAATATAATATGGTAATTTTAAAATAGTATAGGAAAAAGAATCTAAAACATTCCAAAAGCTGACCAAAACAGATGATTTTTAAAGTTATTTACCTAGCAAGATAGTCAGTATACCCCCCTAATTGTTAAGCAAAGTATGACTTAAGAAAGCTAACTATTCTTGCTGCAGCTGTATGGAGATTAGCACACTCATTTACCAAACAGTAACCATAATTAGCATTTTCATCTCATAACATAATGAGCAGTAATCAAGAAAATATAGTATGCAATTTAAAATAAAAAGAAATAGTCTCTAGGTTTGATAACAACTAGAACTTTTGGACACTTCGAATGGTTCCTCCAGTAAATTAAGCTGCCATTTACGTAGCTGGACAAGTAGCAGGCCAAACATAACTTAAAGAAATTATAGCTTTCTGACCTCTATTTATCCTTCTGATCCAAAACCCACTTCCCATTACCTTTGTATGTTCATAGAACAAATCACATCCTATGCATTTTGTGTTTACTCACAGACTCACAGAAACTTCCCACTTGTTCTTTATGAGATGGAGTGACTTAGAAGACATTTTGCATCTTAACCAACTCATCAACAAATACAGAAATTGACTTGAACAATTACTGGTCTGTGTAGTTCCACTGGCCATGTTGTTCTTATCTGAACAGAACTACAATTCCAAAGCAATTTTTTTTTGTTTTGATTTTGTTTTGATTTAGTTTTGGTTTGAATAGACAAGAAAACTTTAGCTCCAGAAGTATTAACCTTTTGGCTTAAAAAAAATCTTACATTTTTGCATATTGGTGTCTTCTATCCCAAGCATTATAAATCAAGAAAAGTAATACTAATACTGGGATTATTTTCAACACCATCACTCTTTTTACCAGTCTCTGATCAGCTTCTCAGGAGTTCTTTATATTGTTCACCTGTGTTGCTGTGTCTACTACTGTTATCTCAGTAATATTTTCTGTGGAGCACAGAGGAGTCTACTAATACAATGTTAGTAATACTAAAGAACCTGCTTTGCATTTTCATATACATATGCTTACATAATAAAAAAATCAATAGTGATATTTTCTATGAATACTCTAATAGTCCACTGAAAAGAAATAACAGTACAAGAAGGGACATAAAGTCTTCATTAGCCTAAAACAGAGGAAAGAAACAGCAGAAGAGAATTTGTTACTAAGATTGGGATCAAGAGATCAGCACTTAGGACCAGACATATGGTAAGACTAGAAGAGATTTCCTCATCTGGGAAGCAGTATGGCTGAAAAGAAATTGTTTTGATATACAGCAGTGATAACAGAGAGGCCAAGGAAAGGGTTGGCTCAATACACACAGGAAAAAAAATATTGGTAGACAATGGCAAGGCAAAGTATTTAATGTTCTTACAATTAGACAGTGAGTTGCTATTCTGAAAGCTTTTGACATAGATGCATAGTAAATAAAAGATCTTAAAAATGTTTTCCGAATGTTATGTACCATGTGACAACTCTCACTCATGCAGGAATCTGTCTTTTTTTAATGGATTTGAAATTTGGCTTACTTTTTTTTTTTTTTCTCTGTTGAAAAATTATTTTCTAGGATGATATCCCAGTATACTGCACTGAACAATAAAAGTTCATAGTTTTCTCATAGGCAAGTCTGAAATGCACATTCAAGCAAAAGCCATCTTTAAATTTACTACTACTGAGTAGATACACTGAGTATCCTCAGTGCGTGTCTCAGTCATCCTTAATGCTGAGAAATTAATAATTCATGAAACCTGGGGAAAATTCTGTTGATTCTTAATTATTCAACTCCTCCTGTTTAGTATTACAAGGTCATATCCAAGGCAAGAAAAATATACTATTACTATGTCAATTTAACATTGTTCTTGTCAAAACTGAAATAATCCTCATATGTAGCTCAGTATTTAACATATTTCATTTAAAAAAAATAAAGTTTGGGCTTAAAAACCTACTAGTTTCAAAAAAAAAAAAAAAAACCCAAACAACACAAAACATTGCCCTAACCTTTTGGGTACTGTGACATGTTCTACCCCTTGGCCTGCCTTTCAGCCGTGGTCCCACAGCTCTTTAAACTTGCATGTGACAATATTGCTTAGTATCTGAGCATTTCTTTTCAGAAATACCAAAAGATACTTGACAAAACTCATAAGGACTTTTGCTTAGCATTTTATAACTAGGTCTTAGTGACAAGGTGTAATTGGAGGTGAGTCAAAGAAACTGCATTCTTTAGAAGGGAACTAAATTCAAGACTTCAAACTAATGGCTCAGCAGCTTATTAAGAAAAGGAAGGTTAAGGAGAGTCTGGTCTTTCCTATTTAAGGCAAGCAGAAGCTTTATTGCAAAAGGGTTTCTCATTGAAAAACAGCTCAGAGTATAACTAAATAAAGTGCTAAGGTGAGTCTGGGATTGATCTGAATGTAGAGTACATTGTGCCCCATAGTGTGAAAGGAGAAGGGATCAGAAGTATTTTACAAAACATGAGGACATAACCTTTAAATATAAAATTACTACAAAGTAATTTTGTAGTGCTTCAAGTGAAATTTAAAATTATTAGTTATATAGATGTATTGTGAGCTTTCAGCAGAAACAAGCACTGAAAAACTAGGTTTTTTATGCCTATCTCACAGTGACATTTAGCAATTGTGTTAATATCTAGTTGATTATCATGTGAAAGTAATGTCTCAACAGCTATTTCATATAATGTCAAACCAATTATTTAAGTAATGTAATATCAAGTGATTTTTTTAGCTTAGTCACATGCAATTTCTTATCTGTTGCTGTCAGCCAAATTGTCTCGTAAATACTGCTGTTCTGCCTGAAAGAGCCAAGAGAATAAAATTGTGTAATCTTTTAGGCAGAAGAAGCAAAATGTAACACAATACAACAAAATTAGGTGTTCCTATAATATTATTGTCAATCCACTCAAACTAAAGTAAACAAACTTGAGGTAGTGGTGGGGTCTTGGAAGATATAATACCTGTAAAGACTAGCAAAGACCTCTTTAGCTTCTTTGCCTCAGGTGAACTGGTCAATAGGCCAATTTATTGAACTTTTCTGACAGGAATTCCTTCAGACCAATATGTATAGTTGTGTGTTTTAAAAATCACTATCTGCATTTCTAGAGGGCATTAGATTCTGTCAAGAGTGTTGTTTCATGTTTAATATATAATTGTGTAAAATTCCTCATTTCTTTTGCCATTTTACTACCCTTTTTGTCATATTGAATGCCAAAGTGTGAACTGCAGATGCTCTTATTTCTGCCAAAGTGAAGAGTCCTGAAATAATGCAACCCTTGGTGAACTGTGAACTCTTTCATGGCAAGGTCATAATCCTGTTGATAGGTTGAATGCATAGTAACAAAATAGGTCTACCTATTTTTCAAGAAACTGACTCTGATTCTGTTTCAGCCAAGTCTGAGTGAAACGACCAGGTAAGAAAAGGTTCCTAAAAATCAAAGACATGTGACTGACTAAAAAAGCAACTCACAGACTGTGAATAGGACTTCTAGGAGAAATGAAAACAAGTAATGAGCTTCAAGTACACCACACGTACAGCAAACTGATGATGAGAATATATATTCTCTTATGGTATATTTTTCTTCCAGCAGCTAATAATGGTGCAAGTGGAAACTTTAGATGGGAATCAAAACTATAAGTGGGTCAAACCAACTCTTAAACTGAACTTCTAGGAGCTACAGTTTTCATTTCCCCTCGCAAAGAAGTCTGAGGAGAAGGGCAGATGCATCAATTGGAGTGAGTGTATCTGCTGGAGAAATCTGGTTTAGAAGGAGGTAGAGAAATTACACGAGAAAGTTGTCAAACTGAGTGGAATCTGGAATCAGAGGGTGTGGATGAGGCGATAAGCAAAAGGCAGGAAGTTCCAAAATAGCACCTACCGTGAATGAGGAAAACCTATCTGTCAAGAAGTTCCTACTTGCAGTTCTTCTTCTTAAGGAAATGGTCACTTCTTAGACAGCAAAGTGTTACAAAGTTGCCCTCAGTAACTGAACTTTTAAGCCTAATGACAGAATGGGGAAAAAATAAAATAAAAACCTGGCTTGCTGGAAAAGCTGTGAGATTAATGATCACCCTTCCCATAAGGAAGAGATGGGCATGAGTGGCTCACTCCTGTGTGTCATAAAAAATTCACTCTAGGGACTGGAGCTAACACTCTGGGAAGACCTCTCTCTCCTGGGAGTTAAAATCTCAGGGATGTTACCAAAGCCATCTAGCCGAATGACAATTAACTGGGACTGCTCATTCATGCAGGCATGACCAATTTCAGTGTGACTCTAAGCAGATAGAAAGAAACTGTGAGACTCTTAGATGAAGGCTGAGGAGGTCAGAACTGTTGTAATGTACTACACAGTCCACTTGGTCAGGCAGAAAAAATGTGTCTGTCCTACAATGCTCATGTACAGAAGCAGCGTCATCAAAGAAACTTTGGCTTCTTTGACAATAGCATGAACTCTCAAGGAAATAAAGGGTGAAATGGAACTGCTTAGTCAAGGAAAGAATAATGTTTCAACTTTTAAAAAGCTGCAGAAAGAGCAGGAAATTTCTTCATTGTCTCTGTGATGGATTGCATGAGAAGTAATGGGTTTAAAATGTAACCAGAAAAATTCTGTTTTAACACAAGGAAAACGTTTAATACTAAGCAGTGCTGAAGTTGCTAATAGGTTGACTCAGAATATATTGAAAATGTCATCATGGCAGAACTGTACAAATTGGTTGGGCAGACAGCTTTGATCTACTGAGGTGCTTTTCATCTATACCTTAATGAAAAATCTGGTAGAATTACAAAAAGTTTTCCTTGAATATTGAGAATTCAGAGAAAAATAACAAAGTATGTATTCTGAAGTGCTCTGGTAGCTTCTAGAATCTAATATTTCCAGCTATAGAAGATAGTTTAGTTTTACATTTAAAGTATTTTGAATACAAGTGATTTAGAATGCATAATTTAAAACAGATTAGCTAGGGGAATCTGGATTAATTCAGATAGAAGTGGTTGATATGTTCAAAGGAAGACTTGACTGATGGTTGCTAAGTACATTACATATTTACTCATGAATTTATGTATGCTCTCTTAACCAAAAGTAACATGGATTTGCATGCATGTGAAGTATTCAGATGGATTTCCACTGCAAACTGTTTTCCTTTGGTATTGTCCATATCTCGGAATAATGGATTAAATTCTGTCATTCACCTGTAAAGTGAAGGTATATAAAAAAAAAAATAAAATAATTGAAGTACTATGATTTGAACATGACAGATGTGAGAAGTCTAGCTTGTCTTTAGGGATCCTGAAATACTTTAAGCTATTAGGCAAAAATCTAGTATTTCTTTGTAATATCCATCTATTACTACTGTGCTGCTACCATTCAATGCATCGATAAATCCTTTTGCACCATACAGTCTCCCTGGAACCTTCTCTTTTCCAGGCTGAACAACTACAACTCTCCTGTCTTCCTAGGAGAGGTGCTTCATCCCTCTGATCATCTTTATGGCCCTCTTCTGGGCTCAATCCAAGAGTCCCATGTCCTTCCTGTGTTGGGGACTCCAGAGCTAGACACATTACTCCAGGTGGTGTGCATACAACATCTCACGGGAGCTGAGTAGAGGGGTAAAATCGCCCATAGAGGTCATATTTATGCTTATGCATTACTCAGTGTTGCATCAAGCCTCCCCTCTATAAAAATGGTCATATATTCTGGTTGTTTCCATTTATTTCCCTAAGGAACTTGGTGCTTACTTCATTCAGGATGAGGGCATTTGCAATCCAGTGCATCTAGTTTGGAGAAAAAAAATGAGTTACAAACGAAAATATTTAGAATCATGGCAATAATTGAAACCTATCATTTGAACTATTTAGCTGGGATAATGTGATCAACAGAGAATGGAATCATCCCTGGTAGTTCAGGAAGCAGAGTGTCCTGGCTTAAGAGGACCAGAATAAAAATTGCCTTCAGCCAGACTTGACATTGCTCAGGACCCCACCAGCTGCTGCCAGCCTGTGGATGTAGTGGCTTGGAGGAGATCACTGTTCAGTGAGGCAGGTCCCCATCTAGGGCCAGTGCAGCTTCTCTGAGGTTTTTGTGACTTCTTTGAGTTTTTTGTGGGCTGTGACTCTGGACTTGGTCACCCCCATCTGCTGCTGAGTCCAATTTGGGACTTTCCTGAGTGGGAAGCAATTACCAACTGAGGAGTGTGGGTTACATAGTTACATAGTTCTGTATATTTGCATGTAATTCACCATTACCAGTATTACTATTTATTATTTTTTAAAAAGCTATTATAGTTTTTTGGGGGGTTTTCCAATTTTAAACTCTCTCCCTTATTCACTTTTTTATCTTTCTCTAGGAGTGTAGTGAGGGAATAACGGAGAGTATCCGTCACCTGATTATTGGATAAAACCATGCTCTAGACATAAGTATTGCATTAAATAGTTCCTGCGCTCCTATATTTTCCAGAGCATGTTGACAGATCACTTTTCATATTGTAGCTGACATATATTTTTAGCTTAACCTCTAAAATCTACTACAGCTTGTAAAACCAGCATCACGAATTCCTACATTCAGTCTCTAGGCTCTTATACATACATATGAATTTTTTCGCTGATGTATGATGTATCTTGTGCAAGCTGTTGCATGCTTCCTTCAAGCTTTCTCTGTTTATCTGCTGGTTTTCACTGCATGTCTATTCTTGCATAACATTTCACAGTCTTAACACAACTTACCTGTTATGTTGAGTAAGGACAGTTTTCTTGTTTTTAAGATGAACCAACTAATAGTCCAAATGTTACTTACTTTTTCTTACTCATTCATTAACATAAGATTATCACAGAATGGGTTCATTTTTTTCCCCAAGTGCTCCAATTTGTAATGATCTATTTACCTGTTTGTGGTCACTTAACATCCCAATAGTATGAACCCTGTTGTTGCTTTAAAGCATGAGATAAAGTATTATTTAATGAATTTACAGTCTTATCAAGCTATTATGTTTTAATTAGCTGTCGATGAATGTTAATCAGCAGTTAAAAATGCAGACAGTAGATGGAGAAGTCTACAGAGCATAAATTATTTGGGGAAATCCAGATATATGTGGCTGCATAAATAGAAATAATAGAGGATTCTTTCTTAGTTGGAAAATTTCTGAAAAGGAAGGAGATCTGCAAGGAAATCTATAAGCTGCAAGAAAATGATAGATTAAATCATATATGAAAGTGTGAGAGAATCTGATTTATTGTCTAAGTCAATGAAATACTGAGCAGGAGCTGACAAGCACTCATTCTAGATTTTGCTCTTCAGTCCTGGCTTTTCCTGTAGGTACTCTGAATGAGTGATCTCTGTTAAGCACTCTTGTTCTGATCACTGAAACCTATTATATTATTGCTTCTTCCATAGGACCAGTTTTGATACCTGTCATTAATTATCTTTCCTGGTATCACATTGGCAACTGTGAGCCTCTCATTTACAGTTCAGTTTTTCAGGAATAGGATTAAAGCAAGCATGGAGCACACAGTTTTCAAACATGATTTCTCCTATTAAATTTTTTAAGAACTGGAGAAGCCTGTACACTCATCTCTAGATCATAATGGTCCTTAGGGCTGTATGTGGTCATTGAAAGGCACATTTCCTTTTGATCTCATGAGGATCCTGTGATTACACTGGAATAGCAAATTCCATTTAAATAGGTAAAAAAGGTCAAACCAACCCCTAATATGTAGTGGATTCAAGATTACACTTTAAAATCCTCTTCTGGAAATTGAGAATAGTTACTGTGCAATTTGCTCAAAGAAGGTCTGAAATAATATCTCTCAGGGGAGTGAAAAAAATCAGTTCAGGTTCAACTGAATGCAAAAGCTTAGAACAAAAGCTTTTGTGATCTTAATCAGCTGCATTGTGGCAGAGGTCTATGCTAATAGAGTGTGATTCACACAAATGATAAACTATTATGATGATATATGATAAAACTATTGACGAGTATTCGTTTGGATTATTTCTTCTCAGGCATGAGTACAGTTAAATAAATTACAAAAACTAAAACAAACAAATATTGCAATTGTTTTACACACCTGAAGTCAAAGCCTGCTCATCTTTTCTCTATGTTGCAGACTGTTACAGTCCATGTAATTGTTTATTCTGCAGAACAAGAGCGACTGATTTTGGCCATGGTACATTCCCCGCTTCATAGCATCTCATCATCCAGTATTCTTCATAGCTATGTCCTAAGATACGTGTTTTGTTAATATCACATACTTACTAATGAGATGCAACGTACTGCAGACACCTTATTTTTGTCCCCTTCTTTCTCCTTCTTCCATGTTTAAGTGATCACCAAATCCCAGACTACTTTCTCTACAGCATTCTTACTTTTTTTTCCCTAATTTGCAGTTATAGAAGTTAAACTGGGATAGAATTTTACCCCTCAGCACCTGTTTTTCTGAACATGAAGTAGAAGCAGGTAGTTGTTGCTAGCCTTAGTTCAGCTTTCATAATACTTCCTGTATCTTTGCATTCAGAACAGAATTTGTCTACTAGCTTCTCCTTTTGCACCAGTCTTCATGTTTTATCACTGGATAAACACATAATTAAAAAAAAAATGTTCTGAAAGCACTTGCTTTGAGCACCTGCTCCTAAAGAGATGTTTTCATTATTTTGTTTAGAACAGTACAATCTGTTGTGCAAGAGCAGTACAAGACAATATCTTGACGATTTCTTATTGTAGTATCTGCTAAGATGTTTTATTTTTAAATATTAGTTGCATAGATGTTTACAGTCCATCATATTGCTGCCTTCTGCTGAAAACAAATGTTAGTCATTTATACGAGTTACATAGTGTTGTGGGCTGTGATTGTGCTTCGTAAATATTAGTATTACAGCAAGTTCAATAACTTCATGGAAGATGGAGAGAATATTTCTCTGTTAGGTAATCTATCAAGTTTACATTTATATTCTTAAGAACTGGTGGATCTGGATCATCTGTAGATTGAATTTTACTCAGCATATTTTGTAACACGCCAGGAAGAAAAATAGTGGCTAATATTTTTCCTTTTGTGTTTTCAAGACAGTGTGTCTGATAATCTTAAAATTAGGCATCTTTCTGATGCCTAATTGCAGAACTTTTTATTTGTTTTATATAATATCCAATACTTATGCATGTGAACGATAAACATTTAGGATGTTCCTAAACAAAGTACACTTAATTTTGAGTTCCAGGTAAAACTGAACACCTGCAGTGCTATTTGCAAACTATAACATAATTGAAATTAATGCTTTTCAGGAAATCTTCACCATATTACCTGAAGATAAACATTATTGTTGTCGTTCATCAAAGTAACAACAATTAAAACAACTATGCAATGTAGGTGCTTAGATAGTACTTTAAAAAATTATCTGGAAATATATGAATGAGAAAATGATGTTTGGATCCTACCTTTACAGTTACCAAGAACATTAATTTATTTATTTATTTTTAATTAAGTTCATTAGGAGCCTTCTGTATTTTTTATCTCTATATATGAGGTAAACAAAATATAATAAAAATATGTAATATGTAATAGTTACCTGCCCCTAAAGAGATGTTTTCATTATTTTGTTTAGAATAATACAATCTCTTGTACAAGAGCAGCGCAAGACAGTATCTTGACAATATTCTTTCATAACTTACTTTTTTCACCGTATTGGCTATAGTCTTCTTAGCTTAAACAAGAAAGCAATACAAAGTTTTTACAAGTATTTTAGCAGTCCCTGCTAACAAAAGCAGGGATTTATCATGCTAGAGTAATCATGTCAGATTTAGGAATAACTTCCTGAAGTCTTGGAATCTCCATTTTTCTGTAAAATCCTCATGTTTGTCATCCACCTTTTAAGAAATCATTTAAGATAGTTGTTATCTTTTAAATTGTGGATTCTTTTTTATTTTAAACTTTGCCTACCCGATGTCTTAGCTCCTCTAATGCTTACCCTTAACACAGAGGAAAGGAGGAAAGCTGATGTACATGCAAGAAGGGAGGGTGGAAATCTTCTTCTGACACTTGATTCAGGTTACATTTGAAAACCAGCTGAAATTGCTTGCAAGTATGTTCTTGACAGTGAGAATTATCCTTTGATAGTGAAACTATGTGATGTCAGTGACAGACTTCCAGACTTGTTCTGTATTTGCTGGAAGAATATAAAGAGGTTATGGCTGCAGGATTCTGGTTTTGAAGCCTGCAAAATGCAGTGCTTTGTACATCTCTGTATACAGTTGTTTCGAGATGATATTGTAAACACTGGAGGAAATTCAGTGGTGATTATTCTTCTAAAGGATGTCATAAATTTGTTCGAAGCAATGTAACTGTTACACTGGTTTCAGGGGTTGGTTGGCTATACAACTGATTCTTTTCAGTGTTTTTAAATTAAAGATGCAGTTTTTTCATTTACACATAGATACAAAAACAATTGTGAAAAGTTCATGTAAGAGAGCAAAAAACAAATTCAGCATATTATCTGCCATGAATGCACATGGTAGACTTCCCAGGTTTGCTCAGAATTTTACATTACAAGAGCTTATGCTTAAAATAAAAAAAAAAAAGAACATTTTTCTTCTAGTAAACAAAGACATGGGTATGTTCCACACTTAATTTTCCTTGCATTGGACACTTTTGTGTCAGAAAGCTGGCAGTGTTTATATAGGTAGAGTCAATGATCTTCATGGCTAAATATAAACTCATGAATCACAGGTTTTAGACTGGTATTCTCTTTACTTTTTACCTAGGGTTAGTGTTGAATGTTTTAAGAAAAAAAATTGCTTGAACAATTATCCAAATACTGCACACCTGATTTTGAATCAGGAAACAAGGGTAGAGTAAGAGGTGTTTTGAAGGCTACTACAGTACAATTTTCCATCATAATCTAAAAAAATAATTTTTTTTAAAGCTTGATGACTTTGGTGGATGGCAGTAAATTGTTCTGAATTACTTACATATTTAAATACTCTAAGCTACAGATTCTAATCAGCAAGAAAGCTCTAGAGTTGTAGATTTCAGAAAATATTTGTATTCTCCTTTCCTGTATTCAAAACATCAGAATTTCACAATGTCACACATAGGGAGGTCTGACATATGTCTAAAACCTAACGCTTGATTATTTTTTTTTTTAATTCTAGTGACTGAATATTAATCTATTTCTTTATTCATTTTTATAGATAAAAAAAATCAACAGGAATTTTCCCGTAAACCAGCAGGTAAGAAAAAGAAAAATTTGAGTTGTTTCATTTATAATTCTGATTTCAACTCTTAATTGTGTGATGGCTGTGCATTGTTCTATGTCAAGAATTCTTGGTCAATTTTCTTTAGAGAGTACCTTAATACCTCGGAATAGGTATTTTTGTCTAAGGTCAAAGGAAAATTGAATATTTGGTCAAAGTAAGATTATGCCTAATATTGCCCAATTAAACTAAGTTTAATGCAAATATATACACACAGATATATATGTATCTCTACATTTTCTTCATATTTTACACATTTTATTGTACATAATGTATGTACATAATTATGTACATACATATATGTACCTACATATAATTATGTACATAATTATGTACATAATGTGATGTACATAATATATGTACATATTGTACATAGGGAACAGGATTATTACTTTACAGGATTAGTCAATATTCATCCATCTTCTTCTAAAAATGTATGCACCCTGTTGTCCAAATGAAAATATAAAAAATGGAATTGCAGTTGGAAAAGTCATAACTTTCCGATTACAGTTTTAATTTATTTTACTCACCAAGCTACTTGCCAGGGAGCTGGTTTTCCATTCAATGGGATTATAGTTCTGTTAACATACATGTTCACAAATGAAAAGGTCTGTAGTGATAGGAGCAGGGGAAATGATTTCAAGCTGAAAAAGGGTAGGTTTAGACTAGATATTAGGAAGAATTTCTTTTCTTAAAGGGTAGTCAGGTACTGGAACAGGCTGCCCAGGGATGTGGTGGAGTCACCATCCCTGGAGGTATTTAAAATCACGATGACATGGGACTTCAGGACATGCTCTAGTAGCATGGTGGTTTGTTTTTCTGGGTTGATGGTTGGATTTGGTGATCTTAGATGTCTTTTCCAACAATGACATTTCCATTTTTCTGTAATTCCAACCCAAACCATTCTATAATTAATTCTCTTCTAAACAGAGAAAAGTCAAGTCTCAAGGTTTCACATTAAACAGAGATTATAATATCTTGGCAGAACAGCATATGTAAAACTTTCTTTTCCCATGGTCTATGTTTCATTTCTAATAAGATGAATTCAAAGGGTATAAAACTCCACCTTAAATCAGTGCTGAATTCACAAGAAAAGGATAATGTGGAAGAGTACTATAAATACTATATAATAAAATTTTAACTTTGATTTGAAGAATTTCTCTTGAATTTTACTACATTTACAGGAAAATAGTTGGTAGCTGTCCTGTTCAAATTTAACAGTTTATAATGGGAATTATATGAGAATGAGGCAGTGTTTTCTTGTCCACAACTGTGTTTTAAAACAACATCATGACATAATGAACTGACATCACACTAAATAAAAAAACTTGGGTGAAATTGTACATGTTAGGTTCCACAGCACTCAGCTGTCATGAACCCCAGTGTTTTGCAGGCGTATTTGTATTCTTGAAACTTTCACAAATATACATGGATATGCCTATTTTCTCTTGCTTTTCATAGAATTTAATAAAAACAACTACATTCAGCTGTACCAGATCAGCTACGTAATATCATATCATATTCTGGTTTAATAGGCTGCTGTTCAACTTAAGTTACACAGAACAATCTCATCTACAGTATTTTCCAAAAATTGAGCTCAGTGAGTTTGTTTAATAAAACCTAACTGTATAAAGTCAAGTACACAAAAATGTCAGTGGCTGGCTTTCCTGTCACTCAAGCCACTGTCCTTTGTGGCAGCTGTATTGCATCTCTACTAAAAAAAGTGATTGTTGTTGCTCAGGTAGACTGACAGAACACCTATTCTAGTGATCAATATCTGTATGAGACATGGCACACTCCATTTTATTTTTTAATTGCAGAATAATAACCTCAAATATGGAATTGCTAGTGTACTAATGTATTTACAATAGAATAATTAAGCAGGGTGTTTTACTGAAAGGTGATACGTCATCAAAGAAAGACAAGCCATTACTTGGAAGTACATTCAGGGCAGTTTTCATATTCACTGTCCCTAGGACATGATTTATGGTTTGGGTTTTTTCTTCCTGATTTTGCATGACTTGAATTAATTATTCTTTCAATATGCCATTACTGGAGTTCCTCAGAGTAGCCATTGCTACTGCAGCTCCTGACTGACAGATACTGAACTTTCAGGTCCTATGGTACATCTGCTCTATCACCATCTGTTGTCACAGTAAGAATTTGATCAAGTCTATTTTGAAGGAAAATCTCTAGAAAGAAGCTTCTATTGTTGAATGTTTATAGAAACACACAGGGGAAGCTAAGCTCTTGCTGTTAAATTAAGCAGAAGTGCACAACAGGGTGCAAATTATGCTGTGCTAATTCCCCATATCGTGTTGTCAGCTGTCTGTGGCCCACAGCATGGATTATTACTCCATAACATAAACCCTCAAAAGGCTTATGTCGCTTATTAATAGTTTATTGAGCTTTCTGTAAAAGAAAAGGAATATCTGTAAGTCTGTCTACCTGTCTATCTATCTATCTATCTAAAAACATGGCTTTTTGGTTGACATTACAAACTTTTCCCTGAGAAGTTTCTGTAATTGTTTTTAATGCTCTGAGGCACTCTTTATTATTAAAAAAAAAAAAAAAAAGTTTACCATGGCAAATAAAAACTTTTTTTTTTCTCCTTTGCATTGTAGCCCAGAGTAGCCTTTGAACTTCAGGACACAAAAAAGTTTTAGAAGAGCATTGCATAGCATAGATCTTTAGAGATTTTAGACTTGAGAAACCTACATGTTGACTTTTGAGAGGAAGGTCAGACCATTTCCTAAAGATAGTGGGTTACCTGATGAGTAGGATAAAATTCATGTTGTGATTCACTTGATGCAGTTATTGGATAGCAATGCTTATATCCTAGGCCTTCATACCCTATAGCTCACAACAGGATGAAAGTAATTTAGACACCTGCTGGAAATTTAGATGATAGAAAAGAGTGATTAGATCAAGTTCTTATTTAAATCTCAAACTATAAGTCTCAAGCTGTGTATCAAATAATTTCTGCATATCCATCAAATTCAGTTTTGCCTCCAGTGTAGTTTTCATTGTCATTTACATATTTTTCTCATTTATCTTCTTGTAATTTTTTGCTAGCAATAACTCTTTAGTAAAATAAGTATTAATTTGCTACTTTTATTCATTGTGATATTGATGTCACTCCCTAAGAATTACTTTTACTAGGGGTTAGTTTTGCTTGATCAAATTTAGTGACCACATCCATGTTAAAACTGTATTCAGACTTCAGTCAATAATGGGATGAATGTCCTTTATTCTCTGATAAGGGCTTAGATAGGGCAGATGAATGAGAGGAGGCTAAATGCCTAAATCTGTTGTAGACATTTAAAATTGAGTGAAATAAAACACATTTGTCACAACTATATGTTAATAAGTAGAATCCTAAACTGATAAACAGATAAAAAAATGCTACTGGTTCTGTGAGAAGAGTTACTACACATTGTACATATTTTAGTGGCATTTCAAGGATAGATTATAGAAATTACTTTGGAATCTGTGGGGAAGCGATATGATAATCAGCTGTTACCCATTTCATTTGTGAAAAATGGAGACCCATTGGGGCAAAATTCAGGGAGGTTTAGGTTGAATATTAGCAATAATTTCTTCACTGAAAGGGTTCTCGAGCATTGGAACAGGCTACCCAGGAAAGTGGTTGAGTCACCATCCCTGGTGGTATTTAAAAGAAATACGAATTTGGTGCGTAGGGACATGGCTTAGTGGTGGACTTGGCAGTGCTAGGATGACAGGTGGACTTGATGATCTTAAAGGTCTTTTCCAACCAAAAAAATTCTATGATTCTATAATTCTATGATTCAAAACAGCTGAGGTCTAGCACTACCTCATACAGCTCATAGGGACAAATCTGACAACCCTTCTCTCTTTGGGGCTTGAGGATCTGAGTCAAAGTTTCCTTCATGTCAGATTCAAAGCTCTGAATGCTTCTACAATGACACTTCCTCAGGCAATGATGGAAGTTCCTGTTCTAAATAGACAGACATACTTTATGAAATAATATGTTTATGAATATTTTAGAGTGACAGTCATGGTTAAAAGTATTCAACTGGCCAGTGGTCAGCTTGATCTACTAGTTTCTGGATTCCTCAACTTTTAGCCTGATATTTAGTTTAGAAGATGAAAGATACAGATGTGACACACTGACTTCATGAGTGCTATAATTGCTAGGTTGATGTAACACAGGCTTTTCTGATACTGCCTGTATGCATCCAGGGCTCTTTCAAATCAGACAACACCCCTTCACTCACCCACACCACACAAAAGAAATAAATATTCGGAGGAGTTATTCCTTCCTGATTTGTAATAAAGTTTTAACATGAATCTATAATTGCACTTCTTCCCAGAAACATAATTCTGTATCTATGATGAAGTCAAATGGTGAGAAACCATTGAATTTAAATGCCAATCAAAGAAATTGTTTTGTTGCATCATTTTATCCCTGTGTTCTTTTTATATACATGGCATAAATAAATCCTACTTTTAAGACTCTAAGCATATTTGGATATGATATTTGGGTGCTTACTCGAGAAATGGGATCTGTAACATAAAGGACAGTGAAAGGGTCACCTGCAATTTAAAACACAGATTTTTAGGGAGAGTTTGATATATATGATGTCTGAGACTGGAAATGTAAGTAGCAAATATTAAACCAAGAAATAGCCTTTTTTAATTCTAATGGATTAAATGCTTGCATCTATTTTGTATTTTTTATTCTTGGATACAATTTGTAGATATTGTCTGTCCAACAAAGACGGGCAGGAAGCAAATTTGAGCACCCTTGTTTAGAAGCAGATGCCTTGAATGATGCATATGTCCTGTACCTCCCTGTTCTCTGACAAGTTCCTCAAAAGTGGTAACAGAAAGAGGAAATAATAAAAGGAGATTAATTGGCTCACTGTATTCACAATATGTGTATGTAATTTCTTTTTTTTACAGTTAAACTTAGAAAGATTAAGCATGGGGAATATTATTTTTTCTTTTCCTAATATCACCTTAAATCAGGAATTGTGAATGCCATAGTTTACCAGTTATGGATTTGTTCTGTCTGGCCATTTTTGAATTTACATTGATGACTGAGGCTAGAAATTACACATTATAATGTTTTATTGTAATGTCTCTTCTACTGCATCAAGTGATTGTAAATGTCTCAGAATATCATTAATTTTAGCAGATTAAAATGTAGATATTCAGTAGATTTATGTACACATTATTCCATGGGGAACTGTATCATCTAAATAAATGAATTTAAATCATTGAAGAATAGACTTTAGCTCTTCAATTGAAGGAGCACATGGGACTCAAAAGGCTTAAAGGAAGTACTTTTTATTACAGTTTCCTTCAAGAGGAGAGGTAAATAAGCATTTAATTTTTCTTGTTTACTTATTATACATCCATGCATGCTTCATATCATACCATATAAAGGGAAAACTATTTCATGCCTTGAACTCTTAAGAAGAGTGGATAATCAGAGTACTGTGGACCATAGATAGTCTTTGGTCTTCTCCCTTTCGTCACAATAAGAGTCCATGGTACTGGTATTACAGTTGCTACCTGAATTTCAGAGAATAGTAAAATAGTAGAAACCAACTGACGGTTTATGAGTTACCTACCAATGAAGAAAGAAAAAGAACCCAGGAAGTAGTCATCACTGAAGATGTTTGAAGGAAAATTCACATTTAAATTTATAGAATTTTTTCTTTAAAATGTAGTTAATTTCAAATGCAAAGCATCCCCTAGAATTCTTTTTTTGGTCTTTTTAAACAGCTATATTTCCTGGTCAGGAGACACTGTTTAATGAGAGATGTCCGTTATATATCTGGCACATTAGAGAACTTTTACTTTCAATGTTACAATTTTGGTAAACAAACTTACTAAATCCATCCTGGTTTATGACACAGCAAATAGAAATATAACAACAACAAACAAATAAACAATTCTCTGGCACTGACAACTGAAAACTTTATTTACTTACTTGATTAGAAACATTTTCCACATTGAAATATGTCTCAGTGATGCTGGTCTTAGAACCACCAAAACATCCACCTTTACTTCTGAAAAATAATTCTGGTAAATGGTGCTGATCTGAAGACGTGAAGAGGCCTGATGTGGTAGATAAGCATTGTTGTGGGTGGGAGCTCCCAACCAAGGTGCAATCAAACATCTGGGTTCTTTCTTCTTAAAAACAGATCTCTGCCTGATGACTCTGGTGACATGCAAGTGCTGAGTGTCCAGAGGCACTCGATCCAGCTGGCATGCTGAGAGTGTCCTTGAAGTCCATCAGGATCAATATCCATCAGTATGCAGTTTCTAGATGCTTTCTTTAAATAGACAGCCAGAAGTCCTTCTGCTTTCTATTACTTGTTTAACAGCCTACTGGTGATGTAACTTGCCTAAAAGAATCAGTAGTCACTCATCACTCCAACCTATTGCTCCCACCAACCTGCCCTAACAATGGTAGATGAGATAACATGGCAGCATCTTCTTTCACTCCATCTGAAGTAGACTGCCATTCAAAAGCAACCCCAGAGAGTGGGAGAGTATGTAAAAAGGACCCAGACCCCTGAGACTATGCACAAAGCCCCCTTGAGACTATGCCCACTGTGAGAGGAGAGACTTCTGTCCAGGTATTAATTATGAGCTTACATCAATCAATTGTCTGATAAAGTCCCTGTTATCACTATCTGTTTTTCACAGGGCCTTGACCTATACTGTCAGGATCTCTCTTTCAGCCACAGAGACAATACCCTCAGTGGATTTTTTACTGTCATCTTCTCTGGGAGTAAAGGAACCTTCCTGTTCTTCTAGATCTCTCTGTGAATATGGAACCTCAGCATCTAACACTTCATTCAGTAGCCAATCTTATTCTTGGGGCAATTACATCCTTTATGGGTTGTATCCCGTGGTTATTCATGATTGTGGGAAACCTCGCATTAAAAAAAATTAATGGAAAAAAGCTCTGATATTATTGTAAAATAATTGTTACCCAGTAGTCCTAAAAGACTGAGGTTTACTAGTGAAACTACAAAGATGAAACTACACTGAGCTGTCAGAGACAAGTCAGCTACTTACAAGCATTACTCCATCGTTTATAAATAATTAAGTACAACATGAATTCAATAAATGTTATGAACTTCATTGCTAACTCTCTGCCAGAGGAAACTGTCATGTGACTAGTAATAAATCCTTAAGATATCCCAGTTCCAATCTAAACACAAGTCAAATTAAAGTAGGCTTTCTTCTAACAAAGCAAAATTTTAGATTCTTGTTAAAAATTAAATTATGAAGAGAAGCATGAAAATAATATTATGTAGAGTATAATGAATATCATGTTCTTGATCTAAAAATGCCTAAGGTTTTTCTCAGCTCTTAGAAGAAATATTGTAGCAGCAGTTTTCCTCTACCTTACTGTCTTTCAGAATAGGACAGTTTTCTGGATCTCTTTCTCAACAGATTTTCCTTTGGATACCTCATTTGGAAAACAAACATTTGAAGTGGCTTCAGTTGTCCTTCCTTCTTAGTAACTGATTCAGCAAATTATTATTTACATGAAGAGTGTGTTATGCATCATTACTTTAGTCCTTTAAATGCCATCTTTTCCATTAGGATTAGTAAGCCAACTGAATTTTGACTAATTTCAAGTTATTTAGCTTCTGTATACTCTTCTCATCTGAATTCTCACCTCCTCTTTCCCTTCTTACTCAATTTCCATAGAATATCTGAATCCTTTGCAAATCATAACCATTTCCTGCCCCTCTGTTAACAACTGAGAAGGGATGGTAAGATTTGTCTTTCATTTTTCAGTATCTGTTTATGAGCAAGAATCCAACTGTCTTTAGTCTCAAGGGTGCCTTACCTGAAAGCAGTCTGGACTAAACGTTCCTTTCCATAGTGTATTTCAAGGATGAAAGTCTGTAGTGAGAAGTTTGATACACTGTCCCATTGAAAATTAAGGTAGTTATTCAGAAAAACCTGAACTGCAATTGGATTATGAAATGTGAACCATTACATTTGGTATGCACTACCATGTGTGCAACTGAAGAGTAATGTGGCACTGCAATAAAAACAATGCTGAAGCTGGTTTACTAAGAACACGACTATTCTAAAAATTATTCCAAAACAGAGATCTTTAGAGATCTTGCAGGCCATCTGGTCAAAACCCTGCTCAGAAAATGGCCAATATAAATCAAGTTGCTCAGTTAAGTTCTGAATATACTCAAGAATAGACATCTCATATCTCACTAAGATAAATAATTCAAAAATTTCCATATACTTTAACTACTAAAAGACATCAAGGCTCCTTTGATATATTATATCTTTGCCATAACGCTACAAGATAGTGAATACATCTCTTCCTGTAGATCTAGCAAGGTGCATGCTTTAGATTTCAATTGGAGATCATTTATTTGTTTTTATTAAAATAATTTATTTTTCAGGCTATTGTGATTGAAAGTTCAAAATCTGAAGGCTGGTGAAGGAGAAAAGCTGTGACACATGTTATCTCTATATGACTGTATTAGAAAATGAATACTCTTTGGGACCAATTTGTTAAAGTGCTTCAAGCTTTATCTGTTCAGCTGTAATTTTTCCAGAAGCAGTCTTCATGAACCATTCAAAATCCACTGAAAATAAAAAGGATTTAAAAGAAAAAAAAATTGAAAAATCTGTAGTTTACAAAAGTCTCTGGGAGATTATACATGTCTAGGAAAAATGAAATAAGTACACTTACAAGCTTGATTTCCTAATGGCATTCAAATTTACATATAGAATAATTAAAAAAAAAAAAAAAAAGAAAAAAAAAAAGTTCATACTAGGTGGTTTTGTACCAAGTATATTTGTGATAACATTTTAGAGGTGTTTTTTAACTTTTATTTTCATTTATTGATTTTTTTCCTGTGTGATAAAGCTGTTGATTTTTTAGAATTTGTAATTTAAATATTTTTATATCGTCAAAAGCAAAGTCTTAGCTGTCAGATTTTAATCAGGATAGTGGTTAACAAAAAAAAAAAAGTCAGTCATTCCTATTATTGTTGTGGATATAGTAATAAATGACAATATGATTGTGAAAATGTCTCACTTTCAGAATTTTGTTTTCTATTTCACCTAATAATTGTAATTTCTTTACATATACATATCTCTGACACGCACTTTGACTTAACAGAAAGTTTCAGGATAAATGTCTGGTAAAGAAGTAATCACAATGTTATGAATATATATAAAGTTTATGGATTAGTTTACAATTTCCTATGATGTGTTATGAACAGAAACAGAAGTTTTACCACTTTACTCAATTTTTATAGATGAGGAAAAGTATAATTTTCTATTTCAAAGTCCAGTTTATTCTATTGCTTAATAGCAAAACCTCAAAACCTGTCCATTCCTTAGACAAAATATTATTAGGTGTAGCTAATGGATGGTTAACATTAAAATTTTATAGTGCTTGTTTGTTTTGCTGATTATTAACTGGCACTGGTAATGTTGGTCCACTGAAGTCACTGTGTACATACATCAAATACGTCTTATTTGTAGATTTTCCTCTTCTGTAGGAGAGCTGTGTGGCCTGCAGTTATTTCTCAATAACTTCAATAGATAAAACTTATGATTATTTCCATTCTCTTAGGAAACTTTGCTGCTATGCACTGATTGTCAGTTGCTGGAGATACTGTGGCCAAAAAATTGAAGAAGAAAATTCTATAACATCTCTTAAAAGAGACATCTGTCCCCATTAATAGTTGTAAAGAAATGCTGACTAGACCACATCCAACAGTGTTGTGTATCACTTACCATCATGTTGACAATTACAGTAATCATTCATTTTTAACAGATTACATCTATTTTTATTTTTTAATTGGCTCTAATAATTCCTTCACTATGTGGATTTCAGTGAATGCGAAAGTGGTGTTCTAGATTACTGTAGTCATCCAGTCCTTCCCTTGATGCTGTGAGTTCTTAGAAATTATCAACTTTCCTTGAAGTTTTTAATTTTTTTTTCTGATTAAAAGAAGTAACCTAACCACCAGCTGACCTTTTATGGGATTTTTTCACAACAAAATCATGGTTCTGTTAAGGAAAGCAAAAAAACCCATGTCACGAATCTTACTTCTTCAGTTACACTCTGCTTATTCAGAAGAATTAATTGACTGAACATGAATTATGAAAGCTGAAAAACTGTGGATTTATGCAGAAAACTGGGTATTCTTTCTACTTTTGAACCTAAAATTTCTCTTACTACTTTTTCTTGTTTCAGTTACATGCACTAAATTTTTATCATTTGCTGAAAAGGCAATGTAATTCTAGTCTAAATTTAATCAAATCTTTTTTGAGATTTTATTTGTATTTATTATTCTATTATAGAAATTGTGTTCTCTGAGACCCCTGAGTGAGCCTTAAGAACACTTAAATCTTGCAGAAGTTTAGGATTTTTTGAGAATCATGTAGGAAGATAATATTTTTTCCTCAGAATAAATAGCAGATGTTTTTCTAACATTAACAATAGGTTTTTCTAACATTAACAACAGGTATGTTATAAAACTTTGGCTCCCTAATAATCTTCACCCAGTACCCTTGAAAGCAGTATTCCTTAGAATTTTGATCATGGTTTCATCAGAGGACCAAGTATTTAAATATAGTTCTTTAAGCCTAAGCAGCCTTTTCTGTATTAACATATGTATCTGCGCTGATCATTTATCAGCTTTAAACTTCAGTCAAACAAAGCTATAAAAATATTTATAATTCAGGTTTTGTGAAGTCATTGCTACCAAAAAAGGGGCTATTGTCAAACATCTCTCTTTTTCTACATTTGCTATTTACTCAGACAGTTGGGGTTCCCACACTTTTATGGTTGCCTTCTCCTTTGGAGAAGGAGAAATCTAGCAGGCTTTCAGGATGTGAATGAAGGAGCTACAAGAGTAGTGAGCTCTGAGATATACAGCCAGATAGCTTAAATTGTTGTAGTCCTGTCCAAGTTCTTCTTGTCAGTCCTCGTCAGAGAAAGAGAAAGTGCAAATCAAAACAATATCTGAAATCAGTCTTTGAAATTGAATTAAATACTACTCCTGGGCCAAATTAAGTATGATAATAAATATCTTTGTTAAGTGATTCAGTCACAGTGGTACCTTGAGAAGGGCAATTATGTCAGTTCTTTGCTTGATGGCATCATCAAGAGTCTGGAAGCTATTGTCTAGTGACTTGCAATAATTTAATATTTTTCTTCATTCAGAACGTTTCCCATGCCCTCCAGCTCAGTCATCAAACGTATTTTTTTGGTGGGCATATTTATATTTTTTTAGCCTTGAAAATGTATTACACTTACTGTGTACATATAGAAGACGAAAAAGAAGTCATTAATCAAAAGATAAGTCCTTAACACAGTAAAGTTACTAAGCTTTGGAACAGATGATGTTTACTTTCTTGGTACCTGAGTATTGAGCTTTCTGTATTTCACCATTATCTGTTTAAAACCCTCAAAAAATGAGAATTTTACTCTGGATTGAAATTTACAGCCCTCCATATGCCTGCTTGTAAATAGAGTAGGTGAAAAGTGGACAGGCAGAAATTCAAACATGACCATATATCAGAGGTAGTTTTCCCAGTAAAGAAACCAGAATCCTTCTGCTTGCAAAAAAGGGTAATTATGAGTGTGCGACATCGTAAATTTTTTTTAGACAGGATGTGTGTGAGATAGGCTCATTATCAAAGAGTTTGTTGAGAGCTGCTGCCTTGCAAACAACAGAGAATACCTGAAGCTTCTCAGGTCAGCTGTGAAGTGCCTGGAATGGCAGTGGGGTTGAGTCTTCTCAGTGATAAACCTGGCAGCCAAAAAAATCTGCTCAGGGCTGTACTAAATTGTGCCAAAGATGAGTTATGTAGCAGGTAAAAAAAGAGAAGTCTCTACCAGAACAAAGGAGTCTCATTCAAGTGGGGAAGGTAGCTCGTTCCAGACAACACATCCATTTGTTCTTATCATCCAGCTACCATTCCTGTTAATCAGGAAAACACTTAAGTCAATCCCATGTAAAATGCACACATCCCTTGTGCAATTCAGGGGGTTTAACCTGGCTAGCTACACTAGTAGATTGTTAACTTTTTAAATTTTATTTTTTTTAAATTAGTGAGTTAATATCCTGCAAACCATGGCTAGCATGAACTTTTTTTATACTGATGCCTTGTAGTGATTTCAGACACAAATCCCAAATTAGTCTTTGTAGAAACATCTGTATATAGTCTTTATTTTCTTGTCACCTCAGTCCCTGAAAAGGTGATGGAACAAATCATTCTGGATATCATCTCTAAACATGTGGAGGAAAACAAAGTTATTGAGAGTGGTCAGCATGGATTCACCAAGGGTAAATCATGCTTGACCAATCTGATACCTTTCTATGACATCATAACTGGGTGGTCAGATGAGGGGAAAGCAGTGGATGTAATCTACCTTGACTTCATCCTCATTAAGAAACTCAGGAAGAGCATGAGACTCATTAGGAAAATCAGGATAGATGAGAGGACAGTAAAGTGGATTGAGAACTGGTTGACAAACATAGTTCAGAGGGTCGTGGTCAATGGTGCAGGGTTCAGCTGGGGGGCTGTAGCCATGGTATTTCCCAGGGGTCAGTACTAGGTCTAGTCCTGTTCAATATATTCAGCAACTAAATGAAGGGAGGAGTAGAGTGTGCCCTCAGCAAGTTTACTGATACATAACTAGAAGGAGTAGCTGATACACCTGCTGTATCATCAGCTGATACACCTGCACAGCTGATGGCTGTTCTGCCATCCAGCGAGACCTGGACAGGCTGGAGAGTTGGTCAGAGAAGAACCTAATGAGGTTCAACTGGGGCAAATGTAAGGTGCTGCACCTGGTTAGGAGTAACCCCATGCATCCATCTCAGTTAGGAGCTGACCTGCTGGAAAGCAACACTGAGAAGAATCTTGGAGTCCTGGTAGACAATAAGTTAACCGTGAGCCAGCAATGTGCCCTTGTGGTGAAGAAGGACAGAGGTATCCTGGGATGCATTAGGAAGACTGTGGACAGTAGGTTGATGGAATCATAGAATCATAGAATCGTAGAATTAGCCGGGTTGGAAGGGACCTCAGAGATCATCAAGTCCAACCCTTGACCCACCGGAGCAGTTGCTAGTGAAGCCCCATCTGGAATACTGTGTCCAAATCTGAGCTTCCCAGTTCAAGAAAGGCAGGGAACCTCTGAAGAGAATCTAGCAGAGGACAACAAATATGATTTGGGGGTTGGACCATCTCTCTCACATGGAAAGATTGAAAGACCTGTGACTGTTTAGCCCGTAGAGAAGACTGAGAGCAGACCTTATCAATGCCTATAAATATATCGAGGGTGGTTGTAGGAAGGATGGAGACAGTTTCTTTAGTAGTGCCCAGCCAGGACAAAGGAATGCAGATAGTCTCACCTAAACATGAGGAAAAACTTCTTTACTGTAAAGGTAACAAGGCTGCCCAGAGAGGCTGTGGAGTTTCGTTCTCTAGAGATTTTCAAAACCCACATGGACAAAATCATGTGTAATGTGCTCTAGGCAATCCTGCCTGAGCAGGGATGTTGGACTAGATTTTCTCTAGAGGTTCCTTCTAATGATTGTGTGATTTTTCAATCTGTAAATATACACATGAACTTCTAATTTGTAAAGTTAGGATCCCTTTCCAAATAAATATTTTTTATTAATTTATTCATAGTCAAAGCTTTTTTAGAAATCAAAATGTTTGCAAATAACATAAATGTTTCAAGAACCTGGCCTCTATTTTATCTCATAAGTGTGAAAATCTTCAATAGATTCTCAGCTTCATTAAGAAAAATCACAGTATTTTACCTAACTTCACACATTCAGTGTGTTTTGATAACTGAGATCACTTTAGGAATGCATAAGTAAAATAGTTATCAAGTATTTCTTCAGTTTTGTCCTGTTTTCCAGAAACTAGACCTTGTTGTTTTAATCCGAACACTTGAATATTCCTATGTACTCAGACAACTTTTCAAGTGTTCTGAATTATAATCATACAGACTACTTAACAATTCTTCTGTATGTTTTATACCAGATATTTAGTCTGAAGCAGAAATGCCTTTTGTTAGCAAAGCCTTACTACAGCAGGTTGCCTGAAAATTCAATCTAATTTCTCCTCATGATGTACAGAGGCAAGGGAGAAATGTCTAAAGGAGTGATTGCCTTAAATTTTATTGCAGCTTTAGTATTAAGGCAATCAGATGAGAAATATCAGAACATCTGCACAGCATGAGTGACGGTATCTTGTTATTCTGATGAATAGTAGAAGTAGAAATTAGGAGTGAGAAAAACACTAGCTGAAAACAGATTACATACAGGGCTACAGTGATATTAAATATGAAGCAAGATGATGTGTGTCTGATTTTAATCAAACAAATCAAAGATGGAAAGAAGTTAATTCAGATTAACTAGTTTAAAAGTGTAGACTGCTCAGTTCCTAGAAATTAGAGATCATTCCTTCTGTTTCAGTTACAGAGAGAAGAAAATATTCTGAACTTCTGCATGTAGTAGGATGTTTTTCAGAAAATTAATTTTACTCTTCTGTGTAGCTTCTCTCAGTCAATGAGTTCTACATTTTTCTACCAAGTTAAAGGGATGGGTATTCATACTTATCCAGCATTGCTTAACATATAAAACAGCAGATCTGAGGAAAACATCCATGAATGTTGAACTGAAAATATTTATAACGTCATTCACTGTACCTGTCAGATGGTTTTTGTTTTTTTTTTTTTGGGGGGGGGGGGGGGGGGGGGTTTGTAACTAAATGCTCATTCAGGAAAGAATCAGATTTCAGAGAGTGTGACTTTTTAGTTACTGCATGGCAATGGACTGTTGAGCACTCTGCTTGGTTCTTGAGTATTGTGGTATAGCTCTCCCTTCTTTTTGAATTTTATAAACATGTTTCTTCAGCAAAAGAGAAGCTACTAAAACACTTGTTATTCACTGGACCTGAGACTATATTAATGTGTTAATGTTTGCTCTTGGCAAGTGAATTAAATGTTGGGGTTTAACAGTAGGTGTTAGAGGAATGGACCTTCTCCCTGTCTTTGTTTATAGAACATAAAATATTTGATGAACTGTGATGGAGAACAGTAGTGTAGATTTTGTACATGGTGATTAGAAAAAGACATAAATTTCCACTGTACTACAATAAAATCCAAAAAACAAAAATACCATCAGACTCTGCCATTTATTTTAATGAATATTCCATGAAGAACTGTTGATGGAAATCCTTCTCCCCAACACTGATTAAATAAATGTGTAAATGGCATTTTTAAAAGTATGTTACACACAAAACCTTAAAGGATAGAAAATACAGTGCCAACATTTGCTTTAGGTAAATGTATATAATTTTAACTTTACTGACTAATTTACTAACTAATTTGCTATTAATTATTGTATTTATTTTTCATAAACTATTTTCCTAACATGTTAATTACTACCATTTAATACAGAGGATGTTCCATGCCTAGTTAATATAGAAATCAGATTCAGAAAAAGATTTAAAAATATATGTATTCCATTAGCAGCACTGTTTGAAATATAGATTGATTTATTTTCCATAGCAGTAGTGAACCAGTGCATGCTAGAAATTATTTATTACTAATGGTGTGGTTCTAAATCCTAAGTTTCATAATATTTCTACTCCTTGTTCAGATGTTCTACAGGATTTGTTCTAATGATGACTCATACTCTGTTACTCTTTAAGGATTTGATATTAAAATTACTCAAACATAATAGATGGATAGGTAGGGAATTAGATCTTAAAATGAGTTTGAATAAGTCCTCGTTCATACATCTATGTCAAAAGATATGCAGGTGGTGGTAAGTGTTGACATAATTCTGATTAATTCTTTGGTATTCTTTGGAATTCTCTTCAAAATAGTGTCTGAAAACAGTCTATTTATTTACTATTCCTAAGCAAGGATGCTCAAAACTCCTATACATGTTCTCTTAGATAATAAATGAATAAATAAATAGTTATTTGGAAATAGAATTCGTGACATCATATTGTTTAATGCATAATTGGGAACAGGTATGTGGAAACTGTATCTACATTGTGTGGTGTAGTAACAGTTAACAGTTCTTTATATTCCTGCCTACTGGCTCCTTACACTTTGCTTTCATTAAACTCTTCTGACATGATCTGTCAGCAAATATGTAGAATTAATTTGGGGCACTTTTACTGAGATAATAGACCTTTAACATCCACTGAGTGTGTGGTTTGGCTTTTTTGTTTTGGCAGCACAATAAACATTTGCTCTGATGCATTTCAATTGTCATTATCCTTTTTACGTGTATGTGATAGTAAGCAAACTGCCAATACCACATATTGTGGTTCAGTGTTTATAACTGTGTAAAATTTGACAGGCATCAGTTTACTTGCATGAAATATTTGCAATTCATTTGAAGAAAGTGTCTGAGCAATTTGTCAACACTATTGATTTTTCTGTCAGATAGTCTACATGGGCTGGACAGAAGAACGGGAACAAGACTCCCTTCAGGATCGAATGTACACACCAAAGTTTCTAGCACTGAGGGGATCTTCATTGTATAAATTTATAGCACCTCCAGTAAGTATATTTCTCGTGCCTAGTGGAATAAAAGTTATTAAATAAAATAATTTCATGTCATATTCACAAGGCTTTCCCAAGGAGATATCACTCCTCAAGATAACAGGATTGAAACTTACAGCACTGAAACATTCCAGACAATGTAATATAGAAGTGACAGAAAATAGCTATTCATGAGACAGTAGAGCATCTAATTTCTTTTCCCCCACTTACTTGGGTACGTAGAAAAATTCAAGAGAAATCTGCTTCTTCTAAAATGTTTGTTTTCATTTCCCCTTGGCAGACAGAACAAGCCTGAACCTAGATGGTTAGATTTAAAACGAGTGATCATTCTAGTCAAACTGCTGAGATAATATCAAAGCTTTGTACATGCTGTAGAAATGGCAATATCTCTGTACTTTGATTTCATCCTGAATGTAGCTTTTATTCTCCTTGGCAGCACCAAAAGGAAGGCAGCGAATCAAATAGAATGGTTTAGGTTATAGATATTAATTGGAACCCGACTAGCAACACTGGGCAAAATTTTAGCTTTTGTCTCATACTCAGCAATTTACTTTCACAGTTTTAAGGTAACACTAAACTGCAGTAAACAGAGATATCCTCTAGCTAAATTTTAAGTCATCATTTAAGGACCAGTAGCAGTCCCATACAGGAAACAGGGATGGTAGAGAGGATTAATTTGTTCTGTTTGACCTTTCTAACTGCTGCGTTGCCAGATCCAGGCTATAATTCTTACTGCCTGAGGTAGTTCAAAGACAGCTCGAGAGTCTTTACACCATTTATCAGTCACTATTTGTGTTTCTTTAGCAAAATTATTTCTGTGAAAGACATAAAGAACGGAAGTAAAAATGAATTAAAAACTTTGTATGTTCAGTGTTTGTACACTAGTTCACTCGTATGGGAGTTTGGCTCTTCCATGGTTAGTAAGAAAAGTTTGGCTTTTGTTGGTGGATATATTTCAGGATCAGATTACCAAGCATCTTAATCTAAAAACATCTCTCCTGGCTTTGGCAGACCCATTTGCTCCCTTTCTAATAAAACATTCTGGGAGCTCCTAGTCAATATAAAAAGGATTCTTTTTCTTTTGTAAGCACTATGAAAGGAACTACAAGCCTCTTTACTGGGGGTTCAATCATAAGTTTCCAGGAGTAATATGCTGCTGGTGGGTAAATGGGTAATGTGTGATCATAAATGGGTGCAGAAGAAACATGTTCTTAACAGGCTGTGAACCATGGGTGATGTGAATTAGGACACTGGCAAGCTGCTGTTGTGAGACAAGCCACTGGTCCTTGAAGTCTTTATAGATCTTGTTTCAGCTGCAAGCACAACATGATTTCATTTTGCCTGGTACTGGTTCTTATTCTAAAATAAAAAGATAGTTCAAGCATAAAGAATATTTTCTCTCCATGGAGCAAGAGGGAAGCAGAATGACAAATATGCATTTTAAAGTACAAACACAGGAAGAATTCCTATAGAGTGACCTTAAAAACCTGTACTGGATCTAATAATTGCACATATATATCTAGCAAAATTATTTTGTCAAATATAGTAGGCCTTTTAAAAGGGCTTTTAAAGCCCTTTGTTTTTACACATACGATTATGTTTACCATTTTGCAAGTATATGTGTTCATCTCTTCCAGGGATTAAAAAAGATTTAGAACAAACTGTCAAAGCCACAGTTTCCGGGTTTCTGTTTATGAGATGGGTAAAGTGTTATAAGAAGAAAAACAGTTTTAATTATATTTGCAGTGTAAACTCATTGGATTAAGTTGTTTACTGAAGAGATGTACTGCAAACTTTTAAAGCAAAAAATTAAGTAGAAGTATTTCCATGGTCTCTGTCAATGCCAAATGCATAAGAGAGGCATGTGTTTAAAAGTGTGTATCAGCAACCTCCTCCTGCCCTTTTTTTTATGTGGTTGATCAATGGTACTTCTACTTTCCACACTCAGATAAATGAGCAGTTCACATTTTGAAAGCTTTAAACAAAATTACTTTTGTTTTCATTTTCTCTGTTATTTTCTAGTGCATTTTCTCCTTTAGAATTGTTAAGTGTCCGAAGTCTGATGGGTTTCACTTTCTTACAGTTTATAGTTGAAAATACCAGAGAAAATGGACTTAAATTGAGAAGGAGCTGCTGAAACCTTTTCTCTTGGTGCTCAAGCTTTTAAAAGTAAAGGTTAAAAGTAAATGGGGCAAGCAATTTCTGTGAGTGCCTTAATTCTGTAGTTGCTTTTGCTTTCCACATACCTTTATGTCAATTGACAATTACCAAGACAAAGAGGAAAAATAGACTGTTCTTCAAATCTTAGTTTGTTAGAATTTAGGAGCGGGTTAAGTTTAGTAAGAAAAAAAGAATATGTCCATTTGCCTCTGTTGTTTCTTGTTATTGTTCTTTTCCCCTGGATTTCAATGCATGTGGGGTATGTGTCTAAAACATTGCAAGGCTGGAGACTTTGGTTTTGTGGATTTGCAAAAAATGTAAGTAAACGACAGCAAATTGTGGCATGCAGGTACAAGGGGGAAAGTGCTGAGAAAGATGCTCTCTTATAGTCAAGGAGGAATTCAGTGGCTGCACCCTCTAAAGATCTCAATGCAACTCTCACCAGTGTGGGCAGAAGGCTCCCAGGGGAAGCCTCATCAGTCTGCACTGAGTAGTTGCATGCAAAAGCACTGCCTGTAAGCACAAGCAGCCAAGCAGGATGACTCTGAAGCATTTCATGGCTGGAACAGTCTGCTCCCTGATAGCTGGTGCTCTGAAGCAGTGCTTAGTCATACTGTGTGTAAAGAAATGAAAGATTAAGGGGTAGATTGTAATTTTTTTAAAGTAAACTTAATTCTTGAAATAAACAAAAATAACAGTTCATTTTGCATTTGTTGTTTGTTTTTTGTGGTTTTTTTTTGTGTGTGTGTGTGTGTGTTTTTTTGTTTTTTTCAAGGTGACAACCTGGGATTGGACACGAGCTGAGAAAACATTTTCAGTTTATGAAATAATGTGCAAAATTCTCAAGGTATGATAAGATTGTATAAAAAATTAACCCCTTTGTCATTTGACAAGCCAGAGCATAACACTGCAACTGGAAACTGCATGTGACTAATTTACATGGACAGGTGATTTTTCCCTTTTAAGTCAATATGGGAGGACCTGGTGTCAGTAAATACAGTGTCAATCCCTAGAAGGCATGGCACAAGAGTAAAGAACCATAGCTTTACTTTAATGTCACATTTAACCAGTCTAACATTTCTTTTTCTAACTGAGGAGCTAAAGAAATAACAATCCATTTGGTTGCTTTCAAAATGTGGATGCAGCCAACTGTGGCTGCAAGTTTTCACTAAGACTGAGAGCAGAGGAGGACTTTAAATATGCAATGCCATTCTGAAAACTTTGCTTTATTTTTCCAAACTTCTTTGGGTTTTCTTAGCTGTAATAAATGGGAAAAGATAATGAAAAATATTTAGAAAATTAAAACTGTGATTAGTGATCTTTGTACATGCTATTTCATTTTAAATTCTGAATTCATTCAGAATTGGTATATATGGTTTTCTCTGTTTTAAAAACAGAAAAAACATTTTTCCAGATCCACAATATTTATCAATCTAAAACAAAAGGAGAGGAAAGGAGAAAAAAAGGAGAAAGGAGAAAAATAGTTGCCTCTTTCCATTCATCTGCAGTACTTCCCTGTGTATGTTGGTTTGGGCTTTTTAAGTCAAAATTATTTAAAAGGTAATTTGGTCTTTCCTGAAGTTCCATCTGCAAAGAGATAAGAATAGTATCAAAAAGAAGTACCAAAAATCATATTTTAAAAGGTTTCCCATTGGAAGAACTTATACTGACATACATGGTACATTTCCCATTTTTTGTAGGTCACAGATGCACTATACTTTCCTTAGGGAAGCAGGTTACAGATGGAACAGCTCAATAAAATCCAGAAACTTTTACATCAGAGGTTTCAAAAACAAGAAGCCAAATTTGTAATCTAAAAAAACCCCTCTATGTGAGTGATTCAGAAGAAAAAAATGCAAGCATTTCCTTCACTGCTACATTTTCTGTGAGGTCTGGAGTCTTCATCATGGAGAAAAGCATCTCAAATGCAAGATGTCACATCACTGTAGTATGTCCTTTAGCTACCAAGTGTGAGCAAATATTGACTCTTTAGTAGTGGTCATGCAGGGAGAAAGTGAACTGGAAAATTTAGTTATTCTGAAGGCATTGCGCTGGGGGCATAATGTGGATAATGTTCTGAGCACAGTCAGTCTTTGAGGGAGATGAAAAATCTTATTTTTGCCCTGCACACCCTACTTTTTTTCTGGTAGCCTTGGATTACTTCAGGCCTTGAGCCTGGAAAACAGTAAACACCTAGGTAATTAATCTTCATTATATTCTAGCTTTCTTCTATAGGACTTAACCACATTTTCACTAAATATAAAAGCAAGTAAAACTAAGAAAAACAGTTTGCCATTACTAGTACTACATTTAACTTAGACTTAAGGTTTTTTTCAGCTTTCATGTTAGCATTATAAATGTCCCATTTTAGCACCTTCTGTTTCTGGACACATTTGTACAACCTCCATGGATATTACTGAGGCAAAAGAAATTTAAAAAAAATATACTCTGGTGCTTTGTGATCACTGTCAAACTTCTTCCCCTCTGTCGTACCTCACATGCTACTTTCTTATAAATTTGTTTTCCTTGGAGAATGAGTTGAAGGGCAAAAGTGCAGGCTAACAGGTATTGAAGTGATGGTATTTTCAGAGATAGCATTTTCAGATAGATTCAGAGTGAGATTTTCAGAGATGTCTCCATAAACCTAGTGAAAAAATTAAGAGAAGTGTTGGGAAGAGCGCAAAAAATGTGGAGGCTACGACTAAAACCAATGTGGCTGTAACACAGCTCTTGATTTTATTACTAATCACACAGAGTTATATAGAACTCAGAGGCCACACCTCTTTAGATAACAAATTCTTGCTGTCAGCTACATCCTGGGTAAACATCCTGTTTTCTTTTCTGATGCCAATTCCCTTATATTCTCCATGTAGCTAATCTTTTAGTAACCTTGCAGCTGGGCCTCAAGGCCCTTAGCTCACTCTGGCTAAAGCTAAATAGTCAGGATTGCTCACATGTCCATTTTCTTGCAAAAACTCTCCAACAGAGAAGAAACCTGGTCTTTGCTACCACAGAGTTTTCCCTCTTCTGCACTCCCCATCCTTCAATGGTAGAGTCTGAGTTCATGTCATTCTTTTAAGGAAAATGGGGAAGATAGAATTACTCTGTGTTTCTTCTGTGGAAGAGACATTCACATGTCATTGGGCAGAGATAAATCTAGGAAGGTAGTGATGCCTCTGTGCGGGACAATATCTTCACTCAGTGTCTCTTAAGTGGATTTAGTTCCATTTTTTCATATAAATTCAAATTTTTCAGTCTACATGTGTACTAGAAGAAAATATCAGAGCATTTTCAGATAGTGAAACACCATCATCTATATTCCTGATTTGTTTTAGAGTTATCAATACCATGGATTATTGGGCCAAATCATCTATCTGTCACTCTCCAAAACAATTTCTGGCTTAGCTTGAGTTACATGGGGGAAGAAGAATTTCTAATGATCTGTTGCATGTGAGTAGCCTGTTTAAGGGGATAAAGATTTTCATAATATGTGGTCTGGTCCTTGCCAACTGACTATAGTATCAACAAACAGTTCCATACATTCTTAATTTATTGGTATGGATACAGATTTTGTGGATAGTATTTACTTTGAGTAGAAGAACTTGCAAGTGGTCTGTGTTAACCTTCATATGAATTAGCCCATGAGTGAGAAGTAGCGCTTTAGAATTCATTTAATTTCTAAAGTATATTTCCTTCTATACTGCTGAGGGTGTCCTGAGAAGGAGCAGAAGATCTACATGCAGGACTGTATGTTTTGGTGAGGACTTCCACAACACCTTTAGACTCAACGACATAGAGGTCTTGGTTCATGTCTTCTTTGTCAAAGTGCATTAGTAAATGTCACAACCCTTGCTAACCAAAATCTATCTGCTTCACATTGCTTGCTTAGACTGGAATGAGATGGGTTTTTTTCCATATTTAGACCCATAATCATTAGAAACTAGGATGCAGCTTTCACCCAAACATGCTGTTATTTTTTCCTGCTGTCTAGTGACAACTTCAATAACTGTCTTTCATGCCACAAGGACAGGACTGACTACTAAATCTGTCTGCAAGCATTTTTTCTCCTTAATGTACTCCTTAATTCTCACTAAAATTCTGATCAGCTTCGCAAGGATAATTTTGATTAGAGAGACTTACTACCTTAAGTTTATCTTTTAAAGTAGAATTGCGATTTTCCTTAGAGAGATTTCTCTGAGCTTCTCTTTATGACAAAAGCTCTACAGTAGAGAATATGAACTGCCAGATCCTGCTGAATACACATTAATATTTCAGTGTTTCAATATGAGAGAATACTACCACTTCTGGTGACAGTAAAAATATTAAAACACTAAATAAATATTAATGTCTACACCTGGCAGAGAACTTCACTGATTTCTTTGTCAAAAGGGAATACAGTTGAAACATGTTAAATAAAACTCAGAACTTAGCTACCACCATGGCTAATGTTTTCTTTATAGTTACTGGTGTGAGTGGAGTGTGCTTTCTTCTTTAGCGTCCATCCAAAAGGCTCTGATTCTTTATATGAACCATTGGGAAACTGGGATGCTTTTTTCCATTTTTAGAGTTCTCTAAGCCTCAAAACACCTAAAAGGCAGAATCTTCTGTATCTTAGAGATGCCAGAGATTACTATGTGTTTTATAACTAGTGGAGTCATACTTACAATAGCCCTCCACTTAACCACTGCTTTGTCATTACTGTATCCTCCCCCTCCCATCTAATTACAAGGTAAAGAAAGAGGAGGAGGCTTTCACTAAGCAAGGCAATAAGTCACTATTTTTAATGTGTTTGGATATTCTAAATAATCAGGAAGAACGTTAAAATCTGAAGCATAAAGTTGATATTAAAAAGATATATTTTGACTGTGTGAAAAACAGTTTTATGGACATAAATTCAGCAAATTATATTGGATTAGATTATTCATTGTGAAGTGATGACATTCAGCAGTGAGCTATGTATGATGTAAAAGGAACATTTGTAGAGATGCAAACAACAGTCTTGAAGGGGAAAGTACACATACTGATAAGGATATGAAATAATTTATTAAAATTTCAGTAGGTCTGTTGAGTATGAGATGAAAATACCTTAACAGAGAGAAAATACAAGGCACTGAACAGCTCTTCAATGCTAAGAATCAGGTAAAAAGAAAGAGTGTGTAGAAATCAAAGTCAGGAAACTTAAAATTGAAAACTAGTTAAAAATTGTAAAAGCCCAGATGATCAATCAGTGGAAGGAACTAGTAAGAAATCTTGATAGCTTTTAAACCACTTTCTTTTTTTTTACCACCAGTTTTATTCAAACTGATGCAGGCTGCAACAGAGGCACTACCATATATATAAAAATCTGTGATCCATGTTAAGCAATTTGTCAGGCAAGATAATCTAATGCAACTACTTCTAGCATTAAAATGTATTTATGAGTCATTTGCCACAGAACTGGTGGTAGAATTTGTTGTGAATAAATATTTCTTATTTATTCTGGAAGAAGCTTGTTTTATCCCATCTTCTCTTTTGAGGGACAGAGTCCAATTTACAGCCAACTAATTCCAGTGCTAGGACTGATCAAATCTAAAATACTCCATAAAAGCAGATAGTTATATCACTAGCTCCAGAAATGGGTGGATAGCTTTATCTTATTCAGTAATTCCAAGCTGGCTAAACTGTATATGTCTTTTTTTGATACATCTTGTTTTTGAGATACAGTTTTAATGAGTGTGTTTTGAGTATATGTGCCTGTATGTGCATGTATAGGCATATATATTTTAATGAGAGGTAAGTATCTTTGGTAGATGATGTAAATTTAACTAAATGATGAAAATAACAGAGAAGCTTGCACTTCTCTTCAAGGAAGTTTGCTTTTGCTTGAGTTACTGATGTTCTTCAGTTTAATCCGAGCATCTCCTTTTAGTATTGAGACAATGGTTTTATAGCTCAGTTATTTTTCTTCTAACTTCAGTGTGTCATGAAAAAAGATTTTGAGATTTACAACAAAAAGCACACTTTGTTTAGTATAAAACGGGAAACATATTTGGCTGTCAGATCAACTCTGAAATGAAATTTGAGGATAATTGTGGAAGGCAGTCAATGCTGGCAATATGTCAGGATCACGAATCATTGAAGTTTACAGCCAGTATCATTCAAATCGGTGGAGCTATAATTTTCTTACCATAGTAGTCCAGATCAACTTGATATCTCAAAGGACTTTTTTTTTTTTCCTTCAATGAGTGTGTGTAAAAACTTCAAATGCAGCTATGTTAATTTTCCCACTTAAATTTCTTGTAATTTTGTTCTCCATTTTGCAGTAAGACAAATGTGGGGAAAGGATAATATTGGAAGCGCAGGAAACTACTGAAAATGTTTATATATTCAAATAAATGTTTTAATTAATTCTAATAGACAGTAAATATATAAAGTGAAGGTATAGTATGTATGTTGAGGTCGGTAATTTATTTAGTTTATTCAGTGTCTGAGACTTGCATCCTGATGTGATTCTACTAAAACACTTCACATGTCTATGTTTACCTGCAATTTTAAAATCTTTCTTATGTTTTCTAACATTTCTTAATTAAAATTCAAAAGCGTGCAAATAAGATGATACAATAAGATCTGTACAAACATGTGCATGCCTTCCTGGGTCATTTTTTTCTTTATTGCTTGATTAATGAGGATATATTGGAGGAGCTGTATAATTTTTTCAATCTGGAGTGAAACCGTTCCCTGCTGTCTGTAAATGCCATTAGAACCATCTCCATGGGAACTAATGGTGATATTCAAGAAAACTGTTCCTAAAGTTTCAGACAAAGATGTAGATCATTAGAATTGCTTAGAAAGAAGAATTTATGTTTATGTAGATGAATCTGATAAGTGAAAGGAGGCACAAAGAGCACCAATGCCATCATGTGTAAAGGCATAATGTGATTAGTTTTTAGAGTTGTGTTGCAGTATTGCACTCTTGAATAAGTGGGAGGATGCTTTTTGTCTCCAGAGAATTAAGGTGCTGGGTTTGAAACTGTTATGTTAGAGCATATTTCTTTTTTGAGGAGCTGTCTAAATTGGTGAAAAAAAATAAGAGATTTTGTTTTCTCATCTGTGTATTTTCAAATATTATAACTATTAGCACATACATGAGTATTTACCTCATCTTAACAGATGAAATAAAACTCAAAAGTCAAAGTCATTTTTCATCCATTGGGGTATACATCTCTAGTCAAGGTGCTTTTAAGCATTTTACATGAATTGTTCATGTCAAAAACTGCTCTGAAGTGTCACTAATATTTACAACTCCAGCACCAAATTACTCTGTATATTACATATAACATTACAGATTAGCCAGATTTCCACACAGTTCTTGAGCACTTAAGTTAAAATCATGCCACGAAAATGAAACTGGTAGGCTTAACTTCATTGCGCAGACCTTTGTAGAATTGAGCAAGTCAGCCCTCTCTGACTCTAGCTAAAAGTTGAGGGTCACTTGCATCTTAGTGGGTTTAAATAATAGTGAAAATAAAAGCATTTAATTCATTCATCATACATAAAAATGAAGGATGCAAGTAATCAAAAAGGAGCAGTACTGCTTCTGGAGAGGAAAGCCATTCAAAAGAGGAAAGATCACCTGTGCAGAAAAGAAGGTAATGTCACTACTTAGTGATAAGGAAGCATTCTGCCTTCAGTTGAAAGGACCTGCCTAATGATCCATGTTTGGTTCCCTTAGACAAATTTATTGCTCTCACTTAACATGGACATCATTATTAATCAGGCAAACAGGAGTCGTACCATCCTGTCAGTAGAGATGCTGTATTATCCTGAAGGTGGATGTGAGCCAAAGACTCTCCACGTACCACATCCTTGGGCAGGACTACTGTAGGGAATTCGAGTACTGCTCCAAGTTTTGTGACTGTTGCTCTTTGGAGAATCTGTATTAATTCACATTGAGAACATCAGGAGCAAATGGGGCAGCTAATGCTTAACAGTAGGAAAGAGTTATTAAAAAATCAACACAAAATCAGCTCATGTCCATCATTGACTGGGAAGTGATTATAAAAATACAGTGTTGTAGCAGATTCTTTAATGCACAGAATGACATTTCTTATTTTAGCTGAAATAACCATTTGGTGAAAGTTAATTAGTTAAGATTACGGTTTAATTCGGACCTGTTTTTAAAACTCATTGCAAGTTTATCTTGAAGTTGCAGAGACTTCTGAGTTTTGTAAGACAAAATTTTGCTTTGAATTTCTATCTTTACAAGGACAGTTTGATATCTGTTTCCTAGTTACCCACTGTACAAGTTGAAACATGGTTAGATGCAGGTTTCACTTTTTAGATGCCTGAGCAAATGAAAAAGTAAAAAAGGTCTTGCAGCTAAAAGAAGTAGTAGCAATACACCAAGTTATTCTTTACAAGCAGAATGAAATATCACTAAGAAGAAAGCCAATACTGCATCTCTGTGTTAGCAATATTAAAACTTGCGTAAATCATTTACATATATTAGACTTGACCTTTTCTTACCAATGACTTAACTATAGACATGGGTATCAACATCACATGTACATACGGACCATCAAATTAGAACTAGTCATATAATGAAATTAATATTGAGGGGGGAACTATTGTTTCTCTGGAAATGTTAATTTTTTTCTTTTCATTCTAAATAAGAACTTCACAAAATGTAAATTCCCATAATAATAATAATAATAATAATTCTGGGTTTTTTTCTAGATTTTTTTTTTGCATATGTTGAAGTATTTGTTTTTTTAATTACTTTGCTTTACTCTGTTATCTTAATGAAAGGAATGTATGTGTTATCTGTCACACAATTTGATTTACTTGAAATATTCTAAAATGCTTATATGTTAAACACAGGGGAAAGACTGCCTTGTGTTGATTAGGTCTTTTCTAAATCAGTGTGCTCTCATTTTAATATAGAAATGGCAGAAAGATGATATAATATTGTAGATCTCTTTTACCTCTTCTTCCTCTTTTCATCCTCTAGGACTAATGTAAAATCTAATATGATTACTGCTAGCAATGTTGGTGATAATGTACACAAGCTTTTATTTAATCACTCCAAAAGACTACTCTGATTTTTCTGTGTTTAAAATAGAATATTTTAAACACAGATTAACAGAGATCAGTCTCAATAAAACTTTTAAACTTTCATTTTTTTCACAGTGGGCATAAGATCTCATCTCTTTTCCATAACCAGTGTATTCTTCTGAATACAAAAAAGCCTGTAAAATTTTTCATCTAACCATGTAATTTTAAAAAGCATCAAAACTTAACTGTGTCCAGCTAAATAGAGATACACAATCTGGAACTAAGCACTGCAGTAAACTTCCTCCCATTTAAAAATAGGGACTATTAGGTCAATTTGCTTTAGTGATAGTGATTCCTGTGATCCAACACTGAGCTGTAGTCTTGTTTCAAATAAGGTTTAAAAGCTTTGTGCACAACTGCATTACTAATAATTAATAGTAATCTACTAATTGTTGACAAGAGCAGGAGAAAATTAGTTCCAAATAGTTTTAGTTTCTTCTGAGGTTGTAGCTATGAAGAATTAGAACCTTCCTTGGAAAAGATATGTACTTTACACACAAGTTTTGTCTGCATCCATACTGAATAGACCCATTTATTTATGGACCAACAGATCCATTCAATCAGGTGGAGCTCTGGAAGTGTAATGAGTTTAAGACCTCACTTAAGACCTCTTAAAAAAGAAGCTCTGTTACATTATACAAAGTAGCTTTTCTTCCCTGGGGGAGTGAGTGTTGCCCAGTGTTGTGCTTATCCAGATCTTATTAGTGGGTAATGTGTTTTTTGTTCCTACACATATCCACAAAATTAAACGTTTGTCACGGTGCTGCTGCTCTGTGCACTTTGAGTCTGAGTGTGCAGTAGGGTGTGTGTGTCATTAACAACAACATAGATCTTATGACCACTTTTTTTTTCTTTGGCCAGAACATACTTTGAGAAGAACTGACACTTTATTTTTAGCAAAAGGGCTGGAGTGGAACAAAAAAACAAAACAAAAACAAAACAAAAAATGGAGGGCACGTTGCCCCCATAGCTGATACTTCTAGAAACCATCAGGCAGCTTTGAACCCTTAAACCAGGAACATTCATAAATGGATGTACAAGAAAGTTCACAAAGAAAAGCCAGTGCACTGACTTTCTTGAGCCAGCCTGTCACATGTCCACTGAATGAGAAGAAAGAGGAAAATAGTGCTTGCTCCAGTCTTGCCTGCTTAGATGCCTGAGAGTAATAGTTTCATACAGATTCCTGTTATATACTTCCATTTTTGGTAAGGTTTAGGTTCCTGATTCTCTGCCCCAGAGAGATCTGGCTTGAACAACATAAGGTGCCCTTCCAGCTTGTATCAGCTATTTTTGGTCGCCTTGATCTATTCAAGTTGTGTATGACCAGAAGGCAATATTGTCCCTCGAGTCTCCTTTACTGATGTCAACTGTGCCCTCTGCTATGGGTAGCACTGCTGAAATTGTAATGAAGCTACATATACCCAAATTTCCAGATGTATTTACAGGGACAGCTGGTGGACCTGTGGTTTGTGACATCTGCTTTGCCATAGCAGGGACAAAATTAATTAAAACTGTTTCAGCAAGTGCATTTTTCACAAGGACAAATTGCATGCCAGAATTTTAGCATAAAGCATCCCGTATTAAAAAAAACAATAATAAAAAAAAAAATTGGAAAATATTTTGGTCTTGTATTTCCTGATTAACTTGGTTATTAATTGATTTAGTGTCTATTACAAATGCTATCAATCATTAAATTTGATATAGTTATACCCTGATATCCACTATATAGTCCTGTGTTGAAAGAAAAGACATAAGTAACTCCATCCTCAAGGTTCAAAACCAGCAACCTAACAGCTGGAAGCTACTATAGTATCTATTGAGAGTATGCATCTGTAGACAAATTTTATTCTAGGTTTTTTAAGCCATCAGAGGTATGAATTTGTTTTGTCTAGCCTCTAGAGGGAAAACAGGATGTGTGGACTTTTCATACTGCCTAAGGAAATCTCTTAATTCCTTTGGCCTGCCAGGAAATGGACTCCTTTTATAGACTTAATCTAATATTAAAATGTATAGCCAGTAACATTTTTCAGAAGGGGCTTGTTAAAATATTTGAAGTTATGACAGATGCGCAGTGTTGTTCTGTACCATTATGAATACATGTCCATTTAAAATTCATTGAATTATCGATGTTTAGATCAAAGCCCTATTTTTCAGTTCCTCAGCTCTCAGTAGTTAATACAATGCTTTATTATTAAAATTGCCATTTTAAAATACCAGCTTTTAGGCGTAGATGTTTGCAATTAAAAATATTAATTGATGTATGCCAGATTATATAACTTCAGGTTTTCATCAGGACAGTGATCTGCTGGACCGGCGGAAACATTGCTTCAGTGTCCAGTCTGAATCTGGAGAAGACCTTTACTTTTCTGTGGAATTAGAGTCTGACCTAACACTATGGGAAAAAGCCTTCCAAACGGCAACTTTTTTAGAAGTTGAACGGATACAGGTGAGAACAACTGCCTCAATGATTGCATTTTGGTACATTAACAAATTAGATCTGTGTGAAATAATGATGCAATTTAAGAAATTTTCAGATCTCCTGCTGCTCTCAAATTATTACCAGTTTATGTATGTAATTGCATAAAATCCCTTTTGGTGTTCTCAAACAGCTTGCAATCTAATATACAGAAGAGATCACCTCAAATACACTTACTAGAATTAGGCAATACATATTTGTTAACTAAAGTTCATGGATAGAAAAGGGAAAGGGAAAACACTATAGATCAGGGGCAAATTCATCTGTTTGGGTATTCTTACATATTATCCTATATGATGCCTTATTTGTTATTGAATAACAGAAGAGAACCTCACAGGAACTAAACTGTCGTTGTATTCATCATGGAAGGAGAGCACACTGAGTGAGAGCGTTACTGGTTGCAAGCAAGAATGAAATAACACCTCATATACATTATTCTTTTTTTCACACATCTTCTTTCTTGTTTACTCATTTGCCAGATGACAGATTATTAGCCTTTTTTTAGAGTGAAGTTTTATATCAGATAACTCTTTTTCTCACATGACCAAAAAGTCATGTGGGTGCTTTTTTTGTAATTTGAAATAGAATCTGAAAAAAATACCCAGCACAGTTACAGTTCACCTAACCCTAGATGTTATATTGATGTTCTAATCACACATATAGTTGGAACAGCTTTAGTTGATGTTGCCATGAATTACTCTGTACACTCACCTGACAACAGTCACATTAGCATATTAGCCTATGCAAGTGTTGGCTAATGCTCACTTTCCCTGCACTCTTTCTGTGTCCATGTGCAAGTGCAAGCACTGGCAGTTTTTTATTTAGAGAAATTCTTAATTATATATTAGCCCTCTTCTGACCAACAAACCTACGCATTAAGATGCGTATACTCAATCAATATATATTAAAAATGATCCACTTTGCAACAACTTTGGAAGTTGCAATCCACTTTGTCAGTTTTGATGCATATTACCTTTGTTAGAGGAGGAGTCTAGGAACTCTGCTACCTTTTGAACTTTTATTTGTCATACCGAAAAATGTACATGTAGTTTTTCATTCAAAAAGTTGCAACCATATATAACCTCTACTACTGAATATTTGAGATGTTTTATCTCGTAACTGGCTGTGTTATTGCTTGTAGAAGCCCTACTGTGTTATCAGTGAAAGAATACATGGCAATTTTCTTGAGTAACTTTTTCCCAGAAGAAACCTCATATTTGTTCTTCTCTAATATTGGTTCTTCATGTAGCATTAGTACTCTATACTGCTAATGCTACATACTGTAGTTTAGATTTTTTTCTCTTGGTTTTTAGAATTACATTTAGTAAAAAATGTTCCCATGTTTCCCAGCACTAATTTCCCTAGAAAAATCTTAACCTGAGAATAATTTTAGCCTTTTCAACTTTCTTTTCACTCTACTGATGGTCAGAGTAGCAATTATGAACTTGCAGTAATGATTTCCTGAAACTGATCGATTATAGCAACTTTTTCAAGGTGGACAAACATGCTTCTCATGGTAGATTTTTTACCTCTATATCTCAGTTTGGAAAATAACCCAACCAGAATATTAATTTTTTAAGTTTTGGCCTCCTCATTTTTTTTTTAGCAAGCTATCCCTGCTTTTATCCACCAGTCTGCATATTCAGAAAAAATCTGGTTTCATTAAGTAGCTGTGTATTTGTCTCCAACAGTTTTTTCATTGTTGTGTTAATGACATACAGGTTCCTGATGTTAGTGACATCAGGAATCTGATGACAGGTTCACAGTAGAGAAATCAACTGCCTGTTTCTACTAAAATTGTATTTTATGCAATCATAATCATATGAACATTCATATTTCATGTGAATGATAATCCAGCTGTGTGGGGTCTGTCTTACTATGAAATCATACCATTCTGAAAATATAACTGTAGTTTAAAACTGTCAATTAAAATTATTCAGCTGTTTTGTGAATTATTCCAGAATTGTATAAACAATAAATAAATAAATAATAAGTAAATAAATTCCATTAATATAAACTGGCATTAACTTCCATGAGAAATTAATAAGGGCCCTATTCAGATTAAATTCTAAAAAATACATCAAAAATAAAACTACATTTAAAATACTTCACCAGAGGTATGCAATAAATTTTCCATTTAAGCCTAATTCATAGCTTCCACCAGAGGTATTTCTAAAACAAAAACAAGGCTTTTTGCAGGGGGAAAGAAAGAAGTATATTAGAAGACAGATAGTTAAGCTGATAATAGCTTAGCAATAACATGGTATACTGTAATGATAATGTGGTGTGTTACAGTCACTCCTTAGTTGGGTTTCTTCAGAGTAATACCTTCCTTTAGCTCCTGTCTGGGGCTAACCTGAAGCAGCTGCTCTCTCATACAAGGACACATCCCCAGTGAGAAGGGGAATCAGAGAGAGGAGAAAATGGGTTGAAATACAAGCCAATTTAATGAAATAATAATACAAATACCAACATAAAGCTTATAGTTTTATACTCAGCCTAGTCCTCAGGACCTTTAAAGGGAGCAGGAGGCTGAGAAGGAGGAGCCCCAAGAACCAAAATTCCCTGTGCTCAGGCCTCCTGCCACTTTATAATGAATATGAGGGAAGTGGTTTGGTTATGTCCCAGTGAAACCAGGACAAGTAGAGATGCTAACCCATTTTCATAATTACCTGTTAAAAGAAAAAAAAATAGTTGAAGCAGAGATCCTTTTTTCTTTTCTATCTCATAGCATTATTATATGAAGAGTCTGAGACTAATGATATACTAATTATACTTGGTTGTCATGTTCCCTTTGTCTTCCTGCTACTTTATGCTAAAATTTTCACCACTTCCATCTCGATTTTTTTCTTGCTGTCCTTCTTGTTTGTATTGTAATTGTTTGTTCCTTGATGTAAGGATTATTGTCTAAGCTGCTTTGTGTTACAGTACTTAAAATATTTGTCTTCATTGAAGTTGAATCTGAGTTTGAAAGTCAGAATTAAATCTTGAAATTATAATATGATTTTCCTTAGCTTCAGGTATAGCTTTCACTAAGTGTACAATGTATTATTTTTTCCATAATCTAAACGATGCATGGAATGAGTTGAATCTATGGAACAACTTTGTGTTGTCTCCATCAGCACCTGCCTGACCACTGAATTATTCATATACACAGTGTAAGATTCTGTATTCTGCAAGAGAACAAGAAATGTGTGCTGAAATACCTTCTGCATAATAAAGATGAGAAAAATCTTAACAGATTTAGTGAATGTCTGAAAGTTCACATTCCTACTCTGATCTCTGACCAGAATCATGTGCCAGTGTGTACAACATATGCATAAAGTGAGGGAAACTCTTCTCTGAGGAACGTGAAATCTCATTGTCCAGATATCCTTTTTATATTCACTTATTTTTTGCTTCTCTGAATTGTTTTCAACATCATAGAAATATAAGTAAGAATAAGAAAAGAATTAGTTACTGCTGGTGATGTCCACCTTACAATGCAGTTTCTTCCTACCCATAACCAACTCAGCTGAACTAGATGATATTTCTCTACAAACTGTACATTGCCTTTTGTACCAAGAACATTCAGTCTGGGAAGCTAGTTCTTTTTTCAGTGCAGCATTGATCCAAGACAGATATGTCCTTTTTCTTATAACTCTTAACTTCTCAGGGAGGCTAATTAGCCCAGACGCAGTGCTGTGCTCAAGCAGAGGGAGAATATTTGAAAAAATCTGAACATTTTTGCATATGTGAAATCATTAAGTAGTAAATCACTATGAAATATATTAATTTACACTCTTCTTCTGCTAATGAGATGTTGCAAAGGCAATATCCCCGCCTTTTCTAGCAACATTGATTTACAAAGTTTACATATTCAAAGCAGCTTTATGGTGTAGCTGCTGAAAGAAAAAAACAAACCAACCCACTTTTATTTGCCAATAAAAACACAAATACCATATGACTGCAACCAGAGAGCTGAGTCATTGATTTTTATTAAAATTTGGAGGTTTTTGAATTAATAGTTATAATGACCAAGTGCACCTCTATACTATATGAATTCAAATTTTATATATGTAGTAAGTGAATCATATAAAGTTCTTCCAGTGTTGGAACCTACAAGAGTAGACCAGTCATTGCTTTCCTCCTTGGTAGCAGCAGGAGGAAACTTTTAATTTATTGATAGCAGCTTTTCAACACCTCTGGTGAATGACACAGTAACATGATTTACTCAGCAATAACTCAAAATCATCTTGCAAGATACGTGTCATAGATTGGTTTCACTTCTGAGTTATAGATAGCCATGCTTAGTCTGGCTTAAATGATGCACTTGTGCCACACTGATAATTAAGAGTTTCCTTCAGCATCACTGATAGATATCACTGTGAAACCTGGGTTCTAGAGCTCCAAGATGTGTGCATAAAAATTAACCGACAACAGTTTGTATATAGTTAAGACTTGATTTGATCAAGTCTTAACTTGATAAAAAGAATTCACTCAAATATTTCAGTTCTGGAAAATAAAACTATATTGAAGTGTAAGGAAGTAAAATTTAAAATAGCACAAGATTCTATATAGCTATGAACTTTCCCATGTTCCTTCATTACAATGTCTATTTCAACTCTAAGAAGCTGTTAGTGAGCTTTTCACTTTCTTTTATTCCTAGGAAGACCATTTAGGATCCAAAGAACCCACACAAATATTATGTTAGTAATGGCATGTAATTTATCCTTGGCAATCAAAATGCCAAAAATAATGATACATACTTCCTTCTGTAACACGGATGATTCAGTAACTTACATTGTCCACATGTTCTGGATTTACATTTTGGTTCTTTGTATAGACTATGGACGTCTGTTCTCATTCCATGTATTCATTGGCTAAAACAACATTTGAAGAACTTAACTGCATTTCATTTTATCTGCAGGGTAAAATTTCTCTAAAATAACAGTAATTTCTTTAAAGAGCTTACATCAGATTTGGAAATATTTTTGGTTTTCTACATATGCAAAATAAAGTTCATAATTTTGTACCTGTAGCTGGCTGCAGGCACAGCAATAGTTTTGGTTCTGTACTAATAGATGACTCACAGGAGTATTAAAGTGTATATTATAGAAATAAATGTATATATACAATTAAAAATCATAGTATGAGAAAGTATTTCATGATTGTAAGGTTTTTTACAGTAACCTTTGAGATATAGTAGTCCAGTACGTGAAGCAAAAAAAAAAGTATTTCCCATAATTATATCAATTACTACATGGTATGAAATGCTACCTTTTTCACTTAAAGTGAGGACAACACAAAACCACAATAAACAGCATACCAAAAGATATTTTAAAAAATGTGTTTATTTTTACCATACAGCTAAAAGGGATATGTTAACATTAGAGGAAGTTACCACATACCAAAACAAATAAGAGAGCTTAACAAGAATGAAATTTTCCTTTTAGCAGTTGTCATTGGTAAACCACAAAAGTAATTCTGATTCAGATATATTTTTTTCCATAATGGAACCAAGGCCTTTTTTACAATACTTAGAAAACTTCATCACTGATATAAATCCTTTGATTTGAAACACAATGGGAATAAATTGATATATTTACACACATATGACTTACTGTAATAATTTTGAGATATATAACCATTAGAATAAAAATACAGAAACACTGGTCCCAGAAATAGTTTGAAGAAACATATTCTGTGGTAAATAACCCATTTGATTTTTCTTTTGTAGTGCAAGACGTATGCCTGTGTTTTAGAAAGTCATCTTATGGGACTTACAATTGACTTCAGCATGGGCTTTGTCTGCTTTGATGCTGCCACAAAGGTAAAGTTCTAAGACTTGCTTCCATCATGTTGTTATTATTATTCCTAGTTATTTCTTGTATTTTAGGATAAGTAGCACATCCTTAAAATGAACTTCTTTCTTTATATCACAAGAGATCGTCTCTCGTCACATCTCCTGGGCTTTAGTTTAAACTGGGAGGTGATTTTTAAATGATGTGAGAAATTGTATTTTTACATGCTTGTTATTGAAAAGTCAATACCAATGTCAATTTTAAACAAGCATCAAGTCTTCATTCTTTAATTTTCACAGCAAAGTCCAGACTGATTCCATTTGTTATTTCTTTCAATGGTAAATCCTTGGTTTTGAGAGGAAATAATCCTTTTGGTTAAGAATATATCTTAGAAGATATGAGAAGATCCTGCCTTTCTATTCTACTGTTTCCTGGGTGGGAGTGTATGTTATTGCAGCAATTCCCATTTTCTATAGTAGGTATTTTTGATGTGTTGTCTGTAAAAGAAGAAATCAGCCATGGTCTGTATGTCTCATGTTTTTCCCATCAGCCTTAAAAAAGCTCAGTACAACTGATCAAATGCTGAGACATCACAAATAAACTGTAGTATTACCTAGAAGGGTTGGAACAGATGATCCCCAAGGGCCCTTCCAACCATCATTCTATGATACAATCATGGAATAGTTTGCTATATCAAGTGAATAATATGGTGTTTATATTAATGCAAGTCCAGATCTCACCAAAATCATCTAGAGCCAATGTATTTTTGAGTTTGCACTAATTGCTAACAAGTACTACAATGTAAGCAGGCTTTATTGCTACTTCTTCATGCTGCTATTGTGGGAGAATGTGAAATATTTTCTTTGAGTTCCAGTTCTCTCCAATACCTGTTTTCCTTTGAGATGGTGCAACATTGCCACCAGCAATGGCTGAGTAAATTGCCATTTATTCCACAGAATATGCTCCTATCTTCTACCTTAACCCTTCCCTCTGCATTACTCGACTAATCAGAAACCTTTATTCTTCCCACTCCATTCTACAGTTTGTTTGCACAAGGTGTGGTAAATTTGAGATTCAAATATTTGTCTATACCTATTTCTTTTTGTTAACCAAATAGTATCGTGTCATTTATCAGACTGTCATTTCTAGGGGGCATTACACACGAAATCAGAGCAATGGAAATAAAATGCTGTGACTCAAAAAAAAAAGAAAAAAAGCAAAACCAAAGTATAGCTTTCCTCCACCCTCTAATATAATAGGAATGATATTTTACAAAGGTAATTTCATTTCATTCAAAGCTCTTGAACATCATCTCTGCTTCTCAAAAGATATCAGATTCTCTCAAAGCCATTATCTGAAATACATGCATACACCAAATTTCAGATAGCAAAACATAACTGTCTTCATACATGTTGCCATGGATGAAGAGTGTGGTATGGCACCCTTTTGCTATGTCCTTAGGACATGTGCAGCAAATTTTCAGATATAGGGAAAAAAGCTCCAGTAGAGATATAACTTCACAGTCTTGCTTTCTCAAATAACTCATTGAGCCTTTCAGTTGCACAAAAAAATTCTGGAGACATCACGTTGGTGAACAATATTATAATAAAACAGATTCCTTTTTATCCTCACAAATAGATTTTTTTTTTTTTTTCATGGAAAAGAGCAGAAAAATATTTCAGGTATTTAAATTGACTACTGAAACACTAAGACATTTTTCAGCATTGCCTGCAGATACGCATTCAGCTCTTCTTTTCCTGCTGCCCTATGTTCCGTACCAAGTCACATCAGAGGTACTAGAAATACCAGATAAATTCCAACATTAGAGCAACTACAGCAAATTTCAATCCAGTAGAGTCTTGAATGGATATATTGTGAACCTATTCAAATAAAACCACATGCAGCAAATGCACAATGCAAGATCACTGGCATGAATCTTTGATGATTTGGTGATAACCGGAAGAAACCCAAAAAGGATTTTTCCATCTTCCAGGTCTCCGTACCTTTAGAAGGCCCATAAAGCACTGTAATTTTTTCGTCTCTACTTTATCTGTAAAGCTGTTCCTTATGGGATGGAATCTATCCTCAACATCCAGAAATTCTGAAATTTTAATCCAAGCATTAACTACACTGAGGATCTTGAAAGAGGTGAAAGAGGACATGTTAGCAAGATCTAGAAGAGATTTCATCAAAGTGTGAAAGAGTAGCAAATGTGTGAAGGGATTTCCTTTGGGAAGGGATATGTTTCATAACATTATGTGGCCAGAATAGACAAGTGTAGAATTCCTCATGAACTGGTAGAAAGTCATTTTTTATTGTAGTCAATATGCTGGAGTTGTATCTAGAGAAACTGCAGTACATTTTACATCATCTGCAGCTGATACACTGTGTTGCTTCTTTTCCTTTTATCCTGCCAGTCTTGCAGTGGTTATCGCCCTGCAAAACTATTATGTTTGTTTATTAAAATAAAATGTAGCACCATGGAGAAAAGGGACAACATGTTTTGTTAAATAATCAGGCATTAGGTAGTGTAAGATTATAAGGATGGCTCTAACCATTAGCAGGGTAACAATAGTGCAGAACTTCTTGCCAAGTGACTGGTATGGTTGAAATAAACAAAGCAGCCATAGGATGCAAACATGCATCAGTCTGCCCTGTGTCAATCACATCTTAGAGAGAACCTGAACAGGTAAACCATGGCCTATTTACCGTTATTTTATGGAAAGGTAGCTGTTGCCATTCTCTCTGCCAAAAATTTATTGAGATATCTTCAGCCAGCTATAGTTTATCATTTAGAGCATTTAGTGTGTTTCTTTATAACAAACCATTGTGATTTCCTGAAAGGAGAATTAACAGATTTTAAGACTCCCTAGTAAAATCAGTTCTTCCAGCACTTCAGCACATAATTGTTTGCAAGCTGCTAAATGTAATTATGTACAAAGAATTTCACTCCTTGCACACTAAAAGTAGTAACATGTGTAATTGTGGTTTTGCTTTCTGTGGCACTGTCTAGAGACAAAGTTCCAGTTCTAGATGTCATCATTTTCTTGCTACCGATATATATTTTAAAGGAGGGCTGCAACATATAGGCCAAGCAGACACTGGCAAATGTTTGAGTGTGATAAGTTTCTGTCATGGAGTCCTTCATTTGTAGTAGTGTTATATCAGGAGAGAAAAGGCCATCTGCTTCTAGTGTATAGAGTACATGGGAAGTTAAATTTGGTCATTAGTGAGTGTCCTACAGAATTTATTCCACTGGGATCTTCTTCAAAAAATGCCCACCAGCTTTGATGCAACTTCATTTGCATTATTTGTAATGCAAGCTGTCAAATAACAGCCTCTTACTGAACTTCTGTCGTTTGTCCTGGCTGGTATCCTACTACAAGTGAATTTAATTTTTCTTTAGGAATGCAGTTGGGATATTCTTTATCTGGGCTGGCTAATAAACTTCTCCAGATTCTGTTTAGTTATTCCTTGCACTACAGGTTGTCTTAGTATACATCATTTACTCCAGACATACTTTTCTTTTGAGATATTTTAGATGCTAAGTGTTATTATTTATAAAAAAAAAAAAAAAAAAAAAAAGAAAATTCTTAAAGGATGCAAAAATTCTGTAGCACGTCTTAGAATTTGTAAACAAAATTTTACCCTAGGTCATTTTTGAAGCATTGTATATCAGTGTTGATTGGGGAAAACATTTTTCTGAGGTCCTGAATAATTACAGCACATCAATTCAGATCCTACATTTGTCTAACATTGGCTAGTATAGAGATGTAAATATTTTAATGAGCAAATAAAACTATTTTATGAGTGATTTGTTTGATATGGACATACACAGATATTATGATAAGCATTTTTAAGTAACACCTTGCACGCAGTGTAGCCACCTTCAGAATTAAGAATGGAGACTGACAGAATAAAAAGCAAAACAAGGCATGTTACAAGGCTCACCTCAAGGTGGAGATTTAAGAGTGTAACACTTGTGAACAAATATTTATTTAGCAATTGAAATGCTGAACAAATAGCTACTATAACAGTAATATAAGCATTCAAGCATTGTTTGTATAGTCTTATACACTGCCAGAAACAAGTTCTGGTAGGTCATCCATTAGTGCTAAACAAATAAACTGTAGTCTTTTAGCATTCAATGCAACTTCAGTAATGGACAAGAAGAGTTCTTTTATTAGAGTTGACATCCTTGTTTTTTTCCTTTGTCTCATTTTTGTTCTTTACCCTCTGTGTCCTCCCCTGTCTCTCCATTTACAGTTACAAAGCCACAGGGGTTGACAAAGGAAATTGCCTTGGACCATAATTCCTTTGTAGTAAGATACTCTCCAGAGACTGGTAACACAGGAGAATTGGGGATGAACAAAATCTTAATCATACTCAGATCCCTACTCTGCTATCAGTATGGACAAAATCTCACTTTGCAAGCATACAATCTTTCCCAGTTAGGCTGGGAAACAACAAACAGCCAAATCAAGGTGTATCCCAGGTGTCAGAAGACCTAATTACTTTTAATCTTCAAATAAGGATCTGCAAGGTATCTGCTCTTGATTTATTTTGACTTTTAGAAATATCACTTCCTTTACTCAGATGAGAAACCACATTAGGTTGTAAGGTGTCCATTAAAATTTAGCATAATTCTGTAATACGTATAGTATAAAATTTTCTCTAAAAAGCCAAACAGAAGACTGATTTAATCAGCCAGAGTATTAAAAAAAAACAAAAACCACAAAACCAAAAAAACCAAAACAACAAAAAAACCCATTGTTGGAAAAATACAGCTGTAGCTTTTTGAAGATGTGATAGAAAAGACAACAAAGGAATTTGCTGAAACTAATATTTGAAAAGTGGTCTCTGACGCCCTTTCCTTAATGAAGAGGGTTTCTTTATTTACTCCACCATTTACAGGGAGTCTGAGATGTAGAAGTCTAATCATGATAAAACACTGACAGACTTTCAGGTTTTTTCAGCTGTCACCGATGGACAAGTCCAAAAGTTGTTTAAAGAATCACTGATGAAGATATTAGGAAAAGGTGACTTTAATATAGGTTTATGAAAGAGTGACTTTGATGACAAGGTTCACTCTATTATTATGTGGAAGGGATGTATAAGACTTGGCATTTGATTTAAATGAGTTAGATAGGGATCAGAGGACATTATTTATCCAGGGGAAGGGGAGATTGCAAAAGGATCAGGTTTGAGTGATTTGCACAGAGACACCAGGAAAGAATGAGGAAGGCCCTCCTGCTGAGTCATAAGGTGCAAAGTAGACCCACTTGCTTTCTACCGTCTTCATAAAGAGGAGTCTGGGTGCATCTGGATCCACTCTGAATCCCAAACTTGGTCAATAGTTTACAACTAAAGGATTTAACTGTAGGGATTTCAGTGTAGTGCTTTAGCATACAATTAGGGGTCTGCTGTGATTCAGAACAGAAAAAAAAATGATGTTGATTGAAGAGGTAAGGAATCACAAAATTGGATTATATGATTTTCTACCAATAGCTAAGCAATCAATAATAAGCAATTTGCTATAATCAAGTACAGCAGTTCAATTAAATAAAGTTTCTAATCTAAACTGCATGTGTACATACACACACACAGATACAGAGATTAATCTATGTTAAGATCTTAAATTTTCGTACCTAGTGTTCATCAAACTGCACAAAATTGCAATGAAGGATATACTGCAAATTCATCTCTGAGATGCAAGTGTAGTAAATTACTACAATTTGTTCTACTTGCAGCAAAATGAGAAGTAGCAGACTACTTATTCTTTTCCATCGGATACACCAAATTCCTTCATGAAAGGAAGGAATCACATCTTGGTGTGACCCTGAAGAGCCCCAAAGGGCCTCATTTCAGGATCAGTATTTATAGGATTATGAGATGATTGACTTTGGTCATTATTTTTCCATGGAGACAATAATTTGGGTCAGATGATCCTTAGCAACTTTCAGAATGGTCTTGTACTCTGTGCAGGAGGGGGTCTCAGGTAAATTTTGCAAACCACAGAGTTCTGGATATGGTTAGGGAGTGCCTTATCACCCCAAATCACTATTTGCACTAGGAAAAGAAGGTAACTAGTTGTTTCAAGTCACTGCTCCTGTAGGCATGATCAGAAAGTGCTGTATTGCCTCACCCTACTGCACTTGATATGGAAACAAGACCAATGTTGGACCCACTGCACTTGTAACAAAAGCAAGGATGGTGGTGGCTGGTGTTGACATCACAATGTGGCTCAGTGAGCAAGGAGTTTGCAGCATAACATCCGCTCATGCAGCTTGACATTAGCAAGCCAGACTTCTTTTCCTAGTAAAAGATAAAAAAAAAAAAAAAGATAAAACTGTGTGATTCAGGTCAATGGACAATACAGAGAAAACCTGTATTTGTTGATGTGCACTGGCAGGTGAAATGATGCTATTGCAGAATGTGGTCCAAACACTATCTCACAAGTTCATTAAGTGTAAATTGTCTTTTTGCAAGGATAGAATTGGTTCACAGTGTGTAATACAATATGGAAGAGCCAAGACTTTTTAATAATAAATTGAAAGTAGTTAGTCATTGAAGCCATAGGACACAAATTAATTCTGTTCTGGCAAGAAACTCTCACATTGACAAAATAGAACATTTCTTTCCTCATGCCAGTGTAAATTGGCCTGCATATCTTTGCTAAGTCATCTATCTATCACAAAGCTATAGACTAGTCAGACACTCACATTTCTATACATTTATCTTAGAGTGTGGTAAGTAAAATTACAGAAACACCTATTTATTCTGTTTGTTAGGTAACCCAGTCTCTGTTCAGGTTAATTAAAGCTCCTTGAGACAAAGCAAGGAGTGAGCTCTTCTGACCATACCCTAAAATAAAGTAATTATGAGGCATTCGCACTTCTCTGAAGCAAATATATGGATGGGAAGTGATTTTGTTTGATTACATCTCATAAAAATTGTATGTAGCTTAGTCCAGGATTCTGAAATAATACAAATGAGTAGCAAACTGACACATGATATGAATGTGAAAAGATTTTTTAAGGTATCTTGCAGAATATGTCTTCTAGATTTAACATTAGTAATAAGAATAGAAGCCATGTAGTTTTCTTAATTTGTGTGACTGTGGAGAATATCGGCAAAGTATTACAGGTACTGAAGTCAATAGTTTTTCTTCCGTGTGTCATTTATGTATTGCATTTATGTCCTGTCTATAAATTAAAAATATGCAGGCAGAGAGCATCCTTGGGTAATTATAGCGAAATGGCACTAGCAGAAGATAATAGACAGTAATTTGGTTACAAAGACTAGAACAAATGAGTCCTAGATGATTACTTATAAATAAAATATTTCTCATTAAAAATATTGGTGAAGAATCTTAGTCCCAAGTATGTCAGAGGAAAAAAATCCTATTAATTTCAGTGAAGACAGGATTTTGCTTGTTGATGATTTCTTATTACAATAATTTAATAGCATCTCAAGAGAAGTCTTAAATCATATTTGTAAGCTTGTCTGCACTGTTTGTTTGAATTGCATTCTGGTATTCTTTGAAGTTAATTTTATTTATTTATGTGTGTTCACACTTTATACACAGTGTTTAATAGTATCTGTGAAGTATGCTGTTGAACTGTCAGCTCCAGAAATTTATTTTGATATCCTGATGAAAAAAGTGCAGTCTCTTTCTGAGCTTAGTCCCCAGAAGGACTTTGTCCCCTCCACCCTATACATCTGATTTTGCAGTGTAGTTAAGTAAGAACCATTGGGAAGGCTCTCCAAGAGTGTTCTTGAATCATGCCTGTGGTTTGGTGTTACCGTCATTCTCTTTCCTCTGAGTGGAAAGAAGCAATTGGCAAAATTACATGGAAAATGCTGAAGAATCTGTAAATCTTTCATCTTCACTTGAACTTAATCTGATTGGGAACAAGGACAGGTATACTGGGACTTTCCTTCCCATCTTAAGGGTCCTTGTTACTACTACACCCCTCACCTAAGATCCCTATAGTTCTTATAGTTCTAGAAGAGAGAACTGTAGTTCTTTGCTGTGATTGTTCTTCTGATGAAATAAAAAGACCATCAGTGCCCTTTACATTTCTCATCTAAGAAATTGCATGCGTAAGTAACTTTGTTGTTCCTACAGAAAGACAATGGTCTTGATCTTCTGACAAGATCTGTTGAGTTATACAGGCCTGTAAAAAAAAAAAAAGTTTACAACATATCTAGGAAGTATGGCCACCTGAATAGTATACTGGCTTGTTTGGGCTTGTTTGTTTTTTTAACTCACTACAGGACATAAGTAAACATCATTGATCACACAAAGTGACAGGCATTGCACAGATGTAGAGACAAGGGATGCCATTCTATTTTCTGTAGCTTAGATTGGTGAGCTCAGGAGGAATGCATTTAAAACAAATAGGCTATGGTTTCACATAAATTGTCAAATTCTTCTGGTTTATCTGAAACTGAATGTTCTTAACTGTTTATGGTAGATGGGGGCTCTCCTGTCTTATACACACAGGGAATGAAAGTAGTTCTGAGATTAGAATTTTGTTATCTAGAAAGGGCAAATATTGAGAGAATGTTAGGGAAAATAATTATAAGGCTTTATGTACTGTACGTAGTTAAGATACTGTTCTTTTGAGTGTTTTCTTTTTCAATTTACTAAGACAAACACAACTAACTTCATTTAGTTTGCAGGTTGCACGTTAGAGGTTTTTAACATACAGAGATCAACACATCCTGAAAAAGAGAGTCCTAAAGTGATTTAGGACACCTAAACATCTTTACCTCCCTCATATCCTGTTTAATATCAAGTCAATACTAAATCATTCAGAGACATAGACAAAGGGCAGATGGAAGTGTCATCCTACACTACTGAGTTTTACTTTTCATTTACAAACCCCTAGAAAAGAAAGTCAAACAGCACCTCTTACCTTAGGTTTCTGTGTTGTACAATTCTTGTGAAATTTACATCTTCTCAAAGTAACACCATAATGTTAGTAAGGACTACTGAAATCACAAGGAAGTATAGTAGTGCTTCAGAATATCTGGAGGGTGGAGAGGGGGGGATATCTTTAAATGAGTCTGAAAGCACAATAAAACAGTTCTTTTCCACTGTTAAGCAAAGTAGATTAGATATTTTTTTTTCCTACATAAATCCACATTAGACATATAAAAAAATGCTTTTCTAGCAAGCTGTAAATTTTATTAATTGTATGATTATTCTCTAGAACACTGTCTTTTTTTTTTTCAACAAGACACATTGTAATTTGTAATAAAATTACTTGAAAGGCCACTGGTATGCTTAGAATTAATAATCTGCTGAAATTCCTGACGAGTGCTCTCATAAGTAAACTCAAAATAGATTCTCATTACAAGTTTTCCTTTTGTTATTTTGTAATTAAAAAAGATAAATTTTCTTTTAATATTATATGTCCTTTATCTTAATACAACTATATATTTAATGCTGAAGAAAAAGAAAGGACTTCTATAACAGGTTATCACTTCAGATGGAGTAGAGAATCCAGAGATCATCAGTGGGAAAAATAGTTGATTGTTTGAATGTAATTTTTTTTTTAATCATGTTTAAATATGGGTGGAGGAATTTTACAGTAAATTTCACAAATGTTATCTGACTAATTTGAATCAGACATTGCCAAAGTCTAATATATTGATATGATAAAAGACACATCAGACCACATAAAACTAAATTGATTCGATTATGTGTCATAGAAGGGTTAAAAATTCCCTTTGGAGGATATCAGCTGTTTCTAATACAATTTTCAATTATAACTACACTGATTCACATGTGTATCCTTTTTTATGTTTCTTTTTTTTTTTTTTTCCTCTAGGCTGTACTTTGGAGGTACAAGTTTTCCCAGCTCAAAGGTTCTTCAGATGATGGGAAGAGCAAAATCAAATTTTTGTTCCAAAACCAAGACACTAAACAAATTGAAGCAAAGGTAAAAACAATACATTATTTTATAAAATCAATGTCCTTTAAAACAGTTATCAAATCAGCTAGGAGAATGGAGGAGTAAATTAAACCAAATTACTTAGAAATTTTAGAGTATTCAACAGAGTTGTAAAATGCAAAGAAAACCAAAGAAGTTCCAGAAAAACAAAACTGAATCAATTGCTTGGTTTTTTGCTACTTCAAATTCTTCAGAAAGGTGTAATTACATTAAATAACAGTAAAAACCAGGACTCATTATATATTATTTCAGGTACATGTGCCATCTCTCTGTATCATTTTGATAGAGGTGGCTGACAATTTTAGTGCCTTTTTTTGTACTCTGTATCTATGTCATGAAAAAAATATATCCTTAAGCCAACCTGGGCACAAATCCAAGCAAAGTTCTAAAATCTGGTAGGTTTTTTGCTTAGGACAAAAAAGTGCATTAAATAAAGATTCCTTTACAAGAATGAAGCTTTATGTTTGTGTCTAGTTCAAAATCAGAAAATTTATGTTTTCAAATGCGCTTTTAATTCAAGAGTTCATCTATAAAAGTGGCAAACCTGAGAGAAATATGCTTAGTTTGGTTGAAGTCTTTTGAGAACAGGGGATTTATTGTGCCAGTGTGTGTGAGAAGTCCTCTCCATGATCTTTGATAACTGGAATTGCCTTAAATTCTGAATTGAAGTTTTTTTCGTCTAGAATCCCAGTTTTTGCTTAAACCTTAAGACTGTCTCCTTGGCTACCTTTAAGTCTTGGTTTTGAAGCATTTGAAACATTTGCTATAGATTTGTTCCTGAGAGTGTCAGAGAGAAAATTGATCAGTGAATATTATAACAATTCTGTTCTTGAGCAAAAAGAAAATGGTTAAATGAATTGTTGTCTAAACGAGCCAAATATACACAACATGCTAAAGTATGTAAAGAAAAAAAAAGGTATTTCACAGGGGCAATTGTGAGTTTAAGTGCAAATAACTCCATTAAGCAGCTAGTTTTTCTTCCTACATGTCTCTATGTTTAGTATTAATTATTTTCTACCAAACAGCTATTTGCCTAATTTTTGCATGTTGTATTTAATACAATGAAGATATATAAAAGGTCTCATTAAATCAACAGGAATGAAATGTGGTGGATTGTGGCTTTTAATACCTTCATGTTCTGCTACATCTCAAAGAAAAATATTTTCCTCTCATTTCCTTCAGAAATCGTTTCAATAGTACATAATTTATTTTAATCTCTAATAAGAAATATTAGGAAAACAATGTAATGTCATGAAGATAATTTTCTCCTAAGCAAAAAATTGGAAACTTTTAACATGTTCTTAGGTACAACTGAAGGATGAAACTCATTATTGTTTCTAATATCTGTCTTCTATTGCCATTATATTAACACATGATTTTAGGACTAAAAGAATTTCATAGGAGTCCAAGAATAGGGCAACCTTCCTTCCTTCCTCCTTAGGTATGTGATTTATTCATGAATTTGACAGGGCTAGGTTAATGGTTGGACTTTGTGATCCTAAAGGTATTAAAAAAAAAATAAATTCTATGATATAAATTCTATAATTCCTTCCTATAAAAATATGAAATATCTAAATCCAAATGCTTCCTGCCTTGCCCCATTTACAATGCTGCACACTTTGTGTATCTCATGCTTAGCCAGATGTGTGTGATTACAGCATGTGTCTGTGCCATAATGTAATGTAGCTTTAGAACACTTACTCATTATCTAGAAAATTAAAATTGTCAGAGTGCTTAGCTGTTTAATTTTGATCCAAAATTTAGATAATTTTTTTATTATTGTAGAAATACATCCAGACCTCTAGATGGACAGTGCTTGGAAAAAAAACCCAAATTATGCATGAGCATTCTAAATTTGATCCATACTATCTTGATACTTGTCCAGAAGTTCCTCTTTGTTCTGGTGAAATACACAGAGATATCACTGCTTATGTTAGAAGAATCTAGAGAAAAATACTTCTTGAGAAAGAAATGCAGAACCACATCAATTCCTCAGCCATCCTTTTTTGGTTTTGAAACACACTTGCCACTAGAATTTATTTTCTTTCACCAACACGGAATAACTAATATTTTTATAATGCTGACAGAATTTTTTACAATGTATTTCATGGCTGACTTAACAAATTTCAAAATGCCATGCTTTGAGACAAACAACATGTCTTATGGATTTACCTGCAGTTTATCCAGATAGACTTATTTTCTGATTGACAATAGTTGAAATTATTTAAACATTTGTGTCATTCTCTCAGATATTGTTAAATGTTGCCTTTTCTTCCTTTGAGACTTTGTACGGATGCTTTTGTTTGGCTTCTCTGTAAGTAATATTGTGTTACTCTCTAAAGATCTATAGTTCAGTGTAAAAGAAGTGTTTTCTTGTAGATTTAAGCCTTTTCAGTCTGAAAAATCTGAACAGTAATTACCATAGGTCACACCAGTGGGTTCATGGCAGGGTGCCTGGATGGAAACACCTAACTTTAAAGGTCTCTAAGGCAAGGTCTAAGTGGTTTCTGAGAAGTAAAACACTTAGGGGCAACATTAATCACCGATACCCCTTAGACATTCCAATCTGTAGGCTATTTCCCAGCTGTCACTCAGCAGCAGATATTGCACAAATTTGCACAGTCAGACAGAATTTTTCTGGCTGAGAGCTGCAAAATAGAGCTGTCGGCATGGCAGAACACAGAGCCTACATGTCCCTCTCCTTTGTTCTTACTGAGTTCTTGGGACTGGATTGAAACAAGCAAGCACAGAAGGGCAAAGTCTTCTTGTCTGTGAGACAGAAGGGGATTCACCTTCCCATCTCTTTATCTATTTGTCTACCTATAGCTAATAATCAATTAGTGTCTTTCCAGTATCTCAGCAGCGTCTCAGGACTGTAGTAAACTCACTGTGGTCTCACTGTGGTCTTCAATTTTACCCAGCTATGTGTTGGGACACTGCAATAGAAACTGCTTTATATTTTTCTGGCAAAAATTAAGAGTATCTTAAATCTATCAGAAGTCCTGTTTCACCAAATATATAATTCTAAACATAGCAGTATTTAATACATGTAAAATCAGCATCACTGCTGTTTTTCTTACTACATGAAATTTCTGTTTGAATTTTGTAAGTAAGCACACCAATGAACAATTTCTGTGAACTGAGAGTTTCTGTGCCTTGTAAAATAATATGTCTAACTGAAATGCCACACTTTGGTCTGTGCCTTTCTTAACTTGCAACATTTTTTTTTCTATAATTCTATGATTCACAGCACAACAATTTTGTCAGAAGAAGTCAGGCAAGGTCATGCAGCTGTGCTGCATCAGATTAGCTTTTGCTGACAGACTAGTTGAACCCCTAAACTGAGTGTTATAAAACTGAAGTGAATGCAAAAAATCAACATATCAAGATGAAGATCCAGTCAATTGTCTTTGCCTATTTGAATATTTACTATTTGCCTATTTGTTTAGTCTGGAGAAGAGGAGGCTCAGGGGAGACCTCATCGCTCTCAACAACTCCCTGAAAGGAGGCTGGAGCCAGGGGGGGGTTGGGCTCTTTTCCCAGGCAACTTTCAACAAGACAAGAGGGCATGGTCTCAAGTTGTGCCAGGGGAGGTTTAGGTTAGATATTAGAAAGAATTTCTTTATGGAGAGGGTGATCAGACATTGGTGGTTGTGGATTAAGGATTGGACTTGATGATCTCAGAGGTCCTTTCCAACCTGGATGATTCTGTGATTCTGTGTGATTCTGTGAGTATGGAGAACAGAAGAGGGCAGAAATATGGTATCAGCAAAGGAAGAAGTGTAACTTTAAGTATTTTGCATTCATATTTATTAATCATGTAATCACAGAATGGTTTGAAGAGATGATTGTGGTCCAGAGTAACATATTTTTTTTTTTCTTTTGATCCACAAGAACAAAGTCCAACCATAAAGGGTTGGGTGCAAGCATAACTTTTATTTGACAATTGGCACAAGCAAAATAATAGAACCCCATGAAGGTATGGGGAATATGTTGCCAGGCAAAAGACGGAGAAAGGAAAAGGAGAAGATACAAGAAAGAGAGAGAGAGAGAAAGAAATGGGAGAGAAAAGAGTAAGAAAGGGGGAAAGAAAGAAGTAGAGAGAGAGAATCAGTCACCACTACGGGTCCAGCTGTCCTGCAGTACTTCAGTATGGTGCTCTGATCCTGGACAGGGCCTGATGAAGATGGTGATGGGTCAGGATGATGATGCAACCACAGAATGGACATCCATATATATCCCTCAATTCTTTTGTTCACAAGGGGAGCTGTCGGTCAGCTGCTGCAGAAGCCAGGTTCATTAACATCAGTACAATCAAGGTGTTTCTCCACCCTAGCCAGAGCCATTGAAGACACTCACCTGGAGGGGGCTTTCAGCCTTTGATGCTGGCCCTTCAGGAAAGGGTGAAGTCTCCACCCAACCATTAGTTCTGATCTCCTTCCAGGAGTCACTCCCTGTCCTGCTCCGGCCAAGTTCATCAGCATGAGTACAATCAAGGTGTCTCCCCCCAGCCTAGCCAGGGCTATTCACTTTAAAACTGTCTTTTGAGGCAAGGAAAATCCCAGTCAGCGAGATCATCAGTGGAATCTCACAGAGACTGTAAAGATCCTATAGTTCCAACCTTTCTGCCATGGGTAGGGACACCTCCCACTTGGCAGGGTTGCTGAAAGCCCCTTCCAGCCTGGCCTTGAGCACTTCCAGTGAGGGGGCAGACACAGCTTCCCTGGGAAACCAGTGTCTCACCACCCTTAGGGTGAAGAATTTCTTCCTAATATATAAGCTAAATCTACCCTCTTCCAGCATCCCTTGTCTTGTCACTAGATGTTCTTCTAAAAAGTCCATCCCTAGCTTTCCTGTAGCCCCCTTCAGGCACTGGAAGGCTGCTAGGTCTCCCCAGAGTTTTCTCTTCTTCAGGCTGAACAACCTCAACTCTTTCAGCCTGTCTTCAAAAGAGAGGTGCTCCTCTTATCTCTGTGGTCTTCCTCTGGACTCTCTCCCAGCAGCTCCCTGTCCTCTTACTGGAGGTGGGGGTCTCACCAGAGTGGAGCAGAGGGTGAGAATCACCTCCCTTGAACTTCTGGCCACGTTTCTTTTGATGCAACCCAGGACACGTTTGGCTTTCTGGGCTGCAAGTGCCCACTGCTGGCTCATATTGAGCAACACCCCAAGTGCTTTTCCACAGAGCTGTTAATCCACTGTCCACCCAGCCTGTCTTTGTGCTTGGACCCAGGAACAGGACCTTGCATTTGGCCTTACTGAACTTCATGAAGTTGTCATGGGCCCACTTTCAAGCCTGTTAATGTCCCTCTTAATATTATTACCTTAATAGTAAGTAATGAAAATTGATTTGTACTTGAAATTAACTTGTATAGAAATCCAATTAAAAAATAAGACAAATAGGCTGTGTAACTGCTGTAATGTGAACAAAATGCTCTTTCAAGTATTGCAAGGTGTCCTGATGGATGCTTGCGCCTTTTTCAAGACTGACATTTCTGTTCATTTCAAGTACATTCTCTGAAATGTAATTTTAAATTAATCCTTATTCTTAGCCTTGAGGTTTTTTCCATCAGTTTCACTGTGTTCTTCATGTTATAGATATAATCTTCAAATAGGTTTTAGGTATACATCCTTAGGATTTTTACTGAATGAATGCTCGATTACAGTGACAGCAGTCTGAGTTCAGATTTCTGATCTGTGTAGGTTTGTGTGATTCAATTTTTAGTTTCCTGATGTCTGGCACAGAGATTATCTGTTTAATATCTATTTTAGATCAGAGTCTATGCTAATAGAGATAATGTAACACCACATTTGATGAAAAAACAAGTATCTTCTCACTTCAGTAGTTTATATATGGATGAAAAAGTATTTTTTCTCTAACTATATCATGAATACTTATTAACTTAAAATTGTTTGATTTTGTAGATTAATAATGTCTCGCATAGTGACAACAATTCAAGACGAGAGTAGTTTGATCAAGAGATAGCTTAGAAAGACTATTTGAAGACCAAAAGATACAGTGATATTTCTAAGAAGTAGGTTCTTACGTGAGAGTTATAGATGACAGTGGGAAAATCTGAATAACAATAAATTGTGTACTTGTACATGGACAAGTAGATGTGCCTTAAATTGTGTTTCTTTGATTTTTCGGGATTCAGATAATTTGTTTTTCCCTACTGGTAGCAATTTTAATGGCTTCAGTGCATATTCCTTCATGTTTTTTAAGGTTTTCTGGTTTGTTTGTTTGTTTGAAACTTTATCTGAATTTTATCTGGGTGGGCAATACACAATGCCCTACCTAGATGAAAGTGTATTCAGACAAGAGAATGACTGATGACAAAGTATATACAAAAACAACTAGGGATGGCTAGGTGTCCACAAAAGCTTGTGGCTTCCCCTCTGTCTGCTGGCAGTAGGGCAGACCCATGGGCAGCTAAAAGTGGAAATTCTCAGAACTGAGGGAATGTTTTGTCTGTCAGCAGCTCTGCATGAAAACTTATCTGTTTGTTAAACTTTCTTCTGATTAGGCTAATCTGTCAGATAGCTGTTGTTCCTGATAGATCATGTTCCCATCAGTCAGGCTCCTGTGAATTGCACTGCAGCCATTAATCAGCCCTTCATGTACTCATCCAATACCAGTCAGCCTGCTGTGCTTCACCTTGCTGTAATTTCCAGTTAAATACGCATGTCTACCGTGAAAAAAGAATAACATTTCATGGAAAAAAAAACCAAACAACAAGCAAAACAATCAAACAAACAAAAAAACCAAAAAACCCCAACAAACTAAAGCAAAGCAAAACAAAACAAAACAAAAACCCCCAAACATTTACTGACTTCTTAATACTCATCTTTACAGTCAAAATAATTGCTGTGTTGAGTCATTAATAATAGTAGTCCAATGGGACTTTCAGAGGCTCTTCTATTGCCTCACTAATTTTCCTGGAAGGTCCAATGAGCATTGGATCTCCTCAATCCAGTTTGTTAATGTGGCAGCAACGCCTATGATAACTGTTGGTAGTAATTCTACTAATACACTATGCAATTTCAGTGTGCAGTAGCCAAAATTATGATAGTAAGAACTTTCTGCCAGTAACATTACATAACTAAAACTATTCTTGAACAGTCATATTTATCTTAATGGGCTTATCCTGTAGAAATACAGGGGGAAATGTAGTCTTTCTACAGATAGCACATAGAGTTAATATTATGAATATTTTACTCTTCCACCAAATACTTAATCTGAAGCTTCTGATTTTTTTATTATTATTATCAGACGGACAAATAATATTATATTAATAAAAAGGAGTTAACTGAAAGGTAATCTGATTTCAGTGACTGATAGTTCTTAACCTGAAATATTTTCCATAACTCCTTATTTCCTCATTTTTGAATTTCCACAGTTTTCCTATCTATAATAATTTTTTTTTGTTTTGAAATTGCCCTTCTGCCAATGTTAAGAATGAGAATGTCTCTAAACAGATTGTTTTAAATGGACACAGATGGCAAGCTTGTGAAACTTGGCATGAACTTTATCTTCTTTGTTGAGAACTTATAGTTAGGAGAGTTTAAAGAAGCTCATGGGATGTTATAAGTTAATTTTTTAGCATGTCTGAAGAACATCTGCTCAAGTTGTACGAGAGCTAAACAGAGCTCCACCCATTCAGGGCATCACTGGACACTCTGCACATGCAGTTCTCTGTTTCCAGGCAGTTCATCCTCACACATGAGAGATTTATGAACTTCTTCATGAACTACCTGAAGCAATATCTTCCAGGGAATCTGAAGAGTCATAAAACTGCAGGTTGATGTCATTTTGAAAGACTGAGCAATCTTTTTTGAATTTACAACATTATCAGTATTCTTCTAAACAAAAAAAAATCCCAAACCCCTTAATGCTACATAGTATCAAAATACCAGTGCTGGACAAAAAGACAAATAGAATATACCACATATCTCTGTATAGGCAGACAATTGAAGCAGAAGGCAAATTTGTACCACTCTCCCTACACTTACAGGTATTCAAATATCTCAATATTTGCTTTCAAGTAAAACAGATGTTTATGGGTTAAATGCCAACACCAAAAACACATAATGAAGATAACCTAAAAAAATTGATCGGATAAAGTGAGACACAAAGAGGAAATTTATATATAAAAAAATATATAATTTTGATTTATTTCCTCTGTAGTGGTGTCTACAAAAGTCACAGCTGGTCAAATGACATTTTGAGGAACAGTAAACAACTGTAAATTAAAGTAGAAAAAGAAGAACTCTGTGTAATGTTGCTAGTAAGTTTAAAATATGGAGTCTGTTCCGTTTTATAGGTCTAAAACCAGTAACCCTCTCACTGAAAACATGTCCAGAATATCACTGGGTGATAGTAGCATTTTTTGAAAATTTGTTTGGTTTGGATGTTGTTTTTGTTGCTGTTTGGTTGGTTTGGTTTTGTGGAGAGTTTCTTTGCTTTTGTTTGGTTAGTTGTTTTTTTGTTTGTTTGTTTTTATTATTTTCTGGTGGAAGAATCAGCACAGGTAAGATAGTAACTACCATTATGTGATGACATGGTGAACAAATATAAGATATGTAAGACTCAGCATTAATGATCTTTGTGGGTACACTGGGTACACATTAGCTGCCCAGAGATGTGTAGACTGTTATGGTGCAGTCACTCCATTTATTTTTATATTAACCTGCAAAATTGCCAGATTTCCATTAACCTGAGAGAAAAAGGAAAGAAAAAATAAATAATGTACTGTCATTGTCTCTATGGGGGCACTTAAATTCACCGTAGCCTCAAAACAATTATTTACAGAATCAGTATAGCTCAATGTCTAAGTCTCTGTGATGGAGACTTGTCAGCCACATTAGCAGAATTGCATCAAACTATTAAGATTGCATCAAACTACTTGAAGAATGGTTCATTCCTGGGTATATGTTTGTGAGCTGTTCTTTTGTTTCATGTTTAATCTTATTGTTTTCACTTCCAGGAGCTGGAGTTTTCCAACCTGTTTGCAGTTCTTCACTGTATCCACTCATTCTTCGCAGCCAAAGTGGCTTGTTTGGACCCTTTGTATGTAGGCAGTCAAGCCACAGCTTCTTCTGCTCCCACAACTTCTGGTACTGGCAAATTAAAGTATGCTACTTGACATCTCACATTACAGCACTGCCACGTAACAGCAAGACATAATGATGTATAAATATTCATATGATGTAGACCTTTGGTGAACCATGTCCATGGAAACCAATCCTGGAGGCAAGAAGACATCTTGCAGTATCAGCAGATAAATGGTCACGTGGGATCCCAAATTCATCTCTGTTCTGCAAGACATCAGTAAATAATTCTAGTTGAAGCCCCAGAATAGGATGGATATGCTTTTAGTATGATCTGTTTGTACTTACATAGTGCTTTAAGCAACACTGGAATCAAAGGAATAAATGATGAAGCACTTCAGTATTTAATAAAATTTTCAAATTGCTGTAATACACAAATAGAATTGTCATTTTCCTGTTTTCAGATGGTTTTTATGACAATATGCTGAACTCTCAGTATGAATTTAACAACCTATCATTAAATTATAAATTACATAAGAGAAAGCAACAAGCATATAGTAACTGGTGACAAGGAGATAAGCATGAAAAGATATTTGTGTAAGAATCTCCTCAGATAAGAAAGCACTTTAAGCACTGTTGTAAATCCATAATAATGTCCATACATAGAGTCATGCTACTTTTTCTATTTTGTTCTTTTGGTCCAATAGTAACAAAATAAAGAGATAGTCATATCAGACTGATACAATTAAAAAAAAACAAAACAAAAAAACCCACAGAAAGTAAAACATTTTTCCATGAGTAAGTCCCTGTTCTTCAGGTAAAAATAATATCATATGAATTTATTTTTAATTTTAATTACAAATTAACTGCAAGTAAGCAAAATATTATGTCTGCTATTTAATTCCTTTATATGTAGAACCTCTGTTCCACTCAGGCTCTCAACAAAATAGACATTCTATAAAATGCTTGAAAAATGAGTTCACTCTTTGAGTTCCTAATAATTTTTCATTTTTTCATTTTTTCAATTAATCATCATGTGTTTGTTTATATAAGCTATACCTCAATAATAAGGTTGCATCCTGGTCTCTGAACAGACCATAAAAGTACCACAGCTGTCCATAGGATCTTGAGTAGAGTTATGCTGGACTCGGTAGAGAAAGGTTAATGGTTGGACTCAATGATCTTAAAGGTCTTCTCCAACCAGAACGATTCTGTGATTCTGAGTTTGTTCCTGGGAGAGTACAAATCCCAGAATCCAATGCTACAACAGTCTAAGGGGTTTAACAATAGGAAGTCAGGCAGCCATCCTTGGCAAGGAAGCATATAGTGGAAAGACAAATTTGAACAGAGCCCTGACAGTGCTGAAGACAGACACCCAATATCTGTTAGTGACAGTTCTTCTCCTCTGTGCTTCTGAATCATCTCCATCCTTTTAGTGCTTTGCTGTGGCATTCAGCTATCACAGTGCTGGCATATGCTAACACCTCAGTAAATGCTCTGTGGGTGATAGCAGAATCTAAACCTTATCAGTTGTCACTTGAGTGCTTTTTGCTCAACCATTTATGTTAAGTGTACAGTTTTACCACGGAAACCAAGAGTTGTTTAAGAGATGTTTTTTAATGTGCTTAATGATCGTCACGTTTACCCAAGCCAGCAGAGAGTGTGGCATTGCAAAATGCTGGAGATTAAGGGGTTCTATAGAATGAAAGCCTTGTTCCCTAATTTTTAAAAAAATACTTCTTGTGCATAACAGAGGTAATGACATGGACTTTTGGGACTCCACCAGAGCATCCTTAGAGATCTTTGTCAGGTATTCTATTGGTAGCACTGCTCTGTCCATCAATGAAACTCTTGTAACTGGGCATTAAATACACAACATTTGAGAGACAAACATGAACCTGTATTTTTTTGTTGGTTGGTTATTGTTTGTTTTTTTTTAAAGCCCCTTTATTTAATATAGTTAAATCATTTCTTGTATTTTCACGAAGATAAAAACTGTGTTACAAGAATAGAAAATGCCCTAGCCTTGACTGCAGGTCAGCACTGGTTTGTAAATGCAGCAAGGGTTTGTGCATTGACCTCACAGAATATTCAGAGGTGAGTCTGCATCCAGGTTTGCCATTTTATAGCAAGTTGAACAGATACTCAGCCTTGAATCTGCTCACTGCAGGGGATGGGGGTTGGACTAGATGACCTTTAAAGGTCTCGTCCAACCCAAACAATTCGATGATTCTAGGAACCAAAGAGGGAAAAATTTAAACTGCATGTTATAATTAATTCTGAAATAGCAAAATATAATTTACAAACAGACAAAATGGATTTTTTTTCCATTTAAATATCTACACGAGATTCCCATTCAAAGTATAGTGAATTTTACATGGATGTGTGAAAACTCAGGCTTTATGCTGTAGCCTCTCATTTCACACACAACATACAATGAATACAAGTATTTTGTAAGACAACACAGCTCAGTGACAATGAAAAAACCCAATGATGATGAACTGTCATCTTTTGCTAAAAATCTGTAAGCAAGTTAAAGCAAATACTTTAACAAAAAAGAACAAACCAACCAATCTATAGCATAAAATGATTGTTCTCTTTATGTCGTGACATTCTTAAGTAAGTTTAATTTAAAAAATAACAAAATCCTTTAGTGTACTGTGCCTCTTGAAGTGATGTAATGTACTATACCAAAAAAAAAAAGTGAACTCTTAAGTATAACTGAATATATTTGGTTTTAATTGCTTTACTTTATTACAGAAACAGTAGATGATCTGACTTTCACAGAACTAACCATTTCCTAGGCTACAGAGTGAGCATAATTTTGTTGTGACAATCTGTGTTACAGATTTGAACGTATTATTCTGGATTGCACCAGTGAATTAATACATTTCCTACACATGTTTAAAAATACAGTTCCCGATTTTCAAAAGAGCTTTGTTTTCCAGCTCTGAAATAAAAATCAAGATATTTTTAAATGTTGGCCTTTTTTTTTTTTTTTTTTACATCAAGAAGTTTGTGGAGACAAACTAGCTGTAAGTGGTTAATTTTTTAAAATCAGTACTTTCAGATGAGAACCATGAAAACTATTGTTTTCCAAATTAGTCCTCTATTCCACAGAAATGTATTTATTTACTTTGTGCACACTGGGTTTTTCAGAACACCTCAAAGTGGACAGCTAAACACAAGTAGGTAGTTTTCAATACTGCAGCCTATTACTTTAAATGTGATCTGTTTTTTTCAATGCCTTAAGATATTCGTTACATAAAAATATTCTAGAAACCTGAAGATCTTGTGAATGTACAGTTTCTGCCCTTAGAAATTCAGCACCATTGATACTTATTGTCTAGGTAACCTCAAGTATACCCTCTGACAAAAAAGAAGGACCAGTTTTCATTTTGGTATGGCAATTCCAAAGCAACTTTCGGAAAATGCAATTTTATTAATATTAAATATTAATCCTTACAATCCTTACACTTTCCCTTTCCTTAGAGGGTCTGATCTCTGTAAAAGTGTAGTGTCTGGAAAAAAGTTTGAGCTGATTTTAAAATCTTCAACCTTGGGTAATTATGAGTCCATACTTTCGATTCTCACTTCTCACCAGTTCTGCATGATGGGAAACATGAGAGACTCACTCAAGCTCCCAGAATTTAAATGCCCTTCTTAGATGCCTACAGGAGGACTGGAGACTCTCAAAAGGGAAATAAAATGCAGGAATGTAGCTTAGGATCTCTGAAGGAGCTAGAGATGCTCCTATGTCAGTGTTTTCATTTTTTCATGAATGTGCTTTTGAAGCCATGCTCCAGGTTTCTGCCACTCACCGTGCTATTCTTTGTACCACACAGCTGTCTTTAAACGCATGAACTGAGTTTTTAGGATGAAAATAAACTATTATCACACCTATTTGAGTTCCAGGTCCTGATGGACTTTCCAGACTTTTTGGCCCTATTGAAAGGAGTCCAATCACCCTCCAAGATATTAAGAGCAAGGCTGCCAGCTCCTGGTGTCAGCTCTTTCTGTCTCTCTTGCTCATGCATGGTGGGTGCTTGAAGGACCCTAGAAAGCTGAGTTTTGCAGTGTAGCCCACTAGAGCTTAGTGCCTGAAGGGATATGTAGCAGAGGGCAAAGTGAAGCTGAAGAAGACTGATGGGTGCCCAGGGCAGGTTATTTGCACCACCTTTTCCCCTTGCCACATTGGCACTTTATTGACAGCAAGCAGGCTACCCCCTTCTGGTCAGCCCGCTTCCTGCAGCATCTTTGTCCCCATCTGTGCCAAATACACACCTGAATATTTGCTCTGAGGTCCTCAAGCACACTTCTCTGTCACCCCCTCCCCTTTGCTCAGACAGATGGGGAAGTGGTACTCAGCTATGTAACTGCTCACAACAGCCTGGGGGCTGTAGTAAAGGTTATGGCAAGGGCATCCATGTAGCACTAAGAGTGTTTGAGTCTGTGATTAACATTCAGGTTAAAGCAAATAAAGTCATATCTGAGTTTAAGTACATTCCTAACTTGGAGAGTTCTTGGGTGCAATTTTAGTGTATTCCTACTATACACATTTCTACTTTTTTGGCTGAATTTTAAGTGTAGCAGAGACAACGGTTCAAATTCTGTTGGAATCATAGTGAAAAGCATAGGAGTACCAGAATAAAAAGAAACTTCTGCTTGTATTCTGTATATTATTACAGTACATTACATAATGTATTAAAAGACATTGAACAATGTAAAACTAAATGCTTTCATTTACATAACCTGATCAGTTTTCACTATGGTGTAAATGCCTTCCACTTTCAACAACTTCTTCACGATAAGCCCAACTATATTATGGAAATCCTTTTATTATTCAGTATATACTAATATATAATGCATTGTGTGTGTGTGTATGTGTGTGTGTGTCTCTATATATTAGTATATACTAATGGAAGATATTCAGTATATATTAATGAAAGTTAAATATTAGGCACAACTATAAAACAGAAGCATAAATCCATGAAGCTTTACATTTAAAAACTTAATCTTATAATGCTATAAAAGAAAATATGTATATTAGTTGAAAAAAAATGGCTATTTTTGCAGATATGCACAATCTGGATATACAAAGATAAATTGATAAATGTTAATCAATTTACTATTTCATGCCTCCAGGAACTTTGATTTTTTTAATTATTCTATTCCCTTTAGCATATTTACAATATATGTCATAAGTTTTAATTTGTTATGGATAAAAATTACTGAAAAAAATGTAATAGAAAGTGCTATATATTTTATAAATATTCAAAATTTAAGAAAAAATTATTCAAATTATTTATTTACTTTTTAGTTATGGTTTTGTGGTTGTTTGTAATATGTATTTGTGACAAACATAAGCCACCTAGTTGTTTAAGCTCATTAATGTACCACTAATAAAATGCTATCTTCTGTTTTGTTTTTGTTATGCTTTGTTTTGTTTTGTTTCTTTTTGTAATGGAACATAACAGAAAAAAATAGTAAATAAATACTTTTTTAACTAATCTTTTGCACTTGGTCATACAGTGTATGAGTTTTATATTGTTGAAAACCAAGCCTGAGAGACCAAGACAATACGTGAAGAGCCTGGGGTGGTAAAGTTATTATTTCTCAATGTTCAACTGTTTGTTTAATAGAAATAATGACAATTCCTTACTTGTATGATCATTTCCACAAGGCAAGCCTGACTAGGATTTTGGAAACATCTGCCTCTTCCCTGGCTATGAAGTGCGCCTACAACCATATTATTTTACCACTGACATTTAATTGCCTAGTGTAGGTTGGAATGAATGTGGGCCTGATATTGGAGTGCTTGAAGGCATTTGCTGGTATAACTTTGCAATCAGACAACTTTCAAATACTGCTGTGATTACAAGAACAAAACCAACTTTGATAAATTCAATTTTGTTTGTCTTTTTTCTGACTGGGGGAAGAGAAGTTGGAAGAAGTCTGTTTTTATTTAAGTACTTTTGTACCTTTTCATCAATTTAGGGTAGGAGTTTGCAGTGCACATCTCACAGGCACATTTTGGTCCCTCTCTTATACTCCCCTTTTAGAAAAGCCATGTCAACTCCTTTGTGACAGTACTGCTGTCACCTTTCTCTTCCATCCCCTCCAAAAGCAGTCACCAGGGCCTCCTTGGACCTCAGACTGGGGTCACCTTCCTTAGTTCTCTACCCAAGTATATATCCCTTGCAACATCTTAAAGGGAAGGAAAAAAATACAAAGTTTGTTGTCATTCTAAGTGTGATGAAGACTTTGTGCTGAAAAAATCCTCAGTCCTCATTCCCAGATGTGGGTTAACAAAAGAAGTTGTTATTGCTACTGAGAGGAACAACCAGCCACCTTCCATCCAGTACTCCAGCAGGAACCCTTTTGTCTTTGCTCCTTACCTGGTGGCACTCTCTCTTGTTGGCCTGACCTTTCAGGAACTCAGCAAACTGGGTAAGGTGTTTTGTATGACACTTTTACCATGAGGATGAAAATTTTGAGTACCCCTGGTGTAGGAAAGAGCTCTTGTTGGTGGGAATGACAAAAAGGGAGTATGTTTCATTGTCCTTTGATAACATCCTGTAAATCAAAAAATAAATTTAGCTTATTACTGGAAGAAGGATTAGAAATAAATTCTCATTTCAGAGGGAGCTGAGGAAAGTATTTATACTTGTGTCACTGGTATGGTAAAGAGGAAACATTGATTTGCCCAATGATTATGGTAACATATATCACCAGCCTGGAGATTATTTAAAACTCAAGAGGCTGAGTTAAACAGGGATTAATTCTTTTTCCCAAAGAGCATAGCACAGAAAGAATATAATTTGGAAAAGGGTCTGTGGCAGCACTTCTACTCCTTTATTTGGCCTTGCAGAATGGTGAACATAGAAAATAACACTATTTTACCTGCTTTATAGTTGTGGACTACCTAAGGTGCAACCTGAACCTTTTTCTGACTTTTTTGTTGCAGAGTGTCCTAGAAAGGGTTTTTACAAGATGTTGTTTGTCATATGAAATTGTCTCTGGAAGCTGTGGGTTTTTAAAAAAGGCAAAAAACCCTTCATCACTCACCATGAGCTTCAGTGGAAAAACAAGAGATTAAACTTGTCTTGATATGCAGTTAGATCCAAACTTTTACCTTTCTTGTTTGAACAGATGCAAAACCTGAAAAGCTGCAAGACCTTCCCCCTTCCGTCTTTCCCCTTTGCCTTTCCCTTCCCCCTTTCCCTTGTCTTTCCTTTTCTATCTTTTCCTTTCCTATTTTCTCTCAGGTGTTAGAGACAGAAGACAAAGGGTCTCAGAAAGGTCAAACCCCTTTGAAGCAATTGGCTGTGGTCTTTGCACTGCAATACCATTGAACAGAGCAAAGGCTCAGAGCACCATCAGGAACAGCTTATGCCTGTACACAAGTATACAAATATTTTCAAGAATCATGAAGTTAAGGCCTTCCATCATTTTACAAAAAAGAGGATCTCAGACTATGGTTAACATGGAAACAGACAGACAAAGGGAACTCATGTCTGGGTGGTTCATGTGATTAGAAGCAATTTCACAGGAGGGATGGGGCTATTCCCTGACAGGGAGGAGAAGGGCCACAGTGCTGGTGCAATGTAAAAGAGATCTGAGCTGTCTGAGGATTTTAGGGGAACCTAATGTCCTACTGTGAAGGACCAAGGGGCTTGTGAGATGATAGGAAAATGTTCAGAGGAATATAAATTCAGGATGAATAGCCTGAGTCACTGCATCTTTTCCATCTTCCTCAAGCAGTCGTGTCATATAACCCCTCTCACAAGTGTTTGAACTTCATCTTAAAAGTAATTAGGCTTTTTGGCTCTCTTCCTCTTGTTGGAAAGCCTTCTGGAATCTCACTGCTCAGATGGTTTCAGACTGTCTTCTAATTTCCAGACTGAATCTATCTGTAACTAATTTATATCTATTTGATTTTGTGCCAACATTATCCCCGAATTTAAATAATTCTTTTCCAGCCCTAGCGTCAGTCCCCCTTTTCCCTTCTCTCCTCAATATATTTATAGCAAGCAATCATATGCCCTGACAGCTTTCATTTTGCTTGAATGCACAAGCCAAGCTCATACAGAAGATCTCTGTGCAGCTCAGTGAAATTTGGTGCAGAGATTCCTGAGCTGACTCCAGCTGATATGTCTACCTGTTGTGCTGCAGCAATACCAGCTCAGGGCCAGAAGCAGTTCATCCACTTTATCTGCTCTGGAAGCAGTATATCACAGTGTGGTGCTGATGGGCTGTATTTGTTATCTTAAACTGCATTAAAGTCCATGGCAGCTCAGGGCTCTTTGCACTCCTCCTCATTGCTCTGTGCAGACATTTGCTAATCAGGTTCCCTGGCTTGTTTCCATACCATCCCAGTGAGATACAATCTTACACTAAATCTGTTCCAGTTTGACATTTTTTCGCTGGCTGTGACGACTTCTGCACCTTAAACCATGCTCCAGATATGGTCTACCTTATGTCCTGCCCTCTGGCCATAATATTTGCCAATTGTCTGCAAAGGCTGTGACTGGTTGCATGAGTTATTTCCACGCCTGCATCACACTGGTGACTCACAGGCATCTTGTGAAAAGGTAGTATATCACGGACCTACTTGGTCTTCCAATAGTGTGATCAGCTCTCAGCTCATCAATAATGAGGATGGGGTATAAGAACAGCACGGTTTATCACCCAGAAGATAAGCTAGGAGCCTTTCTCTTTTTTCCCCCCTATATTAAGGGGAGAAGGAGAGAAACAAGCAGAAGAAGAAGCAGAGAAACAAGCCATCATTTTAAGAGTTAGCTTTCAAGGAGACAATTCCAAGGGGTGTCGGGGTAAATACGCAGATTTGGATGCAAATATTTTTTTTTCTGGGAGGCAGGTTTGAGGATTTATATGCTAGTCCTCTGCTTTCCACATCTTTTGGCTTCTAGTCATGTCTGAACAGAAGAAAACAAAAAGCCCTGTTAAGGACAAAGGAGAAGAATGAAAGGTTCACAGGAAACATTCTCTTCATGGTCTCTAGAGGCAAAATACCTCCAGCATTTATCAAGTCTTGTTCCATCTCTAAAATCAGACAGTTTCTTTCTGAGTGACTAATCTTTCTTTCTTTCTCTCTCTCTCTCTTTTTTTTTTTTTTTTTTTTTTTTTTTTTTTCTTTCTTTTAACTCCTGCAATTGAATTACATTTAGGCATCCTTGGTTTGGTCAGAACTCCAATGACAAAATCAGCACTGTATTCTATATACTTCTTTCTCTTTGGGCTAAGGAAATCACATTTTTTCAAAATCCATTCTAACTTTAGGTAAGCAGAGGTTTTGGCACACAAATAAAACAATAAAGAATGTTCTAAGTTTCAGTGGGTGGGATAATCTCTTATTTAATTCTTTTTTGTCTTCTTTTTAAATATGTGCAGGCAAAACACAATGAATCAGTGGCATTATCTATTTTTTCCTGTGCATAAATTAATTCCTGAGAGTCCATTTATTTTAACTACTGTGTGATTGGTCTCAAGAACTTCAAAAAAAAAAAAAAAAGAGTGCAAATTAATACAACATCAACAAAAAACTATTTTGCAAGGACTAACTTGAGCTAGGAGTCTGTTGAATTTCCTGGAGTTATCAGTAGCTTGTCCAAAAGGGCATTTGTTTTTGAGAACAGACATTTTAAATGTGTGTGTATATATATATATATATATATATATTCAGTGTTAGCTTTTAGCTTTAAGGTAAGAGTTATGGTCTGTTTCTATAGAAAGAAATATAACTTCTGGTGCATCATATGTCATACTACCTCAGAGCAAAAAAAAAGAAATTTGGCTAGACTTAAATCAAATCCAGCATGATGGTTGTATTGTAAAATGATGGCTGTCTAAAGCTGTGACACACCCCTGCCATTTGAACACTGAGAGCTATTCAAGCTGCGTCAATGAGCAGACTCATGAAAATTATTTTGAGTCTGTTGGTATGAACTAGTACCATCAGCTTCCCAGAGTGAGGCTGTCCTGGCCCTGTGTTCTTCAATAAAAGTCTGTGTCAATCAGATCCTTTCTAATCTCAGTGGGTGGGACTTCTGCTCTTCCTCTCTAATATTTTATTGGAAAAAGCACTAGCCTCACAAAACTGATCAAAAATGAGAGACGGTCAAGGTGTCATAGGCTAGTTCAGAAGGACATCTACTCCCAAATTTTATTCCCTCAGATGAAAGAGTTTTAAAGCTCCACATACAAAATTTTTCTAAACCTAGATTTATTTTTGTAGCTCTGCAGTTGTATGGTAGATAATACCTACCTAGCTGTTTGAATGCTGACAATCTTCAGTCCATTCCTGTATGAGAGAGGCAGAAAAGAAAGAGGGTAATTTACAAACTCTTTGCTGTTAAATACTAAACTTGAGTAGAATGATTTCTGCCTCCAAAATGTCACATATGCTATATTTTACTATGTACTAATGTTTTAATTAGAATAATTTAACTTATTCTGTCACTATAGTGATCCTCATACATTTTGTCATCATGTATCTGTCCACACCTACTTCTAAGAATCAATTTCTAAGGGATTGTCTTGTTACAAGAACTGCCCTCCCAACAAAAAAAGCTGTTCCATTCACCTTGTATTGGCTTAATTACACACTGAATAGTCTTTTTAAACGGTGGGAAAACAGGATGTATTTTATTACAAATCAGACAAAAATGATTTCTGCTTTCTGGGATATTCTAATTTTTGGTATCTGGGAAGATTTTTTTCCTCCCCCCCCCCCCCCCCTACTACCCCTGGGGGTACAGGTGTATGTATATATGTATGTATGTTTGTATGTATGTATTTATTTATTTATGTTGAATCAATTCTGAACAGTACTGACATTTTCATGCGCTTTACTGGGACTGAAGTATTATTTCAAGACCATGTGTGACAACCAGGGAATAAATGAAGCCATAAAGTAATTGTTATTCCCCTTATATACTGCTCACTTTGTTTCACTGCTCACTCACTTTGTTTCGGTTATTGAAGTTTCAGTGAACACATGATCAGAAAAGTCTATCTCAAATGCAAAAATGAAATTGAAGTTTATCTATTACAAAATAGATACAAAAATAGAAAAGCAGCTAAAGTAGAAACAAATGTGCTTCCTTGTGTTTTGTTGAATTCTACTACCTCAATGGCCAGATGAATCTCTCAAGTTCTGTAAGAAAAAATGCTATATGTTTTCAGAGCTGCTTTAATCAGTCTCCCAGATTTGCATTGTGCTCTTTCAAATAATCCCTAGGCCCTGACAGCTAAATTATGCTATCTCATTAAACTATTTTCCTGTGTTTTTTAATGCTAATGACACTGTTTGGTAAGGGGTTTTTTTTTCAGCAGTATCTTTATCAGGACCATGAAATTCCCTTGGTATTTTTCTGAGTTTTTTTTCCAATAGATTCCTTATTCATGTATTGAAATTCCATACCTAGGAAATGCAGGTTTCCACTGGAAAGACACACCTTTGAAAAATAAATATAGCTAGTTAATATGGTGAGGATGTGTCATAAGTATGTACTCTAAAATCCTTTATGTAGTCCTATTAACACATTCAGAATTGATCTGTCAAGTACTTTTGAAACAACAGGAAAAAATTTAAGCTTTATTGCAGATAAAGGCCTTCAGTCTCTTCATGAAGAAAATCAGTCAAGAAGCAACGAAATTAAACTAATCCTTTTCTTTTATATTTTCTAAACTCAGTGAAAAAAAAATGTACAAAATATGGTCTACTTTAAAAACACTAAAAAACACTACAAAAATATTTTCCCTTTTCCTTTCTTTCCTTTTTTTCCTCTGCATGCTATTTAATGTATCTATTCAGTCCTTATTACAGACTTGCCCACCAGAGCAGTGAGTGAAATCTGGTGGCCTGCAGCTCCCAGGGTCACCTCCAGAGCCATGTTTTGTAGCTGCAAAGATGAGCAAAGTGCTCATATTTGTCTCAGTGATAGCTGGTAATGGTATCTACTTTTGCTGTAGTCCGTCAGTTTTACAGATGTGTTCCTTGGGTGACTGCCATCTTGTCTTTGTGACATCACTTTGGTTTCACACCTGCATATTTTTTTCAAAATGCATTACTGCTATCTGCTACCACCCCTTTATTAGGGAGGAGGATATTCCCCAATTCCCTAGGCAGCCTCAAATAATTTATTGAGCTTTCTCTCTTACACCTGAGATTAATTTTTATGTCCTTGTCCCTAACTGTTTGATAACAATAATTTATCAAAAATTATAACAAATTCTGGACATATTTTTATGTATGTCACTTCCTTGGTTTTAACTACAACCTGAAATGGTTCCTAGCATTGTAAACAGGTCTATAACATTTTTATGCTTGCTAGCGATAAGATCTTAATCCACTTTAAGTTGAAGCAGGGACATGAAGTATACCATGTACCTCAAGTGGCTTCTATTTTTTAAAGTCCTTTTCTGATGGCAGAAATTCAGAGCAGGGGGCAGGGAGACTTGGGAAGTGTAGCTAAAAACATTTATTTTATGTTTTCAGTTGTCTTATTTGTATTCTCCTCTACTGGAGATCAAAGTCTCCCCATGATGCCAAGCTCAGTTTGAGAACTGCTGATTTACACTTAAAACAAGATGAAGTGTGAAGAAAGAACAGGAGGCATTTCTTGTAAGTGATTAGGAGTGTATTACAGACTATTTTGCTTTACCAATAATATATTATATTATTTTAATTTTTTCTCTGTCTGATTAAATTAAAGATGAAATCACAATTAGATGTTTTCTGAAAAAGAAAACCTTTTGCTTCTCATAAGGGACAGATATGCAGTCAGGATTGCAATTCTGGGCTTAGTAAAGCAGGAATATTTTCCTGAATCTTGTAAATTGTTTTCTATTGGCACGCCATTTGACTGCCACTGGTTTAATTTTCTCACCTCTGAAATGAGCATAGCATCTTAAAATATTTTGAGATCGATTGAAGAATAGTGGTCATGACTATTTAAGAGGATGGACACATATTACCTCAAGCAGTTCTATCATATCAAACTTACATAAGTTAGAATTATATATTCAGAGAAAGATATAAAATTATTCCTCTGTGCTTAAAAAGTAACAGGATTTTTTATTAAAAATATAAAATGCTGATGGTGTTTGCATCATTAATAAAAACTTGCCTGTGTAGAAAATATATCATCTTCTGCCTGGTACAAATTTGTTCGTGCTTCTATTCATAAACATATTTCAGCAAGCTCAGAGGTTTTGATTTTTAATTACATTGACAAAAAGTGAAATAGTTTTTCTATAATCCCTTCCTCTTTTAAAGACTAAAGGAAAAAAATGTACCTCTGTGTTTTAAGATTTTAGAAACCTGCTTTTAACAGCGTGACTATTGATGTGCTTTGCAAATATAACCAGTAATACAGTCACCTTATTAAGCAGAAAGGGAAGATTCTGAATCACTCAGCTGAGCTATGATATCATAAAATGAACTTCATTTTAAAAATAATTTAATAAGTTAACTTGTTTGCAAGCTTTTATAAGAATGCAAGTTAAAATGCTATTTTGAGTTTAAAATATCTTCTTTTTTTTTTTTTTAAATATACCACAGTTTTGCCAAGTTCAGCTCTCAGTTAGACCTTTAAAATATAACTTCCATGTGTTAATAATTATAGCAGTAATACTGGAATATTAGTAGTTATAAAATGAAATGTATATGTTTAAAATTAAAGAAACAAATTCACATGTTCACAGAACAAGAAAGTGTGGTGTTATCTCTGGCACCCTAGTCAAAATAATATGTATGGAAACTATGAGCCTTTTCAAGAACTTTTCTTTCATGGTACCTTCTCAGCAACTCACCTCAGATTGCCCCATTATAAGTCAAAATTTTTTTTTCTGTTTATCCTTCCATTACCTGTGTGAGAAATTGTAGGCTTAAGGCAGTCAGCTAAATTGCTTACCATTTTAATAACTATGAATGGAGTAAAATTTGGGAAGATCAATATCTTGACTGTCTGAAATGTATGTAATGAAATTTATGAAATGAAGAGGTTTATAAAACAGGGGAGTGGTTGGGTCACCATCCCTGGAGATATTTAAAAGACATGTAGATGTTGTGCTTAGGGACATGTTTTAGTGGTGGACTAGGCAGTGCTAGGTTAACAATTGGACTTGAAGATCTTAAAGGTCTTTTCCAACCAAAACAATTCTGTGATTCTATAGATTCAGTCCTTCTGGATCCCTTATATGGAATACTGAGGGCAGTAAAAGGATGAGGAAGAAGTTTCCAGAGTAAATTCTGTAAATCTTGCTGCCTTACATTGGTGGCTAACAGGTCACATACATACTGCATACACCCCTACAAACTTCTACCATATAGCTTCTTTCTTGGCTCTGATCTAATATGAAGACGTGTCTCAGGCCAATGCATTTTTATTATTGTATTTTTAAAGAAGAGGCTTGTATATGTTTTCCTTTTCAAGCCCTTCTTTTCAGGAGTGCCCCAGCAAAAAATTTTGCTGATGTTCACAGTGTTACATGATGCTGGGGATATCACCAGATAGTGCAATTTATGCAATAAATATTCCCATGTCTTTCCCCTCAGGCCCTGTATAGCTTTTCTTCATGCCTTTTTTTCCTTCTCAGGCAGCTCAGCTCTCTCCTTGACATTGTGGTTTATATTAGATTAGAAGATAAATTTAGCAATTTAGCTTAGAAGGCACATAAGGAAAAGAAAATGTGAGGGGACATAAAGACATACCATTAGTCAAGGAATAGTTTACTCTTTCTGTGGGAAGACTTCCTAGAAATAACCAAATCTAAAGGCAAATCTCCCCAATGGCAGTGAGCAAGAAGGATAAAATATTCTGTTGACTTGATTATAAGTTGGAGGTAACTGGCAACTGGCAACTATATTCAAGAGGGATGTGGAAAGGGTATTTGGGAACTTTGTCTTAATTTTATGGGAAGTCTGTTTTTGAAGCTGGCAGAAAAAATGTTAACAAATGTAATATTTTCTAATGATTCGATAAGAATATTAGGGAGATAACTACAGATCGTGTTCTTTCTGTGAGTACACTAAACCAAAGTTCTTAATTATGTGGTAATTTTGTAGATTTTTTTTTCTGGTGTTCTGAAATGCACTAATCTCATAATTGGTCCATTTTCTTGGACTGGGAGAATCTGTTCATGTTTATTTTGTGTAAGATTGTGTCCCACAGCATTCTGTAGTGTTTCCATTTCTTCCAATAGGATCCTGTGTCTGCTGTGGTAAGTCATTCTTAAAATGGAGTTTTTTTATGTTTTATTATGTGTTTTCCTGCTTTATTTATTTTCCTGCCTTATTTATTTTCCTGCTTTAGTGGGAGAGTTGGATTAGAGGATCTCTAGAAGTCCCATCTAATTCTGATGATTCTGTGATTCTGTGATTTTATTCTCATGTTACCAAAATGATTTAGAAAACATAGGGGCTAAAGGAATAAAAAAAAATTATACCCTTCTTTTCTTTTTTCTTGTCTTTCTAAATGCCAATGGCCCTGTAGGTAATCAGAAGGCCTAACTAATCCACACACACTACTACATTTCTGTGTATATCTGGGCAGATTCTTTCTGGCCTGGGTATTGAGTCAGCCCCAGATGACATCCCCTTGAATAATACAAAGGTGTCTTCATTGGCTCGTTTGTGTTGGCATGCTTTTATTCCCTCTCAGCCTAAATCAATTCCATAAATCGACAGAGGCCAGAGGCATCAAATCTAATAGTTCTGGCATTATCTCTTAATGACCATTTTGTGGGCTCTTGTGAGTCATCTCCTATTTTCTGCTTGACCCATGTTAGACAATTCCAAGAGGCACTTAAGTCAAAATATTTGTATAAAAACCACTAGGTCAGCCTACAGCATTATCAAATTATTTCAGAGTAGCTCTAGGTGAGTCACAGCAGCAACAATGCATTGATGAGTTTTGCAGAAATCAATAGCTCTCTGCATCTGCTCAGCAATCTGTGTAAATTGACATTGTAGACGCTAGAACTGGGGCCAAAATTCAAAATTACATCTGAAGAATTACTTTAATCTTACATCTGATTTTCCAAATGTGATAGTTCATCAATATTTTAGAGGTCAGGGAGTCAAACAAGACCACTGAGGGTCCACCTTTTTATCAGTAAAAAAGATTTTGCCAGTTTGGTAAGACAGTGAGGCAAATGTAGTTAATTCTCCTTCTCTTTTTTTTTTTCTTTTTTTTTTTTTTTTTTTCTTTTTTTAATATATATAAGCATATCTCTATGATAGAATTTCACAAAAATTTATTTGACATATTTATGTCATATCACAGTGTTTGCAAACAAACCAGATATTCGAAGTGACTTGATATATTGTCATGACGTTCTTGTAAAAGGGGGATCTGGCAATTCTTATGATTTCAAGGAAATTTAACTCCTCTCAAGTTTTCAGTGCTTTGAATATATGCTTCCACTTTTTTAGGCCCTTTATTATGAAGTGATAGAGTAAACATATATCTAGTATAGGTGGCAGGGTAGTCAGCCAACAAGTAGAAAGTTATGCAGCAAAAGTGATGCTGGTGGTGTAAGCAAAGTGATGATGGGGAACATTCCTAAACACTGGAATTAAAACGCTTTACTGTTCAGTCACTACAGTCTTAGACTCCTACTCATGTTGTTGCATGATTGATTAAAACATTCTCCAGCATATACTTGGCCCAGGCTATCTCCAAAGCAATTCCAGATTGGATTACAGAATGGGAACTGAGCAGGACCATTCACCATAAATAGATCTAATGTCATCATCCTGTTTTGGGGTGTGAGAGAGTGCAGCATTATGTGATGGCTACTCCATGCCAGCTTGTCTCAGTGCCAGAAAACAATATTGGGCATGGTTAATTTAGTAGGATTGCTATAGCCTTGAAGGCCATTTCCTCTGTATTAACAGCAAATCACTTCAGAAATCAAAGGCATAATTAGAACCAAGGGATTTGATTAATTTATCCCTGTCCACTGGTATTTAAATGTGCTTATACAGTAAACCAGTGACTTTCTACTCATTGTTTTCCATTTAATATGTGACTGTTACCGTCAAGGTAATATATGCCTTCTAGGATGAAAACATTTAATCAGACCTTTCCTATGGGTAATCATACAATCTTGAAATTTTCTACCTCCTTCTGCTACAGGGGTTCAAAAATGTTACATCCATGTAGATGTATTAAATGTGCTTGAAAACAAAGAGAAAGAATGAATCAAAAACTTTACATTTGATAGGTCTTTTGAAGCCTGCTGGAAGATGGAGCAACTTGCATCATCTGCTTGGGAGCAGAGCTTCAGAGAAAAAAAACTAGAACAGAAGATAAGTAACACTACAGATGGCTCTGATAACTATGCTATCTTGCCAGATTTGGGTTATGATATCACAATTGTGCAATCATTCGTGCAACTTTATATACAGAATTGTTTTTTGATCCCATAGGATTATTATCCCATAGGATCCATTATCGCTCATTTAGGGAGATAAGTTTATATACTGGAAAGATAAAGCAAAACTCAATCATAATAGACTTCTTCAGAGTATAATATGACCTCCTGGTGCTTGTAATAGAATTAAAACTGTTATCAATCACCAACTATACTGTAAATCTTCACTATCTGAAGTTGTTAAAAACATGCAATAATTTAACAGCTTTTTTCCACACAACTAATGAGTCCAACCAGTACAAGTGAAAGATGGTCAAGCGCAACCGTGTGTTTCCAGCTGATAAACTGCTTCTTCCTAATGAGAAAGCTATTAACCTTTCTCAGAGAAAGTGTCACAACATAGCCTTGTGATCCATACCCTTGTACAGACATTCCAAATGTGTTCTTCTGAAATTAAATAAGTGCTGAAGATATTGTGGGCAAAACCAAGTCACCTATGGTCATGGTCATACAAGATCAGCAAATGTATCTTAGGAAAGTATATATGTAAACTAGTTTAAAATCTGTAATAAGGATATCAAAATATGTGATAGAGGCTCTTAGTTAGATTTTTTTGTGTCTGAAACAAACTTCAGTGACTTAATATCTATATCACATTCCATGACCCAACCTAAATGACAGCCAAAGCAGATTTGGACTGGACCCCCTTGATGCTTCTCAGAGAGGAGGTTAGGTGTGGCTGGATCCAACTTCCCCCACATCTGGGTTTCCCTTTCTGGGTAACCAGTGAGGCCCCCCCCCTGGGGCTGTCCAAATCCTTCTTGATCAGATTAAGGTGAAAATGTCACACAAGGTCTGTTTCTCTACAAACAAAATAGTAATTTTATTGCTCTAACATTAAAGGTTATTTTGGATCAATTCTTAAGGAAAATAGAGCTCTAAGAAGTATGTATTTATTTATTTTTATAAAGGGTAAACAAAAAATAGAAAGGAGGGTGGGAGGGCAAGAAAATAGAGAGAGAGAGAGAGAGAGAGAGAGGGAAAGAGAGAGAGAAAAAATCACCAGTCCTAGATCCAAACAGTGAACCAGCCAACTGGGGAGAGTTGATGATGATGAGACTCCCAAAGCCCACCAATGCAGCTCCTAATTTTATGGGCCTGTTTCACTTCAGTAAGCATGGTTGAGACATACTAGATTGAACAACCAGAGAAGACCTCTCCCCAATTCCCTTTCTAGTCCTTATCTATAGTGTATGCAGGCCCTAGGCCATATGCAGACCCTTATCTCAGTCTCCTTCCTCTCCAGATATCACTTTTGAAATGCTAAAGAGGATTTGCTCAAGGGGTTCTGAAGCTGGATGGGTGCAGTTCCTTTCACCCCAATTCTGTTGCTAAGTGGGTCCGATGAGGGGAATTAGAGTGGTTCCCCTATCTGGTCCCTTACAATCTGCCATTATTTTTTATCCATTTAGAGAATATATTGCAGTATTCTGGAAGCTTAGTGTGGAAAGAGAACTAGAACCCATATCTCCCACTTATGCACTGTCTTATGACGTGTGACAGATCATTTTCTTTGAGAATCTCTGAGAACAGCACTAACATCACAGCAGGCATATAACTAAATTAATATGTCTAGTTTCCTGAAACCTAAGCAGCAAGTTATAAGCTCCAAGCTATCATTTTGTCCTAACTTGACTACTTTTTTGTGTGTTGGAAGGAAACCAAAGGGGAACAGTTATTCAAGTAAATATCAGAGTCTTCATGACTGAAATTTTAAATGAGCCCAAAGAAAAAATAAACCAGCATGTGTCGTGAGTGGAGACTGCACTAGTAATTCTGACTTAACTTTGAATGTCTGGTTCAGAGTTTATGAACTCAAATACTTTTAAACCAGCATTTTAATTTCTACTTGATTTCTGGGGGAGAGGTACATAGTGCTTTGTGGGAAAACATAAACATAAAAAATAAAAATAAAACCAATGGGCTAGGGAAATGAAGCTTTTACACAGTAGATAGTTTTTAAATGTTTATGGTGCTCACAATAGGCTCAGGGTCTCAACTGCTTTTCTAGGGGGATTCCAGAACCAGTCCCCAACAGCACAAAAAGTGGAAGTATTAAAGGAGAATGGGTCTTATCAGTGACAGCCTGCTGAGACTTCCATGGCAGAGCCATGGTGCCACAAAAGCCAACAAGCTAAAGGAGATTAAATAATCATTGACTCAGCAATTCAAAGCCCCTTTTCATGCTATCTGCTACTAAGAGGTAGATACCAAGTAACAGGAACTCAAAATATCCTGTGTCACTATTCCTTTTGCCCAGCTTTTCAAGGCAGTTGGAAAAATAATGGGTGATGGTGAGTATAAAGTCCAAGCTCACTTAGAGTGACTGACAAATGGAAAGCCAGATACTGTTCGCTGTTACTGTAGGGGAGGATTTATTAATTAGTATTCTTCATTAATACATTGCATTGCTACTTTCTCCACTTTATTCCTAAGCCTCTTTGCTTGGGAAGTAAATCCCACCATCTTCAATTATGACATCTGGATTTGGAGTAGCCAAGGCATCAAATCCTAAATGTTTTAGTTGTGACATAAAATGAAATTATGTAGATTTACTTGAATTTCCATTTTCTGCAATGTACTGTAAATTATGCTCTGAATCAAACAATAGATGTACTTTTCATTTTCAAACATATATCAGGTTAACAGATGTCTGATAACTCCTGTAAGAACAGGAGTTCTTGTAATGTGCTCACTTTATTTATTTGCAACAACTGGATGTTATTGATGTCACTTCATATGCTAGTATCAACTTCTACAAATGACAAACACTTTTTAGCCCAAAATATAAAGGAACAGAATTCATATGAAATTGAAAAAGAGCAGCACAATTCACAGAATCAAGACTACTGATAAGTCTGATGCACCAAATGAGGTTCCAAATAAAAATTTCTCATTATTAAATGTTTTTTCAGTTCTAATATTTTTACTGAGCAAACCACTGTTAAAAAAATCATCATGGAATTTTCCAATATCTTGTCAATATTAAAGAAATATTAAAGCATGAATAAAAAAGGTAGAAAATGTAATTTACAAATATCCAAATATAAAGATAGTTTACAGGAAAATAAATTAAAAATTAAAATAATTTCACACCAGAAATGTCACATACGGTTCAGTTAGTTTCTGTCAATGGCCATGGTTTTCAAATAGAGACACAAAAACTTCAACATATGTGTAAGTACAGTTTTAGGAACCAGCTACCAGAAAAGTATATTTTTAATTCCCTTTAGAGACAGGCTCTAACACTGAACCATGAAACTTTATATAATCCTTAAACTATATTAGTGTCTAACCTGCCTTTGAAACTGCTACATCCTTGGCCTCCATATCATATGATGTGTAAATTGTCATTGTTTAGATTTTATTCAAAATACACCACTTGACCCATTTAAATCATGTTGATTGCTCCTATCTGTAAGACAGAGTGAAAACTTACAATTTTTCTTCTCCGCTACATATCACTTTATGGATTTTAAGGTTTTTCGTTTTCTTCACTACCTTCATGCGTGGTAACCACAAGTTTTTATATCTCAAATCTAAAGAAAATAGCCTTCCAAAGCGCCCTCTGGTTAAGAAAGCATTCCTGATATAGTAGTACTACGTTCACTAAAATTATGGTCTCTTTAATTATATCATCATCTACTTCTTTCTTACAGAGGTTTCCTGTTTTGTTAAGAGCACAAAATGAACAATACTTAATAAATAATTATTCATAATTTTTGTTTTTTACTCATCATTCAAAGTCCAGTCATTCCTTGTTACTGTACCCTCTTAAAATCCACTCTGAAGAGAGACATATTAAAAGTCCTGGGTTTTCCATGGTACTCATCACTATAATATCTGAACACTGCTGAAATAATAGCAGGTTACTTTTTACAAGGTACTAGAAGACCACTAGGCATTTTGCTTGTTTGCAGGCAGAAAATTGAAAACAGAATGATCAGAAGCAAAAATTTTCCATTCACATTTAGTGTCAATCTTTCAAGACAGTTTAATAGCATGCAAATCTGTTCTGCTCAGGGCAGAACTCAGTCTGAATCAGTCACAAGTATGCTCACTAAGGAATCTGGAAACAAGACGCTCAGACCTAATGTCAGAAACCCAGGAAACAAGATGCATATAATAAAAAATGGGTTACACTGGTTTTGGTAGCCTCAAAGGAATGGTATAAAAGAAAGAAACCACTTCTCCAGTTATAATTTATTTGCCTCGGAGATAAGATCATCCTTTCTTTACCAGCAAGGTTATCTTGTTTGAGCCATTTCATTCCACATCTACAGCAAAAGAGGCATCAGCTTTGCAGACAGCTTCATTTTCTAAATATCACTGTTTTAATGTCTTGGAGTGAAGCCTACCAGAAAGCACTGCCCAGTGAAATCTTGACTGCATCTTCCCAGCTCTGACTTATTAGACAATTCTCACAGGTGCAGGGATAGCAAAGTGAGCAGAGTTAATTGTCATGGGATAGGCTTTCCTGAAAAAAAAAATCTTCATTAAATTTACTGTGCTTTAATGGTTTACATTTTCCCAGAAAAGGAAAAAAAAAAAAAAGGAAGCACAGATGAACTCCCAGTGACTTTATATCCATCTAACACATCTAGAGAATAATGCCAGAAGGTGACAGTGAGCCAGGTAACAGCAGCTCATTGGCTTTAGGTGCAGAGAAAATCAAAGAGACTGGCCTGGGGTGACAAGATGAGTAAATATTGTAATAAGAAGTACTTTTTTTTCTGACAATAGTTATTCTGAATATAACTCTGAACAAGATATCATCCTCTGAATCTTGTTTCACATAGCAAGACTGTCTGAAATGATACAAGTCCTTATGACACTTAACATAAGTTTGTGTAGCTATATTAGAGATTGTATGTATTATTCTCTGACCTATTAATTTATTTTTTTTTTTTTTTTTTTTTAATCATCTCTGGAATCACTGAAAATTTCATTATATCCTAAATTTCTAAATCCTAAAACTAGTGACAGTGTTGTAACTTTTAAGCTGTCCATAGCTACTTCATGAGAAGCTGGTGTGGAAATGGAAACCTCTTAGAGGGCACTGAGGAGAACAACTGAAGCAGGAGCTGCAATTACTACCATCCATTATTACCATTACAGTATATGATAGGGACATAAAAATCTGAATATCTTCATGGTATGCAAAGTCTTGAACAATGATCTGTACCTTGGAATAATGAAAACAGCAGCACATCCTTCCTTGCAGGGTATGAAACTCAGTGTCACCATTCTCTAATTCAAACCTATTGGGAAAAATTTTGGTTTGGGCATTTGTAGGGTAAACACATCCCTATTACCCAGGAACTGCTCACGGTCCTGGAATTTTTAGTACACATTCAAGCTGTGGGACTCACCAGGGCTTCCCAGCTTCCAGGAAAGAATACCAGACTTCAGATGTAGCTTAATTACATCCAAACTCTATAATGGGACTGGTCAAGATTTATCATCTCTCCCCATCTGTTCCCACCTTCCCCTTACCTGATGTCCTAGTTTCAACTGGAAGTAAATCAAGATACATCAGGGAATTCATCAGGGAAAGAAGGATGATCTGGCAGTCCCTGTTCAGGGTAGTAAGTGAACAGGAATTGAAAATCCCACTTAAAAAACACCATTGAATATATTTGGGTGGGTAGATTAGTTTGGTAACTTTACATTTAACATTCCACTTGGCATCAGAGCATTTTGACCAAAGTGAGCCTGCAGAGTTGCAGCAGTGAGCTGCTCTACTCTCAGTTGCCCTGGCACCTAATTGAAAACCCCTAGGCTCTTCTTTTGTATGTGGAAGCATATAAAGCTTTTTGGGTAATATTTTATTCAGACTTAAATATAATAATCATTGCCCAATTAGATTCAGACCCTCTAAGGTGTCATGTTAATTCCTGGATGAATAAAAGGACACAAAAAGAACATCTCCCAGAACTCTGTGGGGAAAATATGCTTCTTAGGTTGTAGCAAGACAGGAACCCTTGGACCAAACTGGAACATCTCAAGATGTCTGCTTTTGAAGAATGTCTTTGTGATGACCTGCATTTATTTCTATCCCTTTAAAAAAATATCTTTGTTTCCATGGAAACAAAAAGAAAGCAGAAACACAAGGTAAATTTGATAGCTGGAAGAAAACTGGTTTTGTACTACCTAAATAAGTGCAGTAGAAGGAAAACATTACGAAAGCAATAAAGGAATTCATTTTATAATGGCAAGCAATTATAATTGTGACCCCAAAATAATATGTCTGATTTATATTTTAATAGAAGAGAATAGTTCAGCTGGAACAGACCTGCAACAATCATCTAGTCCACCATCCTGAACACTTATGTGCTGAACAAAAGATAAAGCATATTCTTAATGGCATTGTCCAAATGCCTCTTAAGCACTGACAGGCTTGGGGCATTGGCCATATTTCTAGGAAACTTGTTCCACTGCTTGACCACCCTCTTGGTAAAGAAGATCCTGAACATCCCCTGGTATATCTTTGAACCATTCCTCTAAGTTCTGTCACTGAATACCAAGGAGAAGAGGTCAGCACGTCCCTCTCCATTTTCCTTTCTCAAGAAACTAGAAAGAAATAAGATTGCTCCTCGATCTCCTCTTCTCCAAGCTAGATTAACCCAGAACCTGTAGCTGCACCTCAAAGCACATGCCTTTCAGCCCCTGCACCACCTTTGTTGTCCTCCACTGGACCTCCTTCACAGACCTTCATATCCTTCTTAAATTGTGGGGTCCAGAACTGCACACAGTACTGAGGCTGCACCAAGGATGAACATAGCAGAATAATCCCCTTTCTTGACCTGATGGTAATGCTGTCTTTGATGTTCCCCAGGAGGCCATCTGTCTGCTTGGCTGTCAGAGCACATAGATGGCTCTTATTGACCCTGCTGTGACCAGCACCTCCAAATCCTTTTCTTCCCATTCACTCATCTCCCAATTTATATTTACTTCTGGCGTCACTCCACTGCAGGTGCAGATTCTGATATTTTTTCTTGTTAACTCTCATGCTATTGATGATTACCCAATGCTTCAGTCTATTTAAATCCCACTGAATTATTTCTCTCTCACCAAATGAGTCAACAGCATCTCCTAGCTCAGCAAAATTGTGCATTCAACTCCCACATCCAGATCATTGACAAAAATATTGAACAGAACTGTCTAGAACAGAACCCTAAGTAGCACCAATGGTGACTGGCTTATCAGTCAGATGTATCCCCATTCACCACAACACTTTAAGCTGTGTCCTTCAGCCAGGTCTTTACACAACTCACTTGCTCACCTTACAACCGGACAACTTTTTCAGAAGGATAGTGTGAGGCACTTTTTTTGTAGGTCAGAATGTGTAAATGTTTTATTGAGGCTTCAGACCTTTCGATCCACAACTCTGTGAGCATCTGAGAGAACCCTGGGGAGAAGAGTTGAGAGGTATCATGTTCAGAAGATAATGCTTCCTAGGAAGAGCAAGAAAAAGTCGTTGTGACAAGTGTGTAACTTGTATGTGATTTTGAGTGCTCAGTTAAGTCAAGATACAGCTGAGCTCCTCTTATTTGAGTAGTTGTAGAGACTAAAGTTTCTGCAATTGTATTTACTGTCATGTCAGAAGAAGCTTTACTTATTTAAATATATTATTATAATTATTCCCATGTCCATTGTATTCCTGAGGAGGCAGGTCTCATTTTACAGGTACTCTAGACTCTAATATTTGGTCAGTGACTTGCTCAATGAGTCTCAGATCCCTATAATTTTTTTTGCTCTGCTTTGTCCCATAGCACAAGTTTTATTCTGAGTTTCTGATCACCATGAACTACTCTGTGCACACACCCACACATTGCTCTTCTGTCCTTCAAGCAGACATTATATCTCAGCGATATTTCATTGTTTCCCATTATCATTACAGGAGATGAAGTGAATCCTGTGATTCTATGAAACCGAAATTTTCAGAATGAGCAGCACAAAAGATCAAAGCCAGCAAAATGAATACATAGAAAGAATAAGATAAACATCCGAGAGTTCAAGTGTCTGATGCAGCAGTAACAGCTTGCTCTGACATTTTTCCACAGCACATGAAATCCCAGTACATGTTTAAAAAGCCAAGAAAGAGCAGTGTTTACTCTGGTAGATTCTCTTGAGATAGCTGGTAATGATATGGTAAGTTTGTGACAACAAGCACCATGAAGGCTAATGTGGGACTCTGACCACACTTCATCCATAAAATGCTCTAGGCAACTTTCCCCAGAGTCAGAATTTTATTCCGAGAATTAGTGTAAAATTATGCTCTGGGTAAAGCCTAGATGCTCTGACAAGTTTCTTGCCTCATGCAGACTTCTGTGCAGTCATACTGTTCTAAATGGCTTTCACACTTTTGGAGGCAGAGTTTAACTTCAGTCTTATGTTGGTCTGATAATTTCCAGTCTGCCTTGTGGAAAATTCCATGCGCATGGTTTACATGGGGTAGGCTTGTGAAAACATTTAATCTCTTTTCTAGCACAAACTTAACAAAAGGTTACAGGCAAGCTGTTGCAGTATTAAACAAGGATAAGAGCTCTTCAGATGCTTCTTGAACACTCTAGCAAGTAAGCAGTGATCTATCTTTAATTAGTTCACTTTATTAATGAGTCAAAATGTGCATTTATAGGAAGACACACCATAAAGCTCTTCTTACACTTTGGTAGAAATTGCAGACTTTTCTAGTTGAAGAAATAGTACTTTCTACTCATCTATTCTCAGCCAAAAAATGTTCTATTTTGTTATAGAATTCATATATTTTGCATACTTATTGCTACCCAGGTGGCATCCTCATTTTAGTCCATATATAAAAACATGTTCTTGCATGCTGTTTGGGTACATAAAATAGATTTTCACCTTGGATATTGCAACTGACAGTTTTCGAGGACAAAAAATGTATAATATGTAAGAAATTGTCTATTCTTTGAAAATGGAATGCAATTCTCAGTCAGTGAAGCCGAGAGAGAAAAATAAAGTCCCTGTAAAATTATATTTTACAGCAGTTTATTTATTTGTTGCATTCTTCTGCAACAAGAGTGAAGTTATCTGAGTAACATCTTATATCTATACAATTTGTTCTTCTTGACAAGTACTTTCCACACCTCTGAAATGTTTTAGCAGTAATTACACTATTTAATCTCAAAACATTTTTCATTGTCAAATACATTTAAAAACCATAAACAGTGGCTTCTGGCATTAGCATTCTAGATCAACATTTTAATTGAATTAGCTGGGAGCATGCTGTTCATATATCTACTTGGCAAAAATCCTTCTTTTATTTGTACAGCAGAACTGAGAAAACTGGCAAAATAGTACCTACACTGTCTGCTCCCTTTCCCATATTAAACTAAGGAATATTTGAAGTATGTGCATTTAACTATTAAATGCAATAACTGTCAAGTTACCTACCTAATGTTTTTTTTTCAGTTGTTCTGGACATACCTGTCCTTTAGAGTTCCCCAGTGGCTGAATGTAGATGTAGAATGAGCCATGGGACTGAAGGAAGGAAAATGAAAGCAACTGCACGATGGGAGGAAGCAAGGTCAGATTCCTTTCTCTAGATCCCAAGTGACTCACACAATTTTACAGTAAAAAGCAAATAAACAAAACCACCAAATAAATCCTGGAAGCAAATCTGAAAATTGTGTATCTCATGTTGACAAAACACTTTTAACAGTGAAGATGTAATCATGTTCTTCCTTGTTCTTTTTCTCCATCTGGCTCAATCATCCTTGCTTGCTAAGCACAATGACAACCTCAATAGAAATTGTTCCTTTTTTTAATCTGAGAGTAGGTTTAAATGCATTCCCTAAAGAAATCAGAGATATAAATTTATATCTTCCTGAGCAGACACAGGACCTAAATATAGGTCATCCAGTTTACTGGACAAGTAAATATTATTTGTCATCAGGAAATTACAAAACGTATTTATTTTTCAGGTCAACCTGTCTAGAGTTGTAGATTAGTCCTATCATGAGACTGTGCTGTGACATAATTTAATCGGTGCAGTCCTCATAAGGTTGTACATAGGGCCAACAGACTAGTTGAGAATTTGTGGTAGCCAGAATTAAAATACTCAAAAATACACCAGGAAGCTTTTATGCAAATAACATGCAGACACCTAAGTGGAATTTTCCTGATTAGTGCTCCTAACGAAAGACAAACAAATGCCAGATGAGGAGCACTTCAAATAGTTAATTGTTACTTGGAATCACAAGTGCATGTGATTAAACATTCCTGGCATATCATATAGAAAATTGTTTTCTACATGTCAATGAAGTGTCTGAAAATTAATTTTTTTAGAGTTACCTCCAGCTAACTCATGATGTGAACTGGTTGAGTTCATCTGTATGCATTTCCTTGTAGAGTTAGTAAACGTGTGCATCATGTCTGGTTTTCTTTATGGTGTATGGGAGATTTATGGACTGCCAAGTGGAAATCACCAGAGGTTAAAAAAGGGACACAGCTAATGAGGAAGAGTGGAAGAAAGAGCACCTGAAATCTCACTTTTATTTTGAACCTAGGTGCGTACACAGAGCTTATAAAGGTGCCTACATAGAGACTGTAATTGTTTTGCACAGCTTACATTTATAGCTCATAAACCTTAGATACTTAAGTATCTCGTCTTAGGTACTTAGAAGTAATTTCTTCGAGATACGCCACCTTTGAGATAGTTAAATTTTGCTCAAATTAAACTTACAGTCAAGTATTTTTAAATATTAACTTCTGGAATTCTAACCATCAGAACCTTCTAGTATTTCTGATGAGAAGGCAGTGAGAACTCTGTTTTAATAAATGTCATCATCCTCTTTATGTATGTTAAATTAGGTGACTAGTTGCAAGGCTCTGTTACTGATCTTAGATGATGTGTTTCCTAAAAAGGAAGAAAAGGAAGGGAGCTGAAGGATCCTTCTGTTTTCAGAATAAAAACATTAATTCTAGTAATTATTTTATTCATATAGTGACAGATCACTGCTGAGATCATACTTCCTTTGCTAAAGATCGAAATATAGACTTTCTCTTTTTTTCACTACAGCTATGCAATTTGTTTTGTCTAGACTTAACCTTTAAGTAAGTCTCAGACAGGACTCTTACATCATGAATACTTGGGTTGATACTTGGTTCCAACAGAAACTTTACCAGGCTTACCACTGATCTGCCTATATTACAAATGAATAGATGAAGCTTAAAATTAATTCTTTCCATCTTCTGGATATTGCTACTCTTGAAGAAGATAGTAATTGGATTGTCATGTCATTTTTCACAAGTGAATAAGGTAACACAGCTATTGCCAGACAGCTGTAGAAACTGGGATTTGTTTTGTTTTGTTTTCTAGAAGTGGACAGTTCTTTGAGGGGAGCTGCTTATGGTTTAGCTGTGGTTACTACCTGTAATGTGTCAGTGACCACACATTGCCAGTTTTCATTGCAACATATAAACAAAATATGATAAAACTTCCCATTAAGTTTTCTGGATAATGACATACCATTGTTGCTTTGGAGAGGCTGTATGGGTGCTCCTTTGAAGATAACAGTGCATAGTCCCAAGAGATATTATTTTTAGGCAAACTTTAGTGCCTATCTAAGGAGACTGCTGCAGACTCTGCTACAGGCTCTTGCACAATACTAAGCTAAAGTCAAAAGCAGAAATACTAGTTAAACTTCAGTGAGACACTGTCAACAAATATGACTTGGCAAAAATTATCTGGAAAGAGGCATGTCAGGAATGCATTACATAAACTATCCCTCAGTTCTACACTTTTAACAACACTTTTAATGTAAATGTCTCTGGCAATTAGTCATGTTATGGTAGTTTTGTATCTTAGCTTTATGTATATTAATATTCTTATTTGTAAAATAGAGATTTTCTCTCTGTGCACACTCACGGTCACTCTCAAAGATACAGACACAGGCATATATATGCTCTGTGCCTAGTTAATGGTAAATAAAATACTCATGTTGTGCTCTAACCACAAGGAAATAGATAAAGAAACTGCAGTAAAAGTGGTTATGAAATAACAGAGATTGTAATCTTCAAGAAAGGAAGAAGTAATATAAGAAAAATGAAAAACATGAGATTTCAGGAAAGCAAACTTCAATAAACTTGGAAAAGTGGCAGCCTCTCAGTTTAAAAATTATTTGAAAGGCAAAAAAGAATTGGCAGGTTCTTATAGAAATGATACAAAGGTCACAAGTGCTTGCTGTCCCAATGTAGAGGAAAAATAGAAAGTAGATAGGAGATGGAAAGGACTAAATCATAAGGGTTGGTTTTTTTTTTTACTTCAGAGGAAGAACATTCAGGAATTAAAGTACAGGGAGCAGAAAGTAGGTTACAGTCAAATATGAATGTATAACATGAGAATACAGAAAAATAGTAAAGTACTTGGATATTCATGATCATAAGCTAGTGTGAGTACTAAGAGGGAGTGATATACTATCTACAGGTGATACCAAGGAAGTTTAATGATCTTATTTGCATTAACACTTAATAAAATGGTCAGTTTTGACCAATTTACTCATAGAAGGGACTCCCACCAGAAAAGGTGGAAAACTCTGTCTTTAGTAAAGATTATATAGCATACTGGGTACTTATTTAATGTATTTTCAGATCAAGGAGGCAAGAAGGAATTTCATGCCAGGGTATGTAAGAAATAGCTTCTGAATTCTCAGAATCATTATGTGTTATCTTTGAGATCTCACTTAGATCAGGCAACAGGAGAATAGAAGAGCATTTCTCTTTCTATTTGAAAAGAGGAGAAGGAGGAAATATAGGCAGGGCAACATTCAATACTACTACAAATGATCAAAAACTATTTGTAAGTGCCTGGAAGGGAACAAGGAAATGAGTAGCAGCCAAAATGGATTTGTCAAGAACAACATATGTCAAGTCAATTTCATTACTTTCTTTGACAGGGCAGCAGACCTTATGGACAGGGAATAGCCAGCAGATGTGATATATCTTGAATTCAGTAGAGCTCTTGACACAGTTTCATGACATCATTATAAGCAAGCCATTTTGTCTATAGAAAAAAAATACTGGAAAACTTTTCTTAGAGAATCACAGTATCACAAAATTACAGAAACATTGAGATTGGAAGTGACTACTTGAGATCATCTAGTTACCTCCCCAAGCCCCTCCCCTTCCACTCCTACTCCATGCTCTACAAGGATCAGCTAGAACACATTGTCTAGGACCACGTCCAGAAAAATTCTGAACATATGCAGAAAGAGAGTCTATCCATCCTCCCTGGAAATCAGACACTTCTGCAGTGTCTGACCTCCCTTACATTAAAAAATGTTTTTTCTTTTGTTCAGATGGTGTTTCATGTCTTTTCATTTATATCCATTGCCTCTTGCCCTCTCAGTGAGCACCACTGAGAAGAGTCTGATTCCCTCTTCCTCATCCCCTGTCATTCCCCTGAGCTTTCTCGTATCCAGTAAAAAGTATGTGAAGCAACTTCAATCCCTTCACCATCTTTGTGATCCTGTGCTAGATTTACTTGAATAGATCCCTGTCTTTCCTGTACTGGGGATGGCAGAACTGGAAATGGCACTGAAGATGAGGCCTCCACAATGCAAACTAGAGAAAGAGGATCACCTGTTGAAATGCTCTGCCAGGTGCAGCTCAGGAAGCTGTTGACCACCTTCCCATGAATATCACTTGTTGGCTTGTGGTCATCTTGATGACCACCAGGATCCCAAGGTCCTTCTCAGCAAAGCTGCTTTCCACACCTATGGGTACATGAGGTTATTCCTGTACAGATGCAGGATTTTGCATTTCCTTTCTGAAATTCATGAGATTCATCTCTGCACAACTTTCAGCCTGTTGACGTCTCTGGATTGCAAAGCAAGAACCTGGTATATCACTCACTACTCCCATCTTTGTATCACCCACAAACTTGCTGATGGTGAAGTCTGTCACATTGTCCAGGTCATTAACAAAGAGATCTAGCAATATCTGGCTCTGTATTCACCCTGAGATAGATCTATGGTTACTGGACTCTCGCTGGACAAAGTGCTGCTTTGAAACACTCTGGGCTCAGCTGGGTTTTAGCTTTGCTTCTTTTCTTCATCTCTGAAAGAGCAACTTTCCTTCTAGCCAGCAGCAAGATCACAAGAACAACAAGGATCACTCACAGAGACCCTTCATGAGGTATCTTTACAAACATGTTCTCTCCTGCAAAAAATGGGAGTTGTATCATTGGTACGTGAATTGCCTTTGGTTTTGTTTGTTTTGCTTTGAGTTTTTTTATTAATTTCAATTATACCTATTAGGTTTCTGACAGTACTGACAGTAACCTAATAGTGATAATAACTGTTACTTGACAGTTCTGTTTTAAGTATTGCTCATATCTATATTTAAAAGACGTAGATAAAAACTCCAGATGTTTTCATGTTGTTACAGGGCTTTTGCTCAGTTTCTCAGATTGTGTGTCTATATGGAACTATACACAACCAAGTTCTGAGATCCTGTGAAACAAACTGCAGATTAAATCTCAGTTAAGGGGAATGGAGGAAGAAGCAGGCAGAAGAATATTTGACGGAGACCATTTTTATCAATTCTATTCCTGCATAATTCCACTGCCTATAAAAATCAAGTCTGCATGCCCTCTAGGCAGTACTTTATTTTCCTCTTAACCAAAGTGTTCAAAATTACTTTGTGAAATTTAGAATTCCACTGTGGAAAATCTTAAAATATATTTCCAGATACTTCCTCCCATGTCCCTTTTCTTCTACATAATTAGTGTGTGTTCAGACCATTCAAAACTAATACCTCAGACAGAACTAGAAAAACAATTTATTTGGACTATGCTTACAAAGCATCATTAAATTCCAGGGATTTAAGTGATTGATTTTTTTTGTACAAATAAAAGTGCTGAAAAGTGAATTTTTATTTCAACACTGTCTTGTGTTTCACTCTGTTCAGAAGCAGTTTCAAATAAGCTCCAACTCACATATAAGGTTTTTAGAAGTGTATTCGAAATAGGTCCAGCATGATTTCTTGTGGCCAGATGCACTTTCACTGTTAGAAGATGTAATTTTATTGGAAGAGATAACACGTTTAGTTACAGATTAGGAGAATTTAGGATTAAGATGTGCAGGTCAAGTTTCTAAGAGTTTTTATTGGCAAAATGTTTCTTAGAATCATTTTCAGACATTACTTGAGCACTTGGTTATCTGTATCTCAGTGAAAATTAATGGAAACTAAGAGTCAAAGGACAGCAACTAAACTGAAAATAGCACTTACCTCACTTTCAAAAGCTTTATCTTTCTTATTCATTTGTCTTTTTTAAAAAGTAGTTTAGCTATTAATGGGATTCTTGTTACCAAGAGTAAGCATAAAACAAATTACCTTTTGAAGGGAATCTTATAGAAAACAATAATTTTAAAAAAGCAACAACAAGAAAACAATACCCTCTCTGCTTAAATAATGTATCATACTCAGTATTTAGTAGGCTCTGGAAAAATATAGGTTTTAATCCTGTTTAATGTCAGATCACCATACAATATCAACTGCCTGATTTCTGAACAATGCCAGTATTTTTCACAAATTCTGTGCTTGCTTTTCTCATTCCATAATTTTATAGATTACCTTTTCCCATAAGAGGCATTTTCTCTTTACATTGACATTGATGCAATCAAATTATTCTTCATCAGAATTAATAATTCTGGTCTAAAATTAGAATTGAAAAACATTCATTTTCAAGATATATATTATCCCCATTGTACTAGTGGAAGACTCGAGAAGGGAAAAAATTAATGTACACACTAGAATCATATCACAGAATCACAGAATAGTTTGGATTGGAAAGGACCTTAAAGACCACGTAGTTCCAACACACCTGCATGGGCAAAGACACCTCCCACTAGACCAGGCTGCTCAAAGTCCAATCAAATCTGGCCACAGATGTGGCTGGGACAGCCACAGCTTCCCTGGGCAGCCTGTGAAAGTGTCTCACCAGCCTCACACCAATCCCATTCCTCATCCCATCCTTACATGCCCTTGTAAAAAGTTCCACACTCCCCACCTTTCCTGTAGGTTCCTTTAAAGTACTGGAAGCCAGCTTGGGATTTTACTAACCCAGGTAAAAGAACTTACACTTGGCCTTATTAAAATTCATGTGGGCATTCAAATTGATTCCTATCTTGGCGATAGGTGTTTTCCATATTTTATTTGTTTCTGTGTACCATTTGACTCAATGTGAATATTAAGTACCTCTGCGAATGGAAGAACAGCCTAGCTGTTTCTATCTGGCATTGAAAAAGTGTTTATTGCAAAGAGATCTGGCGGAGTATATACTTGGCAGTTTACACTGAGAATAAACTGTAAGCCCAGTTGCTGTCCATATCACAATCTTACTTAACTTCAGGAACCAGTATAGTGTACTAATTTAGGACTCAGCTAGGGAAGTTCTCTGCTAAGAAGCAAGGATAAATACTGCATACTTGCTTGTAAAGTACTGATAAGTTTTGAAAGTCCTGTGTTTTGACTTCATTTCAAAATCTTTGTCTCTTGACAAAATACTGTGACATGTAGGCCTTGACTAAATTTTCAAGATGGTATTGTCTTTGGCAGCATATTGTTTTCTGATGATGTAAATCATTGCAACTGAATTCAAAGCTACCAAGATTACTAACACAAAGTAAGGCTTTCCAGAAATTCCTATTTTCCTGGAACTCTTTTTCAAATGAGGAAGACAATAAGTCATAATACGGATGGATTCTTATTAAAAAATGGGTAGATCTGTGAACATGCACTGAGTCAGATTGTAAACTATGTAATAGTTGTAACTAGATATGTAACTAAAATTGAACTTTACTGACCTGTCAGACATTGTTTTCTCTTCATCAAACAAATTGCTGTTGACTAATTCAATGCCTGTAGCAGTCAGACAGATTGATTAAGTTTATAGCGATTTTGGCTGTTGTTCTCTTACAAGTCTACTTCAGCATGATTTGGCAGGATTTCATTCTTATTTTATTAAATATATGGTATTTTCAGCCTTCAGCTCACACAGCATGAGAATTTATATAACGAAAATAAACAACCCTTTACACTGACTATTTCAGCTTTTTGTGTTTGTGGTCTGTTGTTATTTTTGTAGTAGTAATTTTTTTTAAGATCCTATTTCTCCTTCCGATTTGTATTATCAAACATTACCTTCATATCCTCCATTTGTATTATATTTTACCAATTAGCATTGTCCCTCAGTGCATGGTTCTTCACAAAACAAAGATGTCTTAAGTAGTGTTTTTCATTTATTACCAGGCTAACCCAAGTAATCTATCTGCTGTTTCATACTGAACAGAAGCCAATTTTCCTGCTAAATAAAAGCAGAAGGAAGATCAGTCTCCTGGAAATGTCTTAAACATGCTAGTTTTCCCCTAAAATAACCAATAATGGTTGCTGCTCTGTTTTTTCCTTTCACAATGGGTAAACATGTATTTACAGGAAAAACCAATGATATTTTAGATCAAATGAAACAACAAAGGAGGAATGAATAAATTTGTGAGGAAAATGCCTCCAATTAGAGCTGAGCAGGGTCTCATTGTTCCATTCTGTGAGAACTGACAGTGAAAATAAACTTTTTTTTTCTCTTTTTAAGGAAAGGTTGCTATGTCTTTTTATTTTCTTTAGTAATGCCATTGCTCTTCTTTTTAACCGCTTTTTTTAGAGAGGTGAAAATGAGGAACCGAGGGATAGTGGACAATTATCTTACAAAAAAAGATAAATCCCCTGAAATGTTCCTTCCATTTCAATATGAGCAGTGATTTGTCTAAAAAGATGCTTCAATTTTATCCACATTTTTAAAATTATGCACATGAAAATAATTTTTTTTAGTGTGTCTCCTGGAAAAGAATAAATCTTGCATTTAAAAATTATTTTATAATTAATGCCTTATGAAATAGATATTGGTATTTCGTGATTAATCAGGAAATCTTAGTACTTCAGAAATATTTTCAGAAAGCATATTAACTTCAGAAAACATATTTCCTATTAGTGGGAGAGTGACTGTGGGACTTGGGCTGGAAATAAACTTCTATGAACTTGAAAAGACTTGTTCTCCGAAAGAACTGAACAAAATACAAAAATATCCTGCAATATTGTTAGTAATAAAGAAGTAATGTCCAGTTTAAAAAAAATGTGTTTTTTGTAATTAATCTAAAGGATAACTACTTCAGTCCAAACACTAAGACTAAAGAAAAAAAAATAGGCAAGAGAAAATAAAGTCTTGCTTTTGATTGTTTGTTTAGTTTTTTCCAGTGCACATTAAGCAGATCTTTAAAACACTCTAAGCTCATAAGCACATATCATTCATCAAGACAGGCACTGACATTCTCTTGGTGGTTAATGGCCTGGATGTCAGCAGGCTGTGTAGTAAAACACATTTAAACAGATATTATTTCCATGTATAAAAAGCTTTAAAAAATTAAACACTTTTACATTTTTTTTGAATTATTTCTCTGGTTTTTGTGTTGGGTCATATAGTAGCATGCATAGAAAGGTGAATTATTTAGTAGTTTGTGTAAGCATGAATATTATTCTAGAGTTCATATTTTTTGTTATTTAACTACTGTTTTAGATGCAGGAAGCATCAAAATTACTGTAAACTGCTTGAAATAGTGAAATTCAAAATTCTAGGGGAGCAAGGAGGGTGCACAGCAAGCTTTCTAGCCTGGACTTCAGGAGAGCAGATATTTCAAGGGTCTGCTTGCTGGACTACCAGTCATAAACCCCTGAAAGGAAAAGGAGCCCAAGAAAGCTGGCAAATATTCAAGAATCACATCCTCTAACCTCAGAAGCAAAACATTCCCATATCAGAATTCAGGTAAAAACATTAGGAGACCTTCATGGATGAACAAGTGGCTCCTGGACAAACTCAAGCATAAAAAAAGAAGCTCACAGTGGGTGGATGCAAGGACAGGTACCCTGGGAGGAATGCAGGAAAACTGTCTGAGCAGCCAGGGATCAGGTTAGGAAAGCCAAAGCCCTGTTAGAATTAGATATAGCCAGGGACATCAAGAACAACAAGAACAGCTTCTACAGGTTCATCAGTGATAAAAGGAAGACTAGGGAAAATATGGTCCCTCTACAGAAGAAAACAGGAGATCTGGTTACCTGGGATATGGAGAAGCCTGAGGTACTCAATCACTTTTTTGCCTCAGTGTTAACCAGCAAGTATTCAAGCCACACAGCACAAGTCACAGAAGACAAAAGCGAGGACTGGAAAAAAGAAGAAACACCCAGGGTAGAGGTAGATCAGGTTTGAAACCATCTAAGGATCCTCAAGAAGCACAAACCCCTGGGACCTCATGAGATACATCCATGGCTCCTGAGAGAAGTGGTAGATAGAGTTGTTAAACTACTATCCATCATATTTGAGAAACTGTGGCGGTCTAGTGAAGTTCCCACTGGCTAGAAAAGGGAAACATACCTCCCATTTTTATAAAAAGGAAAAAAGAAGAGCCAGGGAACTTTAGGTCACACAGTCTCACCTCTGTGCCTTGGAAGATCGTGGAGCAGATCCTCCTGGCTGCTCTGATAAAGCACATGGAAACTAAGAAGGTGAGTGGTGACAGCCAACATAGTTTCACTAAGGAGAAATCATGCCTGACTAATTTGGTGGCCTCTTCCCATGGGGTCACAGATTTGGTGGATAAGGGAAGCGCAACTGGTGTCATCTACCTGGTCTTGTGCAAAGCATTTGACACTATTCCAAGCAACATACTTGTCTCTAAATTACAGAGATGTGGATTTGATGGATAAAGTACTCAGCGGACAAGAAAATTGCTAAATGGTCACACTCAAAGAGTTGTGATGAAAGACTCCATGTCCAAGTAGGGAAAATTGATAAGTGGTGTTCCTCAGGGGTCAGTATTGAGATCAGCACTGTTTAGCATCTTTGTTGGTGACATGGATGGTTACACTGACTGTGCTCTCAACAGTTTTTACAACAGGGATGTTATCAGAAGGAGTTTGACAGGCTTGAGAAGGGGGCCTTTACCCCACATGTAGTTCGGTAAGGTCAAGTGCAAGGTCCTGCATGTGGTCAGGGTACTCCAGGCACAAATATAGACTGGACAGAGAATGGACTGATAATAGTCTTGAGGAAAAGGTCTTGGGGTGTTGGTTGAAGGAAAGAGCAACATAAACTAACAATGTGCACTTGCAACCCAGAAATTCTAGCAAATCCGGGGCTGCATCAAGACAAACATAGCCAAGAGGTCGAGGGATGTAATTCTCCCCCTCTATTCCACTTGCATGACAGCTTCTCTGGAGTACTGTGCCCTGTTCTGGAGTCCTCAACATGAGAAGGACATGGAGCTGCTGGAGTGAGTCCAGAAGAGGGCTGCAAAGATGATCAAAGCGCTGGAGAACCTCTCCTGTGAAGATAGGCTGAGAGTGTTGGGGTTGTTCAGCCTGGAGAAGAGAAGGCCTTGGGAAGACTTTAAGGTGGCTTCCAGTACTTTAAAGGAACCTACAGGAAAGGTGGGGAGTGTGGAACTTTTTACAAGGGCATGTAAGGATGGGATGACGGGTGGGATTGGTGTGAGGGTGGTGAGACACTTTCACAGGTTGGCCAGGGAAGCTGTGGCTGCCCCAGCCACATCTGTGGCCAGATTTGATGGGACTTTGAGCAGCCTGGTCTAGTGGGAGGTGTTCTTGCCCATGCAGGTGTGTTGGAACTACATGATCTTTAAGGTCCCTTCCAACCCAAACTATTCTGTGATTCTATAGTTCTATGGTGTACATTGTTTTTTATTATTATCTCAGTCCATGTCTAGTTCTTTAGGTATCCACTATGTCAATTTCTCATACATCTCATCATCTCAGCTAAGAGGGGGGGGAGGGAGGAATTTCACTGGTGCACTAGCACTGAAGAAGTAGCAATGTGACATAATGAAAATTTTGTTGTTTACATTAGAACCATATATGAATACAGGCAAACATTTACTTGTTAGCAGTGGGGCTTTGTTTTGATAACCTACTCCTAATTAGAGGAGTTCTTTTTAAAAGCCTTGATCTAGGTATACTTGCTACAAAGTCAAACTTAGCAGATGGTCTAGTTTTGATCTGTAGGTTCGAAAGATAAGGTTCATGTTACTATAAAGGAGTGCATAAGTGATGAACAAGATGATTAGTTATTCATCAGACTAATCCATTAGTCTAATAGCAGCACAAATTAGCATGTTATAAGGGAAAACAATCCTCTGTCATTAATAAACCCAATCTTCCATGGAAAAGAGATAAAATATTAGACAGAAGGAAGAGTATCAACAGATAGGAAGTAGATAAGTTATTTTCTTTTAATTAGATTTAAATAATAATGACATTGTATCTACCAGACTATCTGCACATCCTAATACTTTACTGAATTTCCAATATAATGACTCTCACAGTGAAGTTATCAGAGATTAAAATAACTTCTAAAAAATAATATGCTTAAATGCAAGTTTAAAGGGGGGTTGCTTGGCGTAAACCTCAACATTCAAAAGAAAACATTAACAAATAAGAATACAATACTGAGGTGGAGATGCTGTAGAGAATATTGAGACTGCGAAAGTCACAGAAGGAAATGAAAGCAGAGATATAAACCAGGATAAGACTATGAGAAATTTTTAAAGATGAGGATGGTCTAGAAACCAGAATTCATTACTCTGACAGAACAGCCACCTGTGATGAAATTTTTAGGATGAATAATGAAGCTAAAAGAAAGGAAGACAGATTATGAGGCATTTGGAGTACAGAAGTTGGCATACTTGGATATCCAAGAGAAAGTTATGTTAAATAAACTAACACATAGTTGTGTTATGTATTTTAGAAGATGTATAATTAGAAATAAATAAATAATAACTGAACAGTACAAGCAGAGGTGTGGAAACTGAAACTGATAGTGAAAACTGCAAATAGGTGCCTCTCCAGGTGCATTAACTAGGGAAGGACTCTTGTGCATTTAGTACTTAAACTTGTATTATACCTCATGCTGTATATAAAAACCTCTATAGATTATACATATAAATTTATTTTGACAGATTAGAAAACACACAGTCATCTCTATATTATGCTATCAACTCAGATTTTAAAATCTAGACCTGATCCCAAGAAACATTAAGAAATAACTGCAAAATGAGAATCTAACAAAAAGCCTACCAAGTGGGAACTGAACATATTAAAAAGAAGTTTATTTGAATGTAAAACTCCAGCAAGCAGAAAACTTGTAAGAGGGAAAGCTCATTAATTTGTTGGAATCCATGAGGGTATAAGCTAGAAGAATCAGTTTATAAATTTTCTCAGTCATCTAATACTTATGTTACTTTCAAAATTCTAAATGGTTTTCAGGGTTTTTTGATGTAAGCGAGCAAAGAGCACATATGCATAGCCATACAACTGCAGACAAGATCTTTTTTTTTTTTTTTTTTTTGTGAGAAAAACTGTCTCAGGGCAGCACTGTTGATTATCTGTTGCCAGGACACCACTGAGGACTGCACAAGAACCTGTGTCTGCGTGGAGATAGAGACAGCTAGAACCTGATGAAACATGAGAGTAGAGTGAGCCCCAGAGTTTCTTTTGATAGTTCATTCTTTGATTTGAGTCTTAAGATATAGAAAAACTTATAGAAATGTCTTTCCTTACAACTTACATTCTTCCATATAATTACCTCGAGGAGAGGAGTAACAGTCCTTACATGGATTCTAATCCATTCTAAAACTTGTATCCAGTTTTAAGCCATCGACTTCCTTCAACTGAGGTTTGTTAGAAGTAGCTGAGTGTGACATAGACACTAGTTTACCATGAGGAAGAGTGTTCCACTAGAATGATGAGTGAGCTCTTTCCTGTCTCCCTTGGCTGTTTTTCTTAAAGGACTCATCTATATATGCAGAACAACCCTCAGGTAAAACTACATTATGGAACACTTGCTTTTTAATATTCTGGTTTCCTATTTCACTCTGCACTGTACAGAATTCAAATTACTTCTGACCTCAAGTGTTGCCTCAGAATTTAGCAGTGTTGGAGAACTGAACTGTGGCCTTTGAAATCAGCCTTGGATCCTTAGTACAGAATTGTGCTACCTTATATGATTCAAGATCAGAACTTTGATAGTTTTATGATGTTTCATCTGACTGTGTTATGAGACTCCTCCATAAAGTGAAGCTCAGGGATTCATTCATGATCTGAATTATACTACCACATCATTTCTGAGCAGTTTTGGTCTTCACAGTTGTTCTAACTTTATTTTTATTTTAATGAGACTGATGAAGATTCACCAAACCATATTGCAAGTAGGTGTCACAGTTTGTGGTTTTGAACACATAGATCAGCAATGCAGTAACTATGATTTGTAAGAGTGTCCAGCTAACAGATTGCCCTATTTAAGTGTATCTGCAACACCATACTCATAAGTATCCTTGACTGAGGACATTTGTTTGGATTTGAATATGTCAATAACTTTTCAAGCAGCTAAATTTACATAAGATCATAAAAATTTACATAAGATCATCATCCTGTGCAGACCATCTCCACTCATAATGTCAAAGCTCCCATGAGCTACAAATTTGGTGTGCAAATTTTGGTTCTGCTCATGATATTTGTTCTAGATTTGCTATTCAAAAAATTTTTTATCATTGGTGCTGTACCCAGAAGAGAAGCCCAATTGATTTTCTGTTGATTTTCGGTTCAATTGAATTGTCTCTGCAAATTCTTCAAACAGATCAGAGAAACTTTGTCTTGGACCTTTCCAAGCAGTGTTGGTAAAGGAATGCCCTGATGATTACCGTTTGATGACTGATTTAATTTCCTTCATCACAGATGGAAAGTGATAGCATCTTTGAAATCTTTTTCCTAGGCTCTTCAAATAGATAATACTGAGTTTTCTTACCAGCTTATGCAAATCATATGCTTTGACATCTGCTATTTGTTAGATTTCACAACTGCAGAGATTTTCAATGGTCTTGAAAAGTGATCAATTATTTGAAACAGTTTGCAATTATCTCACACTCAATGTATAACTAATGACCATTATGTTTATTTTTTTAATGACTGACTCATTTTTCCATAATCAGTGTGTTACTGTTAATAAAAGTACTTATTGAAATTGTAGCAGGATCTCTATTTTCTAACTACCAACCATACACAGCTTTATATTAATCAGGAAAAAAAAAATAAAAAATTGTCAGCTCTTTAGGTGGCTTTTTTATCAATTTGCTTTCACAAATTGTTATTGTCCATTATTTGAAATAAAGAAGTTTTGTTTCCCAAGCAGAAAAGCTGCATTTTTTTTGTTTAGATTGTTTAGCCTTTCCCACGCTTCATCATTTACTTCTGTAAACCGCAATTACTTGGTTACTCTTTCTGCTATGTTCTGAATTATTGATATTGCCTCCATATTTTACCAGGTAAGCAATGTTATGCAGCATTTCATTATTTCTTTTCCATTTATTAATACCACTATGTAAACAACAAATTGGGCCTTATTGCTTTTCTCCCACCATTTTTTTTTTTCCCATGGCAGGAAGTATACAGTAAATATTTTTCAGCATTTGAACTCCTTTTAAACACATGTCATCCTGAAGATATAGGCTTTTGCTATCAGGACTGCTTGCTTGAGGAATTTATAAAGATTTCCTTTTCAATTGCTCTGTTTTGTTACTTTTTATGCTTTGATTGTAAAACAAGAAAACAAATGGCAAATCAGACATGATAGAATTACTGAAGTTAGAAATGCCAAGCTGGTATGAATTATCTTTCTGATTAATAAGCTGATACATCTGTAAAAGTAGGCAACATTCAGGCACAGTAACTTTCAATACGTCTGGCACAGACAGATAAATAAGCAGCTATGTATAAGTTGAGGACAATAAGCTTAGCTGTGGGAAGTATTCAGCATCTGCACAACAAAGACAGAGACAAGGTCTGAAATCTCTTTGACAACCAGGAGTGAGATCTCAGAGATGGAGAGGTATTTCTGTGAAAAATTTTCTTTCACTATAAGTGTGTGGTCTGACTTCTACAGATTGTCTGTTAGCATTTGTTGTGGTACACAGCAATTTCACTGGTAGAGTCTCTGCTTGTTGTTTTGCCTTTCTGAAAAAAAATAACATTCTTATGTAGGATCCATGAAAATTTGTAGGGTTATCTTGTCATACACAGACCCTCTCAGCTGCTGCCATAGATGAATTCACACAATCAACTTATAAAGGACAGGTTCACACAAGGATCAGTCAAACAATGTTTTCCATTTAACATATATGCTATCTCAAACTTCAAAATTCACATCTTTAAGGGAAAGCTGAGATGGAGAACGAAATTTGATCAAATGTTAAAAACTATGTAGATGATGCTGAGACTGGAGGTAATTCTCCCAGTTATATCAGTTGCTCACCTAAAGAAACTCCTTCTTAATAATAATTAGGAACCTTACCTTGGTTACATTCTTAGATATACCCAACCATTCATTTTTGTTACTTAACCATCTGCAACTAAAATTTTAGTACTGTCCTGTACCTCAAAATACCGTCTTATAAAATTTATAGTTTATTAAATCCTTTAAAACGTAGAAAAAGGAAATTTGAAGGCTTTGCTTCATTGTGAAGCAAAATTTTCCAAGAGAAAAAAAGATTTTATATTTTCTGTCAGAGACCAGAGCAAAAGTCACATAAAATAAGTCTCCTTCTAAATAAAGAAGACATAAAATTTGAAACGCTAATGTGATGGTTCATGAGAAATTAACCAAAGTTTTCTTAGAGTTTTCATGTTTACAATTCATTATCTCTGATTTTTATACCTTTTCACTCCAAATCTAGAAAAAAATTTGTCTGTGAAGGACATATTTTGGTATAAATCAGAATGCAAGCATTACCATATAAAATGATAGCTAAAATTAAATAGAATTAATTTTCCAGTGTGCAAAACATCCTTTTAAGGGGAAGTCTATATTTCTGCACTGCTAAGGACTGCTAGATTTGCTAATTCAGTTCGATCATGCTTATTTTTAATGACCATTTGCTTCATGCTTTAGTTAAAACAAGTTTCATTAAAGACGTATCTTTTACAACATTGGAAGTCTCACTAACAGTGATGAATAATGCTTGGAAAATCTGGAAGTCACTGAGACATTTCTAAATATTTTTGGAACTTCCAGGGAGTTGCATGATTTACAGAGCCGTAAAGGCAAATTTTTAAAGAAACCTGAATAGATTGGAAAAAAAATGTTATATGTGGCTTTTAGGTACATACACTGAAGAAAATGATGAAGTATAAAAAAGCCAGTGTTACTTCAAGAGCATCTTGCAAGTCTTGTGACCAGTTAGGTGAAAAATGTTTGTGCAATAATCAAGCAAAAAAATGTGGATGGTAGGAGTTACTTCATATGTTGAATAATAAAGAAAATGCCATTACAGTGTTGCATACACTTAGACTATATCCAGTCTTTAGAGGGACCAGTGTGCAGTTCCTCTACCTCAAAAGATGAAAAAGTATATTGAAGGTTATAAAGGCTGATTGAGGGAGTAAGATGTCACCTGTACTAGGAGATGTTGAATAGAAAATGAGACTTCATCTCAGAAGAGAAATGACCAAGAGAAGGGATGTAGGTTTTAAGTGGTGGCATGAAAGAAAACAGAGAATGACTTATTTTTTTTTCTAACCAGACATGAATATAACAAATACAATGATCAGACAGAATGTTGGAAACAGATAAAAGACAGTTTTTCAAGGGGCAGACAGTCAGCAGCTGAAGTTCTTGACACTGTGTTTGCAGTTCAGAAGCTTAAATTCATAAAATATTGGGTAAATACATGGAAAAAAGTCCTCTAGAAAGTACTAATAGACACAGGTCCTCTGGCCGAGGCAGTCCCTAAGCTACAAGTTTTTGGTATTTTTCACTGCTCTGCTGCTTAAAAGAGATTTTCCCTAAGCAATGATGACCCCATTCATAGGCAGGATTCTGGGAAAGATGGATCTTTAATCTGACCTAAGGCACATATACATATGTACTAACACTGCTCTGAAAAACTCCAGCTCAATTTGAAATCATGATTCCAGCAAGTGCTTTGATGTGCTGCCAAGCTCTAAGCATTTTGCTAAAGTATTACCTTCTACAGTAATATTTCACATTTTGTGCTGCACAGTACCTTCTCTTTTTCTATCTTTGGTTTTGATTGAGCCACAGTTTACTCTAAAGCAGAGGTTATAACTCCATTAACGCATAGGTCAATTTTACTTAAGTGGCAACAGTGAACCATGACAGGCAAATAGGATGTTGTAACTGGTTCCTTCTACTCAGCAGGATACACACTGCAGTTGAAACCTATCAGTAAGTGTCACCATATCATATAAGCAAGCATGCTGTTTAGCAGCTAACCTCATTTAATGCAAAAAAAAAAAAAAAAAAAAAAAACCGAACTGTACAGCTTCTCCAATGCAAGATTTAACAAAGTGAGTAGCAATATTTAATGAGAGGTGAAAAAAAAAAGCTGTCAGCAAATGCCTTTACATATATATAAAAAAACCTCTTCATATATTGCAGAGGGGGACTATTTGAGTTACAAATTAAATGCTCTCACTTAAGACACAGCTTTGCCTACTTCTAGCATAAGATGACTGCAACAGGTCCCGGAGTTTAGCTGGGTCTTCTTAATTAATGGATGAAGAGATCCTCCCTGCTCTGGCCCAGTGCTGTGCTGTCTCAGGGTCACAATTGCCTTTGTTCACCTCTTAAACATCCCTGTCCTGAGCTGACAGACAGCACCTAGAATCAGTCCTTTTGCCTTCTTTTCATTTTGTTCAAAATTTCTATTCATGTTTCCAACAAACATAACTTGGCATTTTTTCCTAATTGTGGCCTAAGTAACACTTTTTGATACTTGACATTTTTAAATGCCAGGACAAATGGAACAACAGAAATCATTCTACATGAAACCAAAAACTCATTGTTAGAGGTCAGAGACAGAAATGTAAGGTTTTTTCCTAAACTTGTTATATGGTTGTAGTAAATGTAGTTAGCTTGTGCTGCATAGCATTTAATATACTTCAAGCTGAACTGAGACAGAATGTGCAGTTGGCCAGGTACTGTGCAATTCTCTGAGTGAAAGTGTATATGATAGATCAGATCTGAGAGAGACTTATAGTTCAGTGGGTCTTAGGACAATTGGTCATGCTCAAACGGGTCTCCACAGGCTGTGTCATGCAAACCAAAATAAATAATTGAATGGCCAAAGGGAGCTAAGTACTGAAAACTGGAAGGCAAATCCCTGAGTGTGTCACTTCTGAATCAGCACACAGGCGCTTCAGAGATACTGGTACTTTTCACACTTTCTCCAGTGAATGTGTTATTTGAGCACTTTAGCTTAAGATCTCACTGGAGACCATTACAAATGCAGTTACAGTATTTAGGATAAATTTTTTATGTGGGAGAAGAGAAGCTATCAAAAGAAATCACAGTACTAAAGGATCATTTTGTCAAAGAGAAAGGAGAAAATAACATCTAGCTTTCTACCTTCAGTTCAGTGACAATGACAGTCTTCTCTTAACCACCAGGTAAAATGACTACTACTAAAGCCTAGGTTAACAAAGAAGAAATAAAACAAAGGTAATTAATTGTGTCTAACAGGGAAAAAAAAAAAAGCAAAAAAAATCAATAGGTTACTTACAGCCACTTAACATGAGTAAGGTTATGAGAATAAAGTCATTAAAGCAGTAGTCAAAGGGTTGTTACTGTCTGTCTACAGCCTGTGAAGCAACAGAATCCAGAGAATTTCTGAAGACAGTTTGCAGTGCTAGTGCATAAAGCTAAACATATGGAGAATGATCCCTGATTTCTATTAAAAAATTTGGCAAAGCCAGAAGTGCAAGTTTATTAGAAGTGCTGGTGCACACTGGGGAAATGTGTAACCACACACACAGAACTGGGTCTGAAAAGAGGTGTGAAGACCTTCCTTTAGCACTACATATTTTCTTACTCCTTTTTAATTACTGATAACCAAGTTGAGGCTGCGATGGTTTTTTCAGGTCTAACACAAAACCAGCCTTATTGAGGCTTATATTCAGCAAACATATAAAAACAAACAAAAAACAAACAAAAAAAACCCCAAAAACAAAACCAAAAAAACAACAAAAGGAGGATGCTCTAAGTTCTTTTGCTATGAAATTAAACTCTGGGGAAAAATTACATGGAACTGATTCTGTCTCTTTTTGGCATTATTTTTAGATGATTAAAGAACAGCCCTAAATTCATAGAGGATTCTGATCTCTCTGTCTGAGACAAGAAGGAAAAATACAGTAGAAAAGAAAAATCTTAAGGGATTGGTGCTTTTGGAAAGAGCAAGGTCAAATTGGATGTTTTGGAACAGAATGTAGAAGCATTAAGACTTACTTCTCCTGTAAGCAGAGGTTCTGTCACACAGCACGAAACCCAGGTAAAGAGCTACAACTATCTAACATACTTTCCTGGAGCACATAGATGAAGAAAAGCATTGCAATAACCAGGTACTTGGATATACATGCACCTCTTTTAGAAGGAAGATTGGCCAATCATGCTACTATCTTTTGACTGTTATTAAATGCAGCTGTCTTAAACTTTTTTTCTTTAGAGCATCTCTCTATAGGCATCTGTTTGCAAACTGATTTAAGCAAACTATTCATGCATAAGTTGCTAATGAATGGATGCTTTTGCAAGTAACAGTTGACTGATTTCTTGACGGTTAGTGCTGGTGTCTAAATAGAAGACATGTTGTGATTCCATTTTTCTAATTTTATGAATGCATAATTGAAAGTGAAAGCTGAAGAAAAATGCTTAAGAAGAAATGAAAGATTACTGAAATATCTGTATTGATAACACTACTAATCAATTCTAAATTGCCTGGATTAATTAGGAAAGTGAGTATAACAAGGATTAGGCAAATCACAGAAAAAGAATATATAAATTAACATATAAAAACACAAAATGAGAATAGGGACATAAACTGCAAAAATAATACATCACACCAAAGGACTATTGTAATCAAGTACAGTCTGAATCTGTAATGCCACAAAGTACAGTGCAGGCTATACTGAGGAGATATATCAACATGGTCTGCAGTTAGGCTTCTATAAAAAATTTTCACAGTTACAGCACAGTTCATGGACACCTGAACATGAGCAGTATAATTTAAAAAAAGGAATTTTCTCTTCAGGTTGTACATATTTATTACTCCGATGATATTCGTACAAAGCTGTCTATACATTTTTGATAACAAAACTATATGGATTAAAAATATTTAAGTCTGTCCTCATAACTGGAATAGAAGATCAATTTTATACTCTATTAGTTTGATTTTCATAAGACCTCTTCTCATTATTCTGATAGGCACTTATACAGGGCTTGGCTTGAATCTGACTAGAATTAATCTGCTACAAAATGTTAATGGAAAATAGCATTCTATAATGCAGGCTATACAAAATTTTTCCTGAAGAGGTAAAGATGCAAAAGAAACTTCTGGTTTCACATAAAACTATCCTTTGAAAACAGATGAAGATCAATTTAACATTTTCTTTTCAAAGTGCATGTTGCCTAAGCAGTTTACTTACACAAGATAAAACTCTAATAATTTGAATGGTACTAAGAAATCAGTGGCAGTCACTCATTTGGCTGGAATAGCTCACAAAAAGAACTCTTCATGTTTATTGGGATACAATCATAGAATAATTTTGGTAGGAAAAGACTTTTAGTATCAAATTCAGAATTTAACCTAACACTACCAAGTCCACCACTAAACCATGGCCCTAAGCAACACATCTACATGCCTTTTAAATACCTCCAGGGATGGTGACCCGATCACTTCCTTAAGCAGCCTTTTCCATTGCCTGACAGCCCTTTCAAGGAAGATATTTTCCTGATATCCAGTTTAAACCTTCCTTGGCACAAGCTGACACCATTTCCTCATGTTCCATCGCTTGCTACTTTGGAGAAAAGAATGACTCCCCTCAGCCTTCTTTTCTCCAGGCTAAACAACCTCAGTTCCCTCAGCCTTTCCTCATGGTACTTGTGCTCTAGACTTTCACCAGCTTTTTTTGCCCTTCTCTGGACATGCTCCAGCAACTCAATTTCTTTCTTGTTGTGAGGGGCCCAAAACTGAACATAGTACTGGAGGTACAGCCTCATCAGTGCAGATTTATCCAAAAGTGAAACAGCTTATCACTAGTGCTGCATCATTTATGACAGCAAAGTCTAACAAGCTAGCCTAGAATTACCTTATGTTGTCCAAGTCTGATATTTTAAAAATATTACCCCACAACTTTTCTTTTTTCTATATTCTTTTAAGTTGTGACCATCAGTATTCATCTATCTACCAACCACATTCACTCTAGTAAATACAGGAGAAGATAATTTTCTTTGTTAAGCTGGGCTAATTGGTGGGTAAGACTTTCATTCTTAATTGTGATATTGTTTGACTACCATGCATCTGTTGTTCCTATTAGTACTAACCTCACATGTCTTTCTAATACATTTCATGTCAGCACAAAATGGCAGTGTGTACAAATTGAAGTTTCAGTTCACTGAAGGAATCACAAAATGATTGTTAATAAAGTAAATCTATAGCTACTAAAATAATACGGCTCCAGCAGCATGAAAATTAACATACTTTTCCTGCCTTTTCCTTTTTTAAAGACTTAAACATTTTACCTATGAACATATGAAAAATAAATTGTGAAGGGATAGAAAGCTGTGCTTTGAAGTTTGGGGTTTTTTGGTAATTATAATTTTCTGCGGGAAAAACTGCCCCTTTGAATAATATTCCCTTTTCCACTTACAGAAAAATTGCCATTCACGTACAAAACTGAGTTTAACACTAATGAAGAGTTATCTAGGTCAGCAACAACTTTTGTACAGTTAAAACAACAAAAACTGAAAATATATTAATGGAGATACCTATGTAAGTGGTAAAACACAAATTAAATTTTTTGAACAATGTATTTGATTTCACTCAAGGTAGATAATATTGAAGCTTAAATTTATATTTTTAAATTACTCTGAACCTATATCTCTAATCTAAGTAAGGGTATATTCTGACACATCATGACTATCTTGAAATTTGTCTTATGATTTGTACTTGGTTTTAAGATCAATAGAAATTTATCTTCTTCCCTTTTATTTATCTTTTCATCTCCTAAATTCAGTGAAACATTTATAAATGTATATAGAAAAATTATAAAGAACATTTCCTCAGGAAGAACTGTTTAAATGATAATATTTTAGAAATAGCTCCTTTTCTCATATTCTTATCAGCTCAGAATATTAGCTGTAGTATATACAGCTCTAATTGCCTTTTGAGTAGAAGTTGGCCTAATGCAATTTTTTTTAGGCACCAGCCTGATTTTCCAAGACATCCGACCTTGTGGAAAACTGCACATCTGGGTACCAAACATCACCATTGCCAATGGTTCATTAATTCTTTACCAATGTAGTTCCTAGTGCTAGTTGCACCTGGTATAACAAATTTTCAGGGATCAGGAACACTGAATCTGTTGGCATTGTTCGTGTCCCATACTCACTGGTACAGGTGCAAGGACCTTAATTAAAAATAAACAAATAAATAAATTCAAGTGCTTGTACCATGAGTCCAGCTTCAGACTGGGAACACATCATTAACAGAAGCTTTTCCATATAAATGCTTTATTTCTGCAGCTACTGAGGCAGCTTGCCCAAGAGTCATAGAGTAAATATCAAGCAAAACAGTTGTATAGCTCATGAGGATAGAAGAAATGAGTATTACAGCCCAACGGCTGAAAAACTGGGACATGGCCTGGCAAGAGAGCTGTTCATTATGTGACTGGTGGTTGACTGCCTCCAGTCATGGTCCATCTGTTCTTCCTCCATTCTCTTGTAAGCCCTATAGCTCCCACTGTCTTCAACAGCAGTCAGTTAAGGACTACTTGATGGCAATGCAGTTTTCAAGTGACTGTGTAACTCAGATACCAGATTCTGAGTTCCATTAAAATCACACTGCAGTAGTGAGTTTTCTGTAAAAGAGATAAGAAATCAAATGCTCTCTTTCTTTGTAGTGGTCTGCATGACTTCCAGTTATATGTAGACATGCTATATGCCTTTATTTATTCTAATCCCATTATAAAAACAGAACACCTGTGAGTAATTCATAGACTCAGCTCCCGCTATTCATCTGCTGATCTTTTCAGATAGATCATGGTATTTTCTATAATCAGCAATGAAAACCAACGTTGTTAGAAAGACATAAAAAACTCACAGAATCTTTCTTTTTGTCATAAAAAACTCACAGAATCTTTCTTTTTGTCATTGCTCTCATTAAATAAAACAAAAAGTGACTATTATGATCACAGATAGTATTTACTGCTTCTCAGGATGAAAATATCTCACAGAATCTTCTTTTTTACATCTTATTAAGACTTAAGAAGGCCAAACCCACCAGAAAACAGAAAACCCTGAATTCATGTTTCTTGTCAAATTTCTGCTGGTTCTTTTTAGACTTATAGTTAGGAAAGTTCTTCTGTACACGTCTAGTCAGATTTTTAAAATTGTGTCTGTTTAACTTCTCTATACTCATTAAGTCTTTCTGTGTACCATTTACTTCATAGAAATGAATTTAAGGACAGAATTTGTTTGAAATTAGTTATTCATTATTAAGGGATATCTTAAAATCATATCTCACTGATAATCTTTAAATATTTTCTCAGTGTGATCTTCTTAATCCTTCTCCTTTCAGGACATTTTAAAGAAGGGCTAAGCTGTGATGGAGCTGATTTTCAGCCTATGCTGAAAATGAGAGCAAGTGCTACACACAAGATACTTGTGACTGGGGTCATCTCTATAATTATTTCATCAACATAATTAAGTCTCAATCAGCTTCAGTCACTGCTACTCATTTTAGTAGAGACAACAGAACAAATAGCTTCTGAAAGTGATTTACATAATCTTTATTGTTAAATTCTACTTCCACCATGCTATAATAAAAAGATACTTTCCTTTGAGGGGCCTGGCTTTGAAAACTATTTTACTCTTTCACAGTAAATGCCTATGGCTAGTCAAGCTTCTAGAGTGCTGGTAAGACATTTATTATTTGTGTTTGCACTAAAAGTCAATATAAAGGCAAGAATACGTAGTCTGCAAAAATGAAAATACTTGAGTTCTGCAATTCACATTTTTCAAATAATTGTTTTAGAGTTTGCCACTCAAACACCTCTCTTTTCAACCCTTCTATGTCTGCAGGAAGTTGATCAGAAGGCTGAAATTCAGCCTTAAAGAATGTCTCACAGCAGGAAGAGTTTAGCATTTGATCTTTTCCTCTGTCTCATACTGTGAGGAAAGTGTTTCATTTTACAAAGTAAACAGGTATTTAAATTATGAAAATCTGTATTTAATCTAAGAGGAAAAAAAAGACAAACCACTAATAAACACAAACAACAAAAAAACCCCAAATACCTTTGACATATAGCTATGATTTTTTTTTTTTATGATCCTTTTACCACACTCCATTTTTATATGACTATTTTCTCTAAATGAGTAATAACATATCATACTGAACAAATAGCCTTATGGAAACAACGTATTTTTTAACCTTCAAAGTTACGTATGCACACATGTACAACACTATGATATGCATATTTAAATAAGGGTGTAAGATCATTCACAAATATCATTATAGCTGAGGACAGCATTCTTAACACTATAAGTATGCTGTTTACAGTTGGGATTGAAATATGTGTCTGGTTTCAAATGTCGCATTTTCTTTTTTCACCCTTGACTTTCCTCTGCTGCTGAGCTTCTTCTCCATCACATCCAAAGATATGTGTTGAAGGAAGTCAGAAGTGTATTTTGAACTGAAAATGAAAAAATTTTTCTGGTGCAGAACGTTAAGCTGCTCAGTCATAGCCCATAAGAGACTTCTTTCCACCTTCAAGAAACAAAACGTTTCTAGTTGGCTAGATCTCTTCAGAATGGAACATGAGCAGAAGTATGTGTTAAAGGAGCCTGTCCATAGAGGAGAACACAAGAGAAATTAACTAAAAATAATCTTCTTTATAATTCTGTTTTGATTACCTGATTAATTAGAAGAACGCTCCTTCCTTTCTTTTCACAAATTGTTATGTCAAGGGAATGTGATATTAATTGAAAATTCTTCTTTCCCCTCAGGTATCAAAATGGTCATATGGCAGGATTAATCCATCCTGCTAATTTGATTACTAATAAAAGATTACAGTTTTTTATTTATTGTTCAGCTTAATAATTAATATCCCCCATCTGCTATTTCACAGCAGTTGACTTCAATGAGATGGAAACTACAAATATTAAAGGCTGATGGATTTGTGCCAATTTATGTCAGAGTAAAATTTGTCCTTTGCACAAGTGTTATCCCATTTTTGCTGAAAATACTACTACCCTATGTAAACAACAGAAAGTGGGACACATGTTCTGGGCTCATAAAAAAAAAATTGAAAGTAATGCTGAAAATTAAACCAAATGGAATTCAGTACAGAAATAATTTACACTACCATTTTCTTTATATGAACTTAAAGAACAAGTTAGATACCTACTTTATCAGTTCATACTTTGAATAACCTTTTCCTTTGTGCTAACCATAAAGAAGCTCATTTCTTCTGAAAGAAGAAAATTAGGTCAATTGAACTACAAACAGTATATCCATTCCAGTTTTTATATTCAGTGCTCATGTGCTTTGTTTTGTTCTAGTTTTTTTGTTTGTTTGTTTAGGGTTTTTTTGGTGGGTTTTTTTGTTTGTTTTTTGTTTGTTTGCTGTTTGGAAATACCAATTTACTTCTTTCTTCCCCTCATACTAAAAAGAGAGGAGAGAGAAAAGAAGAACGTAGTTAACTTTCTACATAGAAGGAAATGCAAGACTGAACAGGAATTGTGTGGATTACTCTGAATATATTCATAGAATGCTTTGGGTTGTAGGAGACCTTAGAGATCATCTAGCTCCAACCTCCCCTACGTAGACAGGGATGTCCCCCACTACATCAGGTTGCTCCAAGCATCATCCACCTGGCCTTGAGCACTTCCAGGGAGGGGGCAGGCACAGATTCCTTGAGCAACCTGTTCCAGTGTCTCAAGACTCTCACAGGAAAGAATTTCTTCCTGATGTCTAACCTAAATCTACTCTTTTCAAGTTTAAAACCGTAACTGCTTGTCCTCTTACTACAAGCCACTGCAAAAAGTCCCTTCCCAGATTTCCTATAGGCTTCTCCAACTTCTGGAAGGCTGCTAGGTCTCCCTGGAGCCTTCTCTTCTCCAGGATGAACAATCCCAACTTTCTCAGCCTGTCTCTGTAGGAGAGGTGTTCCAGCCTTCTGATTATCTCTGTGTCCACCTTCTGGACTTGCTTCCACAGATCTGTGTCATTTTTGTGTTGGGAGTACTAGAACTGGACACAGTTTACTAATCTTAAATAATATCTTATTACATTTCGGTTGAATTAATGTAATAGTTACTTCAGAGGAAACATTTTACTTTATAAAGATCAACTTCCTATTCTTAGAATTATTTGTAGGTCCCTATAATTTTGGAATTAATTTTAATAAGTTTTAAAAATTATTAAACTAAGTGTGTATTGTAATGAACCATTTGTGCTGCAAGATGAATCTAATCTCAATTAGTTACTCAGACGACATGCAACTTTGGCCTAGAATGGTATTACAAATGAACCTTTCAGTTTCTTTCAATTTCTTCTGAGTCAAAGTCAATTCTGGAGAGAAACAACATGTCTCTGTGTAGATAAAATAAGGAAAACACTGATTATCCATCTTGTAATTGGAGAAAATCAAAATAATACTTGGAATTTGTCATGAAAAGAAAATTTTAAAGAAAAAGTGTCTAGAACTAAATTTCCATCTCTTTGTAACCCCTTGAATTTAGAGCCTTAGGATAGAGGATATGCCCAAAGACCCTTACTTTTTACCACTGAAAAAACATCCACTGAACTAACTACATGACCAGTGTTCCTGTCCTTGAACAGGCAGGGGTCACCAGTACTGAGGCCATGCTACTGAGGATGCAGCTGTGCTGGGCAGGGCACGTCTCCAGGATGGAGGATCACCTCCTCCCTAAGATTGTGCTCTATGATGAACTTGCCACCAGCTGCTGCAACAGAGGAGACCCAGAGAGGAGATACAAGGACTCCCTGAAACAATCCCTCAGCTTTGGCCATATTGACTGCCATCAGTGGCCCACTTTGGCCTCCAGTTGGGAGACATGGAGACTCCATCCATAATGCTACTACCTCCTTTGAGAACACAGTAGAATCAGTCTGGAGGAGAAAAGACAGCGCAGAAAGAACCGTACCTTGGCTGTCCCCTCACAGGAGACTTTCTGCTGTGCCTTTTGCAACCAGACTGCCTGTCCTGCATTGGCCTTATCAGCCATCAGTGTGCTTGCAGCAAGTGTGGGGAGAGTCCTTCTGAAATCTTTGTTTGTGAAGTCAAGCCATGGCTGATGACAATGAAAGTTGTTATTAATATGAACCAAATACAAATTGCATTTTGAATCTTAATTTCATAGAGAAAATTATTTTATTTTAGTCACATGGTAGGCAACTTTATTATCCCCAGTATTCTCTTATTAGAATTTGTTGGTGTCCTTTCATTAACAGATTGGGTCAACATTTTGTGAAACAAAGAAATAGAAATTCACTTTTGTTAGGTCATTCAGGTTTAATTTTTTTTTTCCAAAATATCTTCTAACTGCTGGAGTAGGTTTCAAAGTACAAAATGTTGTGCTCACAAAGATTTGAAAGAAGGCTTTTAATTCAATTTTATGGTCTCAGTGGATAGGAAATAAATTTCCTATCTGTATATTCTACCGCAGTAATTGACAAGAAGCCATTTATCATCTTTTAAAGGCAGGGCAACTAATCATTATCACCTGCAACTTAAGGTTCGATTCCCTGAATTTCACTACAAATTTGTCTTCATGTGGGTTTTTTTGGTTTGTTTTTTTTTTTTTTTTTTCTGTAAAATATGTAAATGAATTCTCTTTGGCCCAAATGAAATAAGAAAGGTAGAAGAGCCTGAGACAGGATGTCAGATAGTAATCTTTGAAACTGAGCAAACAGAGAAATATTAAAATGTGCTCCTGGCTCACATGAAGGAGCAGAGATTTGTTTAGACAAGCAAATACTTAAGTATCTGATAATATCATTACTTACATTTCATGATTTTGGAAACAGTCCGTTCATCAACCACTCTTCCTGGGAACATTTGCTAGTAATGCAAAATCAGACAGTAAATGTACCCAAAACAATTCCTTCCTGTGTCAGGGTTGAATGAATTGGGATGTTGGGAAATGCTTTTGAACTCATGCTTATTCAACTGTGGATATAATATGAGTTATTTTTGTTGGTAAGTAATAACAAGGGTTTGTGTCTTACGTTAGTGCAATGCTTTTTTGGAAGCAGCCATGGCTTCTGTGATAAGATGCCGGAAGTCCCCCGTTTGCCCCCCCCTGCAAATCTAATGCTGGCTTTGCCTCTGCTCAAGAACAAGCAGATATGGGAAGCTTCTTTTATGTCCTCCATGGCTGCACCACATATCACTTCACCACATGTCCCATTTTATTTGGGCTGGTTTCATTGGAAGAAGTCTTCTCCTAGTAGTAGAGACATGGGTCCTAGCAGGAGTAAAGTTTAACTTCCGTCATCCTACTGGGTGTGACCTGCTATTTCTTCCATCATTTTCTGCATTGCTGCAACAATTGGAGAATGAAGGGAATGAAGGGAGATACTATCCTTTTATTGGTGTACTTTGCTATCCTTTTTATTAATTGTTAGTGTGTCACCATCAGGGTCTCCACAGACCAGTGTGTGGAAGTAAGCTGATGGTGCACTCTACAAAATTTCTTTAATATGGTTTGGGGGCAGGGAATCTCATCAGAATCAGCATTTATTTGCCAGCCACCATGAATAACCTCTTTCACAGTTAGTTCTCTCAGGTATTTAATACCTTTTTCCATGCTGATCCACTTGCTTGAGCAGCACTCAATGTCATCCTTAAGAGGTATCTGCCCTTCACAGCTGCCAGGAGCCGCCTCCAGAAGCTGACACTATTTAATTTCTTCCCACTTGTTTTTTTAATTCCTCCATCTCTGGCCAGGCTCCCCATCTATCTGGCTTCTCTATTAAGTACTTTGTACCAACCCCAACATATCAGCACTGAAGCAACCCAGTGATAAGCACCTCACCTTCTAGCTGGCCAGTCCTTCCATAGGTTTCAAAAATCTTTCAGAGAAAAAGATTCAGTACTTATCTCTGGCTCTGATTCCTCCTCTTGTGATGAGGGAATAGCTACCTTTGAAGGACTTGCTGCTCAAGATTTTGAAGAGGATTCTTCTTATTGATCCTTTCGGAAAGGACTTGGTCTTTCATCTTCAAAGCTCCCTCCCAGATTTTCCATCTTCACTATGACTTTGATAACACAGGGCTGAGCTTGCTTTCTTAATTTTTTGATCACAAGAGAAACCTGTGACACTGTGGGTGGAAGGATGGAAAAAGTGCTTCTTGCAAGCTCTAATAAAACAGTGACCTGTGCCAGTAGGGGTGGAGGGACATCAGCAAAGGCTGCTGTAAAAGTCTGAGTGGTGGTCATACTTGTGTTGTAACTCCTACATTTGCACCCTTGCCTTCTGATAATAAACAACCATTGAAACACATTAAGCATAAATAACACACAGAAACAGGGACCACTATTTACAGAACCTCCAGACTTTGATGGGGTCATCTTGGTATGAAGACAAGAGGGATAATTTCCCATAAAAAGATCAAAGATATCATTTGCAATATGATTCATTGGAAATTGCTCAAGGTAGCCAGGAAGAGCCTCTACCCATCTTATTGCAGAATAGACTAGTGGTGTCAGACACAACAAAAAACCCAATGCCCTTTGACAAACGCCCCTGACCAAGAAGAAACAAACCAGTATTAAAGAGTTTAAAACCAAGGTATCCTATATGGCAAGTTGTGCAGTGATGTTGATAAACTAATATTTGCAAGGATAGAGTGTCAATGAATGACATGTTAAGCACATGTTATAAATTCCATTTTTTCAGAGTAAAACAAAATATGGGAATATTGGAGTATATGCCTATGAAATTATTCAAGTCTCACACTGGACACCAACAAATCTATCCTGGTTTTAGACAGAAACTAGGTGACAGATGTTCTCTGTTATTCCCCACTACCCTCTCTCATCCAGAGAAAGATGAAGAAGAGAATATGGGATAGAAGATTTTAGTTTGAAACATAAAATCTAGGGTAGGTTTAATTAAGTAGCAATGGCAAATTACAAATGTATATAAAGTATGTAAATATCAAACTCACCCTCCTCAGTTGGCAAGTACTTCCCAACAGGAAAAATCCCACACTGGACTGAGCAGTAGATGGAGGTACCCAAGTACAGGGTCTCTGTGAGAGTTCACAACAGTCTTAGAGCAACCAAACTGTTTCCATGTGAGAAGACAGAAGGCAACCCGTCTTGGTGAATGATGCTTTTCTCTGGGATGGAAACAAGGAGCAGTTCCAGACAGCCCTAAACCCAGCTAGCACACCATCCAGAGCCCTCTCCCAAGGAACCATGGAAGCACAATGGAGCACCATGAGACAGAATGCTCTGATTGGTCCATTTGGGTCACCTGACCAATCCTCTCCTGCCCATTGGCTGAGCTGCTCCCCATTACAGCTGCCATATCAGCAGACTGGGAGTTGCTGGGGATGTATCAAGAAGTTTGTTTTTTTTTTAAGGTCCTCTCAAGCCAGGATGGGGTTTAAGCAAACTGTATGGATAAAACTGACATGATTGTGTAGCTCACATAACATTCAAGCTGGTCAGCAAATGAGCAGAAAACAAAAGTCTGGGGAATAAGTAAATCTCATGATAAACAAACCAGACTATCTGTTCAGTAAGAACAGGTAAACTACAACTCCACAAGTTTCAGTGTTTTCTGCACTTAAATTGCCTATAGAATAGAAAAAATGCACCCATGAGATGGCTAAATAAAATTTTTAATTAATATATCTCATGACTGCATTTACACTTGGAAGACTGTATTTTTCTTTTGAATCATTTAAGGAATTAAAGTAGGAAACAAGAAAAACAAATCAGAGCTTACTTGGCTCAAGAAATTGAATACAGGATGCTTTTAGAACCGTTTCATTAGGCTGTGATAGTCAAGTGTTTGTCATTATCTCCCACATTTTTCACGTCTTCTCCATTCTCTCCTCTAGAGGAGGGTTGTATGTCCCAGAGGTATTGCTGCAAAATTCAGTCTATATGTGTCCTGTACTACAGTGGGGAGGGGAATCACATCAGTGCTCCTTTATTTTTTTTTTTTAATAAAATACATATTTTCCATTATAATTAAATAGTTTTGAAGCAAAGTATTCTTTGCCTATAGTATTCTGGTCCCCACAAGTCAAGATACATTTTTACTTTTTCTGGATAGCTGATTAATTTAACCTACAAAGCTGAAAGTGTTGACCAGTACCATTATACATGCAATACTCAATGATATGGAGTTTCTTTTTGGTGTTAGAAGCAAATCAGTTCCAAGATATCTACAAACAAATACTTAAATGAGGTAGGTTAACTGTTAAAACATATTATATGAAGCATACACTTATCATATGTACATATTTTTGTATGTGTACATATAATAAACAGTCATGCATAATTGCAACTCTGTTATCAAATATTTCACATTATCTGGCTACCCATAAAAACTTTACAGTATTTTTTATTCATTTTTTTTATGCTATAGGTGGACATATATATGAAAGCTTGGATGGAACTTTGAGCAATATGGTCTAGCAGAAGGTGTCCCTGCCCATACAGGGAGTTGGATCTAGGTGATCTTTTAAGTCCTTTCCAACCCCAACCATTCTGTGATTCTATGCTATATAAAGTGTAAGCCCCACAGGAAGTCTGGACTGTGCTGCTGTATTTGGTTAGGTTCAAAAATATGCTACAGAACTCTCCCTAGGAAGTCTTAGTAGGTAGAGTCATTGAAGCCATATTCATCAGAGCTAATATACTCAGAAGCACACACACAAGGCTTATTGGCAGTCCTGCTTGAGAGGAAGAAGATACAAATTAGGGGATTCTTTAGAATTCTGGTGAAAACTGCCCAGGAAAGAAGTCTATTGGCATTGGTGTAAGGTTCTGCTTCCTTGTAATTTCAAAAAGCCTTGTGAATCCAAGCTGAAAGAGAAACATTTTGCACACAAACTGTTCCTGACAGGATCTTCCCAAAACACAACCATGTGTTGTGCAGCTATGCCTACTGATGCTCTGGTTCCCTAGGTAGAAGGTAAACAACAGGATGGGAGAGAACTCTTATGATGGGCATGGTAAACAGTAAAAAGGTTGCAGCTGGTGTGGTCTGTGTCTGCAACAAGTATGGTCTACAATGAAACTTCCTGAGTTTCTTCCAGTGAGAACAAAAAAATGAAGATATTTTTCTATTTGGTTATTAAAAAAAATAAAACAAAACAACAACAACAAACAATGGAAAAAAACTCAAAAAAACCCCCAAAACCTTATCTTTATGAATATTAGAAATTAAAATATTTTTTCAATTTCCCAAGTGAGTTTATTTTGAAAGAAAGGAAATTAATTCATATGTTTTTTTCATTCACAAGAAGTACATATATTTAATTAATTAGCTTTTTTGTATAGGAAAGGAATCATGATAGAATTAAGAGTTTTTAGTTTTACTGACTAGGCAAATCTATTCATTTGACTAGATATGATCTGCTAGTTCTAAAGGTTCTACAACACTAATGTTTCCTCATTAAGAACCTCATTAGTACCTCTGACTAGATTTATTTTAATGATTATTGCAAGGCTGCTGTGCAGTAGACATTGCTGACCCCAGCTTGTGGCTTCAGTTTAAAGGGTTTTTTAAAATAATTATTCTGTGAGTTTTCAAAATAGAAAATCCTGAAGGCAAGAGCTTGTAGTTCTAAAAGGCATTTACAAACAAGTTCATTAGTACAGATTCACATGAACACAACAGGATTTCTCTGAATCCACAGTGGTCACTGGAATTTTAGTAGGAATTTATAAAAATGTGTGCATTTATATGAACCTATTTGTCTATGGAGTCTGTAAGCCTTCCTCTTTCCCATTACAAATCAGCGTTTTAGCTGATTTTGGTGCTGCTGGGGAAGAAGTTCATATGAACTAAGCAGTATCTCATGTGCAACCTTTATCCTACAGAGCTCTCAGCACAGCTGCTTATATGACATTTCATAATGTCACAAGAGTCAGCTGTTCTTTTTAAAAAATTATAATCAGGGTGACTTCTACTTTCAGCTCCTCATGTACATTCATTCATTTGCATTATTTCCATCTGCTGTTATGGTCCATTCTTCATTCTAAGGCAATATGGTGATATTTGTCAGTAATGTTGCAAAAGCAGTGGTAAAGGCTTTGCACTGTGGTTTAATTTGGGCTTCCTGCTGCTCATATTGCATTCTTTACACACAGAAAGCTCCTGAAGTCAGGAGAAGTTTGAATGCCTGAAGAATGGAAATGAGACCTTCTGCCTGTGTGCAGCGAGTGGAGCTTGACCACTGAGCGACAGCTCCAGGATACTGGATGCCATTTTCTCATTAACAGTTTGTGTTGTTAGTTTTACATGTGGAGATATTTTATATGGGTCACTCTTCTCCCAGTTGAACTGTATACATTGGGACACAATGAGTGATTGAGAAATTAACCAAGAAGGGAAACAAATCATTTCATGTGCTTCACATTTTTCATAATGAATGTATTGGGGATTATATTGATATTACGCCTAATAAAAGTCTCCCATAAATAACTGGTGCAAGACAGTAACACTGTCCATTAATCTGCTGGGCCTCCTGTGGAATCAAGTCTTTGAAGTACAAAAAAAATCCAGATCTTCAACAAGTGTATCCCATTCACATCAGTAACTAACAGCAATAAAAATTCATGCTCTTGCACTTTCTGAGCTTGTGCATTGCAATGAACCATTTGCATAATTAAAAATTCTCTGAGGTCTGGGAATGACTTTAAATACCAGATTTTCTGATTTTTTAAAAGTTAACCTATAATTCTTAGTGCTTATGTAAAGCAAAAATGAAAAAATGAGAAACATTAAGTTTTAACTGGATCACATACTTGTAGTGCCTTTGAAAAAACATAATTAAGTTAGAATGAAATTATCAACCTGAAATCTTTAACTACTAGGTAATGCCAATATTGAAATTAAGGAAAATTGATAGGAAAGAATAAAAAGGAAAGAAAAAGTGGAAAGAGGGCAATTCAATTTATATAGCCATTTTCTGCAGTGGAAGATGCTTCTCAAAACAGAGCCACAGGTCTCCACATCATCTGGTCTCATAATCAAGACACTGTAAAGGTTTCTAGGGGTGGGTGAGATGATTTTAGTATTAGATCTATAGCTCATTGCCATCCAGAGAGTGCCTCTCTATCTTTCTGCTCTCTAGAAAGGCCCTTTTTAGAAGGAGCTGGTCAACAGTATTCCTCATGAGAGGCTGAGAGCCTGTGGCTCTTCAGAGAAAGCTCAGAGGGAACCCCATCAATGCATACAGATGTGCCTGAAGATACTTATGTGCCATAAGGTGGAGCCAGACTCTTTTCAGTGGTATCCAACGACAGGACCAGAGGCAATGGGCTCAGAGGGAAATGTGAGAGATTCCCTCTTAACATCAGGAGATAGTTTTTTATTATTGGGGTGACTGAAAACTGGCAAAGGTTGCTTGGAGAGGTTATGGAGGCTCCTCCCTTGAAGGCAGCCAAAAGACATCTGGATATGGTCCTGGGCCACCAGGTCTGGGTGGTCCTGATTGAGGAGTGAGGTTAAATTAGGTGACAGCTAGAGGTCCCTTTCAGACTCAGTCATTTTGTGTGATTCAGCAGGTTGTACCCATTTGATCTGATTATCACAACTAGCATAGGAGTACAGCTTTCATACAGACTAGGACAAGAAGCCTATGAAAGAAACTCCCATTTTAATTTTCCAACCAGAACCACAGGAAGAAATACTGAGCATCTGGTAAGATTTCATATGACATTATTGGATCATGTTAATCAATCTTAAGTTCTTTTTTCACAGTTTAATGAAAACATTTATAGGTTGATAAATATTCCAGTGCAAGAACTATAGGAAAAGCATGCACACTGTAATTAGTGGAAAAGATGTAGGGATAACTTTATTGGAACTGTTTATACAAATATTGAAGTGCAGTAAGTTAACCTGACAAAAATCATTCTAACTTCTTCAGAATTGTGTATTTGTGATACTATATTTGTAAAATCTTTAACCAATCCATTATAATTTGACCCATCAAGTATTTTTAAAAGCAAGACTCATTGGAGATCTAAGTGTCTCTCATAACTATTTCCAGTACCTAAACCCAAAGTTCAGGGCTCCAGATCTCCTCTAAAATGCTGCATTAATTTTTCACCTACTTCTTACAGTCAATTATTGCCAGGCGTATGTCTGTTATATTTAAAAAAGGAAAAAAAAAAAAAAAAAGGTACTCAAATTATTTAGGGGGAATATTACTGAAAATATTTTAAAGATCCAGTAAAATCTCTTATCAGAATAATGAATTACAAGAGCAAATACAATAATTACCACAGAAATATGACCTAATGACAGATGATGAAAGAACATCCAGCGAAACTGTTTTAATATATTTGTAAGGCACAACAAAACAAATCAAAAGCAGTACCATTAATATGGTACAACATGAATGCAGACAGGTTCCTGTTAGTCAAAACAAGTATCAGAACACAGAAATAAAATATTTACTCTAAATAGAACAAACAGATGAGTTGAGGAGAAAGCATAACAGAAAATTAAATTTGATTCACAGGTGTCTTCTGAAATCATTCCTTCACAGTTCTGACTAACAAAACTAGGACAAAGCTTCAGATACAAGTATAGTATAAACAGATAATTTTTTCATTTTCCTGAGGAAGGGTTTATTATGGAAATAATTTAGCTATAGGCTTACTTGTCTCAGACATTATGGAAATGTCACAGCATACTTGAAAATAGGTCTAAAGCACTAAAAAGGTCACTTTTTAATGGAGTAGGCTGCCTGGGGAGACAGGAAAGCGGTTACAAGAAGGAAGAGTTTTGAGAAGGCACTGTTTAGTTAGTCTAGGTATAGATAATTAAGTAATAAAGCATATCTAGAGTACAACTATGGTCTTCATTAATAGGTGTCTAATCTTTTCAAGAGCACAGAATATTGTCTTTCAGTGCAGAATACAAAATTTGGATTCTTTACGATCTAAATAGACCCCATGCTGCTACCAGTTAACTGAACCTCTGCACGACTAGAGTCAATAAATGTATTTTGTCACATTATTCAACGTGAAAGCACCTTGAAATAAAGAGATTTGAAGTTCATTGACTTGTAAGAAGCCAAGAACAGTGTGCCTACATAGTGAGCAGTGAACACTGATGGCAAAGTGGTTGAGGGGCTTCCTGTTGTGAGTCACCACCAATAAAGGAAGTAGCCTATTGAATAATAGTCAGGAAATAAAATATAGACTTCAGGATAGAACTGATTATCTTCAGAACACATTAAAATCTTACATATTTTACAATCTTACATATATCTTACTCAATCTTGCGATTGAGTAGCAACTGTATTTTTACATTAAAAGCCAGTATGCTGAACTAATAGTTTCCTGGAGACATTCTGCTTTGTCACACTCCATTACTCAGTTGTTCAATGTTCAGCTTCTCCTACTGATTCACTAATTCCCAAGGTGTAGATAGTCTTATACAGAAATAAATTAGTTTGACTTATTTTTCCATTTTATTTTATCCTCTTCATTGCTGTTATATAAGGTAGCAAAAAAAATTATTTTTTAAAAAACTAAGAAGTCCATCTCCAGTGTTTAGTTATTAGTCATCTTTCACATTTACACTTCATACTAAGTTAATCTTTTATTATCAAGAGATTATATTACTGGATGGGACAGAGATTGAAGATCTATTTGTAAGCAATTTGTGAGCAAATAGCATTACACAAACACTAGAAACAATTCAGAAAGTTGTGTCAACTAGGCAATGTTCTGCGTACTCTAACTTCATTTCTTATCTAAAAAAATTATTAAATAAGAAAAATGTCAGTTAAATTCTGGGAACCCAAAATTATAAGGACACCTGCCCCTTCCCACCTACCAACATTGAATTTCTCACAAGTAAGAAAAGAGTACTATTTAACCTTATGCATAATATTAAGCATTTTAAATATTCTCACTTTTTCTCTTGGGTTTCTTTTATTCTGTGTTTAAATAGTATTTTTCCCAGAGATCTGTGCAAAAGGAGAAATACATTCATAAAAATGCCTGTTTGCATAAGCATAATGCTTTGGAGGAAAGGTCACTGGATTTCAAATTCTAACTACAGTAAATTTTAATGATAAAATAGGTCAGTTCAATATTAAGACAAGCAGAAAGTTCTCTGTTGTGCACAAGCAATATTTTACACTTTTTTATTGTGAAATGTAGCACTACTGGTTGAAAACAATTGATTCAGAAAATTCTTTAAATAAAGATAAGGAAATACTTAAGGTCCTTTAATAACTATAGGCATTATTCCCTAATATCTCTTTTAAGAAAGTCTGCAAGAACTTAATTCACTATCATGTTCTGTAATGTAACTGTACAAGGTCTCTTTTTCTATCAGCTAACTTTTTCTAGACTGGTTTTAAAAACAAGGTTGACCTTTGAATAGCAAGTAAACTTATTATAGCCCATTTCTTGTTCAAATTGGTGGTATTATAACCGAAGATTAGAAAACAAAACACAGAACTTTCAGTAATTATAAGACAGAAATTATGCTATACACTACTGAAAATGTCAAGAACTAAGATATATTATTAAAAGCTGATTGCAGAAAATTCCAACATACAACTGGACGTGACTAGTACTAGTTTCTGAAGGCTTTCAGTTCATAGAATCTTAGAAACATAAAACAGCCCAGGCTGGAAGGAGGGTCTCTTAGTAACTGGTCCAACCTTCCATGGAAAAGGGACCCTAGGTGAGATTATTTAGCACCCTTTTCAGTCACATCTTGAAAACCTTCTGTGATGTGGACTTTCCTCCATCCTTGGGAAGTTTATTTCAGTGTTCTTACTGTAAAAAATTTGTTTCTTATATTAAGATGAAACCTGTCCCTGTGCAACTTGACCTATCGCCCCTTTTCTTCTCCGTGTGACTTCCAGGGAAAAGAGAGCCTCCTTCCCCTTTGCAGCTGCACTTCAAGTACTGGAATATTGGAGTAAGATTCACCCTGAGTCTTCTCCAGGGAGAAGAGACACATCTCCTTCAGTTGCTCCCCATGAAGCAGGTTCTCCATCCCTTTGATTATTGTTGTGGCCCTTCTTTGTTCCTGCTACAGTCTGAGTCGTTCTCGAATTGTTGTAACCAGAAATGGACACAGAATAGGCTCACAAGCACTCAGTGTAGCAGAATGATCATGTGTCTGTCTTTGTTAGTAAAGCCCCTACCATAACTGAGTGGGCATGGACCTCCAATTCTTCCTGTCTGTTGTCCAGATAATGTATGTTGTTATACATGCCCCTGAAGTGGGCATAGACTTAGAGTTACTGTCTTTGGACAAGGCTGGGGAGAAATCCTCACTCCACTGGTAGGTGCACACATCTTCCCTATTCTTTATGAATATGCAGATATCACAGCTTTGAACACTATCCCCGAGGAAAATTCACTAGTCAGGTCAGTTCTTTAACAGGACTGACTATGAAGTTAACCAGCAATTTTGAAAGGTATTTACGTATGCCATTAGAATTATTTATGTGGTGATGTTTACTGACCTGTCCAAAACTGTAACTTCAGTGTCTTAAAATTCAAAATTGTACTGCTGATACTCCCAAAATGCCACATTTTTATTGAAATTTTTTGCTAGACTTTTACAATACTAATTCACTTGAACATGGCTAAAAATAAAAATGACAAAAATATTATTACCTGTCATATCTCCAGTATGTAATTTCTCACTTTTTTAAAAAAAAGTGACACTTCTATAGTACAGTATTGATAACTGTATCAATATATATGGATTTACTCCATACTATTATTTTTGAATTATTTTAGCCTATGTAGACTATACTGAATATATCAACAACGCTTCTGCTGAATCATACTGGTATTACTCATTTTGCTCAGAGTTCTAAAACAGGGTTTTACTGTATTTTGTAATACATGCAGTTGTAACTTCTGGGGGGTTTAGTCTTTGCTACATTTCGTTTCCTCTATATTTGTCTGCAATACTATAGTCAGCACAAATTGACACAACATGTTGTCAGACTATGTCTTAGGGACTTGTTAATTATCGTTATAAGAAAAACTCTGTCTGCCAGATCTCTTCCCTGTTACTTAATCTGCAGATTTTGACCTCTCAGTCTCTATTCTACAGAGAAGACTCATTACTCATTTTTGGGACTCTTTCTTTACACTGTCAGTTCTAAAGCATCGAAGGACAGAATGTATGAAATATGAATTTCATATATGTATTCATATTCGTATATATGAATGAGAGACTGTAGAGTCCAATTCTGTGAGAACAAAAGAGAGAAGATGCTTTGGTGTGCAGGTTTCTATAATGACCAATGTTGAGTGTAGTTTTAAGCATGTAGATGCAGTGGGCCAGCAGGGTTGAAGCCCAGGTCAGCTTACCCAAGCTGGCCAATTGCAGTATTCCATACCATAAACATCACCCTCACTATGTACTATGAAGTTTTCATGGATGTTTGGCGTTTCTATCGTGGCTGCCTTCCCAAGAGGATTCTGTCTACTGCAGCAGTAGTCCTATGGATGAAGCCTCCTCCTTCTCTTGCTGTGACCACCACGTTCTCCCTGAAGCAGTCACGCTCACAGGATTGGACATTTGGCCTTCACTTCTAGAAGTGCACAGTTCACAGCTGTCTGGAGGTAAATATAACTCTTACATCAGTATTGTGGCTAATATTAGTTTATTATTATTATTCTATTAAATCTGTTTTCATCTCAATCCATAGGTCTCCTTTCCTTTCCCAACTGCCAGTCCTGCATATTGTCAGGTGATAGAAATACTGTCCAAACCACAACATAAATCTAATGATTTTGTAAGCCAATAATAATAGAAAAATGCCTTATTTTACAAATAGACCCAGTCAACTTATGTAAGAACACTGCCCGAACTTTATTGATCTGTGCTGTATAGCAAGTCAGATGAAATGCTTATTGTTCTCTCTTGTGACCTTCCAACAAAGGAAGAAATCCCTTTGTGCTTTAGTTTTTGCCTCCACTGAGTTCCTTTTCAAAAGAAAATTGTGAAAAACATTTTCTGCGTACAAAGAGGAAGTTCAAAGTAGCTCATCTGTGCTTATGCATCTGCTTCTGGGTATGAGTTTTGTGGCAGAAGAATAAACCAGAGCTGATCAGAGTAGGACATAAAAATCTGCTTTTGTGTTTTGACTTCTTCCAAGTACTGAAGTATAACTTCATTTCCTGTTATAATTTAATCCTTTCTGCAGCATGAGCAAATTACAGATACTGACAGAGTTCCCAGTTGTCTCTCAGCAGCTAAGATAGTCTGATAGTAATATATAATTAAGATAGACTATTTATCAATATTTATTTATCAATAATTATTTATCAATAAATATTTGAACAAACCAAAATCAATCAATAAAGCTCAGATAGCTGAATGTTTGCATCTTAAATTGTCACAGCACTTACTAGTTGTATCTTAATTAATTTGGACTAGCAGGTGTTTCCATCAGGAGAGGAAGGAAGTCAGGAAGGAAGCAAAGAAGGAAGGAAGGAGGCAAGGAAGGAAGGAAAAAAAAGCATAATGGTACATGAATGCAATTACTTTTATTATACATACGTAAAAGAAAAAGAATTTAATTTTTTTTCCTTATTTATCATTTGTGAAAAGCTTATTATTTGATTTTTCTTTACCTGCAGTAGTGATTCTGACATCATTTTAGCTGTAACATAAACAAAGGTCATAACTCAGAGAGAAGGTGACACAGCCAAATAATCTCCCTCACTGTTTAAGCAAATGTCCTTGAGCAAACTCTTGAAAACTTTCTTCTGGGCTTTTTTTTTTTTACATCAGGGATTCGATCATATGTCAGCAGTGTTATTTGAAAGCATTTTTGTCCTAGTATAAATATTTCTAAGTCTACTTCTGCTTGTATTTTTAAGAGATTAACATAAAAGAGGTTACAAGAAAGACTGTGGCATGAAGTAGAAAATATTAGCTTTGCCCTTTTTCTTCATGAAGCTTAATGAATTGTAAAATAAACCTCACATGCACACTTCCCCGGCAACAGTATGTTCTTGCTATTCTAGTCATGCAGTGTAAGTCTAAATGTGAAAGCTATGTAAGAGGTGTTTAACCTTTGAACAAGGATTATCATAGAATCATAGAATTTTCAGGGTTGGAAAGGACCCTTAAGATTATCTAGTTCCAACCCCCCTGCCATGAGCAGGGACACCTCCCACTAGATCAGGTTGCTCAGAGCCCCATCCAACATGGCCTTAAAAACTTCCAGTTTTGGGGCTTCTACCACCTCTGTGGGCAACCTATTCAGGTGTCTCATCACCCTCATGGTGAAGACCTTCTTCCTAAGTTCCAATCTGCCCATAAACGTATCCATCCCCCCTAGTCCTATCAACACCTGACATCCTAAAAAGTCCCTCACCAGCTTTCTTGTAGGCTCCCTTCAGATACTGGAAGGCTACAATAAGGTGTCCTTGGAGCCTTCTTCTGTCCAGACTGAATAACCCCAATTCACTCAGTCTGTCTTCATAGGAGAGGTGCTCCAGCCCTCTGATCATCCTTATGGCCTTTCTCTGGACACCCTCCAGCACATCCATTTCTTCTAATAGGGGCTCCAGAACTGGTCCCAGTACACCAGGTGGGGTCTCACAAGAGCAGAGTAGAGGGGAGAATCACTTCCCTCGACCTGCTGGCCATACTTCTCTTGATGCTTCTCTTGATGTGGTTGGCTTTCTGGACTGCAAGCGTGCACTGTCAGCTCATGTTCAGCTCTCATCCACCAGCACTCCCAAGTCCTTTTCCTCAGGAAATAACCTGAAGATACAGAGTAGGATAACTGAAACTATACATAATGCTTTGATGTTACACTTTCTCGCTTACCCACAGCAGATTTGGAAATTAATGATTAATGAATAATAATCTGGAAATTAATGATTAAGTGAATATAATTAGTGTGAAAGAATTTATCATCCAAGAACAGAATGAAAATTAGCAATATAAACTGTTAAACAATCTCCTTTTCTGTACACAGGTAAGTAATTAATCATCTCACATGCATGCAAAAGTCAAATGTATTCTTCCTTTATTGAATAAGTACTCCTTATCTAACTATTGTCAGAGTGGGATATAGTATGGATTTCCTACTTGTTGCTATTTACATTGAGTCACACCAGGTAATAATTTGAAGACAAAGCAATCCAGGGAGGGGAAGGGAAAATTCTAGTATAAATTTCAAGCAGAGGTGTTGTAACGTTGCCAATTGAAATGTACCATCTTTTTGTAACCCCACTGCTATTAGGATTTAGCTCTAGAAGTTAAAACTTCAAAAGGAACAATGCACACCTAGGTTATATCACACTGTCTCTTTAGTTTCTCCATAACTTATGTACATTCTACTCCAATACATTAGAATAATAGAACATATAATTTGATATTTGGTATCAAATATTGACTTCCATTGTATGTGAATATCATCCATCTGTTAACAAGTTTGAGTAGATTGCATCATTTATAAGATGTGTCATTTGTTCATGTGTCATTCATTAATGACTCATGCATTTTACCTGGTGTGGGTTATGAAGAGTTTTATGGGGATTTATGCATGTTATACTTAGCTAGCATTACAGTAGTTACAAGATGACATCAGACTCTATCAATCTTTTTATTTGAATATGAAGAATGAGGATGGTGACCATATGGTGATGGTGATTGCTACAATAAGGGAAGTTAAACTTTGTTTCCTTCATGCATTTTATATGAGGGTGGAACTTGCACTGAGAGAAATATTAACATTGGCTTTCTTTTTATGTTCAATTTCATAATACTGCCAGCACACATAGGCACTACATGACACTATATTATGATATTTAATAATACAAAGGCCTTATATACACAAAATGGAGTTATGTATTTCTAGATATATGTGGTCCAAACAACCTACATTTGTCCAGTTTGCAAGGAATCTAGTTATTGCTTCAACAGATTTTTGTGGTACAATAAGTGCTGTTAAATAAATAGATACATTTTTTATAAGCACAACCACCTTAATTTATTTTTCAAAGAACATAATAGTGTTGCTGAACAGAAAGTATATCACTACCAAAAGGACAGTTTTCTCTTTAGAAGTAAATTATCTGATGCTGAGCTTCTGGGAAAGTTCCACATTGAAAATCTTTATTTTTGATAAGTGAAAACCTGATGCATGAAATCTGCTTTGAGTTAATATCAGGTGGAAAAAATCACATATTTGTGAAACCAAATCATCTCATCAATTGATGCGTACTTGAATTCTTAGAAACCCTGCACAATAGTTCTGAAGTAGGGCTTCTCAGGAGCATGCACAATGATGGTTTGCATTTGTGGTTCTCCCCAAACTTAGCATGTCTGCTTCCCTTAGAGGCAGGTCCAGGACTGCCTGGTAGTAGCCATGGGAAATAGTAGTTTGTTGTCTGAGTACAGCCTGTTCTCATTCTTCTCATGCACTGTTGTGGTATAACCCCAGCAAGGAACTAAACCCCACACAGCCACTTAGCCACTCCCTGCTGATGGGATGAAGGACAGAACAGAAGAGTAAAAATGAGAAAACTCACTAACTGAGATAAAGTAATTCTCTTATGTAAAGAAAAGAGTGTTGCAAAGCAAAACAAGGAATTAATTCACTGCTTCCTATGGGCAGGCAAGTGTTCAGCCCTCTCCAGGAGACCAGGGCTTCATCCCACGTAATGCTTGCTTGGGAAGACAAATACCGTAACTTCAAATGTCTTTCCCTTCCTCCTTCTAGCCCCAGCTTTATGTGTTGAGCATGACAGTATATGGTGTGGAACATGCCTTTGGTCACTTGGAGTCATCTGTCCCAACTCTGTCCCCTCATAACTTCTTGTGCACCTTCAGAGAGCTTGCTGGTGGAATGGGATGAGAAGCAGAAAAAGCCTTGACTCTATATAATCACTGGCCAACAATAGTGAAAATATCCCTGAATTGTCAACACTGGTTTTCAGCACAAATCCAAAACACAGCCCCTTACCAGCTACTATGAAGAAAATGAGATCTATCCCAGACAAAATCAGCACATTGTCAAAGGTTATCTAAATACTTAGGCAACTATCACTATATGAAATATGCCTGAAGTGTATCTTCAAACAATTATTAAAGCTGATAAACACTGATATACATGTATATTCACACATATAAATACATTAACATCCAAATCAAGACTAAAATGTCTCCACATGACCTAAGAAATAGGTCTGTTACACCTGAATATTAACTGATACTCAGCAAGCAGACAGTCAAATTCCACAGAAAGGAATCTAAGAAAAAGTATCTAAGAAAAAGAACAACATACACTCTATTAATGTTTTCCATTCTCTGAAGTTTTCTGAAGTAGGGTAATTTGGGATCTCAGATGTGAGGACCATGGCTGAGATAAGACCTTGAGGTTTCATTTTCCCTCCATCTTACAGTTCATCTCAGGTTGCTACACTCCATATAACATTGTGTTCTCAGTGAGATTAAGAAACACTCTAAAATGGATTGTGTTTTCAGACATTTGCTATAAATTGGCTGCAAAATCAAATCTTTGTTGTGAAATGGTCTTGCATAAGGGTTATATATTACCTGCATGTATCTGAGGAGGCTGGAGCAAAAGGGTGTATTGTGGGGGGAGTTTATAAAAAAAATTCCATTGCAGCCTCTGAGTTACATTGCCTCAGTTCTGTCGCTTTCTGTGTGTCTTCTTTTCTCTGTTTATTTTTTTTTTTTAATAACAGATTGCCTACTTGCTAAAAAATAACGCCTAATTAATGAGTACTTATGTCTTCACAGCAATTTTGTTTCTTTTGTTTGTAAAAAAAATTATTGTAAAAAGATTTATTTTCACTCAGGCCTCAGGATACTTAATGGGAGAACAGGTAGCATTCCATTCCATGCCCAGCTAGTATTAGTGGCAGGAAGACTGTCATCCATCCACTTAAGTGAAGTGACAGCTATGCATCACTGAGAGCTGATGCAGCTTATCAGTCTCTCAGAACATGGCATTTGGCAACTGGAGTTTTCAAGTATATCCACAGAAGTAACTTCTGCTGTCTGTCTTTCCAAGTGGATTCAAGGGTTTACCTGGAGGCACCTGAAAATTCCTCAATTATCAAGAAACTTGGCAAAGCAAAGATGTAAAAACTGAGACAGTGAAGATTTTTCTCTCTCAGTCACAAGCCATGCAGCTGCCTTATGACTTGGTCCCTCTGACAAACTGCTTCTGACTGTGATGATGTTTCTGTTCCTCCTTTCAAGCCTCTCTGTGACACTGCTATGTAATAGCCACTGAAAATAGATATTAACCTCCCCCTGTCTTTAAAACTGGCAGACCAAAACCTTCTGTCTAAGACTCCTACTTATGGTAATCAAAGTCAAGGGTTTTTTGAATTTTCCTTTAGAAGAATTTTTGACATGCTGGTTTTATGAGGCAAGAAATTCTGATAAGGAAAGACCTCTTAAAACTATTATAACTTAAGACTATGCAACTAACTGAGGAAAAATAAATAACTTTTAATTATTTTTGTAATATGCTTGAAATAGCATCTGATCAAAATTATACTCTACCAGAAATTAACCCAGCATATCTGGATTATACTTCTGTCACATAAATAATTGAAAAAAAAAAAATACAGTGATGGTTGAACTTAGACACATGTGTATTTAAAAAATTCTAATTATTAATTCTCATTCTGATTACATTATGAATAGGACCAGGAATGAATGTGGACATGCATCTCATTTTTCAGTGCTATTTAATTACTGAAGAACATTAAGTGGTTATCTTCCTCATTCAGTGCACTTGTCAGTAAAAATACTCATCTTTGAATTTTAATTTAATTGAGTTGTCAGGAGCAATGTGTCAAATACTGCTAAATGTGAGACACCTCCATATTTAGGTAATTTTTCGGATTAGTGCAACATTATGTTCTAATGAAGATATAGGTAAATCAAACTCCAGTAAGATATTGTTATGGTCCATGGTAACATTAAAAGAAGACCCTTATTTGACAATTGACACAAATGAAATGATAGAGCCTGGCAAAAGAGGGAGAGAGGAAAAGAAGATATATATACAGAGAGAGAAGGAAGAGAAGTGGGAGAGAAAAGGGTAAGAAAGTGGGAAGAAAGAATGAGAGAGAGTGACTACCAGGGGTCCAGCTGTCGAGAGAGTTTCTTCAAGATGGAGCTGATCCTGGAGAGGGTCCGATGTGAGATGGCAGTGGGTCAAGAGACGACGAAGCAGCCACAGTATGGACATTCATATATACCCTTGAGTTCCTTTTGTTCCAAAGGGCAGCTGTCAGTCAGTTGCCACAGAAGCCAGGGGCATTAGTATCAGAGCCATTGCAGACAGGATCGCCTGGAGGTGGGAGGGGTCTTCCATCTGAAGGAGCCCACAGGTCTTATCTCTTTCCAGGCACCACTCCCCACTCCATTCCAGCCACCTTAGCCAAGTACATCAGCATCAGTAGAATCAAGGTGTCTTCCTCCACCCTGGACAAGATAATTGTGCCTGGAGGGACATCCCAGCATTGCAGGCTGGCCCTTAGGAAAGGGGTGTCCACCCAGCTGTTAGTTCTTAGTTCTTATCTCTTTCTGGGCCTCACCCACTGCTCAGCTCTGATCAGGCCAGGTACATTAGCATCTTCCTCCACCCTGGCCAGGGATATTCACTTTAAAATTGTTCTTTTTGAGGCACATTCTAATCAGTCAGATCAGACGCTCACAGAGATAAATGTTCATAAACCTTCTGCTTACTCTACAGGTGCACTTCGGGCTTCAATTGTAGTAATAAGTTTTCACCTCTCAGTATCGCCTCATTTTATAGGAATTAAGCTTTGAATTAAGTTTTGTATGAACCAAGGTTTCAAGGTTTCTTAGGTTCCAAGGAAACCTAAGAATTTATCACATGGCGATTAAAAAACCCCAAATTATTAAAAAACAAAAAGCAAACCAAACCACCAAAAAAAAAAAAAAAAAAAGAAGTAAAATACAAAAAGATAAAACTATGTAACTATACAGCTGAATCTGGTCTTATATGATCATATCATCACTACTGTATTCAGAGATAACTCCTAACTTCTAGAATTAGATAATGAGTAAAAGATGCAATTGCACTGGAATCAGTCTTTCAACTCTCTGAAGATTGTTTATTGTAGCTTAACATCTATGTGCTGGTTATACAGACTACATCGTATATTACAGCTTCTCAAGATCTGCTTATGAGTAATGTTTAATGTGGAAAACTTTTTTCCATTCTATCATTTATAAGATTGAATACTGCATGAAAAATCTAATTACATTGAGTCTCATTATTTTCCTGTTCATAGTATATAAGCAGAAAGAAATCAGTCCTCAGTATAAAAAGTAACACAGTGCAAACTTCATTTGTGTTACCTTTCAACAAGAAAAAAATATATATGACAGATTTTTTAAATAAGCTTTAAAACAGCTGAATAGGATAGAATATTGCAATTTTTCAGTTATCTGGAAACAGCGGTTTATGGTTCTGCACTAGTTAATAAAAGGTAGAACATGGATGAGAGCTTTGGGTACAGACTTTTTAGTCACACCCTTGCAATGTAAAAGATTGTAGGGACCCGTCATTGGACAAGAGAGAATAGTATGTCTCCAGTGCATACAAAATAAGGTGTCTAAATGGAATTTTTTAGTGGTTTTGTTAAGAGGATGTATTCATAACTAAAACACATGTGGTGGTTGCTATTGTTTTTTTTTTTAAATTGGACATGGCTGAAGTTGATAAAAGCAATACATATCTTACCAGCGTACTCATGTTTCAGAACTGTCACACTGAAAACTATATTTCTTTTTTCTCCTGATAATGTAAGTGGTGTAAAAGCAGAAGAAAATCCTGATTTCTAGTAATTTATCATTCAGCTTTCAGAAAGGTTTCTCTAAAGTACTTCACTGACCTGGTGAAAAATCACCATTACATCAGTCCTTTAGGATGGTGACTGTGTTTTCTAATATAAACCAAAGTAGAAAACCCAGGAGGTGAAGTTTATTTTCCTATTACTATGATTCTAAGAATACCAGGTCATTTTTCTCCATATTTCAGTTTTCTGCATTATAAATTTCCCACAGCTGGCCATTAATACAACACATCAACAAAGGAGATATGTATTTTGAAGACATCTAGGACACTGAAAAAATTGCAAATAAATACTTTTACAAAAGATGGTTATAATCTGTACATACTATATGTCATGTTTGAGCAAAAAAAAATATAGATCATTGGAATATAGCCTTATTTTAAAATCTATCAGCCTATGCAAGTATGTATCAATTATATTGTTTCCCTTAGGGTATAATGTATAGCTGAAGATTGCTGTTGTTATTTACTAAGCATAATTTCTTGCTCCATAAAATGAAAACTGGTTCATTTCCAGTTATATATGAGCTCCTTCAAAGTTTTTGATCATCATATCCTTAATCACTATGATCACAAGCAATATTTTTAGCTGGAAAACACCAGTGTAATAGTATTTACTTGTATTAACATTTTTGGGCCTCAATCATAGTGATAGAATTTGCAGTAGTCTTTCTTGTTTACATTAAATTCAACAATTTATCCATGTGAATTGGAATATTGGTTAATAATTTTTCCAAATACAACATCTTTACTGTATCCTTTTGTGACCATAGGAGGAAAAGTCATGACTGCTTATCTAAAGCAGTATCTGGCAAAATACCCTCTCAAAATACCATTACAGGCTGGGCACAGAGTGGCTGAGAGCAGCCAGGCAGAGAGGGACCTGGGAGTCTGGATTGACAGGAAGCTGAACAGGAGCCAGCAGTGTGCCCAGGTGGCCAAGAAGGCCAATGGCATCCTGGCCTGGATCAGGAACAGCGTGGCCAGCAGGTCCAGGGAAGTGATTCTGCCCCTGTACTCAGCCCTGGTGAGGCCACAGCTCGAGTCCTGTGTCCAGTTCTGGGCCACTCAGTTCAGGAAGGAGATTGAGGTCCTGGAGCAGGTCCAAAGGAGGGCAACCAGGCTGGTGAAGGGACTCCAGCACAAGTCCTGTGAGGAGAGGCTGAGGGAGCTGGGGGTGTTCAGCCTGGAGAAGAGGAGGCTCAGGGGAGACCTCATCGCTCTCTACAACTCCCTGAAAGGAGGCTGGAGCCAGGGGGGGGGTTGGGCTCTTTTCCCAGGCAACTTTCAACAAGACAAGAGGGCATGGTCTCAAGTTGTGCCAGGGGAAGTTTAGGTTGGATATTAGAAAGAATTTCTTTATGGAGAGGGTGATCAGACATTGGAATGGGCTGCCCAGGGAAGTAGTGGATTCTCCATCCCTGGAGGTTTTTAAGAAGAGACTGGATGTGGCACTCAGTGCCATGGTCTGGTAACCACGGTGTTAGTGGATTAAGGGTTGGACTTGATGATTTCAGTGGGGCTTTCTAACCCAGCTGATTCTATAATTCTATGGTAATCCTATGATTTTAAAAGCATGGCTATCAGTGTAAGAATTATAGTTATCTTAACCACAGGCAGTGTTAGAAGAAGGGAAAGATGATATTCATCATTATAGATTTGGTTGGATAAATATAGAAGAAAGTAGTATTGCTATTGTTTTATAGAAGCAACAATAACAAAAAGATTTAATGCTGTTTCCAGACTTTGGAGAGTGGCTGGAGAAAGAGCTCAGGGATGCAGTTCTCACTCAACAAATTCAAGTGCCAAAATCTAGTTTGGCATCTCTCCTCCACATTTAGCAGGAAACAAATGTAGAAACCTTGAAGCAGCTGGGCAGATGTCCATTTGCCATTTTCCCCCCTTTGTAAGAGATATGCAGTCTTCCAAATTCTTCTCTAGCTAATGCTATAACCTTGAATACTTCCACATACAGCAGCTTTGCCAAAGAAGCAGCATAGCAATGTGTGCTAGGGCAGGTGCCTGAAGTAATTGCCTGTCTGGCAGGGAGCAGACAGGTGCCTGGATGTGGACATGAAGTGGCTTGCACAGAATGGGTCTGGTTGTCTCTGTTCTCACAGATTTCTCTGTTCTCTATTGATGTCTCATCAAATTTAAAGATACTGGCTTCAGAAAGAACTATTACTAGGAAATGGGGTGAGCATCTGATTTACAGGTATAGAATCTTGGACTAGAGAGAGCCTAAATTTTGGCAAACCATTGTAAGTAACTGAATGAAAATATCAATAAAGGCAGAAAGGAATGAGGTCACACCAATATTCCTTCAGATCCCTACCATCAGAACACTCACAAGCCAAAGCATTTTGAGCTCATCTCAGTAACATGATAGATAATACAATATTCCAAGACAAATTAGATTTTCCTAGAATAGAAATACTGGCATTCAAGAACCAAGTAAAAACTGTGTTGTCAGTTAAGTTAACTGCAGGTATATGGCACTAAAATAAAATATTCTCCCTGTGTAACTTAACCTATTGACTGTCTCAGCTAACAAATCAGATGAAAAATGGGGGCCATGGCCTTGGAGTAAGGCAGCACAGCTCCACTGACTAAGCCAATTTAGACCATCTGAAGCTAGCGTTCTGTGGAGCTGAAATTGTTCACTTGATTAATGGACTAACTGTCTAGGTCTTATCTAACCTGGACTGCATCCAGAGTCTATTTTGTTGTCCAGTGCCAGCACGGAGCCCACAGTCATGAGTGTCTCTAATGTAACATGCAATGAGCTGGGAGACAGTATCATTACTTTTTTCTATCTTGATAAACGGCTTAACTGTGTGATTTGATACAGTGTTGTTTCTTGTCTTTTAAATAATATAGAAACACTAGCCTGAGAAGGAAGAAGTGAAAGGACTGTCTAATCTGTTAGCAGCATCTGCTTTTGGGTGGCTGACAACAAATAGTGGAGCAAAACACTGTTATTTCAATACTAAATACAATACTGCTTGAATGGTAAAGTCAGGAGATAAATGTTAATCTTCAATAGTGTAAACTATTCTAAATTAATGCAACTGCAAATTCTACGGTAATGTACACAGGAATTTACTTACACTCAGACAACTGTTTATAAAAACAGAGTCCTAGATTTTATTTTGTATAGTTTTTATTTGATAGTATGCATTTTCTCCCCCGTATTTCCTCCTGGTGCTGACTAGTGCTAGTAGTTATGAAGTAGTTTACATTACAACTGTTCTCACTTTCCATTAGGGTAGCTACTGACTGTTTAAACGCATGTCTGAAGGATTCCACTTATGAATAGCAACATCATAAAGATTTTAGTGATGCTGATGTACTTGGCTGAGGTGGCTGGAATGGAGTGGGGAGTGGTGCCTGGAAAGAGATAAGACCTGTGGGCTGTGCGAAGATGACAGCCTTCAGATGGAAGACCCCTCCCACCTCCAGGTGATCCTATCTGCAATGGCTCTGATACTAATGCCCCTGGCTTCTGTGGCAACTGACTGACAGCTGCCCTTTGGAACAAAAGGAACTCAGGGGTATATATGACTGTCCATACTGTGGCTGCTTCATCATCTCTTGACCCACTACCATCTTGCATTGGACCTTCTCCAGGATCAGCTCCATCTTGAAGAAATTCGCTGGACAGCTGGACCCCTGGTGGTAACTCTCTCTCATTCTTTCTTCCCACTTTCTTACCCTTTTCTCTCCCACTTCTCTTCCTTCTCTCTCTCTCTCTCTCTTCTTTTCCTCTCTCCCTCTTTTGCCTGGCTTTATCATTTTGTTTGTGTCAATTGTCAAATAAAAGTCTGCTTGCACCCAACTCTTCTACAGTTGGACTTTGTTTCGTTCATCTAAAACAAAAATAAATTTTAATGTTACCTTGGACTGTAGCAAGCACCATCTTTCCTAAGCGTTGTGCAACAGCGTTTTTAATAATTTCTTCATTAATTTGTAGGTACCCATGGAGCTGTCATGAGCTTTACACAATGTTACTGTATACAAATTCAAATCAAATTGTCACCAGGAATGCAAAGAGAGGACTAAATTGCTTTTTAGTAACTCTGTTATCTTGAGAAACCAAAACTTGTTCTAACCCCAGTCTGAGTTGATTCTATCCTCCAACCTTGTATCATTCATTTGTCCATCTGTCTCCCTAGTAACTAAACTATAGTTTAAAAGATGGTTTCTACTGGCGAAATTACTTTGACAAGTAGATATCACCTGACTTTGCTGAGTTTGAATGATTCAATACTTCCAGAGGCATAGGTAACCTCAGAACCATTTCAGTGCTGTTTACAGGCAGATCAGTCCAGATTAATCACCTTAATTGTCTTGTCATAGTCTTGCTCTATGACTGAGACAGGTTTTGAGTCTTTTATGAATATGATTTTCATGTAACATACCTCGTTTGAGGCTCTTTATGAGAATATTTTAAATTAATTTCAGAGTATTCACACAGACCGAAAATATAAATATTGATATTTTTATATTTATATAATAAAAATTATCAACTACACATCTGATTAGATGGTTACACAACTCAGCTTGCAAAGTGAATGAAATATCAACTGCCTCCTACTCCCATTCTGTATCTCCTTCTTTTGGTTTTCTAGAGTAAGAAAATTTTTCAAATATTACTTTTGCTTTCATACATAAAAAACCTGTCCTGACTAAGCAGTGGCAGTTTGTCTGAAGCCTGTTATAAGTGTGCACCTCAGAGGTAACCAACTTGAATGTTTCAAGGGGCCTTTGTAAAATACAGATGCTACCAGTTGCAAAAACTTTTGCAAAGTTGGAAATGTTCTTAGCTTTTCAGTTCTGTTTATTTCTGGGACTAAAATCTGTTAAAATAAAGCAACAAAATGTGTGTGTGTATGTGTGTGTGTGCAATGGTTGATGGATACTGAGTTACAAAAGCAGATTAGTGGGCAGACAAGACAGAAGTGATTCCAGGCAGAGCACAGGTTGAAGTGCACAATGACCTGAAACCTGTTCACAGAAGAGCCATCCCTCTTGTCAACATGGCCCTGGTTTTGCCTCACTTGTTCCTTCCCAAGCAATTTTGATCTGCCCCTTTCCCCACACTTCCTTCTCTTCTAAACATGCCATGACAGGACTAGTGCAATCCCCAAGTCCTTTCCTCTGCATCTCATGGCAAATCTGGTAGCCCTGTAAGTAGCCGCACCTCTCAATCTTAGAAGTGCCATGGAGAGGCCTGGTGGCTGTAGTAATATGGGGAGACCTGATGGGCCATCTTATGGCATCAACTGTGTCAGACTATTTATTTGACTTTCCCCAGCTTTTCACACCCCAATCTTCTTTATAAAGCTTAATACTCCTGCAAGGGCAGCATGTAGTCTCACCAAGTTTTAAGTGATGGCTTAAAATTTGCTAAGATTTCAGAAGCTTAAGTACAGTTAGAAGACTCGATTACACTTTCTATCTATGCAGTCTGGCACAATGCAAAAACCCAAAGTATTTGCTGCAGGTTAGAAATCCATGTTAAGCTTAATGTTGTTTTAAACTAGCATAGAGGAAAAATATAGTTCTTTACTCAATTGTGCCTTCTCTTTTAGGTTAGTCCAGTCAAGATATAGCTGTTTTAGAAAAAAAACCTGCAAGTATTAAACGGTCAACTTTAAATTTGGAACATTGTTTCTCTCCTTCTTTTCCTTCTGCTTAACATTTATAAAACATGAATAAATTAGTGTTCACTAAAGTTGTATTTATGTATGGTTTTGAGCTATAAGGAATAAGAAGGTCAAATTCTCTTTTTTTTCCCATAGGTACTGAGTATTCATCTTTAGCCAAGTTATTTCCTGAATCAAGCATCCATCAAGCAGTTACATTTCAAAATAGAAAGCTTGCCTTCTCAGATAACAATCCAATTTCAGCAGCTGGGGTAGATAGAGAAGTATAAATCTCAGTGAAATCAGATACTCAATAAAATCATAGGAGGTGAAAACTTTGTTCTAACTTGATAATCAAAATCTTCCTCAAGGGGACTTCTTAAAAAAAAAATAAAAAATTTTCATGCTAGTTACACTGAAGGAAGACTTCACTTTTGCTTTCACTCAATAAAATTGTATTGTACCATCCATATATCCTGAAGTAAGAAAAAGCACCATAGTGTCAAAGAAATCTAGGAGTATTTAAGGTGTTTAGAGTCCAATATACCTGCACCTGAACAGAGCAACTAAGATGATGATGGTCCTGAAAGATGACTTTTTCCTCATCCACATCTACTGGGAATCTCTGATGGATGAAAGGATGACTTTTATGATATCAAAGTAATGAAAAAAGAGAAAGTGTGACAAATTTCTGTAACCAGTAGGTCAAATTAAATTCCTCACATAGTAGTCTCATTGGGTTCACAAATAGTGACATAGTACTATATAGCCCTACTAAACTTCAAACCCAGAGGAGATACACAACACTCTTACCTCTCATACTGTGTACCTACCTAGGCATGTACCTTGTGTGGACCTGAACGGAGAAAAAACCCCTAGCATTTATGAACAAAAGTCTTAACCCAAGAATTCACTTCAGAGAGAAATGCAGTGATCATTTGGGGAAATTATGTAAATCCTGTTTGGCTCAGTTATCTCAAGAACTTCACTTATTTATTTTTCAATAAATATTGGCTTCTCAGCAAACTCTGAAAATTAGGATGCTTAAGTAGAAGCTACAGGATGTTACTTGGAAAAATGAATGTGAACATACATTACCTCTGAGGCTCCATTCAGTGGAATTCTGAATCTTCTTCGCCTCAAGTGACAATTTGGCAAACGGAATACTGGGGGCATAGATACTGACTAAAAAGTTCAGGTGGGGAATCACGACCCAGATGGAGCCGGCAGTGAGCTGACACCCCCAGCAAACTGGCTAAAGACCACTAAGGACTGAGGGCAGGTTGAACAAAAACCTTTCTCCTTTCAATGTGGGGTGAGATTCCTGGGTCAGCCTCGAGAGCAGTAGCAAACCTGAAGGTTACATTCCCAGAGTCTGAATCAGCCACCTGAGTGGTGGGAAACTCAGGACATATAGGGAACGCCTATGCTTTCATTCATGGGGACCTCCCTCTGGCCTTCCACCTCGCATTGGGCCTTTGTCCCATCTGGAATTGGACTTGCATCCAGAAAAAGAAAGATCATGACTGGACCTGTGGGTGGTGATATCTTTTCCCTTCCCCTCCCTTCTCTCTCTCTTTCTTTCTCTTTGCCTCACAACATATTTGCCATATCTTCAACAGATTATTGCACTTTGCCTGTGTTACTTGTTAAACAAAGATTTCTGCTACCCTTTGTGGTTGGACTTTGTTCTCATGGATCTGAATTTTAAGTTACATCAACCAATAGGGTGGATTGTAACACTGTCATATTGTTTAATACAGTAGATAAATAGAAAAAAGACTTTTTTCTTGCTCAAATATTTAGTATAGAAAACTAGAGGCCTCAGTTTTACAAATTTACAAATAATCCTATTTTTTCCACTCTTTCACCAAAATACTGATTTACTTACTATATAGTGTTATTAATTATTAAAAACACACTTGGCAAATAGGAAAAAAATCTGGTTATTTTTAGTATGTTATCCTTTCAATTTTGGTTATTTTGTGATCTCAGTTAATGTGAATAAAATCTGATCTATTAGAAATGTAGCTGAACTCTTACTGGAAATACAGGAACATTCTTTTAGGATGGTAAACTTAGTAAAGAATACAATCTTCTAAATGAAATTGTAAAATCCATTTTTGAAAGCTTAAAAGAAAGTAAACACAGACAATTCAAGGACTTTTGCATCTAAGATTGCAACCAACCATTTAGTTTTAAAAGTTACAGAAAGAATTGTTCCCTTTCCATCCAAAATCCCCACACTCAGTTTTCTGCAAACTAAACCTGAAAAGCTTTTCGTTGAAACACTCCCAAGCCTCAGATTAAAAACCATGACACAATAAGTAGACACTAGTGATAAGGTATGAGAGGAATCCATGAGACTTAATGAATAGTATAAAGGGTGAAGAATTAAAAAAATGTAAATGTGAAATGATATTCATAAGAAAAACAAAATCCTAAATTTACATACAAAATGATGGGCTCTAATCAGATCATTGCAATCCAGAATGTTATGTTGGATTATCCCAAAGGTTTTGGTGTAGACTCCAGAACAGCAACCATGCCAAAAAAGTTTATACAGTCAGGAATAAAGAACAGAACAGACAGCTTTTATTCTGCTGTATAAATATGCCATTAGTTTGTGTGGTTTTATCCTCTTATCCCAATTTACTTTTGCATTTCTAGTATGGCTAGAAAAGTTATGAAGCTGGGAAACCTGGTATAACTCAATAGCCACAGAGATTGACACTATTAAGCAAGGTATTCTCTATTACAGCACTGGGTACGTGGGGGATGGCTCCTCCAAACATGCACAGCACTTGGTTATTAGGTTACACTTTTATACTTACAAATGATACATATGCATTGCATTTCCACACAAGAAGTGGGGTTATTCAAATCATCTCCCAGAAGTTACTAACATAAGATTCTACCCATCTCTGCAAGCGCACTGTCTCCTGGTGTTCATAGGCAAGGGTCATATGGAAGAAGGCTCAAAGTCTTCTTCACAGTCTTCTGTAGGGTGTACTTTTAGCTGTGGGCCTCAAGCTGTGGGCTTTTTGCACTTAGTTGAGAGATGCTGAGGCAAGGAACAGAACTACTTGAGTCTGTTTTTTGTCTAAGATTTTCAGTAGCACCCCCTGTTTGCCCCTGCACTGAATCAGAGGTACCCTAGCTGACAATGCCTTGCCAGACAACGTGATGCCTGGCCATTTCATTGTTCCCATTAGGAAGGTTTAACCCTGTGCATGATGTTCAAGGAAGGGGAGAAAAGTCAGGGAACAATCTCAGAACAGACAATGACTTAAAATCTCAGGCTGGAAGAGAGATAACTGAGTGTCTATACAATACAGTCCAACAAAACTGTAAAGGATGTAGATGGAAAACAATCATTCAGTGCCTTGCAGAGTTCCTAGTCCTTCTGGTCATCAAGTGGAAATATTAGATGGTTGGTTGGTTGAAAATATATGGAGTTGGTTCTTTGTACACATGACAGATTAGCTGTAGAGGTCTTTGCAGCAAGAGAATGTGAATAAACCAGATTCATGCAGGATCTTTGGTGCAAAAATATCCCTGGTAGTTTAGGAAATTCCTGTGTCATAAACAGCTGGGGAAGTTTATGAGTTTCTGATCACTCTAGGTTGCTCCCGAGATCTTTCCTACATATATGATTCTGGCAGAATCCCAAAAAAGATACAAGGTGTTAAATGGATTTCTGTTCTCATCCCAAGACGTCACTCTTTTGTTCCAGTGAAATCAAGGCATGAGGTCATAGTGCCAGAGTCTTTACTGACATGCACAGCAAAAGAGTGGGAAACAATTGTCATGCACTGATAAAGGGGAAAGTTCTGACTGGTTATAATGAGAAAAAAAAACACTTAAAAGGATAACTGAAGGATAATGCTCTAAGCTGCTTTGTGTATCAACCCTGCTCTGAGCAAGGAGGTTTGGACTAGAAATGTCCTGACATCCTGTTCAGCCTCAATTAGTCTGTAACTATAAAAGGCTGTGAAACCCACACTATTTTATTTTTTTATTTTTATTGAGCTCACAAGAAAACTTATCCCGGAAAAAAAAAACACAAAACTTTTGCTGTCTTTTTTTCTATTTTATCCTGTCCAAAAAATTAAGGATGTGGGGCAAAAGATAAAACTAGGATACCGAAAAGGAGGTCTCTGCCAAAATGGATGATCAGTTGTAACTAAAAACCCAGCAGATAGGTCCTCCAAAAGAAAAGAGGCAATAGCAGACAATAAGGTGACAGGAGATTTGTTACAGCTGGAAGGAGAAAGTGCTATGATATTTTCATCTATTCTGATAGAAGCACGTCCATCAGGAGACCTCCATCAGAACACAAAGTGCCTAAAGTACCTAAATTTAATTAGAGATTAAATTAAAAATATGATATTTCTATTTAAAATACAACAGACCTGAGAACGATAACAAACCTACAGTTTCCTATTTGTTTCATCTCATCTCAGGGTTGCCAGTTTTCAGATGGATGATCTTAGCTAGTATATCAAAATTGAAACACATGTGCATATTCACTTGAAATTATCAAAGCTAAAAACCCTGCCATTTTGCAAAACGTTATTGTTCAGTATGCACCATCTGTTGAGTTGAAATACAGCTCACAAAAATTATTTTGATAAAATAAGAAACAAATCTGTTTTCTCAATTTTATTATCCAGTTGAAAACCATTACAATGATGACTCTCTACTTAACCAGGCTTTATAAATAAAATTAGATTTACCAGTCACGTAGCAATAGAAACATTCAATCATTTTTTCTCTTGTGGAACTTCAGAAGGTAGCAGAGTATGCTCATTTAATATATGTTATGAGATTGTAAAGATTTCTTCTTCTGGAGGTCAGAAGCAAGCTTCATTACATGAAATCTATCTTACATTATTTATCTCCAAAGTTTGCTTCATGAAGAAAATAAATAAAAACTTGGTAAACTCTCCAGAGTAATTAAAATTTCAATATTGTAAAGTGCAATTTTTTCCTTTATGATAATTGGCATTTATATATTTCTCATCCTTTCTTATTTTATAACTGCATAACTCTTTTACACATCACATAGAATTGAGTTATTGAATGTCTGAGGCTACATGAACTATGAATAATATGCATAATTTTCTATGCGACTGAATTTTGTCTGATGAAATGCAAATTTCCATATCACTTTTCACCTTGCTCCCATTGCATTTCATGTGACTTTAGTGGAATCATGCAATTATCAAAAAAATACAAAGCTGCAGGTTTACTTCTACAGAATACTTTTGGATACAGTGCTTAAGATACCCTGTCCATTTGTATAGAGTGGTCCCCAACACTCCCAGGTAAACATCTGTAACAAGTCCTTCTCTGTTTCCCTGGCAACAGCTCCCATACTCTGCTCCTGCCAAAGACACTGCCTGCTTTCTTTCTTACTCTGTTGCATTCTACCTAATAAAAGATGTAAAAACAGTGATGAGATTTGAGTCATTAAACAAGGCATAACTGATAAAATACCCTTAATAAATTAGATTTTCATATAAGAGATTTCTGTGAAGTAGAAGTAAGAGCTTAAATTGAGGAATTTCAACATTTTTTTCTGATGTGAACTCTGGATAATACTTATTTCTTCTCAATTAGTCTTTGCAAGATAAGTTTCCTTTCAGTGGCAAACATCTTTTTTGCCATCTCTAGTAAAACCCTATTCAAAGTATAATTCATTATGAAGTCTAATATAGAATGTATCCAAATCTTAAATTTTCAGATGTTAATCTGGAATCTCAAGAGTTTATTGTAATTTCATTTTGCCATCCAAAATACAGTATTTTGTATTTCTTACTGCATTTTGTTTGAAATCACTTAGAGATTTTGAAAACACTCCACTCAGTGTAGCCAAGAATGTGATCTCTTATATAATTCAGTAAGCCTTGCTTTCAGACATAACACGTTGGAAATTTCCTTCACGTTAATAAAAAATTGTCAAATGAACTGCATAAGTTGCATATATACCTCATTTATTTAATAAAAAATGGATTCTGGATGTATTTAATGTGAATTGTTGTCAGATATCTTGATAAGACCCCATTACCTCCTCAAAAAGTCATCAAAGTCACAACTGATAAACAGAAAATCTATTAAATAATGTATGATCACAAGAATTTATTTACATCTGTGTTACAAGGCAATTAACTTCACAGTCAACTCAGAACACGGATGGTAGCCTGGGATCATATGAGAATATTCTGCAACCAGACACTTATAGGAAAACTCACAGAAAGTGTCTACTCCAGAAAATCAATATCCATAATCTTCTTTAAATTAAACAAATTTTAATTTTTTTCCTTAAAAATGTGCCCCTTGATTTTTGTAGAGACTATGCTTTGGGAGGGGTTTTGGGTTTTTTTCTTTCTTACTTGGAGGGAGTATTTTTATATTTTTATTTTATTTTTGTTATAGCTGAGATTTTTTTAGTAAATTAAACCATTGATTCTTTTTACCTCCGGCTTTTTAAACTGAAATAATACTCTTGATAGCATTTCCATTAAGATAAAAATCTGTATTAGTGGTGATCCGCATGTTCTTGGTGCATTACTGAGAAAACATATAATAGGTATCTTCTCTTCCTCAAAAATTTTTCAGAAGACTAAAAAATATTTTCAGTTAATATTTACAATTCTAGCAATACTAATAATATTAGTAATAATAACCACATATACATATTCGTGATAATATTTCTGTTTAAGAAACTCTTGTGTTCTGAGACTATACTTGAAATAAAATCATAAAAAAAATTTGAATCAGCTTTAGTTGAAAATTTTAATTTAAAATATGTTCTGTACAAAAATAAAGGCAGCCTTAATGCCAATAAATCTGCCCTGAATGTGTAGAAATGTTTTGTACTTACTATTTTCCTCAAGTCTATTTTTAAAATTACAGTAGCTATTGAAACTGTTAGTCTATGATACCAATAGCAAATTGCATATGATTGGTACCTACTACAGTGATTATAAGTAAGATTGCCCACAAGCTTAGTAACTATGAGAGTTACTTTAATATACAAAATGTTTACACTGCCCTAGATGAATATAGAATGCTAATCTGTTATATTATAGAACATTATTTGGCAGAAATACCTCAATTTACTGTTGGGAGGAGAATCACAATGTCATAAAGATATGACTAAGACCTGCTCAGAGGTGAAGAAATAACTATAATTTTATTGTGCATTTCATATCACTACCCAGGGTATGAGGAGGGTATTTTTCCAGGGTATGGTTTTCTGGAATACTTTCCCTGTACAGCTTTACAGTCTAGGAATAAATTTTTGCTTTCTGCCATCATTGGCTTCATTGATACCTAAGGGCTGCTTTTGAATAAAAGGCCCCAGAAGTTGGCTTTCAAGTCATATGAAAAGCAAGCATGCCCTTAAAATGTCCTTCTAATACTTTCTTAAAGAATTGCATTTATTTTGTTCACAGTGTTTGAGGTAATGTATCTGTCATCCATGCACAATCAAAGAAAATCCCCCACTCTTTTGGTTAAGCCTTCATGGATGTGCATTCCAGATGCCACAGGACTCATTACAGTTCATCTGGCACCCCATGTAACTCAGAGTAGATTTAGTTTTGATCTTCACTGGAATACTTCCATCTGATGAATACAATTTCCATGCAAGATAGTTTTCTCATTTGTACAATAGCATGCAAAGCCTAAAAATATTTTGCTTCTTTTTTTTATCTGATTGAGAGCCTGATATGATCAGGCTTTATATGTATTTCACAAATATAACTAGTCTTCCAGAAGTTATCTCACCAAGTTTGCTGTTGGAATTATTTAAAAATTTTCAAAGCGTACTAGTGCGTGAGCAAACAAAACTCAAGTTCTGTTAATTGATTTGGAAGAGGTAATACCCTCTTCTCTAGGGACTAATTCATAACTTCCCTGCTTATTAGTCCAAAGCTGGCTGCAAACTAGCAAATCAGTTTACTCAACAGCTCTAAAACTTCTCTTGCTTAGAGAGGGCCCAATACTTAATCTTCAGAATCAAGAATATTTGGGGAGTTAACTGGGTTTAAAACTAATGAGGTTTGGGTTTTTTTAATATAATATCCCAAGTGAAACTTATTTATATAAGGAAAACACCAGACAATCTCATCTTTCAAAGACAGAGAAGGGCTCCCCATGGTGATATATCTGTTTTGTCCTTGTGCATCCTGATAATAATCTCATGTTTAAACTCCAGTGAGAGTAATCATAATCTTAAAGATGAGAAAGGCTGGTGCAAGCACAGACATTTTATGGATTTTGACAGACATGGTATGTGAGACCTGGTGACTTTTCATCTTTCAGAGATACTATTGAAGCATTTAGTTCATATATGATTGTTGACTCTGTCAAGCAACTGATGTCTGAGTGTAAAAGCAAGCACTGACTTTGCTTTTGCTGTTCTGTCTGTGATGAGCATCCATCACAACCCACATAGATTCATCAACGACTTGAAGCTGGGCTCAGAGCAAGAGCATACAACACTCATCACCCATAGATTTTCAGCACTGGGCCTACCAACACAAAAAATTTTGCTGGTGTGATTTGAATCAAAGGCAATGTTTTCTGTGCAAAACATAGCCACTATCTTTGGATCACCAAGCCAAGTCCCTAAACCCTGTTTAAGGAGAAGACAGAAGTTTCATGGCTACATTCAAGGTAAATGTTTAGGGATTTTTTTACAAGGTTGATAGTTTGTACAATTTCAGCAGCCTGAAACAGTAACACTCTATCTTATATACAGTTCTCTTTAATTTCCAGAACTCTGGATTCTATATTAGCACTTGCATGTGATAAGGACATGCATGTTAAAAAATAGTGTGGTGAGACTAAAACCAGAGTCCTGATATCCTGCAAAGCCCTGTAGCCTCACAATGTTGTTATGAATTAGGTGGCAGTGATAAAGTCTTATTTCATATAAAATTCCTTTTTTGTATGGTTCTGAGTAAACACCAATTAATGAAACTCTTATTTCCATTTTGAAACCTGGAGTAGAACAGGATTGTCCTAAGTCCATCGACTCTAACTTTTCAGTTTGCTAGTGCCAATATTAGAAATATATCTCTTAGAATGGGAATAATTTTATTTCTTATTGGACCTCTACAAAAGCATAGCAGAATAGTGATCATCCATACTCTCTAGCATAAGCAATAATTTGTAAATTACTGGTGAAAGCAGAAATGACAGTGTAGAGGGACTAGAGGCAGAGAGAACAAAAGATTGTTTCCTGCTGGGTTTTGTACCAGAAGAGCAAGATGACAATCAGGGGGTTTTTGTTGTTTTTGTGTGTATGGTTTTTTTTTTTTTTTTTGAACCTCTGTAAGGCTGCTGTGCGTGACTTTCTCAGACATATTTCTGAAGAGCTTTAGTCACATATGCATCAAATTTGAGCTGAATGAATGTAAAGTTTTCCCTTCATGCACATTCTAGAATATATTAGTACACTAGTGATGCTTATATTACATTTATGCAATTTCTAACCTTTAAAGGGTAGCAGAAGAGATTTATGTGATAAAACAGCAGGGTATTTTAGTCCCACAGTTCCTTATGCCTTAATGCTCTCACACACACACAGAAAAAAAAAATGGGAAAAAAGTTTACAGGTTAGTATTAGTCCTCTAAAGTTTCCTTTTCCCAGATACAAGAAGCAATAACAGTAGATAACTTAGTTGCTATGTTGGCTTCTTGCTCTGGGATGAGCTGTATTTTACTCAAAGTGATCTGTATTCCCCCAGTTTGGAGGTAGAAGAAGCCAAAGAACACAGCTCTAAAGAGATATGAAGGGCTTTTTCACTGAAAGATTTTATGGCCATAAACCAGAGTAAACAACAAGGTCATTTTTGATGAAGGAGTCAAGGGAAGCAGATGTGACCTTAATGAACGTTTTTAGTAGAAAGCCAGACATGCTGAGCTTATGCCAACAAACTGGCTGGTTCTAAAACTAGGTTTAATCAAAATAGTAATAGTTCTACACAGTTTTAATTAAATGTTGCAATGTTCTATTAAACTCTAGATAACAATGTAATTATGTGAGTGGACAAAAATAGGTATTAAGAACCCCAGGGAAGTTATCCAACAGGCTGATTTAAATCATTACCTACTAGTAAAGGAAGAATCTTGGCAAGGCTTATGGCATAACAACCAAAATTAAAAATTAAGCCTACTGCGAAATAGAAAAAACCATGTTTTTATAGTTGCTACACAATCTGTTCTCAATTCACAGTTCACAACAGGTATTTCCAATCATAGTTAATTACTTTTACAGTGAAGTGTCTGCAAGTAGATCATATGTATGAGGAGAACTGAGCAGCAACTAAACTCTAAGTATTGCATTGTTTGGAAGCAGGTACCTTCAGCTTTATATTCAACAAGAAAAAAATAATTAGAATGTTTTTTCTTGAGGGGATAGGAAGTAATCCTGCCAAATGCAGGCAAGTACAGAAAGAAATTATCTTTGAAACCTCTAGAAATATATCCATATATATATATATATATATTTCAACATATAAACAAATAATTCAATAGTGAAGGTTTGTGATAGTTGTTAAAGTGTTTAAATCAGTCATTCATTGACTACCAAAAATGGCTAGTGTTACTGCTGAGGCACCAGTACATTACAAAATCAGGCTTCAAGCTTTGTATGTAATTTATGATAGGAAATGTAGAGTTTCTATAGGAGAAGAAAAGTAGCAGTTTTCAGTGAGTGCAAATAAGATGGAATCAGCACTAGTGAGGTCTGGAGCACTGTCAACTTTTCCAAATGAGATTCAGCTTTAAAAAGAATGAGATTCACCGAACTATGCAACTTGCAATTAATCCCACAATATTTTTAACGATGAAGCAACATTTTTAACAATACAGAAGAAAATAATCTGGCTTTTTTGAGTTCAAACTCAGATTACCATAATAACAATCAGCAAATAATTTAAAGTAGGAATCTATCTCCCAGTCAAGCAGAAAAAAAAAAAATTACCATTATGGAAGTGTCACTGGGTGGCATTATTATTTACTATTATCTTCAAATTCTTCCAATAGAACAGAAGGCATGCAAATACATATAGTACGTGAGATAGCTAATGAAAGGGAGTATTTTTCTAGGTAAACTCAGGAATCATATCTATCCTTGATCTCCAGTTCAAGGTTTTGAAGCAAAGTAGTTCCTGAGAGATGGATGGAATTCCTAAGAAAAGGATCATTGTACCAGTGTTATCTTCTCTATCTACACTCAGGGTGTAGAATCCTGAAAAGAATAATTGTCTCAAAAGAGCCACCCTGACAAAATGGACATTGCAGTGGAGATCTCATTCATGAGCCATATGGACTGTCTTCTCTCATGGAGAGACCCTCATCTGTGTAACCACCCTGATAAACGGGGTCCTATTCTTGCAGGAGCAGCCCCTCTTTTAGTGGCTGTCCCGATCAGCTGAACACTGTCCCTGCATGGGGATCTCTGTTTGATGGCCACCCTGACAGGCGGGACACTGTCCTTATTTGATAAGAGACAGGGGCAGGCAAGCTGTACCCTGCAGAGGCAGTGTGACATTTTGTGTATGCCCCCTGTAAAGCCACTGAAGAGGGCACACATGCAGAAATAAGGGTTATTGACCTATCATCCCATCAGAGGGGCCCAAGTGAACCCCTGGCTTTGCAAGCTATGCCAACCCCCTTCTGAAAAGATGGGGTCAGACAGCATGAAAGAGGCACACTAGAAATGCTGGATGTATTCCTGCCATTCAAGGATCAAAACTTCCTATCAAGATCATTGCTGGATCCAAGGGTGGTTATCTCTCTCTCTCTCTGTGTCTCCATTTCTAACCTTACCTCAGCACATAAAGGTAACACAATTTCCAAATTTGCTAAGTTTTATTACCCACTGCTTTGTTAAATCTTGTTAGTTGTAACCTGTTGTTTTGACAATTTCCTTAAGTCTTATTAGATTATTTTATTTTTTTTTAATTAGATTATTTTATTTTAATAGATTTTGTAATCTATTGCTTTAAAAGTACCATCATTTATAATTCTGCTAGTTGTATTCTGAGATTTTTTATACTTTTGTTCACTTTTAGGTAATGTGTTTTTGTTCAAACCTCCTGAGTCATAATCTTATTCCTAGAGTATTGCACTGAGAATTCTCAAACTTCATCTCACCAAATAGGTTGTTGAAAGAGATGAATTAGAGGAGGAGGATTGGGCTCAGCTGCACCTAGGCTCCTCTCTAAAGAAATTTCAAAAGGAAGGGGATCCAGTCCTAATCTCCCTGGGTTGACCCCCCACTCTTGGGCTCTACCCATGCCCACTCTGTAGGATGTGATTTTTGCTTTGGCACCCACATCTGGGGAGCTGTGGTCACTTTGTGACATGTGACAGTCCTGCACTCACCTTGTGGGTCTTGACACAGGGTGATAAATAATATTACATTCTTTCATACCACTTACTGAGGTAGCACTGGCTTACAGAGCACAGGTTGCTGATGTAGAATCAAGGGGCAGAGGGGAATCACAGCTCTTCACAGTGTAACAATGACAGAGGAAAGCAAAAGATGGTATCCTCTTTGGTAATGACACAGACCTGAGGAAATTGATAACACAAAAAAAATTAGATTTGCTGATAATCTGTATCACCCATAATTTTATTTTGTTCCTATGAAAAGCAAATCTATAGACTCACTGATATCTGCTGCCACTTCCCAGAACTACAGCAATGTAATAATTTGCTACTACTCTTAGTTATCCTCATTCAGCTCCTGAATCTATATAGATCATGATAATACTAATTTCATCATACAGAGAACTCTGTTATCATGGAGATTGTGCTATATTTCCTTATATGTACTTTTCACTTCTAATTTTTTTATTTAAACACTTTTTCTCTTATTCTTTCTAAATCTGGAGTTAGAATAATTCCAATAAATGACAAATTGATTTTTTTAATTAAAGCAGTAGAATTTGCATTCATAGAGTGAAAAATGTTTTCTGTCTTTTAGTTTATTGACCACTTCAGTGCTAAAGTTCACATTTTGCAGTTTTTCCCGTTCTGACCTTTGCTCATTCAAAACAAGTGAAATGCTTTTCTGACATAAATAAGTTTAAAATGTTGAATCTGCAATGTAGCAACCTTTTCTGCATGAGATGCAGTGGCATAGCATGTCTTTGTTTTGAAATCAAACATCTCATACTTCTCACTACTTCAGTTTCCTTCTGCAAAACCAGTGTGCTCTTACGTTAATCAAGAATGAAATCAAGAATATATCAACCATATAATATTCAAAACGTATTTGCAATACTTTTAGAAGGATCACAAGATGCAAACACCACAAAGTCCTTGATTTCAAGGTATTCAGTATAGGAGTATGAAAGATACTTTTGAAATTACATATGCCATTAGGTAAACTACATCTATTGAGTTGAAGATGAATTAGAAAATTTATTAATCCTGCAGACATATCTGAAAGTGGAAGTTGTTGTTTCCTGCTGATCTCAGTCTTTTTCAAGAATTTGTGTTTGCACTTCTTCCAATGGAATAAATGTATACGCACCAATTTTAATTACAGCATGACAAAGTGTGAGCCCATATAGATTATAACACACTAAAAAGAAATATATATAGTTATAGAATGTAACATAAATGTTGAAGTAAAAGATTGCATATGTCACAATGGATATATAAGCAATGATCAGGATGTAAATAGAAATTTCCTGAGAAACAAAAAAAAGATAATAAAAACCAATCACTAATTAATTAAAAAAAAAAAAAAAAAAAAAAAAAAAAAAAGAAAAAGAAAAAGAAAACAATATACCTCTCCTTCAGGCAGTGTCCTTGATTCTTCTATCAGTCACTATTTACTGGGGAAAAACATGCTAAAAATATTTAGAACCATGGTGTATCTTTGACCCTTTGAAAAGGTTATGGAAATACTATAGGAAAGATATACAATAAAAAGTTGGCGCACTGATCCAGAAGCATTGGACAGCAGCCATCAACTTGTGTGTGCTCTGCTTGTATGAGGAAATATCAAGTGCTTGCACCATTATGGCTGCATATGATCCTGTTGTAAAAGATCCTCTAATGGCTTTTTTTATTAACCTATGAGTAACAGTTAAGTTATGCAAATATAATTTTATCAAGTTTAGTTTCAGAGACATTGCCAGAAAGAGAAATTGGTGAGAAGGAAGACATGACCTCTATTTGCACTCTTAAAAGAATTTTCCCCTGTGACTTTTCTGTGTGTAAGCAATTCCTAATGAGAATTTTTGTTGGAAGTCATGTAAACTTTTTGTCACACTATCAGGTTCAGATGTCAGGCTTTTCAGAAAAAGATTGAAATATAGTGAATTCTACTAGTTTGATGCCAGTTTTACATTTTTAGCAACCTTATATCCCAATGAAATCATAATAAGGACCCTGAGGTATTTATTTGGTGAAATGAGAGTTGATCTTGTTATTTAACCTCTTTTTCTGAGTGACTGGAAAATCAAAAAGCTCAGTAAATACACAGATTAACCAAGCTTCAGGACAGAAAGTATCATCAGGTTAGGTTAAGCCTGAGTACCACTAGCCATTACAGTCCATCAATTTAACCTTCTGATTCCTAATTGCATTTTATCACAAGTTGCTTGTATTAAATTACTGCAGAAAGCATCAATCACAACAATACTGAAATGTGGATATTGCACTTAAATGATCACTGTTATGGTGTTAGAAATGAGACCTCAGGGCAGCAGATGCCAGGATCATGGTGGCACCAGGCAATTAACAGCTATTTTTCTGTTGATTAACATGAACAGGGAGCTGGGAGCTATGCTCTTAAAATATACAGCCATTATCCCTGTGGCGTTCCTAGGGAGAGGAAAAGGAATCAGGTTCAGAAAACTGGGATGCTGAATGACAAGCAAGACTTGATATACCTATGTATTTCTTTAATTTTCTATCTTGTTCAGTAATCAGCTTTTCAGATATCAGGAACAACCCTTACTTCAATAAAATTACCTCTTGTTCATGAAGCTACATTTTCTCCACTGGCATAGAGATTTCCATTTAAGTTAAAACAAAGAAACAAGGTAACATTCACTGAAGTGGATACAAGAAGATGTAAATTTCAGTATACTACTGTTGGAGCAAATTTAAATTTCCACTAAGATTTTGAGGAAGACTTTGCCAACAGCATGTATGTGGGAAGCCTACTGATTAGACAGTCCTTTAAAAACCACTTCAAAATACCAGTCCAACTGAAAACTACAAACCCATGGTTTTGATGAATCAGCACAGCATCTTATTTCCTCCTGTGTTCTATATATGTAAGAGATGAGTAAGTCTTAATCACTGCAGACTTTGTTGGTTTTATGAGGATGATGACTAATCTCATTTTAAGATATTCATCCAACGCTTTTCGAAATGAAAGTTTACATTCAACTTTTACTCATAAAGTGCATCTTCACTGCTGTTCTTTAAAGTCTATGTGGTGCAAAAGAACAGTTGTTTTTTTTCTTTCTTTTAAAAGTAGTGAATACCATGACTTGTTGTAAAATAATTTAAAGATGAAGACAGCATCTTGAAAGAAATACTCTGATAAAGCTGCCTCTCTTCATCCAGAGACAATAATGAAAATTGTCATTCCACTCAAGTAATTTGTAAGACAACATTCAGGCAGATACATTTTTAAAATTCAGATTATAATTGGTTTTCTCTAAAACAAATAAGATGCTGAATCTTTAACACAGGTGATTAAGGACAGGTTTTCAAAATGAACTAATCTGTTGAGAAGAATATTTTAACCATTACAAAATGATAATAATACACAGAAGACAAGAAGTACAGAGCATTACCAATGTTGAATGTTCCTGAAATAAGTGATTCATATATGGGAACAGAATGATTTCTGAGTCTGTCAAGTGAATCTCTCCAAAAAGTATCCTCATTTGCTACAAGGTTAGCTCACTGAACCTGTGCTGAATAAGCACTATGTAATTTCTCTTTTTAATCTTAAACAAGTCATGATCAACCTTTCTATTTAAGAAGGATACATATTGATAAGAGACTGCTATCTCTTATACCTTGCCACTAGCTCAGATTTACTCTATGTGCACCAAAGAGTAATTATGTGTACTCATACAATTACTAATTGTTTCAGATACCCCTCAGGTAATATCATAAAAAACCCAAGACCAAAATAAACAAAAAACAAAAAAAATCCCAAACACGCATCTCAAGCCAGAATTTCCTGCTACTGGAACAAGAACCTTTGACTTAGGAAAAATTTCTAAGGGGTCCTCTGGGAAAACATATCTAGAATAATTAAAATTGTCCCAGTACCCACGGGTTGCCCAACGCAATAATAGATATTCAAGTATTGTTCATGCCCTGTCACTGAAGTACTAGTTGGCTGGTACACAGATTCTTTAATACATTTTCAAAATTATATTAGAATAACCAGATGAAACTGTTAAGATACACAGCCAATTTTCCATTTCATTTATAAAGTATTTCATGTGTTCTCTCATGTTCTGTAGTTTTAACAAGAAAAGACAGTGGTTAAAAGAAGATCTGTGTTTAGGAGGGTGTGTCTAAAAAAATAGTTGTCCTTTTTACCTTTCATTTTATTGCAAGGAAATTATTTCAGCCAGAGTTCAGGTTGAAATCTGTGACTATTTGATACATCAGTTAAATGACAAGCAAAATTGCAAAATTCTTTAAAATCAAACATACCTGTATGAATACAAATACTACCCCACCAATCTTGTCTCCCAGAGATGGAAATTACTATCTCAACAGTGAGATATTTTCTGTAAAGATATATTCCACAGGCAGAGCAGATCTCATGGAATGCATGAAATATTTCAGTTAAAGTATTTCTTGATTTCATTTATTTGTGGACTAGCATGTAGTGTAGATACCAAAGTTATTTTGTTCTTATGAATTAGAACTAGTAAGAGGGTCTTAACATGTTCCCCTTTACAGAAAAACGCTGATGATTATATCCTGGAATAAGTTCAGTATCCTAGGAATGCATCAAATTGGAAAAATTAAACCCACCTTTTTTTTAAACGTCATTTAAACCTTGACAAGCCAAATATTATAGTAAAACACACAAGTCAGTGTATATAGATATACACACATACATAGACGTAATATTAATTCACTTTGCTACAGTCTAAAACAACAAGAACCTCCTATGGAAACAGAGACATTCAGTTACACTTCCTCTCCTTGCAAATATACAATTAGAAATATGCTAAGGCCCTTCACACACCTGCTTTGCAAGAGGGGACACTGATTTACTACTAGGTGGCTTCAAGAGATGTTGTCTTTACACAGTATTATGCTAGATCCTATGTAGCCAGTATTAATTGTCACTCAGATATTATGTCACTCTAAAATGGATTTACATCTCACATTCTTGTAGTAATCACATTCAGTTTTAGGCCACTTACTCTTAATTTTGGGTAATAAGTTTAGCCCTGTCAGTCAGTACTTTGGGATAATTCACCTTTAATAATTTTTACTTCCAGAAAGGAAGCAGGGTTTATTATCAGAGAGAATCTGAGCTTCTATACCTTTGTGAAGTTCATGGAGCTCCTCAGTCTTAAAAGCGTGTTTTATCTTAACTTCATTCTTCGTTTTATGAGATATCAAATTCGATGTTCTTAATTCAATCTGCTGCTGCTTGCATGCTCTGCCAATCTGTGTTGCATAACCACATATTTGGAGCTTTCTACTGAGGTTTCTATTTTAGTATGGAAGAATGGCAATAAAACCCAAAGATATGCATATGGCATTTTTTCATTCCTTCTGTCTGATCTCTGCAGTATTTCCCATAGCTGAAAATCCCACAAAGGGGGTTCTGTAAAAATAGAAAAAACCTGCTCAGTTTAAGATCTTTAAACTTATTCCTGAATGATATTTAGGTTTTTTTAAGTTATAATTTAAAATTAGGCCTTTTAATTTTTTTTGTTTTAATTTATTTTAAACCAGAAAACCAGCCAAAGTCCAGTGCTTTCTTTCTCCAGCCATGCTTACACTTTCTGAGTTTTACGTCCCATCTGTTTTCCTGATCTGCCATGACCCTATCTTTACTCCTTTCAGAACAGGGAAACATGGCCAGTGGAATGGTAAAATTGTTTCCAAGAGAGGCAGAATAAAAGCAACTTTGTTTACAGAAGGCTGGTGCAGAGAAATTCCAAGCTACAGAGTAAAAACTGAGGCACCCTGGGATAATTATCTGTATTTCTGCTTAGCATGCCAGAACACTTTTTGCAAGAATACTCAAAAGACATTTATCTTGGATATACAAAGGAATAACATGAGAAATTGAGTTTGGAATTCAAAGTTTGGAATCCAAAGTTCATGGTACTTCCCATGTCTTAAGCTCCTTTTTTTAAAGGGAGGTATAATTGTCCCTCATTTTACCAAATTTTTAGGCAACAAAAGACAGTTCCCTTTGCATTTACTTCCAATTGAACCATCAGGGCTTCTTCTGTGGTCTCCAACAGGAGTGGAGCTAGTGGTGGGCTACATTACTTTCAGTGCTGTGAAACTTACTAGGATATTGAAACTTATTCAGTAATTTTGAACTAATTCCTGTAGCATCTGTATCCTGTTGTAAGCTTACTTTAAATAAAAAGACAAGCAATTACCTTCATCTCTGATGTATACCAGGTTCATGGAATGATTTCAAATATAGTGATTTTTTTACATAACTGAATTAACACGGTCTCTTGCCTTTTGAGATGAGAATATTAGAGATTTGCTCATAATTATCTTGGTTATTTACCCGGTTTCTACCACAAGATTGCCTTTCTAAAATTTACAGATGGTATATGTTCTTTCTAGTAAGAGGAGTTGTTTGGAATCCTCAGAATTTTACTGAATAAATTTTGCTAAAAATGTTGTCTTTGATAAAGACTTTAATGGACCTTATTTTATGCATATTGTCAGTTTCAAGGAAGGTGACCAAAAAGGGAAAGAAGGTGGTATATATATCTATATATAATTATTATATATTATTATATTTTATTTTAAGAAAAGAAAAATTGCAGCATGTTAGCATATTAAAGACCCTCTCACACACAGTAAGCAAAAATGTATCACTTGCCACAATTCATACACAATCAGTAACTAGAAAGACTCCTTTGCAGGAACTAAGAAATACATATCCTTGTTATACCTAGTTCTCTCAACCTTGATTGAATAACAGTATATTAGGAGATTTTATTACATTGCACATAAATGAAAACTAGTGAAGATGAAAAATTATAAGTATTTTCCTTTTACGTAGTTCTTTTTTCCTGTTCTCCAAATTCTCATGTGTTGTTTCATATTTAGACTAAACAACATCGCATAGAAATGATCACAGAATTACTATTGTCTTAAAAGTATATATTTTTTCCTCTCAGTTATCTATTAGTAATCATGATTTCACAAAAAGTGACTTGATATAAATAAAAATAATTAATTAGACAAGTAAATTACTATATTTTTAAATAATAAAACTCCTCACACATGAAAGAAAAAAACCAAAAGTACAGCAAAATTCTAGACTCTTCAGCTGTTAATATTTATCCATATTTTGATCATCATATAACTCATTTCAAGATCAAACATGCAAATTTGGCTATCTGGATTCTGCAATGCAGGAAATAATATTTTTGTTTCTTATCAATACTGTACAGGCAAAATCCTTCATGATACTTTGATACATTAAGTAATAATAATCAAAAAACAAACCATCCAAAAAAACCAAAAACCACAAGAAACTTAGTGTTACAATTCAACCTTTTATTTTCAAAAACTTAGTTTGTTGCTCAGTATGTTTATAATATCCATTCTCACTATACATAAAAAGACTTCTATGTTTAATTCCTGGTTCCTGTTCAACACAGTACAATTTGGCTTCATTTAGTTCGTATTAGAATGTATTTATCCTGACACACTTTGAGATGAGCAAAACAGAAATCATGGCTTTATTGCTTTCTTTTTAATACATCCCAATACAGTAATTACACCTTAAAGCAGGTACCTTCATGCTGAGATATATGGTGCATTAAAATATCACGAGAATGCTGTAAGGACTCACAGGCCATTCTCCCTTTCCTGGAAGATGATATATTTTCCTCTGTTATTAGAAATACGAGGTTACCATAAAAAAAGACTGACAGCTACTGTTTTAATGCTTCAGTGTTTGAGACATTGGGAGTCATGTTATAAATTCAACTCAGTATTAACGTTTCTATTCCATCCCTCCCACTCTATGTCTAGGAGTTGTAGTGCAAACAAAGTGTTTTATTCATTGGGTCTTGATATATAACTTTTCTATTTTACTGATTCCTCAAGTACTTCTTCTGAAATGCCTTAGCTAATCACAGATCCTAGTTATGATTTAAGATATGCAATTTATGAGACAACCATTTAAAATTAATGTATTTTAATGAACACTTACTTTCTCATTAGACGATATAAATATGCATGATCCTAAGTGTTTTGCGCTCAGGTTGTATCCTAAAAATTCTTCCCTAAAAGCTGCCCTTAATAGAAGTTTTTTTAGGATCAACAGTGATACAGATAAAAACGAGGTAATAGGTTGAACTACATATTTTTTTCTTCTCATTCTATAATATCTCTGTCACAAAATTTCCCATTTACATTCTTTTTTGAGATTTCAGCAAGGCTGTGCAGAAACCAGTGCGAATGTGGTTTCTATATGTATCTTGTGGTTTCTATATGTAATATGATTCTGCTCATCATTTCTGGGCAAAAGAGGTAGGTACAATCTGTCCTAGAAAATAAAGAACTAGGTAAGGTACCAATAGTAAAATCATTAGTTCCATGTAAGGAATAAAAAATTCACTTCTCTCAGTTTTTATCACTCTGCATTCCTCTTGAGTCAACCAACTCTAAAATTTAGCAAGCAGCTTGATATTTGTCAGACTCTTGGGATTTAGCCTCAATACACTAAACTTTTGAAACATTAAAGACATGATCAGATATTTTTACAAAAGTGGACTCAGGTGGAAAGTTAGCACAGCTGCAGACTGCCTCGAGGCTGTGTTTACTGAGTCCAATCTTAAATTTTGTCACATCTCTTAACAAAATAAGACAAATATAAGTGATTTTAGATAAGAATGCCAGTGGCTAACTTGCTTTAATTAAAGATTTCAAAAGATAGAAGATTCAGAGACAAAGAAAATAAATCTTCAATGTGAATTATCAGGTAATTGTTTCAAAGTTAAACCTATATATTTTTCATTTTTTAAAAAGGTTAAAAGAAGAGCCAAGTGAAGGTAAATCCTTTCCCTTCTTGGCAGGCAGCGAATAATTATCTGTCCAGTGTCTGTAAGATCTTTTTCTTCAAATTATAACCTTCCCTGTGCTAGAGTTTAAGACATATAGCTTCATAAATGAATAAATAGGAACTTACGGATAGATTAAATATTTTCAAAGCAATCCTGTATGAATAGAACAACTGAATAAACCTAGTATTGTCTATTAAAAAGAGTTCAGAGATCATAGACTATTTAGATTAACTTCAGTTCTTAAAAAGTTGAACTTTTATGTATCTATCACAAAAGAACAGTCAAAAATTAATCATAAATTCTATTAAATTAGAGAAGAATCACATTTTACATAGTATACACATTAGTATATTTTAACTGTGATGCCATTTTTTCTGTTAAGAACATGTGACTTTATTACAAAGTAATTTGCCTCCATATTCAAGGAGTAATTATCACTGGTTAAGTATCAATGTGAAGCCAGATACGAGATTTTAGTCTTCTGCGGGAAAGACAAAACCCCAAAATATTCCTTTCCTTTTGAGATTTAGAAAAGATGCTGGATTAAGTAACAGGACACAGTTACTTGCTGTTTTCTGTATTGTCAAGTTCTGATACTAGTCTGTGCTGAATTCATCATTATTTTTTTGATGACACTAGGAAAGGAGAAAATGCAAGCATGTTGAGAGTCAGAATAAGAATGTAAATAAAGTTTCCAGTTGGAATTTTTCCAGAAGTACACAATAACTAGTTACTGTCTAATATATAAACAACTTTGTGCATCAGATTGTATGAGTAGAAGTATATTTTCATGCATCCTGCAGCTAAAGATTCCTTTACAACTCACCTTAATATTTCATGTTGACAGAGACTGTCTTCAGCTTCAGGACTGTGTATCTTAAATAATTTCCTTTGAATTTTAATTTGACATAATTTACAATACTTTATGGAAGTGTCAGGCAATTTAGGCAATTTCTCTAGAGAATTTGCAGTAACCTATAGTTACAAAAGTCAATTTAAGAGCTCAGCAGAATGTATCTATTAATTTTGGGGATTTCTGCATTGTTGCCATATATTCTTGGAATTGAATGCACTCTCAGCAAGTTTGATAAAACACCAAACTGTGTGGTGAAGTCAACATGCTAGAGGGAAGGGATGCTATCCAGAGGGACACTGACAGTCTCAAGAAGTGGACTCATGCAAACTGCATAAAGTTCAACAAGTCTAAGTGCAAGGTCCTGCACCTGGGTTGAAACAATCCCATTCACAAATGCAGGTTGGGAGGAGAAAGGACTTCAGATTGCTCTGAGGAGGACTTACGTGTGGTGGTGGACCCGAAGCTCAACATGAGCCACCAATGTGCACTTGCAGCCCAGAAAGCCAACCAGGTCCTGGGCTGCACCAAAAGAAGCACAGACATCTGGTTGAGGGAAATGATTCTCCCCCTCTGCTCTGCTCTTCTGAAACCCCACCTGGAGTTCTGTGCCCAGTTCTGGAGTGCCCAGCATAAGAAGGACATAGAGCTCCTGGAACATCTTCAGAAGAGAGCCACTGAAGTGATCAGAGGGCTGGAGCACAGCCCCTATGAAGACAGGGTAAAGAAATTGGGGTTGTTCACCACTTTGAGGTGGCCTTATAGCAACCTTCCAGTATCTGAAGGGGGCCTAAAGGAAAGCTGGAGTAGGGCTTTTTACATGGGTGTAAAGTGAGAGGAGAAGGTGAAATGTTTTAAAACTGGAAGAGGGTAGAATTTTGTTAGATATTAGAAAGAAATTCTTTAATTTGAGGGTGGTGAGACACTGGTACAGGTTGTCCAAGGAAGTTGTGGCTAACCTCTCTCTGGAAGTGTTCAAGGCCAGGTTGGATGGGGCCTTGAGCAACCTGGACTAGTGGGAGGTGTCCCTGCCCATGCAATGGAGTTGGAACTAGATGATCTTTAAGGTTCCTTCCAACCCTCACCATTCTATGATTCTATGATTCTATGATTCTATGATTCTGTGATTCTAATCTTTTATATATAATCATATATATAATCATATAAAAGCATATATGCTTTAGCTATAAGCATCTCCTGTCTCATATAGCACTCTTTCCATCACATGGGATCTTTCTGTCCATGTAAGAAAGAGCACTTTCTCTTTCAGATAACACAATTAGTAAGGATTTTCACAAATGCAAGGTAGATATCTCTCCATTTCAGGCACTTTGTTTCTAGATCCTCTCTATATCTTTTTGGAGGAAAACGCAACACCTGTATTTTTTTTAGGTGTCTTGTCATAGAAGTAAAGATAAATGGCAAGAGACCATTTCTACCTCTTCTCATAGATTATCTGTGTTTTTCTTCCTACCTTCATTACTTAGCAGACTGTTTTCCTCCCATTGCAACTTTTCACCATAGCTTAAAATCTCAACAGCTTCTCCTGAGACTGCTCTTGATATAGTCCATTACAGCAGTTTTTTTCTATCTGTCTTCTAACTGCTTTTGTCATATCAAGGCTAGATAATTAGAATTTTTTATTAACATTTTTCTAGGCTGTTGCTAGGTGAGTCATACATGTTATCACAGTGTGCTCTCTGAGACTGTATGTTTTTCTTACCAGGTAGCTGCTATGAAAGATGACAGCTGGAATTAGTTGTGCCAAAAAATGCGTGAAGTAAAAATGGTTTGATGAAATAAAGTGTAAAAGATAGAGGGGAAAAAAATTAAACCAAGAGCAGGAGGTCCTGAATTTCTGACAAGTTTATTCTCTGGATTTTGTAGCTCCTTTCTGGTCACCCCCTTGCTTAGGAAAGGAAAGAGGATTTTACTCCTTGCTCACATGGAAAAATCATTCCAGAATGTTCCTACTAAAATGGGCTACACCACAGACTGTGCTATTAGACATATTTAGGAAGAGAAATACTCTATAGCCTTCCCAGTATCCAGTACTTGGTCCTAGAGCACTGGTATTCATAGTACACCGATTTACTTTTCCATACTAGATTCCGAAGTCTGAGTGGATTGAATAAAGACAAAAAAGATGTAGAGTATGTATAGTATTAACCCATGTCTAGTTTCTTTCCTAGTCCTGTTGTTATAGCTAAAGGGTGTCTTAGCCCTGACTGACAGTGAAGCAATAGAGTGAACATAAGTAAATCTGCTCCCACTACTCCCACAACTCACAGTTACATCTCCCTACAGCTGAATTTCACAGTAGATATCATGACTGAAACACAGTATTTCACTTTGACTGTTCAATCAGATTAGATATAGTTTGTTCTCTAAAAGTCCAGTATTATATAGAGAGGAAAGGAATAAGTGATACAATATGGAAGATTACAGTCTTTGACAAGGAAAGAATAACACTTTAGCCCCAAATTTCCAAAGCTGTTTGAAGCTCATCACTACTGTATCTACTGTGAAACAAAGAGAAGGGATTTTCAGAAATGTTGAGCACTGAAACCCACAGAACTCAGTGGGAAAACTGAGCATCTGGCTCCTCCAGCAATGTTACTGATTGCATATCTTAAGTAAAGCACTGACTCTAGGATGTAACTAGAGTTTCCATTCTTAGAGTGACTACAAAAAACAGAAGAGAAAACCTCCTTTTAGGGAAAACAAGAAATCATTCTTGAGAATATTTCAGATTTCCACAGTATCTCTAATAAGTGGATAACAGTCTCTAACAGTTCTTCCTAACGAGCTCATTTGTCTGCTACAGTCCGCAAGTCATTCTAGTTTTTGCACAGCTAACATTAGTAGTATAGCAAATATAACTGTGTTCTTGTACATATTTATGAATAAAATTCCCATTCTGACTGTATTATTTGACAAATTATGTTTATCAGCTCTTGCAGGCTTTAAAAAAGTTGAATGAAAGCACTACAGGGATTTATATTAGCTCATGCTGTGAGCTTCTGGGATCATGAAATCATTAATTGTTTTTTGTAAGTCTCTATGGTTTACTTTATTAGGAATGACAGAAACATTTAGAGTAATGTTAAATCGATTGATGTAGCTTTTCCTGCACTAGGTTCAGCCCTGTTCTGTATTGTATCATATAATGGACTATGATTCATGGTGCTACTTTGAGAAAATTATATTTGTTACTTTAAACTTGATGTCTCTATCAAATCCATTCTAAGACCTACTCTGTCATAACAACATACTGGATCAGAATAATGGCTGAAGAATCAGTACATAAACATTTTTGCTGGTAGCTTCTTGGAATAAGAGACATTCAATGTAATTTTCAATAAATGAAACACATGATCAGTGCTGTCATTTGAAATATATTCAGACTATGAATATCACATTTACACACCACTGAACTTGAGCAGATTGCATTATTCAACATGTTTCAGATGGAAACTGTCTTGCAGCCAACTCTTTTTCATACCCTGCAGCAAATCTCACATGCCAGCTTTTATAGTGTCCCGTTAACCCTGCAGAAAGTAACTTTCAGTGTCCTAAAATTTCACTTGATTGTAACCTGTGTATCATTTCAGCTGCCATTATAATTTAATCTGTTTTATTACCTTGACCTAGCAGTGCTGACCATTTTTAACTTCTTATTTGAACACAATGACTGGCTTGTAGTGTTAGATGAGTACTTTCTAGCTCTTTCAACAATAATGAACAAGATGTTTGTCACTGGCAATATTTTTAACTTCCTACTGGCTTCTCAGACAAAATAAATACACATATATTGGCATGTAGAGAACCAAATGAGAAAATTAAAGTTAAATGAAAGTGGATAAACAGAAAAGAAAAAAAAAAGGGGCAAGCAGTACTGGTAATCCAAAATTTATTGGTTTTAACTGATTCAATGTGTTCATACACCCTTTGAACACTGCTGCAACTCAGCCTCCTCTGACCTCTCTTGGGTTTTGTTTCTGGTTTAGGAGCAGCAGTTCAGTAGTACACTGTTTTATATGTAGGCTTTAAGAACTATTCTTTGATGTAAAAGAAAGAAGAAAAAAAAAGAGACATTGCTTACCAATTACTGTCATGGACAAACCAGACTCAACTTGGGGACAATTAATTTATTCACAATTGAAATAAATTCAGGTAGCAAGAAATGGAAAGAGCATTAAAGCAACATATTTCCTTTCTTTACTCCCAAGCTCAGCTTCCCTCTGGACTTGCTTACATAGTAGGAAGGGATCAGGATGAGTTGAGGTCAGTACACAGCATTTCCTCTCTCCTGATTCTTCCTTCTCATATTTTCCACCTGCTCCAGCATGAGACACTCTTTTGCCTCTTTCTCCTCTTACCTTCTCTCACTCTTTTTGTATTTTTTTTTCTCCTCTCCTCCCCTTCTAGCACTGCCTGCCCTTTCTTGAAGTTTTTCTTCCCAGAGGTGCCACTGTCTTGGCTGCTGGGCTCAGATGGGCCCTGTGGTGGGTCTTTTGGAGCCAACTGTGGCTGGTACAGGGCAGCCCTGACTTGACCTCACAGAGATGAGGCAGCACCAGCAGCATCCACTGCCAGCATCTTGGAGCCTCCCCTCTCAGCAAACCTTGCCTTCTTAAGAGCTCCAATCTGTTGAAAAAAAAGGGGGTTGGAGTGGCTTTGTGCATAGATAACAGGATTTTCGTTCAGCATCCTGTCTGAATAAAGGTTATTCCTGATAACTTATATTTTAGATCCCATAAGAAAATAAATTTCAGGCAGATAAAACAATCATTAGACCCTTTTCTGTTTACTGTTGTAAAGTATCCTGCTGGAACTTCCCATTTTATATCAAGAGCATCTTGATATTAATTTCTTGAAACAAACTTATAATTTAACCACCTTTCTTGTCTGCAGCAAAAATATAATTATTTTTCATTTCACAGTAATATCTTTTCATGAAGAACAGTATTTGGCCTGGTAATACTCTTAATCTCAATTTTTCATAATAGCTAATGGCAAGAGCCTCCTGACAGGTAGATGATGCAATTAAGGTTACATTTCTTCACTATCATCCGTGTTTTTGTTAACAGCTGACATGCACATTTTATGTCACTGAAGATTAAGTATTATAGTATTTTCCGATGACATTTGTAGCTAAGCACATTAATATTAAAGGTCAATGTCCCTTTAAGTGGATCGATAAGAAGCTTGGCAGTATAATATATTATCATAGTTTCTTAGCATACCAGGTTTTGTAGGGTTTTATTACATGTTTTCTTCCTATTATTCTGCTGTATAGTAAAGAAAGCAGAAAACCAGAAGAGGACTACTCTCACAAGAGCAACTCAGAATTGTGATCTTTGTGCTTCAGGAAGCTAATACACTGGAGTTTAAAGTTTTTTAGAGGTATGTAGGTATCTGGAAGTGTAGTCCTGAAATATATATATAATTTCTTGACTGACAAAAACTAACCTGGATTATCAGTAATAAGGGAGTAGGAAATGAGGAAAGTTTTTGCTAGATGGTATGATTTTTTTATCTAACCATAAAGACACTCAGTGTGACTGTGGAATCTTCATCCTTGGAGATACCCAAAACAGGATTCAAAAAGGCCTTGAGAAACCTGATCTAACTTCAAAATTAGATTCATCTTTGAAGCTGTCTTCTGCTTGAGGAGTAGACTGTAGCAGATGAATTCCAGAGATCTCTGACAATTTAAATTAATCTGTGAGCCTGATTTTAAAGATTGTAGCTCACAAATGGTTGTGTCAATGTAGTTTACTATCCTGTAATAGAAGAAAATGTTGCATACTAACAAGCACTCAAACATTTGTGTGAGAAGAATCAAAGAAACTAAAACATTGCATTGGTAAAAGTCATCTAACAGTTTAATCTAGAAGCTTTACGGGAGAATGTTTCATTGCATTAATTTGATATAGCCTAGTAGACCCAAATGGTTGTATTTGCACTAGCAGAGAAAGGAACCCAGTTTTCTAGACTCTCTGCTCCCATAGTCAAAGTCAAATAGTGCCAGGTTGTCTCAGCTTCCTACATTTGCTATTGAAACAAGAATAATGTTGGGCCCACTGTCCTTGTAACTAAATAAAGGGCAATGTTGGCTTGTACTGATGGTGCAGCTTGGCTCGGTGAACAAAGTAGTCTGCACCACTTCAATGAGAAAGTGGAATTTCAGTAAATATAAGTGTATTGCATTGTCTAACAATATTTAAAAAAAAAATAGTGGAATACTGAAAAACTACTAATAGTGAAAAGAAAAATGGTGGTAAAAGCCATTGTGGAAACTTGGGCAGGGGCAGGGAGGAGAGAGAAGGAAAAAAAAAATAACCAACAAACCAGCAAGCAAACAAACAAACTAAAAAAGAGCAAATCACAGGGATTAGATATTGTCAGTAATCTTGATCACTGTGCAGGCAAAGGTCTCATCTGGAGAGACAGATCCCCAGAATCTAGCCTGAAATACTTGTGAGCTATCTATCCTTTTGAAGGCAGAAGGCAATGCTGAGAAAGATTCAAAGCTGTTTAAGAAATATGAGGATTTCAATCCTGTTACTTAGTCTACTAAGCATGCTTCTGGGAGTAAGCATTTATCCGTTTACAAAATTTGTTTCTGGATCCAAGTTTATCTAGTGCATTAAGTACTTAATCCTACCTTAGTCTATCAGATTCTTTCCTGGCACTAAATAGAGTAGCAAGTGCTGATAGACATTTACAAGTTAATATTTATCTAGATTTCAGAGAAGCTACAGGTTTTTTAAAATATCTTCTGTCACTAATTACACTTTATTTGTATGTGTAAAATCAGATAAAGCAACTATAATTCTCATCATGTGTTAAATCAGGAATTAAGAGCTCATTCTCATTTTATATTATTTTAGTAATAATGAGTTTTATTTAAGTAAGGACACTAGAAAGAGCTGCTACTATATATTAGGTGTTTTCCATGGGAAACACGGACATGAAGAGGACAAAATTTTTTTGTATTATAGAAAGCATTCTTGGTTTTCTTTTTTAGAAGGTTTATTACTGGTTTATTAGAGGTTTTATTAAAGACTCCATTATTTAAAAATATACCTAGTTTATGAGATTTAGAATGGAACAATGAAGCATATGGACATTCAGTAATGTGATTTTAGGATTACTATACATTAAGAAATAACCAGAAAGGAAAAAAGCAAGAGGAACTCTAGGTGAGTTGCCAGTATTTCCTTATGAGCTAAATAAAGTCTTATATAAGGAAAACAAAACAAAACAAAAAAGCCCACCCAGCTCCCCCCAGTATGGGAATTTTCGTTTCTTTTTTGTTTTGTTTTAAAATCTCTTCCCTAAAAGAATTCAGGGAAGGATTTTTCCCTTTTTCCTGCTTAGTAGTGAATCTGAAAAGTGTGCTTTATCACCCATTAGATATGGGATTTTTCAGGAGGAGATGGAAAAAACATTCACTGACCTAGAATAGTCTATCTAAAAGTAAAAGAATTGAAGATACCAAAAGATGGAGAAGGCTCTTGGAAAAAATACAAGATCAGAAACACAGTGAGATTTAGTTATCACCCAGTACCAAGAACACAGCACTATGCAAATGACATGAAGAAGCCTCTGAGGCTTTCAGTATAAATGAGGTGGACAGTTGATCTAACCATAAAAATATATGAGCAGACAGTTATTCGCATGAAATTTTAGATTCCAGGAAAGAATCAAAATTAGAAAAAAACGGTACCATCCAAGTAGAAAAACTTATTGCTTTGTGAGCGTTTTTATTTTCTCTGGTAAGTCAAATGGAATTTGTCAAGTTTCATGATCTTTTAAAATTTTTTTATAAAAAAGATCTAACTAAAGGCTTTGATGCAAGCAACTATCACTACTCTGAATGCAATCTAAGGCATGAATTAGGATCGTATAACTGAAGCCTGATGAAGTGCACTTTGTCCCTGAAAACACAATAAAATGAAAAATACATTATTCCAATTTACATGAGGGAAGGCAAAGTAGGATAGGGTTTGTTCTTGCTTAAACTGAAGTCTGAGGTTTTATTTTAGATTCCTTGAATCTCAGAGAATCCTGAAAGGAAGGGAGGGATAAAATAGATTTTTCTATGCTGAAGAGTACCTGCAAAGCAAATTTGTATTCCTAGGAGTTCTTTTGACTACTGCAGTCAAGATACTGTCTGAGTAAATGAACCTTTTTTATCCTTAGACACGTTAGGAAATGAATTACTGGTCTCATTACCATTGTAAAAACCCTTGAGGAAAAAGTACAGATCAAAAAGTATCAACTTTATTGATGCAAGTTTTCTTTCTAGAGCTATCTCCTTCACACAGTGTTTGGGATAAATACTTGATTTGTGAACCCTAGTTAAAAAAAAATCAGCTCTTCTAGCAGTCGAACATCATGAGAACATATTACCAGACCTTCGATTTTTAAAGCTCGTTTTGAAACTGGTATCTAATTTTTTTTGCTATGCCTTCTTTTTCTGACTAGCCAATATTAGACTGATACTTAGACTGATATTCCTGATTTGGAAAAAAAATATGTTAAGTGTTGTGTGAGATATTTCTGCGTGTATTGAAACTAGCATTACGGTTAACACTGACAAATTTGATAGGTAAAAGGACCCTGCCAGTGAATTAGGCTGTGGCCAATCCCACTTACCATTTCTTGTCAAGATTAACTTGCATAAGGTGGTGAGTCATTATATCAACAACTTCCAATTAAATATACCCTAGCAAGGACATCTTCCTTATGTCATGGACCTCCCAGTCACCCACAGGAGATGTTCTCTTTTGTAATGGAAACTAAGCATCTTCTATACTCTTTATGTATTAGAGTGGAATATGGGATTTCCTCTTCACTTAAATTAAATTTATAATGGTCACAGGAGGTGGCAGACATATTTTAGACTACCCAAAAAAAGTTCCAGAGGTAGGCCAAAAGATAATAATTTTAACAGGAAAGGAAAATTGGTTGTCCTTGAAGATATATGTACTATCGAGTTAAAAAAAATATATCAATTTTCACATAATATGGTCTTTCTCACACCTGTGTATCTGGTAGAAATCCACTCTTACACTTGAGTGGCAGACTGTGTGACGAGAGTGGCAATTTTTCTCATGGAGAAGATGAACTAAGGAATAGTTCTCCTAGATATGAACCCTTCAAAAACCGCAGGAATACTAAACCTCCAGCACAGAGAGAAGATACATACAGATAGTATGGGACACCCATCTGGAGGAATGTTAACTGTACTAATCCCAAGTTCCTTTGAAAGTCATGAATAACTTTTGAAAATTTTGAACTAGACAAATACGTCTAAGAATTTCAATTGCCCCACTCACAAAACAAGTAGATCTACTTTTTTTGGGGGTAGATCTACTCAAAAACAAGTAGATTTTTCTTCAATAATTAGAATAAAGACATAGGTAACAGGGGGGGAAAAAAGTAAAGGAAAAAAAAACACAAAAAGAGAAAATAGTATAAATTATGTTCTGCACATGTTAAAAAAAAAAACTGAAAAAAAAGTTTTCTGCTTTCCTGCTTAACTTTATTATCCTTTTTTCCCACGGAAAAGAGAAAACTACTTTTTGTCTCCCCCACCATTGAAAGCAACTTAGTTCATTGGAACTAGTTATACCTTTAAAAGTTCAATAAGAGGGACTAAAAACCAAAAAATATGTCAAATTAACTGTTTTCATCATATTAAAAGAATGAAAAAAACTGAAGAATAAAGAATGAGAATCTGACTGATTTTCAGGCAGACAGGAAAAAAGTCAGTGGTCATATAAGTTAAATTTTCATCAGCCTGACATCTGAAAAGTGGCTGTAGACATACTTTTGCCAATAGTTTATCTAAATGCAAGTCAAAAGGGTTAACTAAATTTAGAGTATTTCTCTGAAACTTCATAATAAAATTGATAAATTAGATCATTGCATATCACTCTCTTAGGTGACTTAAAACTGTAAACACCAGTAGAGGTCTACAAAAATTTTGAACATTAATAGTTCTATCCCATGTTTCTATGCACATCCTTTGGTTTAGGGAGAAAAAATATTCTAGAAATCAACGTTTTCCTCCTGTTAACAGACAGCCCTTCCTCCAGTCTGGTTATGAATAAATAAAATGCTCCCACACTGTTTAACAGTTTTCTCTGGATATTCTGAGCTGTTGTAAGTGTCCTGAAGGGAAAAAGAATAGGGATTTAATGAAGCAGAATCTTTTTAATGACATCTGGAAAAAGCAGAAAAGGAATGTGATTTACCCTAAGCTGTAAATGTGTAGCAAACAATACAGATCAAGAATACAACACAGGGTGTAATTGTGGTTTACTGTTTGAGATTTGGAAGGAAAAATTTGCAGTCGAGAAAGTTTATTTGTAATTATTCTATTTCCCTGATGAGTGTACGTGGCCATCAAGAAACACCTATAGAGCTGCTTCCTCAGTTCCCCTCTCTCATGGGACAGAGGGAAAATAGAAGGAAGGTAAAAAAACTTGTGAATTGAGACAATGACAGTTTAACAGGAGAAAAAATAGGGGCTAAAGCAAACAAAGCAGGAAGAGGAATGAATTCAGTTTCTAATTGGCAGGCAGGTATTCAGCTGTCTCCCAGACAGCAGGGATCCATCATGCATAAAACTTACTTGGGAAGACAAACACTGTAATTCTAAGAATCCCTCCCTTCCTCTTTTTTTCCCCAGCTTTTATTGTTGGTCATGATGTCGTATGGTATGTAATAACCCTTTGGTCATTTGGGGTCAGCTATCCAGACTGTATCCCCTTACAGCTTCTTGAGCACCCCCAACCTACTTACCAAGGAAAGGAGCAGCAGAAAAGGCCCTGATGTTATATTAAAAACTGTCAAAAAAAAAAAAAAAAAAAAAAAAAAAGAAGTGTGTTATCAATGCTGTTCAGGTCACAAACCTAAAACAAAGAACCATATGAGCTTCTATGAAGAACATTGATACCATCCTGGTATCATCAAAATCCAGATAAGGGGACAGGATGGAGTGGAAAGAGGAAACACTTTGATGTATTGAAAGCACTGTTCAGTATTAGAGAAAACATGGGTGTTATCAGCACTCTTTAGTCATAAATACAAAGTACAAGACCATACAGGCTGGTAAAAAAAAAGTTAAATCCACCCCAGGCAGGCCCAGAACACATTTTTTATGTGAAATCCTAAAATGACACTTTATGGTGATGCATTATTCTTCCATTCTTCTTTCAAATTCTCCCTTTAGCTATACATAAATCATAAAATCTACCCAATCATAGATACTAATGAAAAGTGGCAACTAGAGTATGAGATGAAAAATTTCATCCTATTTATGGAAATGTTTGCCCTTCTTCCTACCCATCCAAGTTTATTATCCTTCAGTCAGAGGCAGGTATTTGTGCTCCAAAGACTTCAATATCAGCATAGGTCATAACTCTCCTAAATGCTGAACAAAATTACAAAGAATTCTGTAAGAGAAACTCAGAGATCCAATCATATGAATAGTAGGAACACAGAAGAAAAGATGGGAATGACACAAAGTCAGAAGTAGCACATATGAACGTAACAGGGGGAAAGTATATCTTTCAAGTGGGAAGTCAGATAATAAGAGTCAAATCATGAAATTTAACTGCCAGCAACTTTAGGTCAGTCAGCAACAGGAGGTTTTGAGGAAATATTTCTAGCCAAGTAGCCAAGTCAGCTTTCACTCTTATTTTTTCATCCTATGTCACAACAGCCTGTTAGTTCTAGAAATTGTGTAGTTGGCTCCTTGGCTTGAAATAGACAAATCAGTGTTTGTTGGACTGAGCTGTTTGAACACCGTTGAAGTTTGAAGTTAGGCTTTAATAAGAAATGTTTCTTTACCATCTTTTTTTTTTTTTTTTTAAGAATAACTTTCCGTAGTCATCTTTGTCACTGTTACCGAGAGGATTAGTTATGGCTTTAGTGGTGTTATTAAACAACTGAAAACTGGGTTATCCTTCTGTTTATTTTCTTGAACTGAGAACAGTTGAAGATTGTTCCAAAGCTGTTGTAACAGAAGGAACAGATTCTTCCAAAATCTTGAGTAAGCTGGTTAGTTAAGTTTTAAGTGAAACTTAAATATTCAGGCAGAGTACAAGTGTAAAAGTGTAGCTTTTAAGGGACAAAATCACAGAATCAAAGAATTGTCATGATTGGAAAAGATTTGTAAGATCATTTTGCCAAACCACTAACATCTCTCCTCCCAGTAAATAAAATGTATTTATCTTTATCACCCTATCCACTAGAGCGTCTCCTGAAGTGCCTCACCTACACAGTTTTTAAATAGTTCCAGGTCTTCATCTACCTTTTCATTCTTTCACCTTAGGTCTTAAGAGCTTTTTAAAAAAGTTTTGTGTCTTTATTAAAGGAAAAAAAAGGCAGAAAACCAGAAGGTATTCAGTCTTGCACATTTAGCATTAATGCGTTTGTAGCACTGTGATTTTCAGTTTAATTATACTCATATCTCTTTGTCAACCAATGTCAGAAGGCAATCTGTACTCATTAGCATAGCAATAGGTTATCAGTTTAAAGATAAGAGGTCTGTACCATTATCAAAAGGAATTATCTTGTTCCACATTTAACATGAGGTTGCACCTGCCAGTCTCTCTTATCCAACAAAACCTGTATTGCCAAAACACAGGACGACAGTCTTTCATAAATGAGCCACAGCTTCTCAGAAAGTTCTATGCTTATCCAAGAGATTATACTGGAAAATTGTAAATAGGTCTAGCTTTTTTAGTTATAGTATCTGTAGAGATAGACCATATTATAAAGAATAATTCAGTCCCCAGAAAAAAGTAAAATAATACTTATGGGTTTTTTAAGTTATGGTTTGAAATTGAATTAATTTTATTTTAGAGATAAATGCAATTTGAGAAATAACTGCTTGCAAAAAATGATAATGAAAACTAACATTTATGTACATCCAGCCTCTATGAAGAAGTATCTAATAATCTTAGAGAATTCCACATTAATTCATCAGGTAGTTCAATTAAAACAAAAGCGGGGAATACCATAATATGGTCTAATGGTACATTTCCTGACTTTTCCATCTTTTGCGTTCTAACTGTAATATACCAAGACTGATTTTCATTTGATATAAATAAGTATGATTGAGCTACTCCTTCAGGGAAAGCTGCTTCTGATTTTTTCAAGACAAATAGGTAATCCCTAAAAGAATATAGTTTTGAAAGCTACTGTCTATACTGTTTAAATTCTGACCCTCCAAATATTTTTTGGTATAGTCTAACTTGCCTATTGTCAGCATAGTTTCCATGACTAGAATAAATATAAAATTAAATATAACAAACCAAAATATAAACACATTTGGAAATATGCAGATATCTTCTCTGCTAGTGCCTTCTAGAATCCCATTATAGTTAATACTCTCTTGGATAACTGAAAGTAAGTGAGATATCCTGAAATCTTCCAAAATTACAAGTTTTCAAATCAAGATTTATAAACAATACACTGTATTTCCAGTGCCATACAAACTAAGGAGAGAAGATGTCCTCTTGATCATCTGGCTGATTTCAGGCAAACATAAGTTTTCAGGCCCAAATGGAAGCCTGTTTGGTACACTATTTGTCCTGGATTTCTTTCAAGCAAGAGGTCTTCACCCTAAAATTTAAAAATTCTTGTGTCTACCCCCAGTGGATCCTACCGAAAAGCTAGTATTTTTTTTCCTCTTCCACAATCTACACTTGTCTTCTTTCTCCAGTTGGTACGGTATATCTTATCTGTCTGTCTTCATCTGTTCATATGTGTTACATCCTCTCTTGACTAGTGACCTCATTGTTTATGCTCCCAAGGGTGGCATATTCTTCCATTTGTTTTATATTCTGTTTGTACTATACCTTTAAATTCTATACATTTCAGTTGCATTTTGCTAAGCCTTGGTTATATATGTCATTCATTCTTGATCTCACTGTGCTCACAGAATCTCTTCTTTCAGTGTACATTCTCATTCTTCCGTGACCCTCCAGTAAATCTGGCAACACTTTTCAGTACATACACCAGAAGAAGCATGGAAACCTTTGAGATGCTCCACTGCTATTCTGACTAGTAATGCACTGTCACCTCCTGGCATCTTGGGTTTGTACTTCAGCATACTAGAAATTAAAAGATGAATGGCTGATTGTCATGGTAGTCATAAAGTTTAGAATAGATAAAGGCAAGGAATTCTAAATTATATGAATGATAGGGCTGAAATATCATCCTGCAATCTTTATATTACTGTAATATATAGATGCTTAATGAGTATAATTTTATTTTTAAAGGATAAATATGAACATAAATGACAACAGGCTTCATTCAATTCCCCAATCACAAACTACTGAGAATTATCTCACATGGAAGGTAGCATGAATGAAAATATCCTATAGATAGGATGAAATTATCCTTATAATAAGGTAAAGGAATTTTTTGAGTCTCTTGCAGGAGGATAAGAAGTAATCTCTCTTACATGAAAAGCGTTGATACAAGAGTGGAGCCAAAACATTTTATATTCTGAGTCAAAATTACTGCAAAATTTTACTATTTTCTGAATCAGCACAGCAGGCAAATAGATTCAGACATCATATATCCTTTCTACAGGAAATAAAGACTTCAGCATCTAATAATTGTATTGAAACCCATTATAATTTTCCACTTTGTGTGTGCTCAGTTCACTAAAATAGAGTCAACAATGCATGTTGAAGATAGTAAACACTTGTAGTATATTTAATATTTGTTAAGCAAATTAAAGGGTAAAAGTGATAATGATGCTATTTAAAGAATAATAAAATTAGTCTCCTATTCAGTTTTAGTTTATTATTCAGGTCAACCTTTCCAGATATTAAAGTCAGCCTGAAGTTATATCTCTTCTGTATAGAGACATAAATGTCAAAACTTCTGTAGCAACAGACTATAAAACTGCCTAACCAAAACTGGCAATAACAATTTCATAGTACAAAATATAGGGTAGTTAATCAAGGTAATAAAGGTCACATGTAAGGAAACAGGGTAAGATTTAGGGTAAGTATTAGGGATAATTAACATTTTATGCAGCATAAATATAACAATTAGGAAAACAAAATAGAAGAGCTAGACATGTTTTTCTACCATCCCCCTTTTTTAAGAATAACATTAATTTCTGTGGTATTAGAATTGAAAATATTAATGAAATTATAAGGATAGGTTTTTTAGAGCTATAGATGTTGAAAATGGGCAACATTCACTTGAAAAAACAGTTTGCATAGCAATGAAAACTAGCTGAAATTTCAAATACATATGTGGCAAATATATGAGGTAATGAGTTATGAAGACAATTTTGGTAATCTACCATACTTCCCCAGCACTACACAGTACTGGATGTAGTGCAATGAATAGAGGATTATAATCTTAAATTTTCACAGACAGTATGTTGATAGCTCAAGTTAAATATGTTGCGACAAAATATGCAAAATGGGTAAATCATCAAAAGGATGGATATTAGCCATGACCATGGTATTCTGACTCTTGCAAAGTTCAGTCAGTACTGATTTCAGTGCTTCTGGAGTAAGATGTCATTTCAAAGAAGCAAGGCATCACAAAATAGCTAATCCTGTAGTGGCAAATTGCCAGGCTTCAGGCTGTACCTCTGGCATCAATTATTACCACTGTCCTAGCCAAGAAATGACCTTACCACCCCAGGTGGAACTGAGCAAGGATTAGATATGTAACTTGCTGAGGTCACAATTAGTGTGGCTATGAGTAGGGTAACACCTCAGGGAACCAAGGATGATAATTTAGCATTTCTGTAGAGAAGCAAGAGGTTCCTACTGTCGAATCATAGTCTTGGACAGTGCTAACATTTCTTAGTAAGGCTGTATAATGACAACTTGCTCTTCAGACTAATTTTCAAAGTACAATAATCCAAACCTATTATTTCTTTACAAATCTATCTCCCTTTGATATTGGAACTGTGAATCTCATTTCCAATGGCATAGCAATGTTATATAGAGACAGTAGCTCCTGATTAGATGTAACATTAAACATAACTATATATGAATTTTTGATCTTAACATATATGTATTACATTATATATTCTTCTCTGTGTATGTTTTCTACACTTTAATAAGCACTTTCCAGTGCTTAAAACCATGTAATGTCTTTGCAAGTTAAACTAAATCATTGTTAACCTGTTTCTAAATAAATTTTTCAGCTTCTAGGAGTTACCAAATACTTTTGTAAAAGTTCTGAAAGCTGAAGAAAATATTATTCTTGGTACCTAGCAAGTTTTATAATCTTGATGCAATTATTTAACAACCTTCAAAGGAAATTATTCTGAGGTTCAACTTTACCATAGAAACACAGAGCCTCAAAAGAGTTTGAAAATTGTTTAAAAAATTGTTTCTGTCTTGCAAAGCTAAAGTTTTGACAATAACAGTAGAGCTATGACCTCCAAAGAAAGAGAAGTCACTGGCTAATTTCACATACAAGGCATTATGGTTTCCACACAGAGGTCAAGCTAATTAGGAACTTTAAAAATGATAGTACAGAATAGCAACATGAGCTTTTGGAATTAATATTATCCTAATATCTGAACATGTATGCTTTAAAGGGACACAGAGAGGCAGAAACTGGAACACTTCTATGTAGATGGTGACATACAGTAGAATTACAAAATTACATACAAGCTTACAGAGAACATAAGCGGTGGACTCCTCCCAAAAAAAGAGTAAAATATGGGTAAGACATAGAACAGGAAAGTTTAATATCTGAGATTGTGTTTTCTTAGAACTTCATTATTGGATCCCTCCTCTGACAAAGACAGAAATATGTTTATCAGTTTCCTACAGCAGAATATGACTACTTCCAGCATTAGATAACAAGAAAAATTTTTATTCAAGAATCAGCAAATGCTCCACAGAATCCAGCAGTGTTTCTGATGGTGTATCAGTATATTCTAATCCCACGTAACATTGCATAGTCAGCTCAACTTCCTGGTCACTGGAGCATAGACATAGACTTGAAGTCAAACCTTTTGTTCACATGGTGTATGGAGACCTAGTTCTTAAATCTGTAAAGTTCTTTAGATACAATTGTCTCCTCCTGCTGATGGTCTATGAACAATTATTTAGTTTTCTGAGCAGCAGGAGAAAATTAGCAAGGCATCAAAAGTAATTTTAGAAGGCAGACTTTTTTTTTGTGTCAGTATTTGCAAAGTCTCAAATATCTTTGTTAATATGAAACTATATATGGAACTCATATAGTTCTGTTAGCTCAGCATTTTCTGAAATGGAAATTTACATGTTTGAAAATGCATACAGAAAATGCTTGAGGTCAAGGTAATTTGAGCTTGGATAAATAGGTTTTTTTAGGATATGTATTTTTGCATGACCATTTCATAATTTCTGAACACATGAATGTGACTACATAGATACACTAGAGTACAGCATACGCTGTCAGAGAATTGCAGAGGACAAAATTCAGAGACTCTAGGAAGTCCATCTATAGTGCCCTTCAGCCTATCAGCAAAGGCCTCCAGCTGAGAAACACTGTCTGACAAATGCAATGGCCCTTTAAAGGAAAACAAAACCTTCAATATAGAACAAGATCAGAATATTTAGTATGTGTATAAATACAAAGGACAGCACAGAACAACTCTGAAAAAGTCTTTCTATCTTCATTTTTTCCCCTGTACATTTCTTGAAATTGTGTCTGATAAAGATATAAATATATGCATTCCGCTTTATATACATGTATGTGGTATAAGTGGTCATTTTCTTGTTCCTCAGGTAGGCTGTAATGATCTAACCAGGACTGAACAAAAAAAAAAAAAAGGTCTTTCAAGATTTTTGCAGTAAACTTATTAGCTCTGTATATTGCACCCTTTTACATCTTTTCTGAAAGGCCATGCTGGATGGGGCCTTGAGCACCCTGATCTAGTGGAAGGTGGCCCTGTCTGTGCAGGGGGGATGGAAGTAGATGATCTTTAAGGTCCCTTCCAACCCGACCCATTCTATGATTCTATGATCTTCAGAGGTGCTCATGAAGGTTTGGAGAAATCAGAGCTATTGCTCTAGAACCTGTATATCCTTCCAAATTTATATGGGGGTGTTTTATCTCTATACAGTGTTGAAAAAAATTTTTTTTTTAATTTTAGATTTTGAAAGAGTCACAGTTTGCATGTATCTGGAATAGCTTTATCTTGTATCTTAACACTGATAGCAGTTGTATGAGAAAATCCTTTAGAAGAGGTAGGGTACATTTTTCAATTTTAGTTGCCTGTGACATCCCCACATAGTCAGAATCGCCTATATTAAAATGCAAATCAGAGCAAACAAAAGCAAAACTTTACTCATATTCTGCTTGTTTTTTGCCAAAAGAAAAAATTCACTGATTCATCATGTTTGAATATATTTTTAGTATATTTTTATTATACATTCCTTAAGTAATGAATAAACTAATTTTCACTTTTTAGAAAGTATTAATGAGCACTTATCAGATTTTTAAAATTATACAGTTATTCCTGACAAATCATAAATTATAAATCCACAAAGGTGTTATTAAGCGATTCATGATCACATATATTTGAAATGTATCATTCTGTTTTCATATTATGATATGAAACATGTGTGTATAGATCATGAGGAGATATAGTGGCAGTTTATCAGAAAATAAGATTATTAGTAACAGTGGTAACATAACTAACAGTACCTTACAGAGTTATAACTTAATTATCCTCTAACATAAGACTGATGTAGTTACATCTCTCGGTTCTTCAATAGGTACTGGTGACATTTCTTGAAATTCTTAGTTGTTTATACTGCATCTTGTTTGCTCCTTGTCTTGTAGCCAACTAAAATGTCTTCATATAATTTGCTGATGCCAAATATTAATGTACTACTTTGTCTGCATATCATGTTAGAGATTACATATATCTAACAGTGAATAGAAAGGTTCAGAAAAAAAGATGAGGCTGAAAATGGTTTGTCAGCTTTACTAAAGTTTCTCATCTTAGATTTATCGAAATGCTACATGTAGTTGAGATCAACACAACCTTTTAACTGTGTTTAATCTATTCCCCTTTGTAAATGGCACGAATTAGTACTTTAGAGATGATGAATGTTTCAGACATCAGGGACCCTATTATAAGTAAAGGTTAAAGAGTGAGAAAAGACAGGTTTTCTCAGAAGAGTGAAGATTTTAGTTTTTTTCTGTTTCCATCACTTTAGATTACTCCATTTCCAAATTAAATTATTCTGTGGAACCAGAATTAAATTATTCCAATGTGGTGGCTACCAGAAATGGCAACCTTTGTAGGGGTTTCAAAAACTGTGATTCTTAGCAAGAGTATAAAGAATGGGGAAAAAATAGCTACATTTTGTGTCTCCCATTTCCTCATGAGCTATAAGAAACTGAGGTTCAAGATCAGAACTGTAGTCCAAAAACCTTCTTGTGCATGTGTTTTGAATAACAAGTTTTACTATTACTTGTAACCTGAGGTCCCATTCATAAAAGGAAACAAGCCTTCCTCTAATAGTCTTCTATTCCTACATTTTCCATCCCCAAGACTATGAAAATATCTTCTATCCTTGGTCACCTCTGCCCTTATTTTCTTACTGGGGAATGCTCATTCCCAACCAACACTCAGCAGACTGATTCTCCTACCTGTAGAAAATTTTTTAGTGAACTAACCTTTTTGCTTACACATTATATAAGACTGAAAGTCTCTCATTGAGCTTAAATGGCTTAAGAAGGCAATTTTCTGATTAATATGCATCAAACATATTTTTAGTAAAATGGGTACATAAGGGCATTTCACAAATCAACAGTGTTTAGTTTCATAATTTGTTGATCAAAGATGGAACAGTCCCACAATCTTCATATGGCCTTCCCACAAGATAATTATTTTCTCAGCAATGGCCAGAATTGTGTGTAGATTACTTACACGATGCTTTAGGAGGTCAGTTTTTCTCATTTTTGCATATTTCCTTACTCATCTACCTTCAACTAAAATGAACCCTTTGAGACCTGGCAGGCATTTTTATATAGCTACCCAGGCTTTTAAGAATCATATTCAAGTATTATGGACAAAATTTATTTCTCTATGCTTCCATGTCATTAATGAGTAAATGTTTTGGTCAATAAAGCGTACATGAGAAATGTACCAATGGATCATAGATAGATTTGAAAACAATTCAGAAGTTTTCTTACTTTAAAAAATAGTTTATTTTTTAATAGGAACTTAACTGTAGTGTCCAGTCACATGTTGGAAGTTTCCTGTGAATAAAAGCAGTGTAAAACTAATTGTAACAATAAAATAAGAAATAAAATACATTTTAAACTATTTTAAACTATTTTTCTTTTAGTTCATGCAGTAATTGTTCTCCTATGCTTTGTTTTAGTGTTATCAGTTTCTGCAAAGCATTTCTGATAGTACTCAGCTGTTGGTAATTTTCAAGACACAGAATTCTAATAATTTAAACATACTTTTCCAAACAGGGAGATAATAATTAAAATATAATGCTTTTAAAATTAAATTATATTATGTATATTAATGAATATATATATATATTTATAATATAATGCTTTATAAATGAAATTAATTATATATTCTAGTAATCATCGTCTGACAGGAATAAAAGTAATAATGTATTCTAGTAGTTCTCCATGAAAACTTGATGGTTACATAATGCTATCTGAGTTTATTATATTTACGTTGTAGAAGAGGTAGGCTTGATTCCTAGGAAGAAATCGTTCATTCCAGCATAATAATCTAGCCTTTTTTTTTCTAACAAGCATGTCATATTTTTTGAAAGTCAGGATAATTAAGAGCTGTCAGTGAGAAAAGAAGGGGCTCAGTGAAACTCAGACTCACTTTGTCACAGAGTATTCAGATGAAACCTCTGCAGCTCTGCTGCTGGAGCTTACCTTTTGCTTTTGCTTTGCAGGCAAGGACAGGACAGAAGGGGTTGTACTACACAACAAAGATTGTGATCTTGCTCAGAATAGTTTGAAATACAATCGGGTTTGGAAAAGCCAGCCTGAAAAGTGAAACTTTGAAAATTCTGAAGTTGAAACCTCATCAAACAGATGTAATGAAAACTAAGAGGTCAGAGGGAATGTTACATCACCGACATCAAAATCACAGAATCGTAGAATGTTAGGGACTGGAATCTCTCCTTCCTTCTTCTAGTGACTATCTGGCACTTCTTGATGAGGAACATATGCTTGGAGTGAATGTTGTCCAATCTCTTCTTTATGCACGCTGTTACCAATACATATAGTGAATATAAATCAAATTGCCACTCCAACTTTACAAAAAGAATTTTAAAGGTAAATTCCATTAATTCTGTTGGTCTCACCTTACGTATTTAAAGATGTCGGTTCCCCACACCAAGGACAAATGTTGACAGAATAAGTACTGCATGACTGGTTCAGTTTCACCAGCACTTTTGCATTTTTGTAGTTCAGTATTTTCAGTAATAACTGACACCAACCTTATCAGACACTAGTCAAGTACTTTGCCTCCATTAAAATCTTTTAATATTGTCATCACAGTCACACTGGCATAATATTTAGAAAGCTGAACAAAACCCAATCTAGCTGTAACAAATATGTTAAGACAAAATAGAGGAGTTTCACATGTTAAAATGTCTAGATTTTCTTAAAATGGGGAATGAGTCCTCTGGCTTCTTTAAAAAGATTCCTCTCCTAATAACCTGCATTATTAATTTTCTGAACTGGTCTGGGAAACTGCTTGTTCATTTTATTCATTGTATCAACAATAATACTTTTCTGCACCTTCCCAGAGAAGTGTCTTCATGTGCATCTGTTCAAAATTAATATTTCAGGACAAATATCTGAATTCCAATAAACTCACCTATTTCTACAGAGTGTATTAATTTGTGTGGTACTGCTACATACGACTTTAAAGGCATAATATTATATTAGATTCTCTATAATATGCTGAGATAGTCCAAACTCTGATACTCTGGTCTGTATGAAATGTGCATTTGGTGAAAATTATTTAAAATCATAAATGCATTACAGATTAGAGACTATAGTCATCTACGGATTCAAAGCTGAGATCGATATAACAGTGAAGGATATGTAGCTTAAAACAAAATAATGCATTTGGAAAAGAAATATAATTTTTCATTTCAGGGTAATATACTTTCTGAGGACTGAATCTATTTCTATCCTTGGTCACAGCTGAAATCCTTCTAAAATTAATTTCAGGAAGTATGAGGATGCTCTGAAGCTTGGATCTGATTTTAAGACAATTGTTTCAGTCTGGTTGGATGGAATCATTCCTGATTATGTGGGAACAAAACAGCATCCCTTTAAATAACTAGTCTGGAAATATGATGAGTCTATTTGAAACTCCAATTTCTATGTGCCATAAACATATCATGGAAACAGCTGGTGCTGTTTTAGTACTTGTTCTTTTGATTCCATCTCCACTTGGTGAGCATAAAGAGTACTAAAAATGAGGTCAGAGCCATTCCAACAAGAATACGGTGACTGAAGAAAGACATAATCCATCAATATTACAGGTGAAATTTAAATTCTTTTTTCTACCCCACTTTAAGACTATTTTCATACAACTGCTTATACAGGAAGAACTCCAACATCAGTGATACAATGTTCTGAGTAATTAAATTGTGCATATAGGATATTATTGTGGGCTTGGGGTTTTGGTATGTTGTTTGATTTAGGAGGGGGGATTAGGTTTTTTTTTGTGTGTGTGTGTATGTTTTATTTTTTCTTCCTCATTCATTCACATGAAGCTCTTGACGTTTGCTTGCTGAGAAGCATCAGGGCTTACTATAATGGGTATGCCAGAATGAAGCTGAGATCATCTGCTAGTATTATATTTGCTGTTTATCTGCTTATGAAGCCTTTCCTTCTGTTTAATACTGTTAATTTTTTGTATGGATTATCAGGTGTAGTCAGTCAAAAAAACATAAAAAGATGATTTTCTGAAGCATCCACAGCAAAGAAGGACAAATCATAAATTCAATTTAGCTTAGCCAGAAACAATAATAAAAAATATTTAGTTATGTTGCATATGTGTATATGCTAGGGACTATAGTATGTACAAAAAGGTAGATAAGACCTTGGTGAGCTACAGTAACTGGATCAAAAGTATGAGCCTACAAGTGTTATGAAACATTCTACCATTATTTAAACTCAGTCGTGGAATGGATGTAAGTTTGCCATAGCAGGATTATAGTTTTTTTTATATATTTCTATTTTCAGTAGTACTCTGAATATATTGCTGAAATTTTGTTACTGTTACTTGATGGTTTTTGTAGATTTTTCTTTGAAAGTCCTGTGACTAATAAGATTAAAAACTAATATTTGTGCTGTTGTATCACGATTTTAAGGAAGTCCATTATTCATTTAAAATAGAGTAACTTAATTTCTGCTGAATCTTTAAATATCCTTTTGTAAGCTTTGTTACACTTCATGTCTTCACTTTAAAACTCATTAAGCCTTTGCCCTGGGTGAACAAGATTTCAAACTTTACCTTGCATAGTTTTTACGAGAACTGAATCTGCTTTTTAATATTCCATCTGGATTCACTTTTCCAGAAAATATACCAATCTTTATTGTATAAATGATCACAACAACAAATAATATAAAAAGAACAACGCTTTATCTCAACTTCTTGTCATCCTGTTGGCCTTCATGATATCATTATCTTCTAATTCTATTCTCATTTCTATGTTATGGTTTCTGTTTTGGAAAATTTTTGCTTCAACACATTATCTTACCTCAACCACAGTCGGATATTTTATATTCCTAATGAAGACTTTTGAAGATCCTAGATATAATTAAGTCAAGTGCTCTTGATATTGAACAGTGATGCATAACTATCCAAGCCACAGCTGACATGATTTGGTATGTGCTTATAACACAGTGCAACACAGAGGAATGTGCCAGATCACTTTGGGAAAGAATACAGCTTACGTGATTCTGTGTCCAGGCCAATAAACTCAGCACATGAGTTTCATTGCTTTTCCTTACATTTGCAGTTCTGAAAATAGCTATCATGGAGCCAATTGCACTGCTGGTACAGACATGTACTAAATTATCTCATAATAAATCAAATAGCAGACTAATTTGAGAGAACTCCAAACTTTTTTTTCAGATAATTTGAAGGCAGACTCGGCTTCTTGAAAAGGTAACTGTCATAAAACACATGGTCAGATTCCATTACAAAGGTCCAGAGACTTATTATTCTTAATATGCTTCACTTCTCTAATTGATTTCAGCATGAACAAAAGGACAAAATAGTGGCCTATTTTTAATAAGTTTAGAGATGGCATCTGTCAATAATCCTTCTCATGAATTTTAAAAGCACAAAATGTATTCTTTGAACTCAAAAAACCACAGTTTTACAGTATTTATTTCTAGAATGAATGACAATTGTAGTCAGGAAATGTTATCAGAGACAAGCTACAACTTTTAACAATCAAAGCTTTTTCATGATAAACCAAAATTCCCACTGTTGAGAGTAAAGTTGAACTAGACTGAAAATTATTTAAAAATACAGTAAATCTTGCTGGCAAATCACTTAATTTTCTCAGCTGCAGATAGTACAAAGTTTAAAAATATGTGGCTTTGCCTAATTCAGTATAGATTAGTTGCACAAAGACTATTTTAATAAGATAGTCCATGTCATAGATAAGCTTTTACTCAAGAAGATTTTTCAGTTGCTGCAACTTAGTTGAATTTACATTAACAGCTATCACGTTAAATGTATTTTGCTCCTGTTGTACCATACATAATTCCACAGAAGACATTGAAATACAGAACTGATAATAGTGAAAGAATATGGTTTTGATGCAACTGTTGGTGAAATCAGAGATAAAAAGTTCTGCAGTTTTTCTTCTTTAAATAAACACATTATTTTGGACCAAAGAGAATTAGAAAATAACACTAATTAGAAAAAATAGTGTCAACAGGATAGACATGATGCAGAACAGTGAGATAAAAAAGGCAACAGATGGATACCACTTAAAACTTTTCACACTGAAAACTTTTCATACTGATTTTTTTTTAATTATTCAAATAATCAACAAAAACAACTGATTTTCTAATTAGTTAAAATGTCATCCCTATTTTGGAGGATTTTTATACGTTTCTATAGCTTATCTTCTAAGATGGTGTCCTGGTTTGGGCCAGGATAAAGGTGATTTTCTGGTTTGTAGTTTTGCTTTCAGCTAAGTCTCTTGTAAGTAGTTGCACTTGCTGAAATTAACAGCAAGTTTCTCAGACACTGTCTGCTTCTAGGACTGATAACACTCCATGTTTATAGTTACAGCCAGAGACTGGTATGCAACCCAAGGACACTGCTCAGCTCTGAGGAACATTTTGCCTTCCAGAAGGAGTAAGGAGGTCCCACCTGAAATCCTCCTTTGGGGAGGACCGGACAAGATAGATGTCAGAATTGACCAAACAGAGTATTCCATCCCATACACATCATACTCGGTATAAATTTGAGGGATCACAAGGGTCAAACCCTTCTTCCTGCCCTTCCTGCCCTTCCTGCTTCCATCCATTCCTCTGCCTGTGGTCCTGATCCGTGCCAGCCTGAATCTGTGTGTTCCTGCCCCCATCTCCCGACTGCTGCCGACTCCAGGAGTCCAGCCTGGATTTTCCCAGGGCTGCCCTGCAGCCTCGGAGGTGACATGAGAGTTACTGGAGAAAGGGGGGAGGAATGTGGTATCACTTTTCCTTTATATTTGTATATTTGTATATATTTACTAATTTTTCCTATTTATTATTACTGTTTCATTAAAGTTCTGTAGTTTAGTTTCCAACCCATAAGCCTCTCTTCCTTATTCTCTCTCTTTTCTTTATCAGTAAGGAGAGAGAGATTAATATATAAATCTGTTATTCGGTTTAAATCTGTTATTCGGCCGGGCCAGGTTAAACCGTGACAGATGGAGAAAATCAGTTTTAAAAAGGTTTTTTTTAAGTTTGGTTAGAAGGAAACATATCAAGTAATATTAGATTTTACAATAAATCATTGATGTAAAGGGGTGTTAGAATAAATTTCGGAAGCTTTTATGTTGACTTCTAAATTAATTTTATATCAGAATACCTTCTAAATTAATTCTATCAGATTTTGAAAGTGTATTTAGGGAAGTACCATTTCTTGTCTTATAAAATTTCTCTTAAGAAGCATAACACAGTGATTCTTCTACGATTCCATACAAGTGGTTTGTAGGTGAACTTTGTGACCGGTGCCCTTAAATGTCCAGGTTATGGACCAGCTAGTTTCTTCTTCGTAGAAACCTAGGGTTGCTGTGATTGGCAACAAATATCCTGGCATGTACTTGGACAACTTTCTCAAGATGACACAGGAATGAGGCTGTCGCAGTTTCTGAATCTTGAACTCAGAAGAGTTCCTTGATCTCCCACAGCCAATGAGAGCGAGCAAGACATTGTTAAACTCAAAATGTGATATGGTTGCTCATTGAAATATCTGTGAAAAAGTGAGCTTTAACCCCTCTGTGAATGGAACAGCCTGATTCACAATACTGCAAAGGACATGAAACCTGGGGAAAAGAATACACACCTAACAATTTTCTAGAGTTTTTCTAAGATTTTTCTAGAGTTAAACTATTTAGAGAACCCTCTGATATTACCTGGACAATGAAGTCTAAAAAATTACTGAAAAACATTATTTATGCAATTTATTTGATTTAATTATTTAATCAGAAAATATAATATCTATTTCTATAATATCTCAAAATATTATTTGACCTTACTGGATGTCTAGTCTATCTTCCAAAAAATTCATTATCTTTTCTGCACATGGATAATATCAGAAAGAGTTTATTACTTTCCTTTTGACATACTGGAAATATTTTTAATGTTTCCCATTTTACCTAAATTATTCTCAAAATAGATATTAATATCTCATACACCGAAATATAATTTTGATGACAAGCTGCTTAATAAATACCAGTATTTTCCATATCAATTTTAAGAAACTTCTAAATCCATTATCTTAACAAAGAGAACATGTATTGATTTCAATACATTAGTGACAGGGCTGAGTAAATTTCTAACAGTAGTGTTTAGGCATATGTCATCAATCCTTTCTTGTTTACAGAATTTTAAGACTTAAAGTCTAGAATTCCAGAGTGTATTTAAGGAAGGCGGAGTGTAACAGGGGAGTGGTGATTTTCTGAGTTTTTAGTTTGCTTTTTTTTTTTTTTTTTTTTTCTAGGTTACTTTCCAAGCTGCTCTGGGAAAAGGATGATCATCAACAGTGAAGAAATAATAGCTTTGTAAGACGTTTGCAGATATGAGAGCAGCAGAGCGCAAATTTTACAGAAACAAATCATTACATGCAGGAGAAAAAATATTAATCCCAAATCACCCTAGAATTTGTCTTACCTAAATTTCTTCTTCAGGCTACAGCATCTCCTTTCTGTGTACACAAGGCTCATACAGAGAAACAAGAAGAAACCTATTAGAAAAAAACTATTCATAAAATATATTTCTTAAAATCTCACAGCAGCAACTCTTTTACCAACACGAATTTGACCCTGTTTCTTCAATTCAATTCACAAGAAACCCCCCATTTAGCTTTTTTTCCCATTATAAAGCCTGTCTACTAGCAAATGATTCCTCTAAGAAGTGTCATGCTAGTTACAACAAACAGCTTCCTCTCTCTCAAGATGGTCTTATTTTCCTATTGCGCCCAACAATTTTAGTACACTGAGTGGGATTTCTGACAGGTAGAATGAATATTCTCGTTTGGGTATTTCCTTGGGGGTGGGAGGATTCAGGATATATTATCCAGAAGAGAAATGATAGGTGTAATATGCTGTAAAATACTTACAATATTCTGGTTTGCTTCAATGTGATTTCTGTCTTCTGTTCAGAACATTGTATTTTTTAAGACCTTGCCTTGCCTCAAAACATGATAAAGAAGAAATTTAACTTCAACAACAACAAAAAATTCACTAGGGAGAAGTGGCCAACACCTACCTCACTAGATCTTCATGTAGCTGCAGAGAACAATAGATTCTCTCCTCAACCTCCTCTTCTCCAAGGTAAACAGCCCCAGCTCCTTCAGTCTCTCCTTGTAAGATCTGTTCTCCAGACCCCTAATCAGCCTCACTTCCCTTCTCTGCACACTCTTCAGCTCCTTGATGTCCTTCCTATTCTGTGGTGCCTAAAACTGCATGCAGTGCTCAAGGTGCTGTGAATAACCCCTTCTGAAATGTTTTATTTGTTTCATTAAAGCTGGAAAACAGCAACAGTTCATTTGGTCTCATCAATTGAACCTGGTGAGCAGATCAAGGAAAATTATTTCCCCCTCTGACCCCACCTGGATTACTGCATCCAGCTGTGAGGCCTTCACTACAAGTTGGATACATGGACCTGGTAGAGCAGGTCCAGAACTGATTCACCAAAATTGTTAGAGTGCTGGAATAACTTTGCTATGAAGACAATTGGGGTTGTTCAGCCTGGAGAAGTGTGGCATAGCATTCACAGACTCACAAGTTACCCTTGCTAACACAAACTGTGTTCGTCTGAGGGTCCTATTTATACTCTTAGCTGTTCCCCAGGATTTGCCTCCTCCCACCAATGTCTGGGTGTTTTCCTGCTGTTTTCCAGTACTTTTCCACCATGCCTCTTGTAAACAAGGTAACTTCATTAACACCTTTCTAGTCACCCACATTAACTTTGCCAGACAAGAAGAGTCTCTGGGGAGACCTTATTGAAACCTTTAAATTCTTGAAGGAGATTTATAAAAAAGATGGGGACAGACTTTTTAACAAGGCCTGTAGTGACAGGATAAAGGGGTAGACAACGGTGTATGGTTTTAAACTAAAAGAAGGTTGGGTTGGTCTTTTTTCTCAGGCAACTATCAGCAAGACAAGAGGGCATGGTCTCAAGTTGTGCCAGGGGAGGTTTAGGTTAGATAATAAAATTTCTTTATGGAGAGGGTGATCAGACATTGGAATGGGCTGCCCAGGGAAGTAGTGGATTCTCTGTCCCTGGAGATATTTAAAAAGAGACTGGATGTGGCACTCAGTGCCATGGTCTGGTAACCGCAGGGGTAGTGGATCAAGGGTTGGACTTGATGATCTCTGAGGTCCCTTCCAACCCAGACGATTCTATGATTCTATGATTCTATATAAGGAATAAATTCTTGACTATGGGAGAGGTGAACTGCTGGAACAGTTTGCCCAGAGAAGATGTGGATGTCCTCTCCCTGGAACGGTTCAAGGACAGGTGGGATGGGGCTTTGAACATCATGGTCTATTGAAAGATGTCTCTTCCCCTGGAAGGCAGAGTGGACACTAGGTAATGCCCTTTCCCTTTAAATGCCCCTTACTATCCATACAAGTCAATTATATGATCATCATGCTCAGCTTTGTGTGAGAGACTGATTCTGCTCAGCTCATCTCTTCTTCATGTTTTCCCTCATGCTCCATAGAAACAATTCCCTAAGATGAAATATGAGTTCTTTATATGAAGACAGTTCCTTGAGTAGCTCTTTCTACCTAGTTTCAACTGTTGAATTTTCTTCTCTTCTTCCTACTGAAAAAATGATAGAGAGCTTTAGTTTTACATTTTTTACATCTCCAACTCGTTGCCTGTCTATAACATGACAACTAGGGGTTCTTGGCAACACAAGTTCAATGCTGACAGCTGCTTTCTGTGCCAAGAGGAGTGTGTAGTCATGCAGATGACCCTGCTGCAGACCAGGGTATCTTCCAATGTAAAGCAAGGCACTAGAAAGGCTGTTGTATTCCAAGGATTCACTTTGGCATATTTTGAAAGGAATATCCAGAGCATGCAATATGCAGTCCAACCTAGGATCTGAAAATGTCCTGTCATCCTTCAGTGAAGTGGTAGGAGAGGTCAGAAATGCCTCTAAGGTTCTAAATGTGCTTTAAGGTGCCTTTCATTCTTAATTGAATGTTAAAGAATGAAAAGGAGAAAGAAGAATGAATCCTTGCCAAAGCCATTACCTAACAGAGAAAGGTAGGAAACAATAGATAAAGAAGCAATTTTCACTCAGATAGTTTCTTGCAAAGTAGTGAAGCAGCTCAAAACAAACTGTTTTCTCCTTTCTCCATCAAACTGTTAATGGCTTGTGGGAGGTAGGAAGCTGTTACCATGCTTGGCATGTTCTTCTCCCAGATCTCATGTAACTTCATTGCTGTTGATACTAAATAAGTAACAGTGAAAGCCTCTCATTGTCACATGCCTAGTGAAGAAGGACTAGAATTTTGGCTGTCTTCTCTTTAAATGGTGTTGCATTCTAACATTTCCTTGAAGTTTGTATACATGAATCTGAAGACTTTATGGAACAGCAAAATGTGGCACAGCACTGCCACTTGGATGGCAGGGAGGGATCTCAAGCCAAGAACCAATTACCATGGTCTAAAAAGCACAAAGAGAAGATTAAATATGATACTTCTGTAGCTATACCAGAGTTCAGTCCATCTTCATAGTCCTACAAGAAGAATTTTGTTTGTATATTTTAACATAAATTTTTGAAATTAAAAATTATATATATACATTGCTCTTTAAATAAAATATGTGCTATTTTTCTCTAATTTGCTTGGAGTTTCAATGCAAGTACACAAGGAAAATGGACTGTGATTATCAGTACTAACATGCAGCATGAACATCTGTATCTTACTGCTGCCAGCAGTAAAAAGCTGCCAGCCCAAATAGCTGTAATAACCAACTCCAGAATGCAAAAAGGCCTCTTACATAGTAGATACACAGAAATTTCTTCTAACCTCTGGGCTTCTTTGCTACCAAACAGTAGGAAGCCAAGTTGAACAAGTGATGCCCTGCTGCTGTCCCAGATATCCCCAGCTACTGAACTCTGATATTGCTTCAGCTCGGAAAAATAACAAAGCTACACTCCTTCTCTTCCTTCCATCCTCCTAGAAAGTAGAAAGTACTCCATCCATTCACTTTCTTACTGTTGCAGGTCTGGTGAATTACTGGATATCCCAACATCATTCTTCAAGTAGAGGAACAAACCCAAAAGACACAATTTTCAGAGTACTGGGATTATTACCTTTTTTTTTTTTTTTTTTTTTCTTCAGGAAAAAACCCCTTTCAGAGCAAAAAGAAAAAAATTATTTTTTTTTTTTTACATTTTGTGTGGAAGACAAAAAAAGGAAGACATGCATAACAGGCATTCATGATTATAGCACTAGTTGAGACTGTATGTGGAAGCAACATAAATATAGGTAAGTATGTATTTATGGAAGTATATATGTACATATTAATGTATTGCTACATATATATGTAGTTCAAAATATATCTTTTTCCCTATAGCAATACCCTTTGTCTGTCTTTGTAAACATCAAAATGCAAACTATTCTATCTTCCTGGGAAAAAAAATTCTGATGCTGTGTCACAATTCCTCCTCTTTTTCTGCTTTTTGCTGAATATATCCTTTCAGAACATAGAGTATATGCTAACACAGAAAACTTTCAAGATAAGTAGAAAGTGAATATTACCAAAAGTAGAAATGATTCCTAAAATAAATTGCATGTGGCATTGGTATAAAAGAAGAAACTCTTAAGAAAATTTCACTGCATCCAAGACCGAATATATAAGTGGCATATTAACAAACCACAGAAAATGAAAGTCATGCACCACTGAAATGAAAGCACTACCCAAGCATTGCACAAAAACTTAAAGTGAAGGCAAAGAGATGAGTGCCATTTTGAAACAGAGAGACTACGGTGTTGAAAAAACAAACTAAACCAAAACAAAATGAGCTTCTGAACATTCAGTTTATTGAATCAAATGATTTGATGATGCACAAGAATTATGATAACCAATATCATATCAGTTGTAAATAGATATTGCTAGTGTTGACCTAAGCTGTCAGCTGGCATGGACACCAGTGACCTTTTCCAAATCTTCCACAAGCCCAATCATTCCACATTTCCAAAAAGAAATAAATCAATAGAATACATGTATAAGCACAGAAAATATTAGTTTGTTAATATTCTCAATACCACAATCAACAAAATGTGTTTTGAGTCAATCTGTACTCTTGCTACTGTTGTTCAAATGCTTTGTCTTACATTAAGTTTTTGACTGGCCTGTTTTGTCATATATAAATAAAAACATTTTATCTTAAGGATCCCAACTCTCTATGTAAAGCAAGATTTGTCTGTATTTAACATAATAAACAACTCTTGTTACCACTTCTTTCTCCTTCAAATCAAAGTGATATCAGAAAGCATTCAAGTTTTTATTGCTTTTCATAGCTGCAGTTTCTAACCCCAGTTTGGTTTCCATCCCTTTCACCTTTCATGTTTTCTAATAGTGACATTTCAGTTTCCCTTGTTGTTTTGCTCCCCCACATATCCTTAATATATCTGTCTACCATTATGAAAAGTAAAGACACTGCTACATAGATATTTTAGTGCATATGGAAGAGCTGAAAAATAACAGAGAAGTCACTAGAGAAAAGAAAATTTCTAATCACTGCATTGCTTGTATGTCTCTCTCATTGTTACCTAGGAAATGGCTGTAAAGTGGAATATGATTGACAGATTTATTCCCAAAGCTATGGGTAGAATTGAGTGTAAATAATGCAGGCATATAATACAGTAAAAACAAATGATTATCAGGCTTTTTTTTATTATTATAATTTTTATAATTAAAGAATAACAGTTATAATACATTTTTAAAAGATTTGTTTTGAAATAAATTCTGGATTATTAGGCTTAGTTTGCTAGAGAGGTGAAAATCAATTCAGTTGCTGTAAAGGCAGATTTATGAAGTGGCTCAGATGTCAATCTGTGCAGTGTTGAAAGTCACAGCATAAAAATATCATGACAAAAAACAGAAGAGTGAAAGGGATTTGTTAAGTCATCAACTTGAAACACTTGCTATAAAAGGAAACTGTCATGTGATCCTTCTCATGAATTCATCAAGCTTCAGTTTAAAACAAGTTCTATTTTTTTCTCCAATATTCTTTTTAGAAAACTGTTTCAGAAGCCTGTTCTCTAGGATAGGTATCATCTGCTGAAATAGTATCTTCTCTGCTTACACTTAGTAGTTCTGTTGCTAGTTTTATCTTTAACTTGAATTCTCCAGAATGTACTCCCTATAACATTCATGGACAATAGTTCTATTTGTTCTGAGGTTTTCTCTTCCAAAATCTTTCAATTTTCATTTGCAAAGTAGGCTGCCCATTTTGCTCATTATCTAGAAAGCCAGTTCTTCACTTGTTCCCATTTGAGCTTTGTGCTCCATGTTATTAAGAAAATAGCCTATTGTTCCAAAATATAAGAGCAAAGTTGGGAAGAAATAGAAGAGAGCTTTCTGGTTGTTTTTGCCATTGTTATAATCTCATAGAATTTCACATGTCTTAAAACTGAATAATGCAAATGCACTGGTCACAGTTGCTTATAAGTAGACTTCAGTTCCAAATGCATCTATTCATACATGCATATATTTTTTCTTATAGACACACATTTTCCAGATAATTAGATTCATTTTATAATATACCAGCTGGCAGAGCTTCTAAAAAGTCTATTGTTTTTTCCTCAACTATTTCATTTTTCAACTTATTTTAGTGGTAAATTGGAAAAAAGCAATTTTCTTGATTTATATGTGACTGTATATTCACATGTGACTGTAAAGGGAAATTAACTGCCATTAGAACATTGAACACAACTGTTGGGAAGAGCGCAAAAATGGAGTCTGTGGCCAAAACCAATGTGACATTATCGATGAATATAAACGATCCACAAATTTTGGATATGGCTCTGCTCCCCCCTGTTTAATATTTGTAAAAGAGGGGGTTGCTCGTGCAGGATCATGCACTGTTTGCAAAGCTTTATACACCATGTCTTGTGAAAGTTGTAACACTTCAGTTTGAAACCATGCCTGGAAATCTGCACATACAAAAGGACCATCACCAAGTAACATTTGTGCTTGCACTCCATATAATACATTGGTGTTCCATCAAGGAATCCCAGCTGCACTTTCACAGAGCATTTACCATTTATGATGAAATTGCAGTTGTTGAGAAGGGGTTAACAGAGTATTAATGAGCATTTTTGTGTCATAAGGCATCAACAATTGAGCAGTAAAAGCATGTTGCAAAAGAGATTGAGTAAATGACGATTTAAAACCATACCGTGTAATGGCAGCTTTGGCTTCTTTTATAATTTTCCAATATAATGCAACCCAGTGACCTCCTCCTGTTGCTCTATAGGAGGCATTGCCAGTGTTGACGGCGCAAGCGGAGGGTGGATTGATGGCAACGGTGGTAGAGAAGATAAATCATGTGGTGGAGGTGGGGAGGAAGGTAGCTGGGAACTGCAGGGGGTGGGTGGGATGGGGGGGTCTGCATTCTGAGATTCCTCACCCGTGTTCTCCCTCTGGATCCTCCAACAATTCTGGTGGTGGTGGTGTTTTCGGTCGCTTTTGGTTTTGCTTCTCGGTCCCATTTTTACTTTTCATCTGAACAACAGGGTCAAATGGCATGGTTGGCTGAGCTTGAATCAGTATAGCCCCCGTGGGTGCTGGTGGGGGTATTTTAGGTGTCTCAAATAACTGTTTAGAGGTCGAGTCCATATTTTGAGCATTCGTCGGTACTGGTAGATCAGGCATTAAGGCAGCAAATGCTGAGACTTCAGTTGCCCTCTCATAATTTATCCCTCTCTTGGAGAGGACATTTTGGAGGAGCTTAACTACTCCTAAGTCCTTTGCAGTCTTTGTATCGTCTTTTTCTCCAGCAATGGTAGTGTCCCACAGTTTATTGCCCACTTGTCTCCATTCTGTTGGGCTAAAAAGCAACAGAATTTCTTACATCATTCCCCAATTCTGTGCTCATCTGATCAGCTCATGGATCTGTTTCGAGTTACTAGGGATCTCTCTCTTAGAGAGTATACTGCCTAGTAATGCCATTGCCTCTTCTGTGTGTATTTTCTCTTAGGTTTGCAGTGCTTACCTTACAGGGGTGAGTGGCCAGCTCAATTCCAGCTCCTACTGTGATTCCCAGGTAGTGCCAACCCCGTCTGCGGTTCCCAATGTTCTGGTCCAGGTAAAACCGTCACTCAAAACAACACCTGCATCCGTCACTCCAGGCAACAGTAACAATTTAAGGCCCCGGTCCCTGCTCAGGCGCCATTTGTCAGGAAAAGGGCAAAAAAATGGAGAGCTGTGTTTCAACCACACTGGTTTGAAACCAACCACAGACGCCATTTTTTTGCGCTCTTCCCGACATACAACCATTACTATTTTTTGCTCCAGGGAAATATGAGGAAGTACTTTGGAAAAGAAAGAAATTATAAATATGTTGTTGAAAGCCTGCACTTAAATATTTTGTAAATATAATGATATTACCTACAGAACTGGTCCATAAAAGTCAATATTTCCTATAGATAATAAAAAACCCACATCATAATAACTGGAAGTCTTGACTTACTCAGTTCTCCCTTTTCTTTGTGTGTGTGCAGGCTTTCATTTAATTCCAGAATGTAGATGACATTTAAACACAATTGTAAACCATGGAAATTTAAAGGCTATTGGTGGCTGATATTCACCAGTCAAGAAGCTTTTGAACTGCTTTCCCTTTAAACAACATAGAAAGCAGTACTGAAGATGTCAGTGCTGTGGAATCACAGACATTACATTTAATGTTCATTTATTATGGAAGGAAGGCAGGTTAAACCAAAAACAGAATGTAGAGACTGGATGACTCATAAAACATCCTCATATTTAGCCAAGTAAGACTAGTTATTTTTGTTATTTCATTATTTTCTTACCATTGAAAAATACTAATAGTCTGAGTTTCGGGTAAAAAAAAAACAAATTATTGATGTGTATATTTTGTTTCATGAACATCTATATAAATTAGTTTTGCTGCTGTGTATCTCCAAGTGGATTTTAAATACTCAGTGAATAGTCAAATTCCAGTGAAAAATGGAAAGAGGAATAAACAAACTGCCAGCAAAAAGCTGCTTTGCCTTGTACATCAGCTCAACAGAAAAAAAACAAAAAACAAAAAAACCCCTAACCCCCCCCCAAAAAAACAAACAAACAAAAAAACCCCAACTCCTCCCCACCCCCCAAAAAACCTAGTAAACTGAAATAAATTAAAAAAATCAGTGACAGCCAGGAGATCCGTTCAACATCCAGAGTAAAACTGCTGACTCTAGGTGCAAGTACCTGATGTTATCATGCATCTCTGATCTCTCATAAACAATAAAGTACTAAATACAAAAACATTAAAACATTAAAAGTATTCAGTGCAATCTTTTGGTTTAACAGGGTTTTATTCTGCTGTGGAAATCCCATGTCCTCCTCATGCTGAGTGTGGAGTATTCAGTGTATGGTGACTGAGAGGATGGTGTAGCATTGGGTTCTGGAAGACAGGATGCCCAGGTAATAGCAGTGAAGAGTGAGTTGTAATATGCAGTCTTTCTGGCAAGAAAGAAACAATAATAAAAAAGAGCAGCCTCTCATGTACTAAATTAGCTGTTCAGGAGAGCTCATGATGTTTCAGTAAGAAAATAGAAATGCACAGAAGAGATTGGTAAGTGTAACATTGCATAGCTGTCCTTTCAGGCAAAGGAAAACAGCAGGCAACTTCAGAAAGTGGCTTATACCAACATAAGCAGGCAGGAATTATGATCCTAACAGAGTGTTGGAAATATCTTAAGGGTCTACTGATAGAAATTAAAAATTAGTCTCTTCTCTTTGAAATTCAGGATTTGGCCAATCATATGTCCAGTCTCATGCCACTCCAATCAGCCATACATCTGGAGTATACACCTGGATTATGGAAAGCAGAATTGATCCAGCTTTGCCCATAATTCAGCAGAACTACAATTTGCTATTGCAATTTTCTATTGGTTCTCACCCTGCCCTTCTGAGCATTTGCAGAGATCAAGCTGTTGGGTTCCCACATCAGGTACCAGAGCCTGGAGGAGAATACCTCCCATCCATCAGTACCAGGATGGAATAGATCAGCATAGTACCCCAGAATTTCAGGGGTTCATATAGACACCATCCAGAATCCTTTTGATTTTCTGCTTCTTTCCTGAGATCAGAAACTTCACAGGAAATACTAATATTTTAAAGTGGTTGAAAAACACCTGTGGAAAAAGAATGCTACAATAAAGACTGTCAAGGGTGCAATTTATACTGGCATTTATACCTGGCCTTTTATTTGCATTAAATCTGTGACACTATTCTTTATTGATATGATATGAGAAGAAGAAGAAAATTAAACTAAAACTTCTCTATTTTTCTTCACTAGGTAAGTAATTTAATTAATACACTTCCTTTAAGTCAAGATCAAGTTCATTTTGTCTTATACATCTTTGCCTAATCTTGTAAAAAAAGCTCTGTTTGTTCTATATAGTCCATTTCTGAAAAGATATTTCTACAGTTCACAGCAATGCAGATTAAGAAAGAATATAAATCTAAATCATTTAGCTACACCTGAGTAATTTCAGGTATGGCTTCAAGAGAATTAGCTACCCAGGAAAAGAACCAGAAATAATTCTCCATACTTCAATTGTATTCAGCTTCTGACTAACTATGAATGGATGGTATCAACTATGAACACCTTATCAGGCAATCAGAAGCGAAGAGACAACTTTTTTCCTTCCTGTTGAGAGAGCACAGCTGAATATTATTTTATTAGGCTGGAAAATTGTGTCTATATTTTTGATGGAGTGAAGACAAAAATATGATTTTTCCTTTGCAAGGGAAAAAGAGAATCAGCAACAAGACACAGGTGGCAGCCAGCCCCAAGGGAGAGCAGAGTATCATTGCTGTGCAATGTCATCATGAACAAAACAGAGAGAAGATTTGGAAACAGAAAATGCAGAATTTTTTACACAGAAGTCACATTACTGTGGATATCCCCACACACCAACTATTCATTAAAAATGAAAAAGAAACTTTCTGTGGACTATACTTTTCCTGGTCCTTACTCTACATTTGTATAAATTTTTTCTTTATATTGTACTGACAAAGGTTAATATTCCCCTGTTATCTTCCAAATTATTAGCTAAATTTAGACCTTTTTAAAGACAATACTTCTTTTTTTGAGTATGAGTAGCTGTAAGACATTCTTGAGAAAAAATATTTTAAATTGTATGTTTTCTCTTTGATAGTTACATTACTGAAAAGTTTGTTCCTAATTTGCTATATAAAATGCCTTGTAATTTTTTTTCTATCGAATATGCATTTAGAAATGTTACACATGCACTAAATAGCCACCTATTGCTACTCTGAAGCGTGATTACTGCTCTCCAGTCCCATCAAATAAATCAAGTATTTGAGCTGTGTTGTAGTTTACCTCATAACCCACTCTTATCCATGAAAAAATTGACTGAGCTAATCTAAAATAAACTCTAGTAATTTAATAATATCTTCTTACTATAAAAAAAATTTCCTTAAGTTCCGTCCTGAAATAAAATGATTGGAAAATTATGTTTTTCTTTATGACAGAAATGTTTGAATAAAAATATTTTTCAAATTATCTGTGTTATCAGTTTTTTCAGTGGTATATATCATACTGAAGACTTTTTTCTTCTTTATTACATTCTAGCTCCTTCTTAATACGCTCAAAAATATTTTTATAACATGTTTAATATCTTAATTGGAAATTTTGCCACACAAAAAATCCTGTGAGAATTTTTGGGTGGAATATGGTACATAAATCAGATCATAGTATAAATGTCTTTTTTAGTTTTAATTTCATGCTTACCAAGAAATTTTAAAAATGTATTTCAGTGTTTCCTTCTTTAGAAAGATTACACTTTCAAAGACAAACTACTTCATTCCCATAATAGGTAGAGTTTTATTGTAATCTTTATTGAACTTTCAAATCTATAAAAGATGCAGTTATCCAGACAGTCGTTGGACATTTATTGAAAACAAACAAAAAATTAAGTACTCACTTGAGGTTCACTTTAATGACTCCAAGTGACAAATGCCCCAGCTGCAAAGACAATTTCCCAGACTTTTAGTTCTACCCCATGTAGCTGGCCAAGCTGGTTAAATTTTTATTGTATATGTAAATAATTAAAATCTGAGCTTGAATATAGATCTTGTTTTATATGCAATCTATCAAAAAGAAATATACAGGACAATCATTGCTACAACCATATAAAGTTTGTATGGAACATGTGGCAGGGTACTATACTTGTCCTGAATAATAGTAAGCAATGCTGATACTGCCAGGCTAAAAGGAAGACACAATTTAACATTCTAGCTAGGCTAAACTTGAACCTATCATTGTATAAATGTATAACTAAATGTATAATATGGAACAGTTTCACTCAAAACCAAGAATATTTGCATGAATAAACACACATGCCTGTAGCAGAATGATTACTCTGTATACCTACAAAATATGTACAAAGGACCTGTAGCCAGATAGTAAATGTGTACTATAATACCTGAACACACACTGAATACAGGATAAGTGGTGGCTGAGAATCTGAATTCAAGCTGCTAACTGGATAGAATATACTGGCTTTTCTTTCGCTGTATATCAGCACTTTGATACTTGTCAGATTATGTGAATGAAAAACCCAAAAGCGTCACTTCTAAGTGATACTAAGATGAGTGCCAGCTCAATAGTTTAGCAAACTTTGGCTGATAGCAAAGGAGAACCTGCAAGGAAAAGCCAAGATTCCAGTGGTGTGATTTGGATTGGTGTGTTTGGAGTGCTTCCTTTTGCAAATTTCCTTCTCTACCAGGTCAGGCAGAGTTGGAGTGAGCAGCATCCCATTAGAGGACTGAACTGCATCAAGAACAACTGTTCCCTGGAGGAATGCTACCAAAAGGATCACCATGGGCTCCTTAGCAATGGGGAACTCATTGGGCGGAAAAAAACCCCATGACCTATAGGGTTTAGTAAGAATTAAGAAAAAGAAAAGCAATAAATATCTTGTTCCAGGGGCTGATTTTAGTAAAGAAAGCAAGATGGAAGAAGGACAAAACCATAATTGCATAGAGTGACTTTCATTCCCAAACGAGGCATTTTTAAAAATAGGTAGAAAGACTGGAGAAGATACAGAGGGAAGATCAAAGTGGATGTAATTTAGCTAAGTAGAAAAATTAAAAAAGGAAAATAAAACTGAAAGTCAGAGTATCACTGTGCCTTAAAGTAACAACAAAATTTGAAATACTTAGAAGACACCAAAGATTCAATTCCTGTCCCTGTTCAATCATGTTAGCAAAGTACCCAAACATAAAAGCTCTAAGGACAGCCCACTGTAACCATCACAAGAGTGTGGACAGACCTTATTAAATAAGATGGTTAGATAAACCAGGGAGCTTCATGTAGACATCAGTCAGCAGCAGAACCTTTAAAACAGATGTAATGCAAAATACCCAAAGTGACCAAAGACTTATTTGGCCATTTGTTGGTAAAGAGAAAGATCAAAAACATTTAAAAAAACCTCCTTTGGTAGAGTCTGAGATACTTATTAAGAAGTGAAGACTTTAGTGAGAAGACTCACTAAAATCTTTCAGATTATTTTAGTGGAAATCACCCTTGTCCTAAAGTCAAAATAAACAATTATGCTGGTTGCTCCAGGCTTAATGACAATGCAATTTGAAATGTTAGTGTTTAAGAACAAGTTGATGAAAAATAGAAAGACAGGAAGTCATAAAAAATCAGTATATATGAGATTATTCTACAGGAATAGGTTAGATGCAAGTACAATTCTGTTTACTAAACTATTAATTATTTTTAAAAGTTAGGGTATGGAAAGGGCTTGAGGTAGTGAGCCCTGACACAAATGGCACTCTGATGCAAAACAAGTGACTGACTGCTCATGTTGAGGGAGAGAAAAAGCGGAACTTTTTTTTTCTGTTACTTGCCAGTCATATTTGAAATGGGTAAACCATTCATGAAATTGCACCCTAAAGGGGGAAGATGGAATAAAAATTTTGGAAACAATGTGTGTTGGAAACTTGTTTAAATAGCTGATTCATTCTAAAGCGTATAGAGGTGATTTTTCTGCAGCACATCTCCTCACTTTTGTTAAGAAAATGGCTATGAAATGGATCAGGCAAGAAATGAAACCTGTTTCACTTTATCACAGTGCTGCAGGAAAAATGAAGACAAGAGAGACTATAGTAAGTCTATCTCTGTTCAGCAGCTTTTAAACTGAAACACAGTGAAATGCTTGCTATCTCCAGGGAACAATATAGTGGATACTTCACATGATAGAGAAGTCCCCTGTAATGTACAAAAAGTTTAGGGTCTGTATATTTAGTATTTTTATTACTGTATGTTCTCAACCTGGGACTAGAGCAGATGCAAACAACATTTAATAAATTCATAGTAAGAAAACAGATATTTTCAGCATGCTGTATAAAACTAATAGCTGAACCCACACACACAAAATAGCTTTGCACTTATACATCTTATGTGTATGTACATATAGATTATTTTATATAGAACATGGTTAGTACTTGTTGGACAGTGGGGCTTATCTTGACAAAAACTTCATAAAACCTTCTAAAATATTTATCATCCCATCTTAACAAGGATACACAGAACTGGCATATCTCAAAAGAGTATCTCATAAAACAAGTATGCCATAGTTTATTCATTGTCAAGTTAATCTAACAAAATAAAAAGATACTTAGTTGCTACATGTTGGATAATAGGGAAAATGGTCATCCTCTTTTAAAGGATCTTATAATTTCCTCATTTTATAAGCAACATTCTTCTTTTTGTGCTCAGTGGAAGTTGCCAGTTGCTGACCTCTGTGGGCTTCCAAAATACCCAATAAAAGCTACCGTATGGGCATATTTTTGTACACTTTAGCAATAGATGTTATCTATGTGGGGCATCCAGCTGAGAGTCTTCCTCCAAAATCATGAAATATATATAAATTAAATACATTCAACAAATCCAATGCACTGCTTTAGCTAAAAGTTAAAATTATAAATAAAAATTATTTACTTGCATGAATAAATGCACGAATTACTATAGAACTAAACTAAATAAACTATATAATCTACTACACTATTTAAAGTACCAAGTTCTAGTATGTATTTACCATATACTATATATAATTAGGATAGCTAAAAAAACATGACAAAATTGAAAACATTAGGCTTATAAAAAAACTAAAGACAGAAGAGAATGAGAAAACAGGAAATTACCTTCAGCTATTTGGGATGTATACTATAGGAAAGATGGTGACTGTTTGCTATCTTTATTGCAAGTGCAAAAAGAAAAAAATCTGAAGAGAACAATCATTCAGTTGAAAAAAAAAAAAAAATCAGTACTTGAATAAAAGCCTGGCAGAATCCACTTGCCGGACAACTGGGTCCCACCAGTTTGGCTATCAGCATGCTGAGGTTTCACTACTTGTTACAATAATGGACAAATTATACCAAAGTGTCACTTCTGATACTTGTTGAATTCCCTGATGGAATGAATCTTGGGTAGCGAAAAAGCAGGCTCGGGAAGAAAAGACAACAAAATGAATAGACTTGCCTTAAGAAAGGAACTGAAGAATGGGATTTCCCACTGGGTTTTTGTTCAGAATTTCAAACAGCACAAAAAATCGTTTTTAAAGGAATAAAACAAAGTTGCTTCAGAGTTCTAGCTGTCGCATCAGATGACTATATAAACTTTGTTGCTTTGTTCCTATACTTTATAATAAAACTTACTTTTCATTTGGCCTGATCTTGATGTTCTTTTTTAATCAGAAAATCATTATCCTCACAGTCTACACTCATTTCGCAACTTTCCTAGAATATGACTCAAAAAAGCAAATAAAAAATGCTTTTAATAAGCTGTATTATTAAATAAAGAATGATCTTTTCGTTGCAAAGTTCAACACTCAGAAATGAGTATGCATCATCTTTTCACTCAATTCAATACTCTAGCTTGGCATGACAAATTAAATACTTTGTGTTTCTAAAGTATATAGAAAGTTATATAGAGCAGAAGTTTTGTTGGCTACAAAGGTAATGACAAAATTAAATTTAAGTTCTGTGCAATGCAGCAACTAGTCACCATTTGCAACAAGAACATACTGACATTTCTGTATACCCTGAAGTCAGGTGGGCTCTCTGGCAGTAAAGTATGGTTCCTTCTGAAGCAGAAGAAATTAGATGACAAACACGCAAAGAAGAAAACGTACCTTAATCTCCTTGAATATTTTTACTCCTCTTTCTCTCTCCAGAAAATGTCTCTTTCAGTTATGCAGTACTTCAGTGTTTGGAATGGTTTCATACAACCATACAGTCCCACAAGAGACATTTCTATAAAAGCTGTCCTTTCTTCTTGATTCAAAGAGGCAGAAGCCCCAGATACACTGAGCTACTCATGACAGTGGAAAATCTTCCTCAGTTCTCCTTAGTTCCTTCCCTGGTGTGCTGCAGCTTTGACAGGGACATCAGATTTGCCTTAAAATATTTTGCCCATTTATTATTTTGTTGACGCACTGAAAATTTATGATTAGGAAAAAAAATTGTAATATTAGACCTTTTCTTTTTTGGTAAAATTAGAATAGAAACTCTTGGGATAAAGTAAGGGGACTCCTATGGCCTAAGGGCCCTAGTCAGTATTATATCTGTGACCTGCTGCAAAAATACAGCTGGAAAAGTTTATAAGACATTATAATATTTCATAAATGTCTTCAGTTTAATAAAATATTCCTGTTTCAGAAAATAAATAGCCTATTTTAAATTAAAGATGTTGTGAAATATTTCACTCTGTTCTAGTTTATGAAAAGCTTTGAGGCAAACATTTCCATAGAGCATAACGAGCAACCTGAAGATGTGCTTTATGTTATTAAAAAAATGCTAAGCTTAGTAAAAAGTCCCCTAGTGAAACCAGACAACGTAGCTGTAACAGCCTGGTGCTGACAAGTTTCTTCAAAATTAAACTGTAAATAAATCATTTTAGAGAGAGAGAAAAGCAGCATTTTCTGGTTGCTATTTTTTTGTCCATTTTCAGAAAAGACAGATGATAACTAATCTACACATCATCTGGAGCTTAGAGAATGGTTTGCTTCAGCACACAAAGCCTCTAAAAGCATTTATATCTGACATATACTAAAATAAAGAATGTTCTGCCAGCAATAAGCCCAATAGCAATAAGCCCAAAGATCCCAAAGATACAACAAAAGATTCCAAAGAATAATCTCAGGGTCTTATGGTATTTTTTTGTCACTTGGTTATCAGCAAAGTGTAATTTATTCCACCTATTTACAGTGGATTCTCTTCACACTTGTCCTGGTTAAAAAAAAAGACCAGGTCATGAGAATGAAATCATCGTATTTGTCTTTTGGGTACTTTATGCGTCTATAAAATGAATTTCAGTGAATATGTTGTATTGTAAAGATTTTTTTTCACATAGGCAACAGAAAAGAACTGGAGTTGTCTCCTTAATTTGATGAAAAAAAAAAATAGATAAGTGTTGTGGGGCGACGAGGGAAGACTCAAGCAATCAATGTGATTGATAATCAAGCTTCAAACTTTATTGCGCAGTTACAATACTTATATAGTGCTCTGGGTGACCACACCCCAGCCACCACACACCAACATAACTTATTACTGGACACCTGGTGTGTTTACCTATAGAGAACGAATCCCAGATGTGCAGGGACGGTTGTAAGGTCCCATATAATTGGCCTTAGATAAGGAGTTCTGTACACAGACTTGGACTTGTGCACACCCTGATTCTGGGCATTCTACAACATTCCACAACAGATAAGAAGCTAGCTTCAAATTACAGAAAGAAGTGAGTCCTTGGTGATGTTATCAGTTCATCTGATAGATGAAGTAAGTAACAGCAAAATTCTCTTAACATACAAATCCCTATTGTCCTTGTACAGCTGAAATCTCTACAAAAAATCAAGTGTGTAATAACTTTAGGTTATTACACAAAGTATACATTTCCAAGATACAAAAATTCCTAACATTATTTTCTTTTGTTTGTATGTTTAGTCATCGCCCAGGCTGGTAGCTCACAAAGCCTTCATAGTTACTGCTGTTATATGTGTCAGGTGATACTGATGTACCCAGGATGAGATCCTGAGTCCTGCTTTCTAATGGAGCTTCATGCAGGACATGACTGCATTTGAACTTGATCAGAAGCAGTGGTCCTTGTTGCTGTTGCTGTTGCTGGGTTGGTTGGTTGGTTGATTGGTGTTATTCCTGGTTTTGCTTTGGGGTATTTTTGCACAGGGGGGAAGGGATATATAGTCACTTTTCTTACACGGAAGCACAGATTTAACACATTGACTGTCTAAAACACTGTTATCACTCAGCAGTTAAGGTATTTTTGTTCATGGCGTCATGGTAGCAACAAGTTTGTAAAACAGTGCCTTTAAAAATTATTATTGTTCATTTATAATGTGATCAGAGCAAGACAACCTCTTTGTGAGCTCTGTATCTCTGATTTCTGGGCATCATTTCCTATAGTGCTCACGTTCTGTGATTATTCTACACGTGCTATATCTTTCCTTTCTGTCTAACTTGAAAAGATTGCCTATTGCAAAAATCACTGAGCAATATCTTCTGTTAACTGAGCTTCTTTAAACTCTTTTGCTATTCAAAAAACTGGACAAATTAATTTGAAGACCAGTTTCAGCAAAATTTTAGGTGGGACACAATACTAATATCTCTGATACTACCTTATAAATTATTAAAAAGGTTAATTTCTGTTGAAAGCTCTCCAATAAACCATTGTTTATTAGTTGCCTTTGTTCATTCTGTCTTTAATAATATAATAGGCACCATTAATAAATGTGGTTGTTCTGCCTTAGGCATTATGCATGGCTCTAGAGCATAGGAACAACCTTACCCAGCTAAGCCAGTAGTCTTAATCAATGATCCTTTACAAAATGCATTAATCAAGATTTGGTCTAGTGTGTGTTGAATGTACATTTTTTTAGGAATTCCAAAATAATTATTTGGTGTCAAAACAATCAAGTAAAGTTTTTTGAATATCATGCATGTAAATAAAGTGTTTTATGTGAAATAGGCGTGATTGGACACAACATTAAAAAGTATGTTGTGTGTGCAACTCTGCTGCTTTGATTAACTTTAGTATTAAAATCTGCCACTTCAGTGTAAAAGACATTACTTTGATTCAGTAAAGTGCAATTAATACAACCCATTACTGGCATATTTGTTGCTGCAATAGAGATTTTTGATCTGGATGAAGTGAAGTCACAAAAGTTGAGGGATCACATACTGAACAGACATAAACCCCTCTTAATTTATAATAAGCGTTATAGACTAGCAGATAGATAAAAATCCAATCAACTGTTTTACACAAAAACACATTTGTTTTTTATATTTTCTAGTTTTCTTCTGACAGACAGTTGTCTAAATTTTGTATTTAAAAGAAAAACAAAAACCAAAAAAACAACCTGATGCACTTTTCAATTAAACCTGTCTTTAATCAGGTTTTAGAATACATCATTTCTTGTACTTAATTGGAGACTTAACTGCTTTGGACTAGGCTAGATTACCAGCAGTTAAGAAGGCTTTAAAAGAATTAACTCACATAATTTTCTTGTGGTCAATTTTATTACTAAATGCTTTGTAATTTTGACAGGGGACATGTTACACTAAAATTTAGTATGGACATAACAGCTAACAACATCTAGGTTTATGGAGTGTATCTGGGCTTTAGAGATATCTTGCATTACACAAATTACTCAAACAACTTCCACTTAGTGTATTTCTGCAAAATTGACAATGGATTCCATGAAAATCACTACTTTCATCGTGACTTAGTCAAAAGAAAAAAGAAATTCAAGGTAAAAGACTGGTGTTAGCTGTCTTGATATATCTTTGGGTAAATGAACAATAGTTCCAGGAAAAAGTTTTCCTCAAATGGAAATGAAATTAATTTCAGGATTATAGGCAGACTTACCTCGATTTAAAGATCCTTTTATATGAACATACAAACTCCCAGACACCCTCCCTTGCCCCTGCCCTGCCCCTTCCCAAAACCTGCTGTTAAGTGTTTCAGGTATTTCTGAGAAAATTCTTTTGTGTAACCTTTATTTATTTATTTTTCCGTAAATCTGTTTGGTAACGAAGGATTGCAGAGGATTCTAAAATACAGAGATTACAAAACATGGCAATCACTTTGGAAAATTCCAGCTAGGATTTAAGATATAGTGTCAGTTATGACTTTAATGTTCGATTCTTCCTCCAAAAAGACCCCTGTCATACTACTTCATAATGTAAATAATTTTAAAAAGCAGAAAAACAGTTAATTTGTTCTAGCAGAAGTTTCATATTGAAGCAGAATTAAGGTTCTTAAGCGTCCTAAATATATCCTCTTTATAACTTTATGATTATGGAAGGCTAATACAAACTGTCATTAGTATGAAATTTGTTTATACACAACAACTGTAAGGTATTTGAACTTTTGAGATATATAAAAGATGTTCCTTTGATCTCTTAAAATTAGATATTGAGCTGATCCATTTTTTAATTTAAGAAATAGTCATACAAGTATCACAGTGATCCTTCAGTCATTTTTGTCATACTAAATTGTATATGTATATACATTAATAGATGGAGAATATGAATTTGATGAAGTAAAATATCAATGATTTAAAGACCTAAATGTAAAGGGCTTTGCTTTTTTTCTTTTCTTTTTTTAGTCATGCTGGACTCGTGTTTGTAGACACTGCAAGAGATTTCCCTCTAACATATTTCACAAGATACTTTGTAATTAGCAAATCATGTTTAGGGGAAGCAGTGACATTTTATTTTAAGTATTACATAAATGTAAACCTTTAGCCACTGAACTGAGTCTAACAGAGGGTTCAATACCTGTGACTTTAATAATATTCATTAGCCCTGTGAATGAAGAGAAGTTATTATTCCTTCCTTTCACTGTGTAGCAAATTACTGTGGTAATGGAGGCCTGATGAAATGCAGAACAGTTTTTCAAGGTAAAATATGTTGCTGGATTCAGAAGGCTTGTCTTGTGTGATTTGGAGTCTGGTAAAAAAAGCTACATTGCCACCTACATTAAAAACTGAAATAAGCAAGCAAAGGTCAAGCTTTAAATAACACAATAAAAAGTTCAGTTCCTTCTCCCTCCTATACAAGTGCCTTGACATTCACTTCAAATTAGATGGATTTTTCTTTTCCCTTGTTATTCAGGCCAAGGAAATTAGTTACTTTTTCATCCAGCTCATTTTTTTGAGTTTTTCAGACTCTATTCAAATTAATTTTTGTTTCTCATCTTTACATTTATTTCTAACAAAACTTTTCTCTTTGTGAGGTTAATATATCACTACTATTTAGAAGAATCTGCTCATACTAAGATCCCCCCAAAAAACTTCTAAACAGCTTCATTAAATATGTTCAACTCTTATAGTAAAGAAAGACTCATATTTTTTTAATACCAGGTGGGTTCTTGTTCAAAAGGAAGAATAAGATCAGAATCAAAACGGTCCAAAAACAACTATACAACCAATTCTTTAAATTAGTTGTATTACTTTAAATTGTTTAAGGTATATGGATGTTTTAATATTTCTAAGACAATAACCAAGGTGAAAAAAAGCCAAATAAATAATAACTACCAGGCATGAAAGGAAGATGGGAGAGAGGAGAGGGATGATCTCCTTGTCTTGTTCTCTAATGAATGAAAAAGATATTCTTTATAGAAGAACTCGGTTTAACCATTATTTTCTGTGACTCATCTCTTTCCAAAACAAACACTTTAAATGGGCAAAATAAATGACCTCTGCAAACAAACATTCAGTCACAGTGCAATCCACTTTGCCTCTCTATGCTTCCACAAGCCCAAGTTACTAATATACAGACTGATGACTGATGACTGACTACAGAGTTTTTACTTCCTTTTTTTAAATTTATTTTTATTTTTCTTCCCCCTAGATCTGTTTATGATTTCTGTTAAACGCATTCAGACTTTTGTGCAAATCATGCATACAAATCATGTTGCAACATGCTCTCAGTTGTTTGCCCTTTTTTCCGTATTATACCTATTGTGCGACTGAAATACATATATTACTAAGGCATAAACTGAGATAGAGATGCAACAGTAAAACAGAAGGTGTAAAGCAGGATGACATATTGCTTTTATCCTGAAAGAAAACAGATTGTTCTGTAGACAGTATTCAAAATAATTCTATCCTTGCAGAGCTGTTACTCTAAGAATTCTGCTAGTCTCTTTAAAGTGTTGATTACTCCTGCAAACAAGCATTAGTTTCAGTAGAGTTCATTAATCAGTTGGTGTAAGTCTTCATTTTTTCTTTCTTCATTTTTTCCGAGATCTGACCTTTCTGCAACACAGTGGCATGTCTCAATATGATCATATTCTGGATTAGGGTTAAAAAAAAAAAACAAAAAAACCCCTGATAAATCTTTTGATAGTTCACATCATAGGATTGATCCATGTCTTAGTGCTGCACAGATGCAGATATTTTATAGTTTCAGCCTCTGTTACAGTTTAGGCCCTGCTGGTAGCATCACTCTTGTCTGGATCGAAACCCAGGAAGCTAAAACAAGAGTAATATAGGTGTGCCTGAAACTGAGTAGTAGAAAGTGAAAGTACACAGCAATGCTAACTGAAGAAAACAGGACCTCATTAAAAGTGTGTGGTTTTTGACCAACACAGTTTTTAAAAGAAAAACTTCAGAAAAACAATTGTATAATTGTATCGAATGTAAACTTGATATCTGAATTATCAGCTGTAGATTTTTTGCTAGTTTCTTATATACTGTGACTGCTTGCAAGAGAGTCAGAATGAATGTATACCAAGAATATCTATAACTGTAATATTTGTTAAAGTGGCTCCTAGAATGGTGCAAAAATATGTCTGACAGTAACTGCTATGGAAATGTCACCCCAAAGTGAAGATTCAATCATACTCCAATAAGACACTTTCATATTCTAAGCTTGCTTTTAGTATTTATTGTGTTCCATGGGATCACTCTGTATCAAAAAAAAAAAAAAAAGTGAAAAAAATCCCACTCATTGCTGCACCTTTGAGTAGATACAGCAGAGTCTGCTAGGAAGGAGCTAAGTGCTTACATTTAGAGAAAAACCCAGATGACTTTTAAAATATTTTTTTTTCTTGTATAATTAAATTGAAATGCTTCCTTTAGTTTCCAGATCTCCCTTGAATGTATTTTGAAAAGTTTCATTAAACAAATCTATAATAGTCTTCTGGGCTTGTGACTGCATCAGGAGTTTGAGTTCTTTCACCATAACATGTTTTCCTTTTATTCTTATCTTTAGGTTTTAGTAAAAGCAACTTCTCATGCCTATTTTTATTTTAAGTGGCAGGATAGTCTAGAATATTTTAGATGGTAAATAAATATGACTTTTACCACATATGATAGTGATAATTCCTTTTTTGGAATTATTTTGCTGATGATTATTTGAAACACCTAGACTGAAAGAAGCAGAAGTAGCATGCTTACAGACTTGGAGAGGGGGATGAAGTTGACTATTACCATGACAACAAGTGATCTTTGACAATGATTGTGCTGTTTACATGAGAGAATATAGTAATTTAGATGGGAGTACTGTAACATCTTTTTGGGAATGCACTGAGGCTAGATATAACCCTGTGCTATGAAGCCCAAAAATGCAATTAAATACAGCCAAGTGATGAGAGCAAGGTGTTAACTTCCTCACACTGAAGGCCATAAACATCAAATATTTTAGCTAAGGGTGAAAAATCTTCCCCGTAATTAACCAGTTGTAGGATCTTTAGTGTGTCAACTGTACCTGGTATCTAAGTAATTTCAGAACAGCAGGTTTCTCATAAAAACGATACTTTTTCAAGATCATAAAAATGCATAGTGCTTAAGGTAGAGAATGTAGACATGGCAGTACCTCTTCACCACATTCCCAAAAGCTTCATCTCAGTGTCCTACAAAAATTAATCACCTGGAAGTACCTAATAACATCTTGAAATACCTAATGTATATAGAAACTCAGCACAAAACCTACCACCTCAATTTCAGACTATATTATTTGCCTCATGAGGGCAAAATACCAACTGAAAAATAAATCAGAAGATCTTTAAAGACCGTTTGTATAGTGCAAAGTTGAAGTCCAGCTATGAGCAATCCAACCTATTAATGCAATTACTTACACAACTACAGAACCAATAGTACTACTAGTACCAGAGTGCAGTAAGTGGAAAGCTCATTCGTATCACCACATGACTACATGAGTTACATGTGAATGACTCTTTTTTTTTTTTCTTTTTCTTTTTTTCTTTTTTTTTTTTTTTTGGTGGGCCCATGAAAATTTCATACAGTTCAGCGAGACCAAGTGCAAGGTTCTGCACCTTGGTCTACATTCTGGTCTACAGCAACCCCAAGCAGAATAACATGTTGGGCAGAGAATGGGTTGACAACAGTCCTGAGGAGAAGGACTTGGGGATGTTAGTTGATGAGAAGCTCAACATGAGCTGGTGAAGTTCAATTGCAGCCCAGAAAACAACTGTATCCTGGGCTGGATCAAAAGAAATGTTGCCAGCAGGTCAAGGAGGGTGATTTTCTCCCTCTACTCCACTCTTGTGAGATCCCACTTGGAGTACTGAGTTCATACCTGGAGCCCCCAACACAGGAAAGACATGGAGCAGTTGGAGGGAGTCCAGAGAAGGTCATAGAGTTGATCGGGGGGGATGGAGCACCTCTCCTATGAAGACAGACTGAGAGAGTTGGAGTTGTTGACCCTGGAGAAGAGAAGGCCCTGGGGACACCCTGTAGCAGCCTTCCACTACCTGAAGGGGCCTAGAGGGAAGCTGGAGAGGGAATTTTTCAAGCACCTGTAAGCAATAGGACTGTAGCAATGAAATTTTTAAACTGGAAGAAGGTAGATTTACACTGAATACTAGGAAGAAATTCTTCACTCTGAGGGTTGTTTGACACTGGAACAGGTTTCCCAGAGAAGTTGTGGTTACCTGCTCCCTAAGAGTGCTCAAGGCCAGGTTGGATGGGGCTTTGAGCAACCTGTTCTAGTGGGAGGTGTCCTTGCCCATGTCAGGGGGGTTGGAACTGCACAATCCTTGCAACTCAAACTATTCAGCATTCCTATGAAGGTAAACTACCAGGATAGTGTTCTCTTGCAGACCTTAGGTGCTTCCAGGGATCTCAATACTAAAACCTGATGGTGAGTATGGTGGATGGGCACACAAATGCCACCTATTTCTTTAGAAAAAAGCCTATATCCTGTCTCATTCATCATCTTACTGGGCCATATTAGAAAAGATGTACTTTTTCTGCATCTAAAGTAGGTTGTTCAGTCTCAGTGCATAGATATGTCCTCTGTATTTGTTTCAGTTCTTGTCATTCTAGAAGAGTGGGTAATGATATTTGATTAAAAGTTTTTGTTCAGATGGGATTATATCAGCATTCCATAAATAGATTATTTTTCCTTATAATTTCTAGATGCATTTTGCCTGACTTAAAGCAATTGCCTTTTTCACATCCATACACTGTTCTCAGCCAACTGTTACTACATAAGCACTTAATCAAACAACTCTAATCCTTACTCCTTGCTTACACGCGATGACTCCAGAGAATACATAAAAAAGTCTTTATATTAAAAATCAGCTGATTTTTTTTTATTTCATACCGATTACTGAACATTCTGTTATTAATATTTTATATTTAATTCCTATATCATGGAAAGAAGCATATAGAATCCAGTTCTTAGTGTTAAGGATACCTCACTTGTGCCATGAACATATTTCATTATGGAACCTGTATTTTTCTGCCAGTCATTAATGAAAATAATCTAGAAGACATAGCTCCTGAAAATGTACAAAGATTTTGTTATTTCTTTCACCATATTTTTTTATTTTTTTTCCTTTTTACGTCAAATAAATTATTTCCAATTATGGATATAACATTAAAATTTTTCTTTGCAACTTATTACACTTCAGTGTCATTTCTTTTGTCATAGGCTTAAAAGGTATTTATAGCTCCTCTCATTTTAACATGCGTTGTAAATAAAACAATTCTACCTACTTTTTTTTTTTTTGCAAGAAAGCATCACTTATTTTAAATCAAGCTATGCTAATACTCAGCCTGTTAGTCTGAAACTTTACAAGCTGGTAAGTGGATGCTTAACCTTCCAAATCCGAATCGCTGCTTAAGGTTATGGGCGTTAGGAGGTTTCCTGTGCAACTTGTCTCCTTTTCACTAGGATTCGTTAAATATGAGATTTTGAAAACTTTCTGCAGTGACCCAGTCTGAATTTACCTTCCTAGATTATTCATTGCCATTCATTTTGTACAATGCAATTCATTTTGTACATTATTCATTTTGTACAATACTAAAACTGGTCTTTTTTGTTGATGCCTCTGTTCCTGTTTCCATACATAACTTCAGAAGTTTCAATTACCCATCATTGTTCAGGCTGAACTTCTTTCTACGCAAGTCTTTTCTGAGCCGACTTCTTCCTTGTGCTTCACAAGTGGATCACAGAATTAAACATCTTACTCTTTAGAATGACCTTCTTATTAATCCCAAAAATAGCATTTCTTACAAAAAGGATTTCTCCTACACCGAGAGAACTGCCAGCTATAATTGTACTGATAGAGGCTGCTATGACTTCGAACAATGCCCATCTATCCAAGAAAAAATTGCAGACTCCAAGCCTTGCAAACACTCACGAAGTCTTAACACATAACATCTCTTTTCATTTACAGATGTTGTTTCTTAAATCACATATGCTCTCAGTTTGTGGTTACCTACCTGAGTTCTGTCCATCAGCTATCTGCACTTCTCCCCGCTTGATGAGAAAACACAGCAGAAAAGGAGAGTCTTAACTTATCTAGTAGCCCTGTCAGTAATGATTACGCGATTTAATGAATAACTTTTGGCTGTGACAGTTCATGTAATGGTTCAGTTGTAAGGAAAATATAGCAATTCCTGAATTGTGCAGTCTTTTTTTGAAGATTGTTTTACTGTGGTGAGCATTCAGAGTAATTCTCAACTACAAAAGACCATTTCTCTTCTCTTGCTTTTTATTTTGCTCCTTGGTCACCACTTTTGGACTCTTTTGAACAATTCTCAGTGTCTTCTAGCTTTCTGAAACTTTCATGGATTTTACATTCTCTGTGTCTATTCCCAAAACCAGACATTAGGATAAGTGTACATGATTAAGGTTAATGGTAAGGTCTTTCTTTTGATCAGTGGAGATTATAGCAAACTAAACATGACTATACTGCTCTCAGTTATGACTACACCAGACATGATTTAACTAAATCTTTTTCTGAACAGATAATGTGCATCATTATGGTAAGATTTAACCCATAGTCAGGTCACTTTCAGCGAAATCACAGCAGTGTAAGAACAAGTATAGATGTATTCAGTAGTGCAGTTGGACAAATTCAATAAATTTAGATAAGGTAATATGGTGTAACTTACTTGTGGAACCATGTGACTGATAGGAGAATCCACTTCAATTCTCAGATTTGAAAGGCAGAAGTAAAAATCATTACAATCTGTTTTTCTGATTAAAAGAAGACCATTAAGTTCACACAAAACTTTCCAAAATGAGCCCATAATATTAATTTGATTTTCTTGTACTTTTATGTATGAATAGTCAGTATTACACTGGAGGGATAGATACTCTACAGCTTCCATTATTTTTCCCTGGCAAGCTACAGTCAACCTATATGCATTTAGTGAAAATAAATAATGCTCATTATTCAGGCTAAACAAGGAAACTGTTAAATGCCTCTTGGTTTAATGCTAGCTAAAATGAAAGAAAGCCACAACTTGGGAACTGTCAGATGTCCAAGGACTGGACTAAATGGAGTGAGATAATGTCTATGGAGCTTTATGTCAGAGATCACCAGAGAGCTGAGAAAGCACAGAAAAAGGGGCATTGGTGCAAAGACAATTGGAAAAACACATTGGGACAAAGAGCTGGCAAGAAAAAAGAACTCTTTGATTTTGCTAATATGTTCAGAAGCAGCATTTTGTAAGATTTCATCAAAATTATCTAATTCTCAACCGTTTTTCATAAAAGCAGCTAAATAGTTGCTAAGATATTGGACCAAGTGATGTAATGATGGTGTGAATGGAATGTAAATAGTTATTAGAAAAAGTATCTGAATAAATCAACATACTTGTAAAAGTATAACTTTATATTTTCCTTAACAAGCAAAAAGTTTTAAAATATCAGTCATTTCAGTAACAAATGAAATTGTATTCCTATATTGGGATGTACAATACAACTATTTTAAAGATTAAGCAATTAATTTAAGATGCCACTAAGAGTTGATGTTTAACCACCTGTCTGGTGGTTAAATCAGTGTTGCTTGTCATGCTTTTGGGTGATTTATTTGATGACAGCTGGATGGTCTATGTTTTGGCTGAAGTTTGCAGGGTCTATTTAGTTCCATATGCCATAAGTAGAAGACTTTTTCTCATGGATATGACAACAAGGTAGCTTACCCTCTTCATGGCTCTTCCTTATTCATGGCAAATATGTAAACAGGTCTGGATTTACAGATTTTGTATTTTGCTCAAAGCAAAATTTAGAGAAGAAGGGAAAGTAACAAGTTAATTGAGCCAATGCACGAATTAAGCTGAAGAGATAGTAAACCATGGGATACCTTTTGGATTCAGATAGACATGTATGTAGGCACATGAGAGATGTTATTTTGACACAGTGTTATTAAGTATCTACTCTACATGAGAAAGTTTGAGGATGTAACCTAATCAGAGGTGGATGGAGATCACAGTGGGATTGAGGATGTGAGGACAAGGTTCAGTTGCCAAATTCCATTCTCCCAGCTAAGACATTTCAACTCTTTGGACCTGCCAGGTATAGTCCCCTAAGTAACCTTGGTCCTGGCACAAAACAGGAGAAGAATATACCAATGTTGAGTGTGTGACCATAGTGTTGCACTGCAGTGAGGAGAAATGGGATACCATAAAACAAGTATGTGAAATATCAAGAACATTAAGGTATTTTTCAGTTTGAGCCACAACATACTAGTAATGCATTTAAACTGTGTCAAAAATTATCTATTTATGTGATAGGGGTGACGAACCAGAAGGGACTTATCAAAAGAATTTTACTAATAATCTGTCTGATACTAACTGAAAATGTCTAAGCAGAAAGATCACAATATATACTGACCTAATGATAAAATTAAGATATCACTGTATATCTTGTAAGGTAAGTATTTCTCACAAAGCTTAAAAACCCCAACTCTAAATATCCTCAAAATCCTTCAACTTCATGATCTTAAGAGATTTTCTAGTATGTGGAGGGGAGGAGAGGAAATAAAATTATATAAGAACTTGTGTCCAAGAGAGCCTATTTTATCAGGAGAGACAGTGGGAGCTCAGAGGCATAAGGATCTAGCCAGGTGAAACAAACAGAGAGGATATAGAATTGTTTTCTAGAAATGTGTTAGAATGGGTAAATTGCAGAGAGAGAAGAAAGTTACTCAGGATGAAGAACAATTCTGACAGAAGAGCAAGTGTGTACTCAGTGTCCATGAAAATACTTAGGCTGAACTACCTGAAAAAATGTGGGTCTGGAAAGATTTCTGTGATTAACCCTGAGGGCCAAAAGTAATCAGACTTTACATGAAGCTTGCAAAGTTTATTGAAAGTATTATCACATGAAAGCCTAAAAATCCAGGATATTGGGCTAAATGATCCCTGAAATTCCTTTCAGTCTTTATTCCTATGAGCATTAAACATAGTCATAGTTTTTTATTACAAAAAATAAAAGTAATGTTGTGACAATCTGGCAGTTTCCTATAGACACTCATTTTTAGCAAGCTGAATAGGCTAAAGATAAAGAGAAAGCATTTTTTTTTTTGTCAAAGTGAAGCACGCAAAATGAAAAGTGTGAACTGCTTAAAAATTTTTCCATCAATACAACATTGAAATGGCAATTTCTTAAATGGAAATTATTTCGTGAATTGCATTCTGTCTCTTTAGAAAGAACTACATTTGCACAAGAAATTTGAATCTTCACCTCCATTTTGATTTTCAGTTAATTTTGTGGGACACACATTGTGCAATATCATGAAAAAAGTAACATTAACACAAAATAGAGATAACCAATAAATGTAGGTGAACTTAGACAAAATAACCTATATCAGTTCTGATTCCATATTTGTGATTAAAGTAGGATACATCTGAGTTGCAGGAAGGCTGACGTATATTCCCTGGCAGCCTCAATCATATGGTAAGAATCATGGTTAAAATTTATTATCTCCTCTGTCACACGTGTGTCACACAATGTTTCACAGTAAATACCTCCACAGGGTACTAGAGAGTAAGCTTTGTGTTCCCATAATCTCACAAAAGCCAAGTTGTGCTTTTCAATGTCTGAATCTTTTGTATATAAATATGCAAAATAATAGATAAGTGTTACAGAGCTCCTTCTCTGTTTCCCAAAGTGTTACTGAGTATTGGGTGAACCACGGAAACTTTGTGCAAGCTCTTAGGTGCCAGCAAGAGTGATGTGACCCAAATCATCTTTTAATCTCTGCATTGTGCGTTCACTTGTCTCACAGGCTGTTGTATGGTGTTAAAGGGGTATAAATGTGTATTTACTGCAATTTGATTGACAAGGTAATCCTGTCAGTTTTTGTAAGCTGATTGGGTCAGGCACAGCCCTTGCCAGAAAGTGATGCTGATCAAAACCAGGTGCTGGAACCAGAACACACACACCATATAGCATAGCACAAAAAGAGCAAGACTGTGTAGCTCAGTTAAAGATTCTTACTTGGTTAAGTGTTTGAATCCTATTAGATGTTTCCTAGATGTATACAAGGAGTATAGAGTAGTATTTTCTCAAGGGCAGTAGATCCCTTTCTCACTTCAAATGAAGGCTTTATCATTTTATTTCTCATAGCTGTTTCTGATACAAATCATGTTAAAATCAGGAACCATCCCTTTCCTTTCCCAAGACAACCGTTATCCTTACCTGAGACAGATCTTGCTTTGCATATGAGATCAACTTAACAGCTAAGGAAGCTGCAAAACAGTCTTAAATAACTCCTCCATGTAAATACACATGGATAGTCTTTTAAGGTATCCAGGGATTTTGAAATATCTTAAGAAAATTGTCAGCTGTGTCTTTCAGTTAGTAGAATGAATTAAATGAATTTCAAGTGAAATGACATTATATCTTTTACTAAATTTGATTTCTCCGAGGAGCTGAGGCATCAGGCAAGATTTCTTTGCCACATGCAGGTCAACATTCATATTGCTGGATGGATTACCACAGTCAACAAACTAACAGTTGATAGACTAAAACCCAGATGGAGCACAAACATATTTGATGTGAGTTTATATTGTATTACCCAAATTAAAAAAAAAAAAAATCCTTGAGAAAAACCAGGAATGAAAACATGGCATGATCAGGTTTGAAAGCAATCCTAAACTGAAAATACTATTCAAGAGCAGAGTGGAAACACAAATACTACTGCAATACTGTAGAGAAACCCATTTGTTCTTTTTGTTTCTGTTTTAATTCATTCAGGTAATACATAGAACACTGCTGTAGTTTGTATTAAATTTCAGTGCAATTCACAAGAATATCGCACTATTTCAAGATAGGGAGCTAAAAGTCTCCTCTGTGTTGTAAGTGCTCTTGTCTCAAGTGCCACCACTGAACTGTTGTTTTTTTTCACACTGGTGAAATACCAGGAAAAAAAGACATAAAAGACGATATACTTGGTAGAGAAAATAAGCAAAAATATCCTTTGCTGTTATTTGGTCCCTTTTCCCAGAGAAAAAATTTCAGGTACCATATATGTAAATATTTACCATCTAATGCCAAGTATTTTCCTTCTGTAGGAAAAAAAATCTTGCAGTCAGTCACCCAGTCAAAAGAAATAATTTAAAAATAGCTATAAACATACATATGGAATTGAAAACAATAATCAGGCAACAACAGCAGTTAGACTGAAGTCTCTAGAGAAACAATATGATTAAAAGGTAAGGCAAAAATATATTCTGTCTTTCCCAGACACAGAAGGGACTGTCAACTGTCAGTGTTAGCTGAGCAACGGGAAGATATTTCCTGTGAAATGGTGTCAGAAAATTTCACATATAATAATTTTTAAACTACTTCTACATGGTAGATGATGATAGTAATGTCAACATGCCATTTGTTATCACAATTTCAAAACAAGAGATTACAACCTCTTGGTTTCATCCTCTGAGCAAATAGGTACCGAGATGTAGCTTTTGCCCTGGTTAACAGAGGGTCTGGTTAAACAAAGAGAAAATCTCCTGAAGAATGGTAAGATGTGGATTTAGATAAAGATTAAATTACTTTTCAGTGGTTAACCATTGCACATGCCAGATTTCTAGGAATAGTATACATGAGCAGAAGAGAAATTGGAGGTAAAGCTGTTGTCATGTTGCCAGCATAAGATGACATTTACTAACATTTTATTTCTTCTGTCGCATTTGTGGACATAGAAATAATGAATCATATAGTTCATGGACAGTCTTATTGCTACTTTATTATAACTTTCTGCTGTTACTCTGTTATTTAGTGGTTTTCAGGGGAGGAGAGATGTAGCCTTTGAGAGATAATAAGCCAATTTTTCAAGTTGTTTAAAATTAATTTATAAAAAGAAAACTAAAGATTACTCCCTTCCATTGGTAATCCCTCAGTCTTGAAAAAATAATTAACTGGTCTTGTAATTTCCCTGGTGCTTTAGTCATAGTAATGGTAAATTGATGAGGGAATGAACTTTGTGTGAGCACTCCATTCAACTGAAATATGCTTATTTCAGTGTTAACAAATTTTACGTCAATTTTCCAACTATACAACATAGCTTAAGTTACACTATGGTTTGTTTTTTGTTTGGGTTTTTTTTGTTTGCTGTTTTTGGTTTTTTAATGTGTCCTTGTCCTAGAATAAATTGAAAATAATTTGAAGATATTTGCATTTCTGTCATGAAGGAATATACTACCATGCATTTATGACAGTTGGATCATGAGTACAGCAGATAACACCAAGTAAACATGACAAGCAAATTCCCAGCCATGGTGAATTTGATGGCAACACATGGTGCCAATAATTAATGTTGTATTTGTGTGACCTTCGCACATCACAATTCTTCTATGCCATATTTTTCAGGAGTAGAAAATCTAGAAGAAATAATCTTCAAATAAGCTTTGACAGATCAAATGGAAATAATTACTAATATTATCTTTCTATGCATTCATTTCAAAAAAATTGTTAGTCTGATTTTCAATTAAAATATAAAATGAATGTCCATTAATCTTTACTGCATCTGAAGATATTAAATAAAAATCATACTTCAAAATAAATTTTTTAATTGAGTGTCTTACCAGAGAAATTGTTCAGTGAACATGGAAGCAGAGATGTAATGTGAACCAGTTCCAAAACAAAATAGAAAGCCAAAACCCTCTCCTGTCATTTATATACACCAAAAACAAAAGTGTAACAAATTGTTGCCATAAAATCTTAAATAGTTTCTTCCTATAATATCTCAGACTAAGGGCTAGAAATTTGCCTTACAGAGCGAAATAGAGGGACATGATTACTACTGTAGTATACAACACAGGGACAAGTGGTTATTTTTATGTGGATTCATGAACAGGAGGTGACTGCTTGCATTACTGAAAGAAATGAATAAGCCTTCTGACAGTAATCCTGAAGATAAATTTTAAAAGCGTATTTACTAATCCAAATTAGTTTAGTTTTCTGATTGACAGCTAGTTGAAAAGATTAAACAAAACTTATCTGACCACAGCTTGTCATGGTAAAACATATGGATTGTAAATCATCATGCAATTGTTTACCAGAGTTAAATACACTGGCATTCAGGAAATACAAAATCTGAGCTCGGTATTGCTCCTCCCATTAATCCTTTCACTGACATGCCTTATCAATAGGAAACTTCCAAAGCTGGCTTCAAAGCTCAAATCTCCTATGTCTTTTATAACACTCTCTGGCATGACTGCTCTCTTCACCACCTTCCTCTATCCTAGCCTTCCAAAGCCTGTAGTGCACCCTTATTCTTTTAGAGAGGCAAATATGTTGGAGCCTTCTAGGAATTACTGCAGTAACATGATAAAGCAGTATTACAAGGTTATTTTTAAAGGCCGCTAATCTGGTTTGAGTGCTCTTGGGGAACATTTATATGGGTGAGTGTTCAGTGTTTTAAAACATTATTTCCTGAAAAATAAGATTATATTTTCTTTGAAATGTCAGAATGGAAAATGTAATAAGTCTTATTTTAATCTTTCTACTGAAAAATTCTGGCATTTAAACATGATTTCAAGAAAAAAATATTTTTTTTTTAAATGTGTTATAATAACTAAGAAATGGAAGATCTAAAATTCATTCCATAAAGAAGTGATGAACTTGCAATCAAAATAAAGCATAAGTAATTCCTCTCTGATCTTATTCTTGAGAAAAATCTGTAAGTATGAATAAGAGGAAAATTAGGAGCTGCACACGTTTTGCCATCAGGCACATGGGTTATACCATTAAAAAAATGTTTATATGCATCTCTAATAATTTGCTCAGTACAAATATAAAACGGTGTGATTCATTCTTCAGCTAACTTGTAATTTTGAACTTACAAACATAGTAGTCATAAAAATAATCTAATATCCATTAAAACATGATTATCTTAATTCCAACCTTCAGTTTTTATTCAACCAGAAAAATACTCAGAATGATACAGAACATGTTTTTTCTAGCTCTATAAGGCAGATTACAACTTTGGCATGTCAAAATACACCTCTGAGGAATGCCTCTACTCCCAACACTCCTCCACCCTATGGACAAAGCATGAAGAAAGATTTCTTTCAGCGTTCCTTGTACTTGATAGTGCAAGAATGAGGGAACCATACTGAGGACATAATGATAAGGATCTCAGCTTCGCCTGGCAACATGAAAAGAAATAGGTAGATGAGCTTTTAAGAAAAGGAGAAGCTAAACTGTCTAAAGTTCAAGGTTACTGGCCACTGTTGAGGTTGTATTTATTTTATTTTCATATTTTCAACTGTTATCATTTAGCACATGGAGGCAAGGCTAGTGGCCTGATGCTGATTTGAATTACCTAGTCAGAGTGGCAAGGTACCTGCTTGAAGCAGGAACCCTGACACTCTTGGTGCTTCACAGGAGAGAACATTTGTGATTGTCTCAAAAAGAAAGACAAAGGTACAGATTTACAACACTGATACCAGACATGGATGCTGAAGGACAATTAACAGAGCAACTAACTAAGGTACATATGAGAAGAGGGCATCAAGGTCTGATATCATGAATATTCAGTGTTAACTCCAGAATAAGGCTGGGGCTGGGACTTAATTTAGAAGCCACAGGCTTGCTTTCAGCTTCTCTGGTTGGCAGGCACATCTACAACCTTATGTCTCCAGGTGAAGACTGTTTGTTGGAAAATATTTTAGAAGTAACACATTGAAATACAGCACTTCAGGTCAGGGGCCACTATAAAAAACTTCCCAATACATGTATTCTGTGTCCAAAGTGAGGGCCCAGTGCACACTGCTGACACTCTGCAACATCAGGATTTGCAGCCACAACATACTGATGTCTCACAGCTACCACAGAGGTCAAGCCAGGGCTGTTGCTGTATATGTTGCTCCTCAAAAAGATGCCTACAATGTCTGAGTGTTTCAAACCCCAAGTAACATTACCATCTGAGCTTTAGGGCAGAAGCTTTTCACTGAACAACAATTGCTCAGGGCTTGACAGTACATTGCATACTTGAAAAATATCCCTTCTCTGCCACAGGGAGTCCAATCATATCAATACAGGAAAAAAGAAAAAAAAAAAAAGAAAAAAAAAAAAAAAAAGTAATTCTGTTTATTTTCAAGTATTTCAAGTTTTTTTTTCTTCTGTAGAAAACAAATCCATAGCAAATCCAGAGGTATATTATTATTATCCAAAATTATTAGGGAAACCATTCTAACTTAAGAAATATGGAGTGGAATAAGAGTGCACACATGGATATGGATATGCATGTGTGTGCATGTGTGTATAAGTCAGTAGTGTATGTTAAAATTACTTGGTTTCTCATGGCTCTCCTGGTATTGCAAAACTAATACTGCCTTCATGAAAGTCATGTTTTTCCTCAAGTGCAATAGTTCCCTGTTTCTGAGAGGAGCAGTTGTATTGTACAGACAAATATTACGTTACAGTTTCTTGTTGTGTTGATGGTTATGACAGTAAATATTGAGCATGAAAATCCCCAACTGTTAGTGAGCAGTGGAAGTAGGGAACTTGCTCCAGAGAATACATTTATTCACATCAAAATCTTTTTAAATAAAGTTTGAATAAGGAAACACTTGATGTAAATCCAAATGACGGTGGCTATCTTAGTCTGATTTTCTTTTGAGTGCTGGATCATTGTCAGATCACAGTAAACAATAGAATAGCTGAATTAATCATATTTTCCTTTTTGAAATAGAGCACTCATCTTCTGAAGATAAACCTAGCTGATTAACAATCACTTTGGGTCCTTCAGAGTCTTCTGAAACATTTGTTATATATCCTGATTTTCTGTGAGAGTGGAATATAGACAAATTTTCTTGCCACTCAGGAAATCTTTATCAGCTAATTTTATAGATAAAGAAATAAATCTATATAATAATTTTAAGCATTTTTCTCTGAAAACAGTTACTTGGAGTGGCAGATGTGTAATATAGATGGGTATTTCAGAATTAAAATTTGTACACATGTAAGAAGTTTCATTATTCCCTTTCCTTTCCTGTGTGCACACAATGGAATTCCTGTGTCAGAAGGAAGAAAATTAAACTGCAGACTTGGAAGCCAGTATATGACTGCAGGCAATTGCAGGTGATACCCTAGTCCAACAAGAGCAGCAGGGAAATGCACCATATTTTCCGTGGGACAATGAGTGGGTGAGTAAATGTGCACATAGGGCAAGCACTATACTCTTACATGAGCCTTTTAAACTCTATACTGAGGAAGAAAAGCGGTAAGGGAGAATGGCAAATGAGAATTTTTCAGCAGAAGACAGTGCTAGTTTTCATAAGAGAGAATGTTGCCAAAAAAAAGTACTAGACTCTTGGCTTGGAGTCCAAACATCATTACCAGAAAGATAACTTTTTATTTTTTGAAAGTGGTTTCAGTGGTTTTTGCAGTGAGAGTATATACCAAATAGTGGACATTAAAAAAAAAACATAAAAACCCCACCCCTCTATTAAAAAGCTCATGTGTTTTTATCTTGATGACACTACTAGAGCTAGCTATAACTGAGTATACTTACTTTTTTATTTCCAAAAGATGAAATGTGAATTGCTTTTAATGCTTCTGGTTTAGCAGGCTCACACTGGACTCACGTTTGACAATAGTGTCAGTTTTTCCATTATTTTTTTCCATGAATACTCTATAATGCATTCCAGGTATATGGTATGCCAACTATACTAATTCGTTTTATGCACTCCAGTTGCTAGAAGGCAGTAAGAATTTTATATTCTCTTTGAAAAAAATCTGCATCTGGTCTAAACATATCTAAAAACCAATGTTCCCAGTCCTTTACTGCAGCTTGCTAGACAGCTTTATCTACCTATTAAGAGAATGCGTACCTGAGGAACTACTTTCAAACTGGAACATTTCATAGCCTATTTTCACCTTTAAGAAACTAGTTTAGAGCTACAGGAAGAGGTTACTAAAGCCTGAGGGAAAAGTACTTAATGCCATTTTGCTGCAAATATGTGTATCTGAATTTTAGGCAGGACCTTGGCAAGATCATATTGCCACCTTTTCACCCACTGCCCTTTCTTCCTTCATCCCACTAACACAAATCTTTTCAATGCAGAAAACTGCAGCACTGTGGTGCTCATTGCTATGGGTCTTCAACCCATGGAAATGAATACTCAGCTATAAAATTCCAAATTATGAGTTTGTTCTTGCTCAAGCTATGCAGCATCAGACCGGGGTTTGAGTTAGACGCTAGCTCATGATAAACCCAGGTGCCACAAAATTGTTTGTATTCCACAGTGTGAGATTTCTCAAAAAAATCTATGACTAAGTACCTATGACAGAGCAGCACACAAAGATTTGTTCAAGGTGTCATTTTTAGGGGAAGAAAAAACAATGTGGTTCTAGAGGGACATTTAGAAGTTTCTTTTTTTTCCTCTTTTTTTCTTTTCCATTTCTAGTTGAGAGTTATTTCATCAACTTATTCTCAAAACATCAAAAATCACTGACAGCCATTGAACATTAAACAGCACATAACACAGACTGGAGTTTTCAATAGCAGTTTGCGACAAAAGTAATATTCTGAAACACTGACATCTCGTGGCATGCTTTAAAAATAACACTTGTCTCCAGAGAGGTTCTTGACGTTCTCTGAACAAAGGTCAAGCAGGAAAGACAATGCAAAAGACTTGAAATATATGAACATTGTCATTCTCATTTAAAAAACAAAAGTGATAGACCTTCTTTCTAGCTATATTATTAGCAAAAACAAAAACAGAATTAACTTCACAAAATGCTCCAGTAAATGTCACAGTAAACAATGCTTAGATAAAATACTTAAGAGTATTTCATAATTACTTAAGAATCATTTTTCCATTAACACTATCAATAAATGGCCAGCCTTTTAGGCAACCACAATGGGACGTGTAATGACAATGTTTTATCAGTAACAGATCACATATCTAAAGGGCAAATAATCTTCCTGGAAACCATACTGAGGATGATTTTGAAGTGGTTTCATTAGTGGGGTACACTGCAAGGTGATTGCCATTAGGCTAAAACAGTAACTTATCTTTGAACAAGTAGAAAATAATTTACATACTACCTACAGTGAGGAAGCTGGTGTCCTGTTCCCAAGTCTTCAGAACCAGCCTCAGGGAAAAAACAGCCACCATGGGAATACCTCTTAAAGACCTTTGATCCTAATTCTCAAAATACAGTAGAGTTGACATGGACCAGAAACCTCCAAACAAATTACTCACAGTCACTTACAGTTTTATGTGCTTTACAACAACATGACTACGCTCCCATTAGCTACACTTAAATTACCTCTGTGGTAGTGGCATTTATAAAGTCCTGTTAAGGGACCATGAAGCCTTCATTCGAGACAATTCAGGCATCTTATCTCCACTACATTTTAGTGTCATTTATATGAATTTCTTCCCTCCTCTCTGTTTCACCAATCTTATCTTTTGCCAATATCATTTCCCATTTGGCTAACCTCCTTCTAATTGTGATGTCACCTTGCTGACTGCCAGAAACTGATCTGATACAGGCACCAGTAAGGTAATGAGTATAGTTTGTGTTGGAAATTATGTTATGTTTAGCATAATTTTCTGAATAAAGCCCAAATTCAGTGTTAGTGGAAGAATGTGAAGACAGAGTATAGGGCAAAACCAGAAGAACAGACAGGTTCAATTAGCTTTTTAAAAGTTTTAGTTCAAATTCTGTTTGATATTGCAACATTAGTCTTGTCAACAATAAACAATCTGCTTTTTGTATTCTGGATTTTTCTCTTCTATACCTCAGAGAACCAAAAGACCATAAGTATTTTATTACATGACTTATGGAAGTAAGCAGCTTAAGGAAAAAGTTGGAGTAAAACCAGGTAACATCCTTTAAATACTGTGAGAAGAAGGAATGCTTGAAGTGGAACCAATGCAAACAATTCTGGAGAAACCTGATCTACATATGAAAAACTTCTTTACTTTGAGGGCAACAAAGTAGTGGAAGAGACTGCTCAGAGAGGCTGTGGAGTCTCCTCCTCTGGAGACATTCAAAATCATCCTGGATGCCATCTGCATCCTGCAACATGCTCTAGGTGAACCAGCTCTAGCAGTGGGGATTGGACTAGATGATATCCAGAGGTCCCTTCCAACTCCTGCCATTCTGTGTGACTCTGTGAAAGAAAACCACAAATTTCATATTAGCCAGTCCAGCTTTCCTCCTTTCACAATGAGCTTTTTCTGTTTGAATCCTTTCTTACCCTCTGGTGAAGGTTGAAAATGTGCGACAAATTAGTAGTAAAAAAAAGTTAATTAAAAAATCCATGTCAATCAAAAGACATAGGCAGGAAAAGGTCTATTTTCACTCTAAGAAAAGGATGAGAAAAATACCCAGAAAGCTATGAGAAAAACAATACCTTAAATTATTCAGTTCTTTCTGTAGTTGAGCAGTCCTAACCTCTAAAACAAGTTAAGCAAAAAGGTTACAAGGAAACTATCTCACATACTTCCAGATGAGCTCAGGGTGTGATATACATGTTTTTGGTATGAACTCTCAAGAGAGATGCACTGATTCTGCTCAAGAGAAAGGTCCAGCTTCTCTTTATAGGAGCCCAGGGTGACTCGCTTAGTTAGACATATATATCCATATTGTAATCCATTTAAAGTTAAGTTCTCAATTCTCTACTGATATCAGTACAAGCTTACATGCATAAATGCCACCATGATACAGCCCTCATAGGTTTAAAAAATTCAGAAGCAGGGTCTGATTTTACAAATTGCTGAGATTCAGGTCCTGCGGGTATCTAGGCACTTATGTTGAAAGGAATTAAACAGAAGGAATCAGAGAATGATGCTGAAACTCCTGCAGGCTTAATTAATGTAAGTGTTGAGGTTCATTTCAAGTCAGTGGTACCTTTGGTCCCCAGAATGTCCTTTTCTCAGAACTATAACTCCTAAGTGAGTTTTAAAACTTACTCTCTCTCCAGTACCACAGATAAACGTGAAATGTCTTCATAAATTTCAATCTGATTTGTCTTCTGGCACTGGACAATAACTTGGTACAGTCTTGAAGATTTACAAAACACATTTACTTTGTACTTTTCCATTAAAGCAATTTACTACTAATTATTCTCTGAAAGAGATAAAGTAAGCTTCCAGTATTAAACATGAAAAAATGGAGAAAATGTAATTAAGGATCATTATTAGAAATTAAAACAGTCTTACATGTATAGACAACTGCATAGTTTTCTATAAAAGCTGCATGGTTTTACATTTATTTCCCTAAAATCACTAATAGGTGTGTATGTATCCATTATACCCTTGTTTCAGTTTCATTACAGTAGTACTTCCAAGTCAGTTCCTAATTCTGTTCTTTCCCTTCTTTAACCTCTTAATCACCAAATCCCATCATATGACACAGCTGTATTACAGCATAATAAAAAGCCCATACCCTTCCACCTCTGCACAGCTGTCTTCCTCTTTAGTTTGTCTTTTTGGGTAGAGCATCACTGGTAGGTAGTACCTCATCTCCCTGATGAATTTGGATTTAAAGCAGGAGTTGTGTGGAGTAGACTCTTCTTCTTTCAAAGTTTCTATGAGACTCTTCATTCCCATTAGTTATATGGATTAAGATTTAAAACAATCTAATTATGGACTTGATGAAAACCTTCCTTACTTGAGCAACTATTGAATATCAGGAAGATGCTTAATTATGAAGTTGTTTAAAATGCAGAGGATAGGGTAAGTACATAATTAATGAGTTATCATTCCCAACACAGTAGGGAAAAGAAGGCTCTGAATTCCATTAAGTAATCAAGTATTGATTAATCATGTCTAGTACAATTCTTGCCAATTTGTTACAGAATTTTATGAGTCATTCACATTTGGGCCATACAATTTGGATCTAGTAAGAACTATGAGTTCAACTGGGAAGCACAATGACCACAAATATTTTATAATTTAAAGTAGTTTAGAAAATAATTCCCAGCAGCTGTAATGAATGCTACTTGGTGCCCACTGCAGGTCCCAAAGATACTTCTAATACTTGATTCTGAAAAACACATTTGCAAGAGAATAAATATCCTTGGTTTTAAACAGATCATTTCAAAGTAAAATTGAAAACCAGATAGGATATTTAATACTGGATAAACAGGTTTGAATAATGCAAAAGTTCAGAGATAATTCTCATTTCCATTCAGAAGGAACATTAAAACAGAGTAGATGCTTGTAATACGCACTTAAAGGATGGAGAAACCAGGAGACTAGTTTCTTACAGTACAAACACATTTTTTTTATACACCTGCTTGTATTTCATAACACAATAATGAATTTCTCAAATAAAAGTTTTACTGATCATGTGTTTAAAAATTTGCACCATCTGACTTATTCTGAATACACAGTGCATAGTTATCCACCCTTCTTATACAAGATATCTCATTCTGATTGACCACTATTTAGTAATATTTTTATAGCAAAAGTTAGCTAGCTATTATGTCCAGGTCTACATAAAGAAAAGAAAAATTACTTGGAGATAATTCCAAATTTGGCTCTTACTATAGATTTATTTTTTTCTCTTCTGGAGAATGGAAACAAAAATGGTTTTGTTTCTAGTTTTTGTTCTTGTGGTTTGTTGATTTTTTGTTGTTGTTGGTGGTGGTGTTTTTTTTTCCTGAACTAAAATACTGTCAGCCTTGAATCTTACTAGATTCCTCCTACTTAACCACAAATCTGGCAATCAGTTCACCCAGGTTCTGGAAGCGAATAATTGAAGGGTTTCTGATGAGCAGGGTCTGCTTTGTCTGGGGTAGCTGACAAGGTTACTCTCCCTGCTGTCCCATCTACCATCCATGCACGGATACCTCTTTTTCAATCAACCTTTGTGCTCCACAGTTGAGAGCAAAGCATTTAAAGCGTGCTTCTTTATCTGTGCACGGGGGATAGGTCAGACAGCTAGGGCTGTAATTGTCAGCATCTCAGATAGATATATTCCTTCTCTCAGACATTACAGAATGGACCCTTCACTCCACTTTCGTAGTCAGAGGAAGGAGGATCAAAATTTAAACCAAGCAAAGGAAAAAGTTCTTATTGACCTTTTAGAATGTGATAGTTGAAGTTCTGAAACATGAGATTTCACTGTCATCATTATGTCAATAGACTTTCAAGTACTATAAGAATAAGAGTAACACAGAATTTCCTATTTTAAGGCAATAGGATGACCAGAATAATCCACGGAAGATGACTCTAGGATAAATGTGTGTATGTGTGAGTGTGTGTGTGTGTGTTTGTGTGTGTATGTGTGTGTGTCAGGTTTGGGGTTTTTCTCTCTTTTGAAGTACCAGAGATTGTTTACACAGGATATATCTAGAATAAAGTAGTTCACTATTGTAGGGCTAAGGCTGTGGATCAATGGCAACACAAAGAAGTCCTGCAGAATGTTAAACTTCCACAACACAGAAGATATGGAATTCTTCATAGAATTTAGGTTCCAGAATATTCAGATTGTTCTTAGAGACAATAATGAAGAAACCTCCCACACCACCTTTCCCAACCTGTTCTAGTATTAATTGCCCTCATTAATAAGGTACTGTGACCTTGTTCCAGATTGCATTTTCCTAGTTTCAATTTATATCCCTTGGATCAAAAGCCCACTTTCTGTTACTCTGGGATATAATTCCCTTGTGGATACAACTCCAAGAAGTTAATACTCATTGTCTGTGTTAATAAGCAAAAACAGCTGAGCTGGATAAGACTTGATTATAAGACACATTTACCAGGGCCTCAATGTGAAAATTCCATGAATTTGGGCTAGTAAATTTGGACTCCGTATTCTGGAAGCAGTTTTGCTAGTGCTGCACTTAGTGGGAAGATAATTTCTCAACTTCTGCTTGTATTAAGACACATGATATTTTATTACAGCCATTTAATAAGGCAATTAAATTCTTCCAAATATTACATTATTCAGAGTGCCTGTTTCACCAGTATGTGCATCATCCATAGCCTCTGGAAACACAGAAACTCATTGTCTATTCTATTGAATTAGGATAGAAGAGGCACTCCTTACAGAGCCAGGACTAGGCCATTTTACAGATTCATTAACAACTCTAATAAAACTGTCAGCAATCTATTTTGTAATTCATCTAGCCTCATATCTTTGCATTATTAATTGTGATTTAATGGCACATCTTGTTCAGTATCTCAGTAAAATCCACTCGTTTCACCCCCTGTTGACTTTATGAAGCAAACTTGCAAATTTGGGCTTGACAACCCTTACTTTAATGATTTATTTCATCTGTCTTTTCAATAACCACAGGGGCATTTTGTCCCAGAACAATTTTGTGTAATAGGTATGTGTATGTGTAAGCATCTGTGTTTTTAAAGGTGTATAGTTTTTAACTTCAGCTTGACAATTTTGCTGTATTTGTGTATGGAAGAAAGATGTTTGTTTTTACTGAGGGAGAAGACGGGAAGGAGATTTGTTGGAGGCAAATACAAGTGAAAGACAATTAGATCAAGTATCCTTGCAACACCACAGCAGGAATTGTCAGTAGGGAAGAAGCAGTTTCACAGAGCAAGCAGAAAACCTGTACAGATGGGTCACAGTGTGAAAGTAACTGAGTAACTGTTAGAACTTGATGCTTACTCTGCTGAATTACTTGAGGGCGTGGGCTGAAGGCTCTGCAGGGAAGAAATCTCTGCTATCCAGAGGTATTTTCAACAGATCATGGTTTATGCCAAATAAAGCTACTTTATCATTATCAAGAACTACCACAATTATAAAAGGTTTTAAGAATCAAAACCCACTCTTGGTAGTAGCCATTGTCACTACACACTGCAGCCATTATCTTTGTCGACAGTAAGGTCAAAAAAAAGTTGTAATAATTTGTTTTTTAGAGCCAATCTCAGTATTTAACATTGTTTCAGCTTTCATCTATGACCATCTGAGGTCACTGAAGCTTTTCAGTAATCAAATAGTAAACTGACCAAATCCTGGCTTTTCCTTCCTCTTCATTTTTCTATTAGCCCTTGCCAGAGGAGCATCCTTTTCCTACACCTGCATTACTAGGTTATCAGTTTATATCATCCTCCCTTACTTCCTTTATAGGTTAATCTCGGTTAGATGATGTCTTTTATATCCACCATGGAGATGTCTCATCTCTCTCTGCCCATAATTGAAGGCCCCAAAAGGTCACCTTTGTAAGAGCTTAGGTTATCCAGTCTCAGTCAGATTTATCAAGAAAATGGAGTCTCTTGACTGTCAAAAGAGCAAGTGGCCTGTTGCTGAGCTCTTGTATTGTCTCTTTTTCCTTTACTGTTCTACTGCTTTATACCTTGGGCAATGTACATGCCCAAGATCTCCAGTTTCTTGTTCCTACTTTCCACTGTGAGATGTCTTACTGAACATTGGCTGTGTTTCTATATTTCACCTTGGCTTCTGAAGTTTGTGTCTGTTGCTCACCTAATGTCCTGTATCCAGGTCAGTTCTAAGCAGAACAATTTTTTTTTTATTAACATGCACCAAAGTAATCTTCTACAAATCCTTCTTTTTCCCCACAAGTATGAAGATCAAATGTCTTATTTAAGTTGCTGTCACCTCCTCCTATCTCTATCTCTATTTGCTGCTCAGATCCCATTAGCTATTTACAAACAAGGAAAAAAAATTCTAAAATTATCCTGTCAGTCGCAGGTACCATACTTTTCTATCTAAATGCATGTTTATCATTTATTTTTTTCCTTGTATAACAAATGTCAGTTTCTTTTCTTCACTTTTAGATCACTATAGAAATATTTTGTTTCTCTTCTCTCCATTAAACTTTAGACATACAGTGCCAAAGGGCAGGTTCTGCTTTCCCACAAATATTTGTTTTGTTATCCACCACAGTAGCCACTGAATTGTATCACATTAATAATTTTTGCATTTTCTTTGAAATATTATTTCAAGAATAATTTCCAGAAAGACTTCCATTAGTTACTTAATGTGCATTGCTGCGGAACTATGCTAAATATGACTATAGCATGTGGATATATAGGTATGTATATGTGTATATAAGTACATTCTCACATGAATTATTATTTCTGGATGTGTACATCTGGTAGATGGCATACTTAATTTACGTCTTCCTAAACTTTTCACAGTGTTGCTTCCTGTGGAGCTAGGAGAAAAAGGAAATTAATAAGATCACTATCCATGTTTATCATCAGTCTGGATTTTCCTCTGAGCCCTCTGTTCCTTGCCTTTTCAGTTTTCGGCACTTCAAAACATGGATCATGTAGTATTACATATCTTGACACTGCCTAGCACTGTGGCAGTGACCTCCGGGTGTTACAACAATATAAATAAATAACAATAAAAATAGTAATAGCAAAGCCAAAAGCGACCGAGAGAAAATAATTTCAAAATTTCTAATCCAAGCAACACAAAATGCTGCTGACAGAGGAAAGGTTATGTGCAGTGAGGTTTGCAAAACAAATGCATTACTTTAGGCCTACTGTGAACATGAGTGTGATTTGATTTTGATATCCATTAAGGAATTCACTGGAAAGCACTTAAGTCTATCATCAAACAAAATGAATCTCCAGAATCAAACTATAATTTTATTAAATAAATAGAGACATGGCAATATCTTCACTGAACACTCCTCCTTAGAGAATTATCTATTACATTTGGCATTTTGCTGTATGTGCTCATTTAACAACAAAATACACATTTGCACTAATGCTTGGTACAATAATGAATTGTCTTAACAGGTTTTTTTGTGCTAAACGTAGCAGACATAGTGCTGACAGTTCCTTCTGATAAAAGGGGTTAGAAAGAACTAGAACCTTGATATCAAGTGTCTTAGAAATACTTTTTGTTGAAGAGCTTTTTAACATAAGAATAGAAGAGAAGCAATTCATGTACTAGACCCTACCAAACAAAAATTATGTTTGGACAGACAAGAGAGGATATCAGCTGCCTGACCCTGAGCTATACTTTTAAGTAAATCCACCATGAGAGAACGTCCAATAGTTAAGCATGCCAAGTTATTAGCCAGCGAAAAAAGCTAAAATTATTAGAATCCAGATGGTATTATAGAATACATACTGGTATTTTGCATCAGGATCACACTGTTGCCAACGAATTCCATTTATGTTATCTCTCTGCAAGAGAAGTAGAAGGGCAGGGTAAAGACAACATACTAAATACCAAAAATATAATATAGTTGCTTCAAAGAAAATACAAATAATTATTGCATATTGTTGTGTTCAGTCAAAAATAACAAAATTTTGAAGCTCCAAAAAATAATTTCCATGCACATTCTATTACTAGAATAAGCTCTTCTGATTTGTCTCCTAAGAGGAAAAGTCTTGATTGTGCTACAGTTCACACAAAGTTGCAAAATAACAGAAAAACAGAATAAAGGAATGATGAGGTTGGAAGGGACCTCTGAAAATCATTAATTACAACACCCCTTCTGAAGAAGGATCACCCAGGGTATATTAAACAGGAACATGTCCAGATGAGTTTTGAATGTCTCCAGACTCTTCTGGGCAGCTTGTTCCAGTGCTTTGTTATCCTCATAGTAAAGAAAGTTTTCTAGGTTAAACTAATTTAACTTAGACTAATTAAATTAATTAAACTAATTCTAATTTTAAATAAAAATCCTGCTTCTCAAATGATGTGCTAGAGGAGCAACATATTATAAGCAGAACAGTCTTATTTGGGACTGTACCTGGTTAACAGAAATGTAATCTTTTAAACTAATAAATTAAAGAATTATTTAACCAGTCCTCTGATGAATGTGCCCTAATATAAAAAGCCACTGATCTCTATTTCTTTAGTATATATAGATTTTTTAGTAGACATATTATAAAATGCTAAATGTAGAAAAATATAGTAATGTGCATACAGTTTACTGTTCCCAATGGTGTACATAGGAGAGATTTTGCAAAAACATTCATTGATTTTCAACTCTAAATCTTGCTGAGTTCATTGAAATTTTCTCATATATTAAAAAAAGTAACCAAAATCCCAAGCATTTACAGGTTTTGTGCAAGGTTCTAAAAGTTTGTCAGAAATCAACAGGGATATCAAAAGACTAAATACAGGATTACTCAAATCTTTAGTGTAAACTCTGTCCAAAACTTTATCTACCAATTCCAAAATTGTGCAGAGCTGTTTCATTAAATAAAAGTAGTGTATTTAACATGCATGTGTGAATCTATGTTGTTCTTCTTATGGTAGAGAAAGAGAGGCAAAGGAGAGATCTTGGTGTACGTATCAAGTTGTAGATAAATGAAAGAAAAACAGTCTTTATGAAGGGTCATGTTGCTGGTGGATGTCAAATCACACAAGAAATTTCCTTTTTTTAATAGAGGAATTAACCTGTTGTGTTAGTTCACTCTAAAGTGATGTCTTAATAACAAGAATCAATGGTGTGCCCCAAGATTAGGGTTTTAACTGCATCGGGAAGCATAATCAATAAATTAAATGCCTGAAAGTCTTATTTTCCTGTAAGAGTGCAGTGAGGAATTTATGTAGATAAATAAAAAAGCATAAAAGCAAGCTAGAATAGAATGAAATAGAATTTGGAATAGAAAATTTTCTTGCAAATTAATCAATTACACTATTGAAAGAAAATAAAAAAATTAGTAGTGCTTCTGCAATAAATTATGGTAACTTACCCTAAACCTATTAACTTCAGTTAGGTAATGTGAAGTCAGGAGTGAGAAATCTCAAGTAATTTTCCTAAAAGGAAAGCTTTCTTAGACATTTCTCTGAACTATTTTTGAGAACTTTGTCCTATAAAATACCTAACTCTGCAGTATTTTTGTTATTTAGTACCCTCAGCCACAAATTATGCCCTCACATCATTAGGCTGTCATGGCTCTTCTAATAACATCAGTTTTTCAGTTTTATAGCACTAACAAGAAATATTTGACTGATGATACTGCTTGTTAAAAGAATATGAAAAAAATATTTCTATCCCATGGTCCAAGTGATGGAATGAAACTACCACCATCTCTTGAAAATATATTTCAAAGCTCCTAGTAAAATATTTGTAGTGTTCTGTATCAGTATGTATTATTTTTTGCTTCCCCAAAGGATGTCTTCAGGAGCTGTCCTTTGACTATGAGACTATGCACTACTGCTTTGTCTCCACAGGCTTGTCTTGCCAGCATTCTTTGGAGATTTTTCTTGGTCTGATGGGAAAACAAAGAAAAGTTGCTAACATCCACTATATATTATAGTTTCCTCTTTATATTTCTTGTAAGTGGATATTGGACTATGACAAGGTGAATGTGAATCTCTCATGGTTCAAAAACCCGAGGAATAAGGATAGTGTGTTTTATATTAATAATGGGAGGAATGTTTGCAGTGAAACATTTTGCAAATATAGACTGTGTCAAACATTTTAAACTTCATTATTTAAAGAGGGTTGAGAGCTCTTCCCCTAAGTTTTATCCCAACTCTGAATCTGATTGATCTACTTTATTTCAAATAAGCCATAATAAGCAGTCACTTTGGCAAATGTTACAGATATCATTCAGCACTTAAAATTACTTATAATACAAGTTGTAATTGAATGTTTAACACTAACTGTATAAAATTCAATTGTTCCTCTTTGAAATCACATTAAAAAATTTCTCTGCTTAATCTTTCCATAGTAGTTAACAGGTAAGAATTAAATATTGGCTGAATAAACATTATTCTCTTGACTAAAGCCAAAATGAGTTGCAGGAATGCTGCGGGAATTTCAGAGTAAACCATTTATTTATATATATTTATAAACAACAAATGCATTCCAAAATTAAAGTAACTTGGACTATATTTTTTCAGCCATGGCTTTTTGGCTCTTGTTGTCCTACACAGTCTCTCAAAAACAGAATCTGGTCCAGGTAAGAATATAGTAACCAATTTCATCTAATGCCTCTACTATTCATAGATAGGCTTCTTACTTCTTTACATATATAGGAATATGTTACGTCTTGTTGACCATCTATGCAAATGTTTCAAGGAATGATGCTGCACGTTTGCCTTGTTCTTTGTCAAGTGATCAATAATATGCTTTCATGTAGAGTTTGAAGTGTCCAAGCAATAATGTCTAGTATAATAGATGAGAATTATAAAGTTAGCACTTTCCAGTAACCCAGTATGGTTAGCAGCATCTATCTGATGTATGAACTGTTGTCAGATGAAAGACATTTCATGTTTATCTTGTTCCAGGAAGTATTCCAGGACTTAATACTAGAAGAGAATCCTAATGGCCAATTACTATTAAACTTAATTTTATTTAACTACTGCATTACTCTATGTCCTGTTCCTGTGCCTGGCCTTTAGCATTTGGAGGGATCCTGCTTTGAAAGGTAATCAGCTTTCTCCTGTCCAAGTATGAAACTGAGATTGTGGACCTCCTCTGTTATGTTACTGGTTCTCATTCAGTTTCTGTGTGAACCTGATAACACATTTAACTTACAGGATTATTTTTGCTGTATATAAAAGCAAGATAATAATTTAATAAGACAACTATTTCACAGAGATAGGCTAAAGACTGGGTAATATTTGCAAAATTATTTTAGAATATAAAGCCTTTTGTAAATGCTAATATTTTTCCTTAAATTACCCTGGTCCTGGGCTGGGTGGGCTAAACATATTTAGAAAGAAGAAAATTTTCCATAGTCATAGGAAGAGAAAATGAAATAAAAAGGAAAGGCAGAATAATAGAATGGTTTGGGTAGGAAGGGACCTTAAAGATCAACTAGTTCCAAAGCTATTGTCATGTCCAGGAACACCTCCCACTGGACCATGTTGCTCAAAGCCCCATCCAGTCTAGCTTTGAACACTCCCAGGAAGAAAGAATCCACAGCTTCTCTGGGCAATCTGTTCCAGTGTGCCACTACCCTCATATTAAAGAATTTCTTCCAAATATTTAATCCATATTTGCCCTATTTCATTTAAAAACCATTCCTCCTCGTTCTGTCACTACATGACCTAGAAAAAAAATCCCTCCCCAGATCTCGTGAAGGCAACTTCAGGTACTGCAAGGCTTCTATAAGGTCTTCCCAGATCCTTGTCTTCTCCAGGCTGAACAACCCAAACTCTCTCAGCCTGTCATCACAGGAGAGGTGCTCCAGCCCTCTGATCATCTTTATGGCTCTCCTCTGCACTCATTTCAACAGCTCCAATTCTTTTTTGTGTTGGGGGCTCCAGAGCTGGACCCAGTACCCCAAGTGAGGTCTCATGAGCATCACCTCCCTAGACCTACTGGCTACGTTTCTTTTGATGTATCCCAGGATACTGTTGGATACCAGTATATCTTGCCAGTTTAATCTTAATGGTCAGTTTCTGTGGAACCTCATTCAGTTAAGTAATGGGGTTAAATACCACTTTTTTTTTTTTTTTCAATTGTGATTGCAAACAATTTTCTGAAAGCACACTAACTTCCAAGAAAGAGAAGATACAATAGTGTTTTTTATTCAACATGTTCTTGTTGTTTTCTCCAATATTTTACTAGCTGATCTAGTTGCATCAATGTTCCTCCTGGGTCACCCATCCCTGCTTCTACCTTACGTGCATTTTCTTTTTCATTTGAGCTTCATTAGGATCCCTGTGCTCATTCACAGTGTCCCTCTTCCATGATAATTTAATTCCCTATATGTTGGAAGGGGCTGTTCTTTTTCCTTGAAGAAGACGTTCCTGAAGATGAAGCAAACCTCCCAGGCTCTTTGCCCTTCAGGGCAGTCTCTGGAGGAACCTTCACAATCAGAGTATTGAACAAGCTGAAGTATGTTATCCTACAGTCTGGGATTGTAACGACACTCATATAGCTCATTTCCCACAATATGGTGACTGAACAGAAAGTTCAGCATTCAGAGAACAAATAAATTAGTCTAGAATATGTAATTAATTATTGTGCTATTGTGTAAATAATTAATGCATAAAAGAAAAAAAAGGCAAACAAAAAAAAAAAGAAAAAGAAAAAGAGACAAAAGGAAAAAAAGACTGCAGAAGAACAAAAGAAATTAGAATTAGGCAAGGTTAGATGTAGTGATGTATTTTGTCCATATGTTCATATTTACTGATTTTTAATCCTACTAGTGAAGAAGAAAGATGTAATTACACAGTTTTACAGTTTGAGAGATGACAGTATTTAAGCAGCACTATAATAAAGTACTTTAGTTTTCTCTGGATTTTAATCTCTGAAGTTGTCAGAAATAAAAAGATTGCAAAAGATGATATAGCATTTTTACCTTAGGATCTTGCCTATTTTCTACAGGCAGGCTGTGATTTGTACTGCCTTTTAAATCTAGGTCATTGTAGACATTTTTTTAGACTATCACAAGGATAGTACACATATGGAGTTGTTATACTTTGTTCTTTTGTATTTTTCTCACATGACTGCCGAGTTTTCTTGTGGTTTGTTGGGTTTTTTTTGGGGGGAGGGGGTTTGAGGGGTTGTTGGTTTTTTGTTTTTGTTTTTGGTTTTTTTTATTCAAAACACTCTAAGATATTGTAAATCATCTTCACAGTATTTGCATCTTTGCTTGCATACTTCTCCTCCTTTGTGACACTAGTATTAGCAGGTGTGACAATCTACTTCATATCTCATTCTATCTCCCCATAAACTTCCTTAGCTACTTTTATCTTCAAGCAAACACCATCCCCTCCATGTAAATTGAATTCTGTATATGACAACTATCCCTGAAACTTCTACTGTCTGTTTTCAGCAATAATAGTTTCATACAATGCTACTGACAAAAAATATAAGCAGTGGTATTAAACATCTCTGCCCATTGACTTCATTAGCTTATGTAAGGATTGTTAATGCTTTTTTCTAATACTTCTAATATGCAATATTAAGAATTGGGATACTCATAGTTTTAGACTGAGAGTGAAATACATTGTATCCTACCAGGAGGTTGTAAATTTCTAGATGTTCCTTATCTGTACAAGTGGGAATAAAGGAGAAATATTATGCCCAACAATAAACATCTGCCAGTGGTGTCACAAAGGTAAAAACATTAATCTTTACAATTTTTGATAAAAGAACTAGTCTCCTCCCTGAGATCTCTAGCAATCATGTAATTTTTTTTAATTGGGTATGAAACACATGCCAACTAATGACCTAAATGTCAGCACTTTCAGATCATGTTTTCAGTGCTGTTTACAGGAAGAACTAAGAAAGAACAACAATATGATTAGATGCATTTATACAGTCTGGTTGCATTTGTCCTTGTAGTATCTTCCATTGACCCATACATGTATGTTCACTGGAATTACGTCGATTATTTATAATTACAAATGGAAAATTTACAGTGTAAGCATTGACATACGTTTATGACCTTTTAATTAAATTTTGTTAATTTTTTTTCTTTCAAGTGCTACTGTTTTCCCCACAAATTTGACTAAGTGTCACACTTCTTGGAAACAAAAACGTTGTTAAATAAAATTATGGAGATAGTCACAAATAAATGTCTGCAGTTGTAAAACTCATAATAAAACTGAATTGGACAAGCTTTTGTTTCTAAGTCAATTAGAGATAGAACACTGGACAAATATCGGGAACAAACAACATAATCGACTTCAGCAATTCCCAAAGGAAGAGCAGTTATTTACACTTCCAGATTTTCTCTTTGTTTAAAATTTAAACACAAGTTAAACCTAAAAAAAGATTGTAGCCACTTAACAACCTTCTCTGACTTTGAAAAAAATTCATAAATTGTCTCCAAGACAGGTAAAATCTTCCACTGATCATGAAAATATCAAGCACTTGCAGAAGCTGTCAAGAAAGTTAATTTGGTGGGCTTTAATATAAAAATAGACATGAAATAGACATAGATTATTTAAAAATTATTACTTTTCTTTTAAAAAACATAAGTTGGATACTTTTTTTATTTGGGACTAAAATATCTTTTCATTTTACTAAAAATCATAGTAGTTTTAATTCTGGCCTAGAAAAACACACTCTAGATAATTTGCAGTTAGATAAATTCCAACCCTGGTCACAAACTATAAAAGTTAATGGAAATTTTGGCATCCACACTAAGTTCGTTAGACTAAGCTTTAAATATTCTGGGAAAGTTCCAGCTAATATGGGAGTGTAATTACAAAATCTCACTGATCATCGTCTTAACCTGTTGCAAGTCTCTGCCTGGATGAAAAAATGCTTGAAGTCTTTCATTCCTCATCCAGATTTTATGACTGTGCCAGAGAACAAAATTTATTGTACACCGTCTCTCTATACATTTATACATATATTGTGATATGAAGAATTAGGAGTAAGCCTGTGATGGCAATTTCCTTCTTTTAATTAGAATATAAGACACTAATTATAAGGTTTCAAGATGGAGGGCAGAGGTTCTTTTCCCTTATAATGTATTTGAGCCACTGGTTTTTTTAAACTGGAAATTCAATTCTGAGATCAGGTAAATGCTGATGTAAATTACACATAAAATTCAATAGTTGGCACAGTTAATTAAATTATATATATATATAAATCAAAATATATTTTAGGAATTTAATTGAGTAATGATATATCAATATATAACACTTTATCAACTCTACTTCAGTTAGTCCTAATATATTGACCCCTCCCTGGGTGGTGATATTTCCTTAATTTTCTAATGTCTTGGTTTCACTTCTAGTTATTAAAAGATCTATTTTACGTATTTTCATAGAAAAACTGAAAAGATGCTAGGCATTTCTAAGGGGATCGAAAAAAGTAGGCTGGGAATGAACATGAAATTGGACTGGGGAACAGCTGGGAATTGGTCGAAGGCATATTCCAGACCATATGATATTTTGCCTGATGGTTGGAAGCAAAGTCTGTTTCTTTTTACTTTGATTTTACCTACAGTTTCTGCTTTCCCTGCTAAACCACCATTGTCTCAATCCTAAAGTCTTTTTTGCCTTCCTCCTATTTTCTCCCTGTTCTGCAGGAGATGAGTCAGCATCTGTGTGGGTGTTTGGCTGTTGACCAGGGTCAGCCCACCACAGACAAAACCTTGTTGGGCCAAGGCCTAATACTCACTATGGATCTGCTTAGTGTTGCTCCAATGAATAGAAGCCAAATTAGAAAGCTGCTAGAAGCAGGAAAAACAATTTTTTTCTAGTGAATTATCTACTGGAAATAAACTTTCTCAACTGAGTACCAAACTACAGTTCCACGAGCAGATATGACTACAAGACAGGAAGACAAAAGATATGTTTTAAACACTTGTTGCAGCTATGTTGTTGTTGCAGATGCTGCAGATATGCAATAATGCACATATTTATTCAATTTTCGGGGTTATTTATAGATTTTCAGAGTTTTCTTTCCTTTTTTTTTTCTTTTTTAAAGCCCACAACATATTAATTGAGCTTTCCAAGAGATAACTGAGTGCTTAGCTGTACCCTGAAGAGAGTCACCAAGACAGTCTTGCAGTACAGCAGGAACAGGCCTTACTCCTCTAAGTAGGCAGGAAGCTAAACTAGGCACCACAAAGCAGAACTGGGGTCTTCTTGATTCAAAAAAGAGTCACCAAAGATAGTTAGGAGTGTTTGTTTAAAAGAAAAAGGAGTTCTAAAGACAAGTTCAGAGACTTCAAAACTAAGTTCAAAAACTAGGGACAACCAAAAGGACAAATGGCACAGCAATTCCTGGTCCTGATTGTGAAAAAATATAAAGCAATCAAGAGTTTTTGTGTTGTGTCTATCATAATGGAAAGTGCACTCATGTGAACCACCAAATAATCACAAAATGATGGAGAACAATTCAGGTGAACTGAATGCAGTTTGTATCAAATTTAAGTACAGTACAAAAGTCCTATCAACTGTCATAATGTTTTGACCTGAAAAACAATATTAAACGGTAAGTAACTTTTAAATGAAAACAAAGCCAAAGCAAGGTCAAGAACCTTAGACCTTATAATTCTATGTTTTCAGCATGGGTTGGGATCAAAATTCAAATCTATATTTTTAGAGTTTGGATGATCTCAAAACTTTTTTCTTTTTTTTCCTTCTTACTTACAGGGTGAAAGATAGATAAATTATTCATATGAAAACCTAAATAGCTTTGTCTATGAAGACTTTTCCTCAAGCCATAATCCACGCTATTCAAACCAGAATGAATGTGCAGCTTCTCGAATTATCTCATCCAATTTCTGACACACAAATCTCTCTCACTTGCATTTTTCAGAGTTTTATTCTGCAAATAAAACCTAAGAGACACTTTAAAGCTACGATATTTGAAAAATAAATTATCTGGTAAGTGTAAAATACTTTCTACTTCTGTTTTCTGAAAGCACAAATACTATGCACTGTTCTTCCTGCTAATTATGGTAGTTCGCTGCAGAGTAATTTTACTTGTCTCATAAAAGTACAACATAAATGAATGGAGAGTGATTAAAGACTAAACCTCCAGAATGAAGTTTTTCTCAACAGTGGTAATTAGGGGAGGAAGCAATTATAGGTACATGTATTTCTGTTGCAAGGGCTGCCAGTAAAATCCTTTTCTGAGAGATCTTATGGCCAACATATAAAGAATTCATTATAAGTTTCCTAACCTGTAGGTCCTATATTTAGTCTAGCATTAAATCCAGTGGACTATATTAGACAGTTCTATAGTAACAAATTACAGTCTTAAAAATATAAGCCAAAGAGTAGCAACATTCACTGAATTTCACCAACTTTATGAGAGACATAAAGGAGCTAAAAGGTCCCTTCCAATTATTTTCTCTTACATATTTTCAAATGTGTACAAATTTAAAATGTTAAATTTACAAATTTTAAATGTTATGTTTAAATAGTTTAAAAGAGTGTGGTAGCATTAACTGCTTACATATTTTCCCTAGAGGAAACTAAAGAGTGGATGTATGATGCTATGAAGAAGTCTTAAAAGGGTATACAAGGGATCTTGCTTGAAATATGTGATTGAAAAAAGCAGGCTGACATCTTCAGTGCTAATGGTATAGTCAATGATTTTGAATAATTAACTTTATTAGCTCACCAGAAATGAGAACATTACACACAGAGATGACTGCAGTTACCATATGTTGGACAGAAACCTAATGTGATGACATTTCTCAAGATTAAAATTTTAAAAAGCATACTGCAGGGAAACACAGCTTTATGGAATAATTCCATGACCAGCACAGAACTGTAACTGAGCATCTGAGCATACCATTACATGGTAATAGAGGGTATATCTGCAAGGGATGTGCAAGTCATAAAGGTTGGATAATTCATCTCATGTTCTTCCTGAATAGAGAAATGAGGGAGGGATCTGAACACCTCAGCAGCAGTGATGTAAAACTCACAGTTCAACTACATTCAATGTATTATGAGAACACATAGAGAATCCCAGTCTGACCAAAAAATAGATCTAGTGACGTCACTGAAAAATCAGTTGCGTGGGTCATCAGAAGAACAGATGAAATTAAAGATTAAAAGTTCACAGAGGAATGCAAGAGTAATAGAAAATCCTAAGAAGCCTGAATTGCCTAAGTAATGTGCTTTGCCGAGGCAATGAATGAGACACAAACACTATTCTGAAAGTTATGAAGGTTTCATTTTTAAAAGTAGTTTGATTTTCAATTGCCAGTCATGTAGGGCAGTGGCATTAGGCTTTAGTTTTCCCTTCACTGTGATATTTTTTTCAAATGTTTTCTAGCATCTCTGGTTTGTATATAGGAGTTTATTGCCTCTACTGTGCGACAAACAGATTGCAGAAAAGTTAATTCTGCATTTCCTAACAAGTAGGATACTATGATGCTGATGATTAGATAAGTCTGACTGGTGATATGATTATAAAATGATGAACTATAAATGTTTATAAAGAAATACAAATTTATGCTAGTGTTATCATATAGATCCACTGAAACAACAGTATGTCAGCATCGGATAAAAGAGTAAGTTCTTTAGAAGTCCTGCTATTTTCAAAGAAACATTCCAAGTAAAAAGCATAGGAAAAAAGAATCCTTAAGTAGAGTACTTTGGGAAGTAAGGGAACTGAGTATATGACTGCTCCTATTTGTCAGTATCTGACATTATACAAGTATCCATGATTCAAATATGAGTGCTCAGTAACTCTGAAGAACAGGTCTGCTGTGAATTAGAACAGTCAAGTGACACAAAATATCTCATTCTTCCAGAAACACAAACATGTAAATCAAACATCTGTTTCACTTGAAGCAGAATGTAAACAGAATGGCAAAGGACTATGGGGACAACAGCAATCAGTAGGGAACTCTAACTAGCTGTTCTGCAAGTCTAAAATATGTTTCCCCAAAACAATGCCAAATAGAAAACAGGCACAGATGCTGCATTTATTTTTATTTCTTAAAATATAGCATGTTTTATAGCATATGATGAATTTTTAAATACTTGGCAATTTAGAATTCTGAGCAGCATTAAAATAGTCTTTAAATGAGGATTTTAAAAAAAGAAAGAGTATCTACGGCTAGGAGCAGATTGTTCTTGCACTGGGAATCCTAGAGAGATTTCCCTGTCCCAGAAAAAAGCAGCCATAGGAAAGTTTCTGTACCTAAACAGTATGGCAGTAATGAAGCACCATTAGTAATCAGAAAATAGGCTCCTTCCCATTGACTTCACTGGCATACATCTTTGGCATGAAAGGACCAAGTCCTTGAGATCCTCTGTTCTTAGACTGAACAAGTAAATGAAAAGGACATTTAAGTTAAACTTCTTAGTTTATTTTTACAGTTTCTAGAACCAAGAAAACTCACAGAGACAGAGGGGAAATAAAAAGAAATTCCCACTACCAGGCTGCTGTGTCTTACTTTCTTCTAGTCACTTTTATATTATGACACTTATGCAGTATTTCAGTAACAGTAAATTCATCTCTCTTCCCTCAACATGTATGTATGCATGCCTAAATAATAATTTATTTATTTAATTAAATTTTTACCAACAGAATTCTTTCCTGGTTCACTGCTTTTACTGCCAGGGCTTCTTCCAGTGTCTAGCTCTCAACCTTTGGCTTCCCTGGTCAAAAAGCTTTCACTCTTTTAGTATACTCAGTAGCTGACAGCCTAGATTAAATTTTCTCCCTGTTTCAAGGTTTCAAGAATTCAAGTGGAAGAAAACAGGAAACTTTAACTTTCTATTGCCCAGCTTCAGAGGAACATAATCCTGTATGAAACAACAAAAATTAAACACAGCTTGTGCTGCCCAATTGATTGTTCCTGGAAACTGTTCATTAGGAAACCATAACCCTTGATCTCTAGACTTGCTTTGATTTTATAAGGTATTTTTCCATATCTCAATCTTCAGTAAAAATTCCTTCTCCATGTAGTACTACACAGCTTCAGAGTACACTGCAAAGTGATCATTCAGACTTTCATACTACATCTCCACTTTCATCATTAAAAATTTCATAATGCATATCCAAAGACAAGTTTGGATTAGTTCCAAAAAATTTCTTGACATGCTTTAGGAAGAAGTGTTGGTATTGACTTGCTTCTCTAGATTTTTTAGACCTACAATTTTTTTTAAAATAATGTGCAATAAGTTTAACTAAAATAAAAGCAGTATGCCATTCTAAGGGTTCTAACACCTCCAGCTATTCTAATTCTCATTTGAAATATAGTATCATAGAATCATTTATGTTGGAAAAGACCCTTAACATCATCAAGTCCAATTGTTAACCTTACACTGCCAAGACCACCAACAAACCATGTTCCTAAGCCCCATGTCTACATGTCTTGAAATACCTCCAGGAATGGTGACTCAATCATTTTCCTTGGCAGCCTTTTCTATTGCTTGGCAACCCTCTCAGTGAAGTTAAATATATCTCTCAGAAGTAGTCCAGGAGACTTATCTGCAGCTTGCTTTTTGCTGCCTACTCTAGTCCACTGAAGGAGTGTGAGTAAGCAAGAGGAAAGAAATCTGTTGGGTTGCCTTGTGCTGAGTGTGCTGCTCTGTGTCAGCTGGAGTCCTACAGGAGGGAAGCCAAAGACTTTTGGATCCGAGGTCCCCCAACTACAGAAACTCTGGAGGACAGCATGGAGCAAGGTTTGAAGAGATCTATCAAGCAGGAAGCTAGGAGCAGAAATTAGGCTGGTGGGGTTTGGAGAGGTTAAAGTAAAACGTCTGAGATAACAGATTTTTCTGAGGAAGTTCTAAGGGAAACTGCACATCTTCCTGAAACCTGAAAGCTGTGGAAGCCACCCGGTAAGAATGGGAGACCTGGGAACAGAATTCACCTTCAAGATGACTGTGGCAGATGGCAGAATTGTTTTCATATGCCTTTCCTTTTGTTTGGTGCTGCACAACACAAATGAGATTTCTCTAACTCAAAACAGTACTGGAAAAGTTTTATTTTGTTTTCTCCATAGTTTAAAGGGTCAAAGCCTTTTAAAATTACTTTTCAGGTACTAGCAGCTTGTGAGTTCTGTTATGACTTGTAAAGACTCACACAAAATATCATTTTTCCTGTTTATAGGACTACCATAAGGAGTACCCTGTTGATGTCAGTAGAAGTTCTTATGACAAAAAGTATTTAGGTCGTTAGCTTAATCCCTTAGTACCCTTTTTTTTCTAAACTCTAGATTCATAGTTTCACAAATTACAGAGCAGGGAAATACAGAATGATCAAGCCTCTATAATTTCTTAAAAAATATTTAAGATATCAAATAATTAAACTAAATAGGCCTTTTAGAAGTTTTATATGCAGGAGTAATTCTAGTGAAAAATATAATTTTATAAACAAATTTGTCGTATGTGTTCCTTGATGCTGTTGAGTACCCAGTTTCAAATGAGGCCACTATCACTAAGCAGATGGACAATTACATGAATGGAGCTGTAACGAGGAATCTAATTCTTAATATTATCTTTATCTTCCGCTAATGAGCAGAGAAAGACCCAATCAGAGGCACAGCCTGTTTCCACAAATAAACAATAGGCACCCAGATTGCGTGAGAGACATCATTAGCATCATTTAAGAAGATCAAATATGGTTCCTGATGTTAATTTAGAACAGCCTTTTGAGTCGTCACTGTTTTAAGAAATAATAAATTAATTCTTCTTTGCTTACTATTTCTCTGGACAAGAGTCACAGTTTAGCAGTCCAAAAAGCAGAGGACAGAATTGTTATTACCCCCTCCACCCTTCCAAAGGAAGATAAAAAGAGAATAAGGATGATAGACTTTAAAGTTGGAAATTAAAACAGAAACAGATTTACTAGGTCAGAAGCGCAGTAACACACAAAATAAGGAACAAATATTTAAATATATATATATATAACCCAATCTCAATGATCACTAGAGAGTCCCTTGAAGCAAGGCTGACTCTGGAGAGGGGTCCAAAGCTTTTCCCAGCACCAGATGGATGTGAATTCTGAAGATGACATGGCAAGCTGATGGTAAAGAAGCACAGGGAACAATAGCAAAGAAAGGAGAAGGGAAAAAAGGGCTCAGTCCTCTGGTTCTAATGACTTTATTATAGAGGAAATACTGGCCCTTTGGTGTTCTGCCCCTCTCATATCCCTCAGGGTCTTAACGATCCTCTTTAGGTCCTCATATTGGTAACCAAAATTAGCCTGGTTCACTCAAACTATGACAAGTCAGAGTGAATTATTAAAAACCAAGATTTAGAGCTGTTACCTAACCCTGGGTTCTGTGTACAGTTGAAGAATGTTTCCTGTGTATTTTGTGAAATGGAGAACCATTTCTAACCATAGAAATAGAGAACCATTTGGAATAACCTGCACAGTAAGCAAAATATAATACACTGTTGTATTTAATAGTCCATTTTTTAAGTCATCATTGAATATCCCTGAAATTTTCTAATAATTAATATGCAATTTAATCTTAAAATAATAAGCATAATCTAGTAATAAGGAATGAATCTTTACTTATCTTGTCTGAATTAAAGTTTCTTCATGGACAATATTCACTATATGAATCAAGATCAAAAAAAGTCATGCAACTTCAAAATTTCACTGAGGATTCATATTGTAATTAACAAAGAGAATGCAGAAATATGACAAAAAATCTTCCTATCAGTATGCAAAAAAACAGCAAAATAATCAGGCTATTCTGAAACCTCAAAGAAAGTTGATACAGAGTGATAAGTTAACCACTTTAGCTACATCCATGCTACACAAAATAAACACATTGTTAGACCCCTATATTCTTAATTCTAATTGTATTAGTATAAAAAAAAAATATTTGTGAAGATAATACGAGGGAAAGGTTTCTTCTGACCTCAATTATCGATTTGCAATTATCCTGTGATTTTATTTGAGAAGTTATACATACACATACAATTTCAGCAACATATTATCAATAAGCAAAAAAAAAAAGTGTTATGCTAGGAGATTCAGAAGTAACAATAGCGATGGGTTATCTCTTCTAACTTTTTATAAATCTCTGCCCTGCAGATGAGAAAAAACAAAACAAAACAAAGCCAACACAATTTCCTGCCCCACAAGGCCTGCTAGAACAACATGGAAAAGGTATTAGCTTTCAAACAGATACATTCCTTTTACAACCTTACTATATACAGGACAGTATAAAATTCAGTCAAGAAATGTCATCTCTCTGGTTGAAGAAATGTACATTCAACATTTCAACAAATCAAAACCAGCAAGTATGCAATGAAACAAGATGGTTTTTATGTAACAGGAATTGTAGTTTCCTGACTGTTTCTGTTTTTCCTGATCTTTACCCTCTTGATCCACTCTGCTCTTTGTTCTTAAGCATTTTACTAAGTTTTTCATTGTTCTGTCCACCTCTACTGTCTATGTTATTTGCATTTTAAAGATATCTACACATTTAAGGCTTTCCTTTTTCACTCTTCCTTGTATACAGAACAAAAATAAAAGTATAATGATGCTTTTTTTGCATATGCCTAGTACAGGATCTCCTGGGTTCATTAAGCATACTGTGCTCCCACAGCTGAATTTAACAAAGATTAACTAAAGCACTTCAAATTTTACATCCTCTTGGCCCTCATGTCTGCACACTCTGGAAATGAAGATCATCCATTCTATATTTAAAGAAGAGGTACGTATCTCTGTCTGAAGTTTCTAGTTTTCCTTTCTACAGAGCTGAGTTCTTGTTTTGATTTTAAAAGGTTTTCACAGTATTTACAGAATGGTGCAGAAGTTCTTTTCAGTGAACTATTGGAAATGGCTTTAGAAAACTCTTCAGACACCTCAAGATCATTTCTGCTGTTGATTCCAAGAATAATATCTCTCTGTGGAAGTGAGACTATGTCCCTGAAGTTTGAAGACCTTCCTGTAAGTTGAAAGCTGTGCATCACTTTATCGTTGTACTCACTCACATGCTTTAGATTTTCCTTACAGATTAGTCTGTCTCATCCTCTCACACACAAAAACAGAGATGAAACCACCTTCTGTATAATTTCTCTCAAGCTACCATCCAAGTTATGAAATTTTTAACTAGCTTTACAGGAATCACCAACTCCTGACGTGGCTGAACATTCTTGAGTGCACCATGGGTGAGTACTGGAAGAAGGGAACATGGCATTTTCCCTATACAAAGCAGTGACAATGCTCTCCTGTACACTGTTAATACAAGCATCCTTAGCTTAATATAGTAATACTTAATCTAACAATTCAACCCTCCATTCTATATTCAAAGTTTTAATATCAAAGTTTATGGTTGATTTGTACTGTGTGACAGATTACCTGTAGTCATCTTTGTTCCTGGACTGTCCTTCCACTATAATTTCTGCCACTGTTTTCAAGCATGATGCTATTTGCTTGTTGGTAGCTATGTCTGCCAATGTAATTTATTAAAAAATAATAATTTTTTTTTCCAATATATTTTTATAAAGACATACAATTGATTTTCATCATCCAGCAAAATAGGAACTGGAACACACTTGCTTCTGAAAGAAGATATGTCATCAGTAGTGCAACTTACCCTTTCTTCTGCGGGAAATGTTAAGATATTAAAGGAACTATGCATTTCTTAGGGGCCTGCTCACTTTAGCAAAGACATAGATCATCTTTAAATAGCAGAGTGCAGTATTTCCTCAGACATATTTCTTGTTCCATAGTTCTAAAAGAATATTTTGATCAACACAAGAACATTGTCCAGCATAAAACTCTACGGTAGCAACTCTTAAAAGACAATTTTGATGTGAACTTAACATACAGATTTAACTTGAATTAAAAACTGTTGTAAACAGCTACCTGTTAAGTACTTTCCCCCAAGATCTTGAAAAAACACCAAACACTACATGAGAAAAGCCTTCTATTTCCATTCCCAGCAGAGCATTTATGTGCTGTGCTGGCATAGTGTATGGATTATGCTGAGGCCAGAAGACAGTCCATTAAGTTTGGTGATGATACATTGGTTTCTTACGCTTATATAAGTGTTGTCATAGAGACTCTCTTCCATGAATACACAGCAGACTTGATTCTTCTGGGCTGTCATTAAAGAACCACTTGCAAGTTTGTTTTCCATTAAAATTATGTTTTAGGGAGACGATGAACTCAGTAGTCAGTCGTGCCTCACCATATCAAGCTTTATTTTCAGTTATGAGAAGCTTTTGATATGGAGAAAACAACACATGCATGATATACAAAAAGCAAAATAATTTCTGCTAAATAAACCACCAACATACGATTTATTTCTTATCTAACTCTCATGTACCTCAGGGTATGGACAGAGTATGGAACCCCTGGTCTCCCTTGGTACCTGTCTGCCTTTGCCATAGGTCAGCTTTGAGGTGGAAAGGATGTGGCACCCAGGACCAGGTGAGAGTGTTGCTGTGTGAGAGCAAGCCAGAAGCAGCCCTGTGGGCTAGGGCTGATACTGAAGCTGTCATGGGATTTACTTTTGTTGTGGGACTTGAACAATTCTTGTTCAGATAGTGTAGGATTGTCCCTCTGTCACTGCCTTTGCCTGCCTCTCGGTCACACTTCCTTCCCTTGCAACGCAGATCACTCTTATTGCTCCTTGCACCAACTCTTTCCAGGGAAGCTGACTCAGAGATGTTTGTTGTTTCAGGTCAGAAAACCTTTTAAGTAAGCAGAAGACAAGGCATGCATTTTCAATTAACATCTGAATTTGCTTTTCTTAGGAAGGATATTGGTTTTAAAAAAAGGTGTCTTCAAAGTCTCTGAATTATACTTGATGATTCAGCTCAGGAGCACTGAGTAATGCACACAACGTTGTGTATCTCAGGAACAGTTCAGAAACAGCTTGCATACACAAAAGATGCATCTTTTATATTACCTGCATTGATATAATTGCCTCTAGTCCAGTGATTTAATTTTAAAAATCCATTACAATTTATTTTACAGTAATATAAGCCATGAATATAGAAGAATATCTAGCTAAATTTGTCTATAAAAAATGATACTATTGGTATGAACAGCTTCATATTATCTGTATTAGGAACTATCAGAATCAGCAGATTCACTTAATCATCCAGAATGTTGTCTGAGTAATTCTCTTCACAAGAAAATTACATCAGTTAAAAGTGTTAAAAGTTTACTTCAATTTCCTAGAGAACCACCTTTACCTGCTTACCTTACATGATCTATTTTCACATGTAAGTACATAATTTCCATAAAGTAAATTATAATATTAGCATGAAAATATGTCACTGATTATCAAGAAATTAATATAATTAACCCAAGGAATAGGGAGCAATAACTGAGGTGCTGAGTTGTATACTCTGATGTCACATACAACTTAACAATAGACAGTTTGATAGGATCTGGAGAACATCCATTTCATAAACTTCTTTTTGCCACAAGATACTTTCAAGAGTCCATAAAAAATTTCTGCCATGACAGACCATAGAGCTTTACAATCTGAGAGGGAGATCAGTCACATCCACAGTACTCTAGATTCCTTTAGGAGTAGGAAGCCTGAACAGTGAATAGATGAAATACATTTTGTTTTATTAATAGCTTGTTGTGTGCTCACTGTATCAGTAGTATCATGTACCTACATTGTCTGTTCTTTGCATACATACTTCAGAACTAGCTTGAATCAAATCAACTTGCAGAGCTGCACTGAGAAGTGACTTGAAGGTCTCTTGACAAGGATTAATGGTAAATGGTAGTGCACTCAGTTCTGAGAATTTGAAAGGGGGTATATTTCCAGTATTCATGAGAATTTTATTTTTGACATCTTCATTACATTCTGCAAGGGGGAATAGAAAATACATTAATGAAGCTGACAGCTAAGTAGGGAAATGTTGCAACAAGGACAGAGAAAGTACACAAAGGGAAACAGGGATTTGAACTTGCAGACCAAAACAACTAGGAATTTAACATTCCCTCCAACACATCCAAGGAAAACTCAGGAGAAGAAACTGAAAGTACCAGCTACTAATATAATTTTAGATATTGAGGTATACAAAGGTAAAGATGGTTGACTTATTTTGCTGCTGGAAATGCAGAAACATGTGTCCATGTGTGGGCAGTCATCACTGTGTGTTTGGGTCACCTTATCAGTCCTCATTATAGCAGTAAAATTATATTTTTGCCTTATTGTAGAATCATAATTAAATTTAACTAATTTCTGAAACTTATATTGCAAAATCTAAAAAATACAATGAATTAGTAGATTAGGATGGCTGATGGATGAGGAATACTAAAAAAATCAAAGATGTGTGGTTTAGGTAAGCAGCTAGTGTGGGAAGTCATTAGAGAAGCCTGAAAATGTCCACAATGGAATATCAAGGAAAAAGGAAGTTCAAGTTTATATAACTAAGTACACACATCAGGGGGTAAACTGGATAAAAATATGATACTGAAAATTCAGAATCAAGTCAGTACTCACCAACAGTGAGATCTATTAAACTTTAGGAATTGTCTCTCAAGGAGAAATAATGAGATTTCCATTACTCTGGCCATCTTGCATTAGACAAGCCTGTCCAATTTTACAACAGGGAATAATTGCAATGAAAGGGAGATGGACTAGATGACTCTAAAACCTCTTTTTCCATCCCTAGCTTTTATGACACAAAGGAAATCATCTGGAAATACAGATTGCAATGGGAAATGTCTTTTTCTTAATGGTTACCAATAAAAGCAATTTTCAGATAATGTCCCCTCCTTTTCATTTCTCTTCTCTGACATTATGCATTATGACATATGTTTTTAAGAGAAGCTAATAACATACGTTTTTAAAAAAATAATAATCAATGTGAATCACGCTGCACCAAAGTTGTAACGTCTTTCTGCAGTGTCAAAGCCAACATATTTCTTGTAATTTAAAATAGTCATAGACTATGCAAGTGAAAATTACATATCTTATGCGAATTCAAATGTGTGTAAGTAAAGCTAAAAAAGGAAAAATTTAAATTGTTTTGTGGTACAATAAATTTAAACTGTTTAGTGGTACAACCCACCTAAACCTCTGTGGTTTTGATTTTTAATTTTTTTTCACTAGAAAATACTACCTCACAGCTGGGAAGACACTCAATACATATTGAATATGCACTGTGGGCTTAGGGGTAAAAAGACATTTCTTTCACTTTTGCAAGTCTATGTTTCTTTCTCTCACATACTCAAAAACCTCACTGTTGCACGGGGTGATTAGAGAGGCACATTGCTGGGAATTCTGTGTGAACTCCACACCATCAGTACTGCTGTCAAGGAACACAAATTTGGTAAGTTTGCTAAGACTACCTTCATCTTTAGCATTTTCCAATGTCAATGTAGACTGTAATGCTCAAGGTTCTGATCATTTTGCTCCCTTTTATTTGGTAAGAGGAGTTTGCATTTTTTACAGCAAAATGGTTTTATAGCCCTCACTTTCACATGTCTTAAAGTTACTGATAAACTGTAAACTCTCTATTAGATACTGTCTCATTTTCATATATTTCATGTAGAAAATGGGGGACATTCTGTATCCTAAGACTGATATTAAGATGATTAGGTTGATATTATGCTTCTATATGCTTCTATTACTAGATGTGCTGAGATCATATTAGATTACAGACTATCTGTAATGAAATCCAGTAGATTTCTGCCTAGTTTCAAGAACCTTTTCGCATCTTTATACATGTATGAATATGTATAAAGTGCAGATATAGGTGTATGTATAATTTAATAATAATATGAATAATAAAATATGCAATTATGTGTGATAAAAAATCATGTTATATATATTGATTAAATATATTACTAGTTTAACAGATATCCAACAACTCAGATATTGCTATATTTTATTGCAGAATCACTGCCAAAATTATCACTGTCTCCCATAATAAAATTCTTATCTCTTTACCAGCTCACTTATCTCAGAATAGGTTTGGAGATATCATTACACATACATAACCATGGCAGCAAAGGCTTTTGGATGGAAAGTATTCCACATGATGAGGCCTAGCACATCAAACTCATTCCTCACCTGCCTTTTTCTGACTTTTGAAACTCAAAAAAGAGTTTCAAAATACTCTGCTACATTACAAAGAAATTACTTTTTTTGTGAGCTTGTGCAAAAGGGGGCTTCGTGTGCAAGGCTAAATGCAAATGCTGGTTTAAGTAGAACAATAATAATGTAAGCTTTGATATAACTCCTTTAAGCTTAGTCAAAAAATAAATAAACATATGGTTAGGTACAATCATATTCTGATTTAAGTATGCATTTATGATCATTCACTTTGGCTATGCTGAACAAAATGGAAGAAATATATGTACAAAATTCTACAGACTACTCAGCTTGCAAAAGGTAAAGATGAGCTTTACTCTCTCATCAGCCATTTAGCAGGTTATTCTTTTATGTGAAGAAAACAAAAGGATATCAGATCATTTAAAGAATGATAAATAAGGAACAATTAATCCTCCTTAATGCAAAAGATTTAACTTACAGTCTTTCAAGTTTCTTTATCTTTTAAGATTTTCTGAAGTTTCATCAAATACACCATCTGTATAGGGATACAACTTACTATTCAGTTTCTTGATCTCTCTTGGGCTAATCTTTGGAAAATGCCTGCTGGCATTGTCAACGTTGGTGTGGGACACTGAAGAGATAAAGAAGAAAAAGACTAATAGAGGATAAATTAATGTAAAAAGTGAAGGCAGACCTCCTGTAAAACTATGCTAAGAAAATAAAACTGACGAGGCCAATGAGAGAACCACAGAGCAACATGCACAATGTCATTGTTATTTCTAGACAGCTTGAGTCATAAGTTATTAAAATGTCTAATAGCTATCCTTTACAACAATAATAAAACACAAACCTGCTCAGTAGTTTGTACCTAGCACAAACTCCTGCCATTCATAAATTTTATAGATCTATGTGTTATAGATCTACCATTCTTCACACATGCATAAGGATATACAGGCCTATAAGGAAATAAGGAAAAAGCATTTCACAGGAAGCATTTCCATCTTCAGGACTGTGCAGTATATTTATCCATGAAGACTACAATATAAGGCATTATGAGAAAGACAAGTTTGTAGATTATTTTTGCTACAGGGACAATGTGCAAAAGTATCTCAGCTCTTCAGTTTGCTAAGGCTGTGATCAGATGGTAGATGATCCGTTTATGTGTAAGAAAACAAGTTCTCAAGCATTATCCAAGTTTCATCAGCCTATTTACCTAAAGACAAGTACAATTTGTAACCGATTTATCTAAGAGCACACAAATTACTATCAGAATGGATGCTTCCAAAAAAACAAAACACAAGATTATTAAGCTGGATTCACTGTGCTGAAGAGGATTGACCACAATTTCTGCTGTACTAACCTTGAGTGATCAGAGACAAAGTTTAGCAACAGTATAGAAAATACAATATTATCTGAGTTCTGTTTTAATTGGTGGTTTAATTCTGTTATAATGGTTAACATAAGAGATTTCTGTCAGCTAACACAGATCTATAGAAGGGTACTCCTGCGTTTTGCAGACAGTGAATTATAGCAGTTTAAAAGCTAAACTCTTTGTACAGAAGAATATATTAATCATGCTAGAATTCCTCCTGTTTCTTTTTACTTATAGACATGCTCTGGAAAAAAATATTTTCTGGAGAGATTTTAAAATGCCTGAGATTTCGATCACTCTTCCTATATTAACAAGCTCATTACAGTCTGTATTCACATTTTTTTTTGGCTGAACTTGCTAGGACTGTATCAAATAATCTGCAGTTTTATTATAAATATTCATACAAACTTTCTTGCCATGTACCTCTAGGAACTGGGTCTGAGTGAAATGCCTTTCCAAAAATATCCAATGCATCATTTTCTGGGCTGCTAGAGAAATTAGGTTTCTCTCAGGTCAAAATAGCATATTGTTATATTCAGTCCTAGAAAAAAATGACAGAAACATAGAGTGTGTAATCTGGGAAACATCTTTAGAATCACTTCATTTTGGTTTTGAGCAAAGTACGGCTTATTTGAATCACTCAGCACAGAGGCTCATGATTCTAAACTGACATCAGTTAACAAAAAAATCTCCATTTACAACTATATTAAAAGCAACCTGTGATTTTATATTGTCAATTTATAGTTTTCATTAAAAACACTTGTGTGAGGTTAATCTTGGATTAACAAAACTACCATGAAGTATACTTCAAAACTTTTGTGGTCTTTGATATCAGTGAATAATATTAATCCCCTTCATTTTCTTATGGCTAGATTTTATGTGTTACATGACATATTAGCATAGAAGGGAAATATTTTCTTAATGCATATTTATGCTGGGATCCATAAATCTGTTTGCTTCCTGTTGAATCAAACAAAGCATTGCTTCATTTTAGTTATCTTGTGTCACAGCAGCTATGAAATTAACAGCTGATGATACATCGGTGACTGCAGCTTCATGGTTGCTTGACATTCCTAGTGAATTAAAGCACCTTGAAAATTGTACATCTCATTTATAGTGGCAGTACACACATACTCTCAGATCTTTTTGTGACTGTTACCATGATGGAGAGTGTTCAGATTCTGTTTGTTCTGTGGGATACAAGAGCACATTGCGGTCTCACCTGGGCTGCAGGAGGAGCCCTGTGTACTCCTCCTGAAACCTCCTCCTGTCTCCTGATTCTCCCGGGACTTCCATCAACTTCATGGCATGTGAAAGGAGGCCTGACATATTTTTTCATGTCCTTGTTCTGACCAACCAGATAGTTGCAGGACTTAATGAATATACATACTAAAATTTATTATCTTTAATCTAGCTTAGCTTGTCAAGTGTAGCTTGTGAGACAACAAGTGAGAAACAAAGCTCTGATACACAGCATGGATCTGCTTCACTTCTTCAGTAGTGCTAGTTCAGTGTCAAAAGCAAGAGAGTTCCTACCAATTCCTCTTTGAGCCCTTCACTTTACTGTGACGCATGTAGACCAGTGTCAGAACATAGGCAGAAGCAGGATTTAGAATTAAAAAAAGCCCTTATTTTTACCCACCATATTTTTAAAGACACAATCTAACATTCTAAACATTAACACAATGCCTCTATGAAAAGCTTTCATGGATAGCTATCATACCATAATGATAATTTTCCTAATCTATAATTAATAAAAGTATATTGGCTGGTCTTCTCTTTTGTACATATCTTCCTCATTTGACCACTGCTTTCTAGACCTGATTCAGAACCACTCTTCAATTTTTCTCTGATTTTGCATATCATTTTAATTAAACAAATAGGAAAATGTCAATTAAAAAAAGAATATGGAAAAATATTCAGTGGAAAAGGATATGATGACTGTCAGTAGAAGAAATTAATTTCCACAAAAGATCTCATGTCATTTTTTTTATTTAATCTGATTTTTCATTTTTTGTAAAATGTAAAATTAGAATATCACTGTATTTGAACTATAAATTTGAAAATAAATTGCAATTTTTTAAAAAATTAGGTTTTCTATTTTATATTTTCAGACAGATTTTTTCAAAAATGATACTACCCTGTATATATCCTATATTTTAGTATACTATTAAAAGATAATTTTGGAGAGTTGGTGGTTTTAATTAGAAAAGTATTCCACTACAAATTCAATAGACACTTCAATCAGCACTTCTCTTGAGTGCTTTTCTGCAAATGACAGAAGTAAATTTTCTTTGCGTTGACCTGTGTGACCAATCAGATATAGCCCAAATAAAGAGGAATCTACCTGGTTATTTACTGCTTTACTAATATTTTACACTTGCTGTGGTAACAAACCTACCACTGCTTTCCCTTGTAAAATCTTGCTGCTCCACTGAGTTTTATTTCCCATCAAGTCTTAATTAAACTTCCTTCTTACAGTTCTATAGGTCATGTTTCCAGAAGTTCTCACCAGAAAACATCTAGGAATGTCATATGCCTCATCACACATGTAACAGATGAGGATGTTTACTTGCTCTTCATCAGAGAGCCGATGATTACTTCTGTGATGAAAATCTCTGACCCCGTGGAGACCCATATAAATTAGAGGATGAAGTTATAAAAAGCTCAATATCACATTTCCACTGTTAAAAAGACCTTTATTTTGTCATAAAAATATAAGTCTGAACATATTACTTGAGAGAATAAAATTCACATTTTAATTTCATATAATGATTCTTCAGATTTTGACAGCAAAGCAGCCTTAAAACCCCAAACATTTTTACACACATAGATTTATCAAGATAGTGAACACTAATTCATGTTATCTATTTGGAGGGATTTTTTTGTTTTTGTTTGTGTTGTGTTTTTTGGTTTTGTTTGTTTGTAATTGTTGTTGCTCTTAAAGACAGCAGACTTTAAGAACATTAGGTGTATAGCACAAAAGTCAGCCCTAGTTTTTGGATGTAACTGTAGATGAGAACCCACAAGGACACAGATACTTATTTATACTTCTTATTTGCATCCTAGGTGCCTTAACAGAGTGTTCACAAATACTATTACCTAAGGGCACCACTTCTATGGTATGGGAAGTAATTTACACAAGAAAAGTGTTCATCAGTTACACAGAGACACTGGAAGTGATGTCTCAATAATATCTTGAAGTGTCAGAAGCTGTCACAACTTTATGTATTGATTTAAACTGGATACCTAGCTTATTACTTTGTTGAGGTGTTCTGAGGAAGTGTTTATGTGCTATTAATACACCCTTCTGTATTTTGTCTCCAGATAAGAAGCTGAGAAACCAAATATGGTTTAGAAAGCTTTTTTTTTCTATTTTGACTTCAAGGAACTGTATTGACATAAGTGTGTTAAGAAAACAACACAGTGCAAAATCTATGTACAAATTTGATATTGAATTTTCACAGTGTATGCTAAGCTTTGAGAAAACAGATATCTCATTTGTAGATTAAGCCTTTGTTATTCTAAATTGTCTACATAGTTGTCATTCTATTATAAATAATGTGTTTGTGTTTGGTAGTTGTTTTCAATAAAACTCACCAAGCCATTATTTCGGAACAAGGGGACATAAACATCTTCCACCATAATTGACAGTTCTGAAAAAACCCAGCTGAATTATAGTAATGCAAATTAAGAGAAACATCAGGGAACATATTTGGCATACATAGTTTAGTCTTCCATAAAAAATAAAATGCTTTTTTTATGACATACACCTGATATTGTGTATTAAACCAATGGTATGTTTCACAGTACATTTGTCTTAGTATGAAAACTTCTTACCTGCACAAATAAATGCTGCCATTTGTAAAAAAAATAACAGTGAAATTTTTACAAAAAAAAGTAATTAATTCGTTACTTTATTTGTTTCAAATATTAGGTTGTTATTTCATTGTTTAAAATATATCCCATTTTATTTATTGTGATTACTCTGTTGTGCAGTTTCAGTGAACTCCTAGTATACTTAGAGTATACTCTGTCCCCCCCCCAAATTGTTACTTGACTCTATTAAATGCAGTGCTTGATAGTGATCTAATGGCTATAATAGATTCAACTAGAATTCAGCAGACCTGCATTTTCCTCTCAATTGGCTATTCTTACTATATTACCACAGAGAAAAAAAATGTCACTTATCTGTTTTCTGGCTTTATATATTAATAGTGCTAGCTTTTGGGCTTGGGAACTCTTTCCTAGTATGCACACACACACTGGTGAGCGCAGTTTGTGCCTTTGTCTGTTATTGTCATGCAAATATAATATTCTTTAATAACTAATGATCTTGACTTTACTAATGACCAATACTCTAGCATGACAGTTTTACCATTTCTGCCCTAGCTGATTTTTTTTTTCTTACTGTTAACTATATTACAAAAATAAATATTAAACTTGGTTACTCAATGGGACTCTTTTTTTTTCCTCTTCTAATTTTATGTGTTTAACTGAAACCATTTTTAGCTGAGACACATGAATACTAAATTGTATGTTTTCACCCATTCTACTGCAGAAACAGGATTGTGCAAGACAGGCTAGGGCAAAGTCAGGTGAATGACTGGATTTAACTTAAATTTTTATATCAGAAGAGCTAGGGGGGAAATGACCCAGAAGATGCTGTAGAATCTTGCCTGGTAGAAGAAGAAGGTTTCCGGGAAGACATCAAAGCTTGAAACCACTTCTTCAGTAGCGTGAGAGCTGATGCAACAAGAAGCTGGTGAACTTCGAAGGTGGTACTGTCACAGACATTCTTACCCATTTAGTGTCCCTCACTTCTTTCATTTGAAGAGCCCTAAAACTACTGATTTCTATCATTTTCAGTGTTCATTGAAGTATGATGTCAACATACATCTTCCACTGTTGAATGACCATGAGGAAAGTCTTTTTGGGATGGAAGGCAGTTTCCAGAAGGCACAATTAATTGAAAGACTGTGAACTGTTGTCAGTTGCCAGATAAATAAATCCTCTTCTTATTTTTACAACAATTCATAGAAATCTTTTTCTTTGGGGCAGTTTTCAGTGCTCTGACAGTTCCAGTGTCCAAGATTCAAGATATTATCTATTGGAAACTACCTAAAGGATCACAGTGCTAGAGCCAGAAATTTCAAAGACTCTTTATAACCTTACAGCTCTATTTCAAGAGCTCCCATTGGCTGTGTTGTAGATGCTCTAAAGCATTCTTTTCAAAAGTATTCATAATGTTCCACTGGTCCTGACTGAGAGAGTGTTAGCAGTTGCAGCACATCTATTTTGACTTTCCTACAGTATGTCTTTGTGTATGTGTTTGGACTTCCTTTTGTGTAAATAATTCTTTGCAAAAAGACCAGAAAGAATTGAAAATATGTTCTTTAGTAATCAAAGGTTAGATGGTAAATGAAAGAGGAAAGCAGCACAGACTTTAGCATTTCAGGTGCAGCAATTTCACATCCCTTTAAGAAATGTCATACCACTGAAGCTCTTAAAAAAATGTAATTGGGCATGCAGATATTAATGTCTAAATTCTGCTGACACACTTGCTTGCACAATAAAGCTCATTTCCAATAAACCACATATATGCAACAATGATACTGTAGCAATGAGGTATTAAGGTTATAACAAGATCACCGTTGTAACAAAAGTAATATATGTCTTGTTAGAACAGCTGATATGGCAGTGAAATAGGAAAGTTCTTGGGAATGGCACAGACCATTCCTTGAGGTTGAATAAGCAGTCTTCAAAACTAGATCTGCAAGGCTGAGAACAACTGCTTCAATTGCAACTATTGTCAAATGGGTTAATAGGGGTTAGTCCTTTAAGGAGTGTGATATATTGAATTTTGATGGTGTAGATTTTCCAGATTTCTGAAAGAGCATCAGAACTTCGATTACTATACCTTCATGCCCTTTAGAGAAAGGGCATAGTGTTGCTGGATTTTCTTACCTGACACTGAAAACAGTATGTAATCTTCTGTGTAAATATACTAAAAATCTTGTCACAAAGTTAACTAGTACTTCTGCTGGAAGACTGTTTCAGAATGTGGAACATAGACAGTCATGATATCATAAAGGCACTTGTGAAAGGCTCTACTTTGATGCTATGCATATGGGCAAGATAAACAAGCAAGTTTTTGTTTTGTGTGAACAGTGTACACACACATACCTGAAAGAAAAACATCTGCTTGTGTCAACATATAGTTTTCCTTCAAGTTTTTTATACCTGTGCACTTTCTATCCTCTTTCGAATACATGTGCAAAAATGACAAGTTCTCTGAGACAGACTTTCAATTTCTCGCCATTAAATCTTAAGGAACTGTGCTACTCTGCTATTTCCTTTTGACTCTGATAGAAATAAAACATCATAATGTTTTAGGAAAACTCTATAAGAAAATCTTACTAAAATGTGTTTCAACTGCTGCTTGAACACTGAAGTTCATAGATACTCATTTCTTCTGACTTTTTTTCCTGGCTTCTTGACCAGATTGGAAAAGATTAAAAAAAATTTGCAGCTCAATTTATTAAACTAATATATAAGTTGTGCTAATATCAGACCAGATAACATACTGAATTGTGGAGGGCTTTTAATTACACTTTTAAATTATGTTTCTCACCTATGCATATTACCTATATAAAAGATAAGCAAGCAGAAGATCACCATCATCATGAAAATGCTTAGTCAGAATGCATATTCAAATATTTTAGTGCACATTTAATAATCAGCAGTACTTCTAAGTTCTTGGCAGAAACATAATTTTGGAAAATATCCACCAGCAGATAACTGCAGGATATGCTGATTTTCAGAAGGATAATATTCAGCTTAGCTGGTCTTTCTGTACTATTATTATCATATATGCAGACTGGACAGTATTACCCCTTTAGCTCTGTGGAAGCCATACAATTTGCAAAGAGATAGGTTTCCACAAAAAAAATGATTGGGTCATTCTGGAAAGAGACATTAGAACATTAGTGGTTTTTCACTTAAGAAAGAAGAAGGAAAACACCCAAATAAAGGTGGTTTTAATAACAGTTTTTCAGAACCTAAAATCAAAGAAATATAAATCTAAAGCACAAAGCAGACACATCTTCAATCACATATCTTCTTAAGATATTGTAATTTAATTAAGCATCCATTTTAACATGCTTTAAGTCAAAGTCTGCTGAGGTTAAATAAAACTAAGAGATAAATATGTTTTTTTCAGATGTTCAGATTCATAACATCCTTTTCAAGTCTACCTTTTTAGGTGAGGAATGGGCAGAAGTTCACTTTGCTCTCTGCACTGCACTACACCTGGACTGAACTTCCCGGTGCAATAGAACAGAACAGAGGCTTCCAAACTGAAATGTGTTTTCCTTAAAAGCTTCATACCACAAGTAGATTCTGCCCTGTAGATGTCTAGGGTGTATTTTAACATTAACTGCCTATCAAACAGCCATAATTTCACTACCAAAAAGATATCGAGTTGCTGGAATGAGCCCAGAGAGGGGCAACCAAGGTGGTGAAGTGTCTGGAGAGCAAGTCCTATGAGGAGAGGCTGAGGGAACTGGAAATGCTTATTTTGGAGAAGAGAAGACCTTACTTCTCTCTACAACTACTTGAATGGAAGTTGTAGGGAGGTGTGTTCTGGATTCTAAGTAAATAATGATAGGACTAGAGGAAATGGCATGAAGTTGCACCAGGGGAGGTTTAGACTAGATCTGAGGAAGAATTTATTTACTGAGAGAATAGTCAAACCCTGGAAGCGGCTGCCTATGGAGGTGGTGTAATCACCATCACTGGAAGAATTTAAAAACTGTGTAGGTGAGGTACTTCAGGGACATGCTCTAGTAGGCATGATGATGTATATATATATATTTTGGGGGTTTTTTGGTGGTGGTGGTGGTGTTTGTTTGATTGCTTGTTTGCTGGTTAGTTTGGTTTCGGGGGGGGGGCCTCTGGAGGCATGTGTTTTATGAAGTGACCCTAAGCAACAAATCCAACTGTAAGAAAACAGTGATTCTATAACTTTTTGGTTGGTTAGGTTTTGTTACTGTTTTTGTTGTTTGTTTGGTTTTTGTTCTGTTTTTTTTGGGGGGGGTTAGGTCTTCTTTTGAGGTGGTTTTTTGTTTTGTTTTGGTTTGGTTTGGTTTTGGGTTTTTTATCAGTTTGGTTGGTTTGGCTTGGGGTTTTTTTGTTGACTTTGGAGGGTATTTTTGTTGTTTGGAGTTTTTTTGGTTTTCTTGTTTGCTTTTGACTTTGACAGCTAATTTTTTTTTAAAAGAAACATATACAAGATGACCAAAAGCTCACATGATAAGAAAAGGGCAAACCTGTGTGTAACAAAATGGAGAAGGATGTGTCCTTATGGTTTAAACTTAAGCCAACGGGAATTTTAGCCAGAGGTCCAACAAAGAGCATCATTATTACTTATATAATTCTCAAGTGTAGTCAAACAAGATAAACAACTGATTAAGTAGAAATTATTCTGAATGCTACATAAGTAGTCCCTTCTCAACTAAATGCATGCAAATGGTTCTGCTGGGATTCAGTAGTTTCACTTAGCAATTGAGACCCATGATCTTTAAGGCATTTTGTTCAAGAGAGTCTTAGGATTCAGGAGTTCAAAGATGCATGGAGAATGCATATTTGATATCTAGAACTTGCATGTAGGCATAGTGCCTCAGACCTAAATAGGGGAAACAAGCAAAATTTAATAGGTGTAGAGATCGATCACTTTTTCTCCACACCATATGAGTTTTCACATTAGGTGCAGTATGTTAAGGTTTTTTACCTTAAAGTAGATTTATTTCTTTTTGTGGTTAGCTAAAATGCTCAGAGACAAGGATATAGTAGTCTGTCTGAGATCCGTGAGGATGTGAAAGTTGTCCACAGAAGGCAGAATAGGTAGTTTACATGTATGGAAGATAAAAGTTGAGTACCTGATGGTCTGTATCAGAAAGTGTATCAATTCGTATTAGTCACTCAAAATGATAGTTTCTTTCAAGATTATAATCCCGTGGAGAAAACTCAAAATAGAAACCTGATGATATTAGAATAAACTATCTTCTCCATTAAAAAACAAGAATAAGCTGCTGTTTCTAAGTTTACTCCTCAGAGACAGAGGAAATAATAGCAGCTTTTACCTCTCATCATTGTTTTATGGAAGAACTATGAAAAGCAGGCATAACAACATCAGAATGAGATTTAAATACAGCACAAGTGAAGAGCGGAAGAAATTCAAGCTCCATTTGTTTTTTATTTGTTTATCCTAGATTGCAGTAGACCTTCACAGATTTTCCCCAATAGATTTATGCTCCCTATTACCCCTACACCCCAGAAAGTTACAAGAAACTTTCATATCTTAGTTTCCCCCCCCCCAGTTAGTAGTGCAGCTGGCACTGAGACAGAACAAAGAAAAAGTAAACTGTAGAACTTTCAGCAGCAATTACCTTACAGAGACATGCTAATTTTACATTCTTCCTCCTGTGCTCATTTTCCTTCCATATAGTTCTGTTAGCATTTATACATCCTTCCTTATGCAGCCTCTGACTTGTTTATCCATAGAAAGCAGAGGGAAAAAAGGTAGAAAAAAGACAGAAACTGAGACAGGCAGTATCACAACTTAGTAAATCACTGTTCTGAGCAAGAGTAGAAAATAAAGCTTAAGAAATTCACAAACCTTAAAGCAAATCATACCCATAAAGGCCACAGTGTGGGTCACCTATATTGTCATTATAGGTTTTTTTCTGCCTGCAACACATCTGTGGTTAATATTTACTTTTCTTGTATTAATTGTGCTTTGACATGTTCTTAATATCTCTGCCAGTTAAATGAAAAATGAAAGACCTGCCTGGAAGAGTTAGGCAAAATAGGTACCACCTTTCAGATTTGAATTTTAAATTAAAACTTTCTTATATGCTAGCAAAAGAACATGACTATATTTCACTTTTCAGGAAGTATTTTTCCTAAATTTCATAGCATTCAACTAAGTTGGTCTGGAAACTTTTTTGTAAGAATTCACTTCAGCTGTGAAGTGTAGGTCAATATGAATTATTCTAGAAGAAATTTATAGAGCGGTGGTTTTTTTCTCTGAATTTGAGTCCTAAAATTTTTATATTACTCTAATGCCAACTACTAGCAAGTTTAATGAATTGTGTGGGGAAAGTGAAAACGTATCTTTAGATATAGCACTCCATTCTCCATTTGTTGCAATTAAGTCCTAACATTTTTAACAACTTGCTGAAATAGGACAAAATAAAAAACAGAAACCATAACTGGGATGCATTATATCCTTTATTTTTATCAGAACTGAAACTTTCCATAAGCTCAAGATGCTTTCAGCAGTCAAATACTAGACACTCTGCAGCAAAGTCATACATTCTAAAAATTTCAGCCTTCCTGGAACTTTTGGTCGTACTAGGTAAAATATAAGCAGCAGCTTTTCCAAAATAATCTGCTTATTTTAAGAGTGGAGAAGTATCACTCTGTACATGACCACATCATTATAGATAATAAGGAGCATTGCATGACCTCATCAATTGCAGGAAAGTTTAGAAAATTATCTCTGAAACTGAAATACTAATGCCAATTAAAAAAGAGAAAGAATAAACGTGATCATATGTGACTCTTAACTCAGCTCATTTCTGTTGTAAACAGGCATTTTTGGGATCCAAAGCTGTGAGTCAGTGAAATAATTTTGTCCTGACAGAAATGACCTTCAGCAGATCCCACAAGATGCATGAAACTCTCTCTCCATTTAATATTTAAAGCCATTCCTAAAAGAAACATATTTCTTAAGGTGATCTTTCTCCTCAGACAGATCACTTCTGAGACAAAAGATGCTGGACTTAACAGACAATTCCTAACTTGGCTCAATAAAAAACTAGTTTCAAATATTCAGCAGCTCTATACATGTAAAATGGACCTCTGTCAGAAGTTAGGAACTTTAACCCAAGAAAATCCCCATCAAAAAAGACAAAAAATTATATGTGATCATCTGTTCATATAGCATAAGAGATTTCTGGGTTTTATGTCAATAAAGAGCCAGAACATACATAATGAGAGGCAGCTCTTCAATCTGAGCAGGTGGGGCTCCAGTGCCTAACCAAATGCAAGGCAAATGCATTAAGAAAAGACATTCCATTTCCCATGTCTGACTAAGAAAGAACTCTAGTGGGCTTCAAAAACATATACTGTTTTCTGAGATGTCAGACTATAATTACTATAATTACAACCTAAAATAAATAAAATGTCTTCAAAAAAACCATTATCTTTTAAAAAAAAAATAATGGTGCAATACAAGTCAATGCTAATACTTATAAAGGGAGCATCAGCAGGTTTACACTAACAGCAGTTTGTTTTCTGATGGAAGTTCTAATTTGATAGAGCACTGTGCCTCAGGGAATTAAACTTTTTTTTTTTTTTTTTTTTTTTTTTTTAATGAAAGCCTGAAATATGAAATTCCACTCTATCATAAAATATGAAGAATATATTGTTAGAATGTATGTTAGTGAAGACTGCACATAGCTCTAAGACTCACAGAAATGTCTTACAAGTTTTCCCTTGGCGTGTTCTTAATTGATAATATGCTGGAACAAGATAAATACTGACAAGTGAGTCCACCCACCAATAATACACATTTACTACACTACATGGGATACAGCATTATTTTTCAGACTTTTAGTGTTCTTAATATCAAAATCAAGGTGATTTATGATTCAGCATCTTCCATCCCAGCAGTATTTAGGATTGGAAATGGTATAGAGTTTATATGCTAGCTATGGTAACAAATCTAAGTTTATATATAATAAACCCTTTTCAGAGCTTAAATGGGAATAAACTGATGTGATGTTGTTTTGGTTCATTTCAAACATATTTCTGCACCACTGCAATGACTCAGATATTGAACTGTTACAAAACTGCATACTGAATGTACAGAAAGCTATAAAAAGTGTGACTACACTAAGGGACTAAGAATAAAAATCACACTGAAAGAGTACACTCCTTCCGCTTGGTGTTACAGTGAAAATGTTATATTTTATTTCTATATTTATATATTCATTTATATATTTATAATGAATTTACATTATTTCTATTACTAAATATCTTTAGAAATTGCTTCTTCAAATGTTGCTTCTTCTCTTATTTTTACTGACTACAAAGTTACAAGGTTCATATATTTGTCAAGTAAACCCAAGAAAGGACATGCTTCTCCCTTTCATCAAGGAAGGTGAAAAATATCACAATAAGTTACTACTGAGATTAAAAGTTAATACTTATTTTTGGAAACTCTTATTACCACACCCCTGGCTCATCCAGTCAGCTGTGTTTTCTAGCTGTTCCTTCAAAATACATATATGTTCCTTCAAAATACATACATTTAGAATCACAAAGTTAATTTCAAATATGAAAGTTTAAATTTGCTTTTCTAGATGCCTTGAAACATTCCTGGTTTTCTCACACTTTTTTTCTACATTTTTTTGGTCAACACGGAAGTTGTAGACTAACTTAAATTCCCCTAATATTTTGCTCTTGTTGAAACTTTTGCTCAGAAGTTAGAGAGGAAAGGATTCCATTAGCCCTCTTCCACCCAGCTTAATTGCTTTTTGTGCCTACAAATTGGTTGTCAAATTAACATAGTCTGTTTTTACCAACATGATCTAAGCTTCTGCTTTTGTTAAACATCAAGTGCTCTTCTGTATGTTTTCTGTGCATGGTTCTGCATGTCTACAGTGCTTAAATGCTTAAAGTGATAAGCATTTTTATTTGTGCATGAAATTGCACACAGAGAATAACTATTGTAAAAATATATTGACAGTCAGAGCACTCAAATACTTTTCTCCTTTTTTATGGTAAGAAAATTTCTCTCTCTTTATATGATATTCATTGGAGCAATTTCTCCTCGTGTGCTGTTTTCTGAACTTCAGCCTACACTATCATTCAACAACTGTAAATTGTTTGCCACCTGTCTCAGTGCTTTGTTTTTTAATAATCCTCTATTATGTAATTTACTTCAAACTTGTAATTTCAGATTCTCTGTGATAATGTACTCAGGAAAAAAAAAAAAATGCTTGATGTAGAACAACAGCATTAGGAAAGAAGAAGCCAGAAAAGGAGAGGGAAAAAAAAATAAATATGGAATTATCTCCTGATATCTTCATCTATCAGAAACTAATCTGCCCTCATCTATTGAGACACTGGCACAAGTTGCCCAAAGAAGTTGTTGCTGCCACTTCTCTGGAAGTGTTCAAGGCTAGATTGTATGGGGCCTTGAGCAACCTGAGGTATCCCTGCCTATGCAGGGGGGGTGGAACTAGATGATCCTTAAGGTCCCTTCTAGCCCTAGCCATTCCTATGATTCTATGAATCTATAATTCTGTGACTGATGCTGTGATTCTGTGATTCTATGATTCTATGTTTCAGACTGTGGGAAAATCCCATTAAATTACACATCTGTGTGCTTTCAGTGTTGGTTTACTATTTGACCTTCTCTTTCCTTCAACAGAAGTTTAGCCAATAAATATTTTTAGAGTTTGAAAACAAATGGCAAAAGCAAATATGCAATTCCTTTGGATTTTATCTCAAATAATTTTAAAATCCCTAGAGAGGAACTCCATATACATATAGTTAGCTCAGGTTCTGAATTTTTCTTTTCTTTTTGCTTTTCTAAATCACACTTTACAAGTCTGTGAAAGACATGAACTGCATGAACTTGCAGTTCTTCAGCAGAAGCATATCAGTAAAAGATGTTCCATATGTGCAGAGGAATCAGAAATAAAGCTTTCATGGGTTTTTTTTCATTAAAAATAAAAAGGAACTCCAACCTTTTCCCGGACATGAAAGTGCATGCTTTACCCCAGCTCATGGAGGTTCTTGAGAAACCTTTTAAATTTAAGCACATAGTTCCCTTTTAAGAGTAGTTGTAGATAGGCACAAGTAGAATTGGGCCTAGTGCTTCCAGCTTTTTTGCAAAAAAATTTATATTCTGATTCCTTACTCCCCCCTGTCATATCTCCTAGATAATGTCTAAAGAACTTCAGAGCTACAGCAAATAATGGGGTTGGAGATACTGCCTCAACACAAGTCTCCATTCAAGTAAATTAGGAAGCAGAAAACAGTTTCATAAGGACAACTCCCCTTTATAACAAAGCTTGGCTGTTTTCCTTTCACAGAATTTCCCCCAGAAGCAATATTGAAGGAGAAATATTTCCTTCATTAAAATCAGAGATTAAAGTCAACTTTGCCTGGAATTACTCAAGAGTTACCTTTGACTTTCTAAAAACAGGCAACATCTGACTAATGGATGTAAATAGGAAGAGACATTTTCCTGGTTACCTGCTGAGAAGGTGACCCCTTTTGGTCCCTGATGCTCATAAGAGCCTTTTGCAAATTTCTTCTGTACCATGGATCGCATTGCTTGAGGATGACCTCCAGAGAGTCCTGGGAACCAGGGTTAGCGTGAGATATAAACCAGATATTGAAATGCAAGACACGGGAGGCAATTATATAGAAAAAAAATGAGGGAGAGTAGAAGCTCTGCCTTGAAAAACAAAAAAGAGCTACCATATAGGAGGTTAACTGAGAGAGTTGTAGGTTTTTCAAGCAAAGTGCAGATCAGAACCCAGCCTTTCATTAGCAGGTGTGAGATGGAGTTCCTGAAACTGCATTATACAATCCTGTCTCTGTACTGCAATAACTCTCCTGTGAACTTAATCTCAGTTCACTAGTAATGAAGAGACTACATAATTCTTGACCTCATAATTCTGTCATCTTTCAGCCACTTAGACAACCAGGAAAAGGTATTTCTTTCACAGGATATTGGTTAATCCTGTAGGTCAAGTGCTACAGATCTCTGAAAGCTACGTGGAAGCAAATATTATGACTTTTTGATTCTGTTAGAGTATATTTCCTATTATTAAATGCATTATTTTAAATGTGTTTATTGTATGAACTAAGTGTTGCAACATTCATAGAATTATGACACAATTCAGGAAAAAGAGAGTTTAAAATCATGATCATTTGTTTTGTGTAAGTAGTAAGCATAACAGTCTAAGAAATTTTTAAAAAGCGTGAGATGTGACCAGCACAGTATAAAATCCTAACAGTGGATGCTTTAAAGAACTTTCAAAAATAATAAGAAAAACCTCATAAATTTAAATATGTTAGTGCAAACACCTGTCTGAACAAATGTGGAAAATTCTTGCTGAACTACATTCTGTTTAAAAAGGATTAAAAAGTAGGAAAAATAAGTCCAAAAAAATCTGAGGAAGCAATAGCTTTTCGCACTATTAGCAAGGATTAGTTCCATTATCTCTGCTCATTATTCACTTCATTATTCCTTGAAATTCTAGGAATTCCAGTAAGCTTTTAGCTGTCAGCCACATGCTGTTGGAAGAGATAAAGCAAATATAGAGATATCTATACATTTTGTTATAGTAGGCTCACATAACATAGTCATTTTCATACTTCTCTTAAATATGGTTACTAGTCCCATGATGTAAGAGGTTCCTTCAAGAGCAGCATCTGAACTGTCTTTTGTTACTATATGTCTGTCTATCTATCTATGCAGAATCATATGCCACTTCCAAAATAGAGGCAACAGCCACAGAATACCAGCTTCCTAGCTTCTTATTTGTTTTGTCTGACTGGAGACATTTCATCACAAAGCAGGAGTTTTTTGCAAAGGCTGACAGACTACATCAGGTATCGACACTGACGTTAGTAAAAATGAGAAGGGTAAAACATTAGCTGAAAGAAGACATCATTCTTAATCATCTGGAAAAACAATGACAGAGAACATACCCTACATGAATGAGTCATTTACAAACTCTTTCTTAATTATGATCTCTGTGTTGAAAGTCAAGTGACTGGTATGGTACATTGCTTGTACACCTGTCTTCCTGCTATGGAAAACTAATTTTCTTTGCAAGTCCCTTCCTCTAAGCAAATATTTATTAAGAATATTTCAGACATAATTCTTATAGCAACAGCCAGATTTGAAAGTTACTAAATCTAGTGGAAAACAGAAGACGTGTTCCATCTGGAAAAATGCAGACTAACGGCAATGTGATAAATGGGAGGAAGGACATGGCTGTGATGCAAGGATGCATGCTCATCATTCAAGAAATTTGCCATTTCAATACTGTTCATCTAGTGCCCAAGGACTGCGTTGTCAGCTCCCTAAAAGCTATTTTGTAATGTGTCATTTAACTACAAAAAAGAATCTGTTAAGCACTGATTAAGTTATAATGTTTCAATATCCTCCATGACATGATGCATGCAGAGTACAGTGCTAATGTGTTTATCAACTGGTAAGTTAAAAAAAAAATTAAAATTATTGACCCACACCGAATTTATTATGTTCATATTCAGACACGAAACACAGATATTTCATTAGAAATGTTTCACATTTCATTGTCAAGGTATTTGGCTATAAAAATTCAATATAATATGAACTTCAGTAGCAAAAAAAAAAAAAAAAAAAAAAGGAAAAAAGAAAAAAATATATCCTATGTGGAAAACTGCTCTGCATAAACTCAATTCATCTCATGACTGAGAAGATGTGTAGCTGATATGTTCCTAACTGCTGTTGTGACAGATAAGTTTTCTCCTTGTACAGCCAAATAATTTCATCCTTGCAGAATTCAAATACATTTTGTTAAGTGTTATTGATCTGTGTAAATGCAGTCTTGCAATCTCAAGAGTTGTTTCAATCCATCTATCTCAGTAATGGCATCTGCATGGCACCTAGGAATATCTGTGAAACAAAGGTTCACTGGAAGATCAAAGATCATTAAGCCATTTACTGCCTTCATTCACTCCAACAAATTCAGATCCGTGGATATGTATGAGGAGCCTACCTCATTCTTCACAGACCTTTCACTCAAGTTCTGGTTCCTTTGTTCTTTTTGCTAGATTAAGGTTTGTTTAGTCAGCTCTGCTTTCAGATTACACAAAACATGACACCCAAATTAGTTTTAGTCTTCACAGAATTTGGAAATTCAAAGAAACAAATAAAAAATTAAGCCATGCATATATGCTAACTAGTTCAGGAGGAAGTGACAATATCATATAGTTAGCAACAGAAAAAGTAGTGTAGTAAAAATCATCTCTTTTTTTAAAATGCTCTCAATCAAGAGCTTTCTAAAAGACCATCTGTACACCATGGTCTTAAAAATTAATTAAAACACGGGAAAGGTATTTAAAAAAAATAAGAGAGGAATCTCCAGAGAATTACAAAGTGCAAATAGCTATTGCTTACAGCTGTAAAAATGCAAAATCCTCTTCACTGAGCCAAAGAGGAAGGCTTTCAAATTAAGTTGTCCTTTATGTCTAATTAAACACATATTAAGTATTACTGTACAATATCAGGAAACTGCATTCATGGTTAACTCTTGAGAAGACAACCTTGTGCAGTACCAGAATATAAATAATATAATAAATAAAATATACCAGAATATAAATAAACACCAGAATATAATTGATTTTTTCTTAATTACAGCTGGCTAGGTATCGCTCATAAAACTGTAATTGCATTAAATTTATAGGGATCAGTCTGTGCTTCAAAAACTGACCAGTAGCAAGTAAGGAAAGTAATGTTTTCAGCACGCTTTATAAATATGATTTCAAAAAATGCAGATCTCCAAAAGCTATTTGTTTAGACTGATCTTTTATTTGGTAGTAGCAGCAACAAGTATAAATTGCCAGTTCATATAAAATATTAAAAGAATCAGACATAATTTATTTATTTGTACCAAGTATATTGAGTTGGAATTCTTAGACAACTCTAGAAGAAAATTATGATGCTGTAAGGAGAAATTGTAATATTTCACAAACTGATAGAGCCACTTGAAAATCTGGTTTAAGGTGAAAAGATAGACCAGCTTCTTCAAAACTGTGATGAGCTTCACTTCAGCAGCAAACTGAAACACCCTGAAAACCTCTCAGTGACTACTTTTTCCTTCAGATGCATTTTCATTGTGATGTTTATTATATCTGAAATAATAATTAAAAAAAATAGAAAAGGAGAGAGAAGAAGGGAGAGAGACTTATGGGTTGGAAACTAAACTACACAGCTTTAATGAAGCAGTAATGATAAAAAAGGAAAAATAATTAAATTTATACAAATATACAGAAAAACAATACCAAGTTCCTCCCCAGACTGCCTGTCTTAAGAAATCTGGGTGCCACTAGTTAGACCTTCCACTACCTCTGAAGATCAGAATTCTGAATGCCAAATTAAAGCAACAGTCAATAAGACACCTGAAACTAAGTATCACAAGTCACCAGTCTAAAAAAAGGAGAAGTTAATCAGGAACTGAGATTCAGGTCTAACTTCTTGTAAGCTCATAGAACAATTGCATTAGTGTCTTCTCTTAGTTTTGGTAAGAGACAGCCTTGTAGTTTTTTTGCCTTGATATACATTTGACTGCAACTGAAAAAAAATAGCATTTGAACTATTGTGATGGATACATCTTCCTTTACTGATACAAACCGTTCTGCATAATTTTCTCAGCCATTCATTCTCTTACTCACAGTAATCAATGCAGTGACATGAATTTGCTCTACTTCAGTATGAAGAGTAACCAGAGTTGATTTAACTTAGGAAGACCACAGAAATAACTATCTTCAAAAAACTAAAGCTGACTAATGCCATGTCTGAATAAATCCCCAACTAATCACTTTTCAAATACATGTATAATTCCAACAGCATATGATATTGATTACTGTAGAGGAATACTTGATTAAATCAAAACCCACCCAAATGAGAGGCAAAAGATACCTTAAAAGGCAGGCTTTGTGTAAATAAAAAGTCCTCAGCATGAAAACAAATTCACAAAAAGAATAACATGTTTAAATAATGCTAGACTTAGCATTAGAACTGATCCCCTAGCTCCAGAATATACTCCAATGACCTATATATTATGACTGATGAATTTAAGTTGGCAGCAGTTACTCAGATTGACAAGCAGGTGATCGAAGTTAGTGTTCACAAGTTGTTGAAGTTCAAAGGTATTTGGAAACTGTGACAGAGTTCCTTGTCACCTGTCTAAAATCAGCCACAGAAGGTGGCATGTATAATAGATGTACCAATGCAATCGTGACATTCAGCTTTTGTTCACAATGTTCATAAAAAACTAATGGGTATGTAACCAGTTAGGCCTTTGCTTATTTAATATTTGCTCTCAGTATATAAAAAAAATATGAATGAATCTTCAAACAGCTGAATAAGAACTCTTTATACAACTGCCAAAAAATCTTAAATTTTTCAAACTTCTATTCACTACTGCGAGATTAATGGGTAAATATATGGATCTATCACAAAAACTAATGCTATGTGACATGACAAGGCACTCCAGCCCTCTGGGTGAAGTAATCTCTAAAATCGGGGTACTTTATGTATAAAATATTCCTATCAGACATCTAAAAAGTATCAGAAATTTACACAGCAGGACCAGTCCAGGTCAGATGAAGGAAATTAAGCTCATGCTCAGGGAACAAGTGAGTAATCCACCAGCTGTATTAAGATGTTCTTTCCATTAGAATTTCACAGGGTATGGGAGGCTGGAGAAACTAGCAGACCCAAAATTTCATTCAAAAAGTCATTCAGAGTTGTAAATATCCCATGTCAGAAGGCTGCCAGTGCTTGTATTCTGAATACTACCTTCTGCTAATGTTGGAATCCCTCAAAGAAGTCTTTGTTTTAAAACCAACATTGTTTGTTTATTTTAGTTTACTACAGGCTACAAAGACTGAGTTTAACAAATGATGACAGGTGACACAGCCTTCAAACCACGAATACTGGCAGGTTAGGAAACTCTACCAGTTATAAAGCATGGAGGCATTTCAAGCATCTCTAGATAGTTTCAGTGTACTGATGTACAGGTTTTTCCAGGTCAACATTGACTGAAATTAGAAAGCACTACCTTTTAAATAGGAGAAAACTGAGAAATCTTCTTCTCTTACTGATAAGCAACAAATAATCCTTCAACTGTAAGTTCTAAACACAGCAATGGAATTCTAAAAATATATACAAAGTAAGGGGAAATTATCCTACCTTCTTCAGAGTATGTTAACTGTTTTGTCAAAAAAATATTCATTCCAGTGTTGACATGTGTTGGGTACTGCAGTGCAGTCACAAAAAAATTATCAAGCTGGTACATTTTCACTTGTCCTAGACAAAATAAAGTAAAATAAAATAAAAGATATAAAAAATAAAATAAAGGTGTGTGTAGGACTTGTGCTCAGTGAGTTGAAGTGGTTCATTGTGGGGCTAAACTGAAGATGGAACAGGTTCTGAGAGTAAAGGAAACTGAGGAGAACAGGAAGGGAAACACTTTTGAGCCCTCCTACTGTTCAGATCATTGATAGGACTGAGTAGGAGTAGCATCTCAGAAAAAGGAAAAAAATAAAATAAAATTAAATTATATAAAATGTAAAATAAAATATTTACAAAATGAGGGAATTAAATCTAATTGTTACATGGAAAGAACACTTTTGAGACTCAATTGTTGCTTAGCTTGAAGGAGTAAAAATCCATCTTGGATAGTAATATGAAACTGAGACCCAGGTCCATATTTCCTTTGGTCATTTAGTCCTAATAGTGTTACACAGGTACTAGGGTTTGGAAGTGTGTGTGTGTCTGTGTGTGTGTTGAATGCTTGAAAATAAATGCTGACTGTAGACACAACTAATTTGCAGAAGGCAAAAGAATTAGGGAAATTAGCCATGCCATATTTGACTTTAAAACTTCCAGACTCCCTAAGTTACCCAAAATACAGCAATGTGTTTCCTCCTAAACACTAAAATATTATATAAACAGTACATATCTGGAGAATCATATACTGGAGGATCATGTTAATATGAATAATTAATTAATATTAATAATTAATTAAAAGGTATACCTGTGAGTACAAAAGGACAAAATAAGAATTTACAACTATGCCACTAAATTCACATAAGTCCTATATTTAGGAAGGTTTATGCAAAACTCATGAAAGCAAAATCTCATAGCATCAGCCATCACCATTTATTTAAACTCTTTTAGTAAGATGGAAGGAACAGCAATGACAAATGGATAAAAAGCTAGAAAAAACTGCTGTCTGGTTGTAGTTGCACCATACTTCTGTACAAAATGAACCTGTGACACACTACTTTATTCTAAACTACTAATCACCACAAATGCATGATACAAAAGTCTTCACATACCTTTCCTGCCTTACAAGCTTTTGTCTGAAACCCTCACATTCTCTGGTTTTGGGAATTATTCTTTCTAAAGAAACAGGAGCTTTTAACATGTAATCAATGTTTTTAGGGAATGGACAAATATATATTTTATATCTTCTAGACATAATATATTTTCCTTTTCAGCCATGAAGTATATACATTTATGCTCAGAAAATGTCTGACAAAATAAGAGACGTATGTATCTTCAGGAACAATTTTCCCATGTGTTTGAAAGGAACCTTCAGGATGTATGACAATTTGTTTGAAGCTGCATCCCTTTCTTTGATTAGTGAATCATCTGGATACCTATTATTGTCTACATGACCCATTTTCAGATAACTAGATAAAACATAATTCATAATCTATACAAATAACTGTCCTTCCCCATCCATTAGGATTCCCTGAACATCTAGTCACATAATCTTTCTGCCTATTAGAGGACAGACTCTTTAAGACACAATAACCAGAAAAACATGTCATTGAAAGTTCAGGCTTTGTGCTACAAAAAGAAGATGGCTTGACTATCTGCTTTAGTACTAACTGGGAAATCCTGTTTGACTGTCCTCAGCAGGTTTTATCTGATGAACAACATGCAAGCTAAGAGCTTGTGCTGTTCTTTTCTTTGTTTTTCACATATACATGCCATAATTTTCTTCCATTTTCTGTAGTGTATTGTGTACTCTGAGTTCCTAATAAGCAGTCTGTTCTAAAAACCAAGACACTGAGCAAGTCTCCCAGCATTTCTTGGTAAGTTTTGGGGACATCTAATGCAATTTAATGTATGGCAGACTTTGATTCTAGGAGAAAATTCCTTATCTTCTTTTCTTGCTTCACTGACATCCCAATGTGATCATGATCATGGAGGAGAAAAAAGTTAAACTATCAACTTTAATATTCTTGTGTACTGTTGATGATGTGTAGGTTATGAATCAAAAGAAAAAACGGTCACCATTGATTTAAAAAAATCAAGTATTCAATCCATACACAGGGTTTAGCCTTTTGGTTCTATTAAATTAACCTTTTGCCTTTATTCAATTGACTCTATATTGCCAATAATTAATTTTTAATTAAAGCTGAAAAAAATACCTGAAGCTTCAAAATCTGTAACAAAAGACTATAGCAAAATCCACAATATGGACCATATATCTCATGTTCTTCGCTAGTGTTTTGGTATGTGTTCACATCCTGTTCTGTAGTATTGGCTTACAGAATTTTTTAGGGAGATAGTCCTATCAGAAATTAGTTCAAATTTTTATAGCCTTTGGGCTGAGGGGTATTTTTAATCCCCAGGAATTCATTTAGTATCATAAAGCTCTGAAGCACTTCCATTTAATAAATATGCTTATTTCCACTACTCTCCTAAAGCTGCTTCTAGACAGCATCTTTACTAGGTTGAGGGAAGAAGAATAGAGAGGTATCTAGGAGACTTGGCAGCAAGAATCTTTACTAAAGATGTTTAGTTAGTTATATTTATCTGCTCTTCATTATCATGCTTCTGAATAAAAAAAAAAAAAAAAAAAAAAAAATTAATCAACAGTAAGCCTGCATCTGGTTAGGGAAATTATTACCTCCATTGCATTCTACAAATGAAAGAGGACTTGCTACAAAGAGAGCTACAAGCTAGAGCCTGATAGGAATGACACACTAAATGATGTGCCAAGCAGATTAAATAAATTCTTCTTCAAACAGAGACAATCATAAAAAAAAAAAAAGTGACAGATGTATGTATCCTGCTGGGATTTTTACAACCATCTGGTCTTGTCATTTCCAGATGGAAGTTTCACATTAACTTCTCACACTGAAATTCTAAGGTATCTGAAAGATCTGTGTTTTTCTTTTTTCAAATATTTATGAGATAGATTAAGTGATCTCAGCACTTATGGTTGTTGCTGACTAAGAAAAATTGAACTTTTATACAGTATGATATCTATTACATTGCCAATATATCCTTAATCATCCCTTAATAAAATCATTCTATTAAAAGCTATTGCATGAATAATTAAAACACCATCTTCAGAACCATTTTCAGAAAGTCAGAATTCCACAGCTCATAGCAAACTTTAATGAGACAACACATAAAATTGCTTTGAGCCTTGTATTTGAGTTTAGTTGTTCTATTTTTTTATGCCACAGGACAGTCTCTCGAACTTGTCTCTTTACTGTTTCAGAACAACTGCCTAGAAACTGATTTTATAAACAAGACAAGGACAAAGATACCAGAACTAAGAACATCGAAAGTTCAAGTTAAGGATGACAGAAACACAAATGTAGGTAGATAACAAAAAGCGAATCAAGGAAATGCTATGTAAATATATTAAGAAGAAAATGTTAAAAAACTCTTGGAAGCATATGCAATGTATGCTAATGTACTAAAATACTTCACAAGATTAATTATAGTTGAGAAATACTAAAAAAAATGACATTACATAAATCTCTGAGAAATTCACAGACAAATGTTAACTGCATAAAAGCCTGACAGCATGACATCAGGGCTGGAGAGAGTGTTTCTAAAATGTTTTCTATGATTTCTGCCCAAGGAAGTTTGTACACACATGTTAATTTCGGATAAGGCCTTAGATCCTGAAGTTTAATACTTCATTACAAAATCTCAGATGTAGGGATCTGACTGTCAAGGTATGGGCAAAAAGAGAAAAAATATTTTATCTCAGAGAACAAAAGAAATACTTAAGACATTTTTCCTCCTATTTTTATATACCATAGAGTCCTTTTGAATAAAGTTTAATAAACATAAACATCCCCTTCCATAAACATCTCACTAGCACTCACTTTGTCTAAAAAATCTGTTCAGTTTTCCCTTTTATACTTTTAACACACTCAAAACTCTCTCTAGAATGCTTTGTACTTGTGTCTTGCTTCAAATAGTTCCAGCTTCAATCACTGATAGACTGGGACATCCTGAAGACAGCTTTCAAATTTATACTCATAACAAGGTGACATTTTTTCACACTTTAAACCACCTCAAAAGAAATCTAGTAGATCTTTTTAACCTTCTTACTATGGTCAGAAAAACAAACCCTGCTCCTTATACAATCCTGGATGGTTATTGATTTAATAGGCTACACAACTGAGTGCAATAAAACCAGTGAAATCAGGTGGATACCTGCTTGAATACTGATAGGAACAGGGAAGATTATTTGAAAATGGAGATGACCTAAGTCAGGCAGACAAATTATATACAACTGTGCATTTTTTTTCAGTATAATCTGGGCCAGCTCACACCACATGTCTCTCATAGAAGGTCTCCTGAGTCAGTATTTATGTGTCTTCTTCCAAATAGCTACAGCTCCAAAGAACAGCTCTACCAGTATGGGATCAGAGAAGTCAGGAACAGAATTAGTTGTTTGAGTTTTTCTGCCACCTCAACCAGAACCCAGCTGATGGTTGAGTGTTCAACTCAGTGAGTCCGTTGTAAAAAGAGGACTGCACAGAGGTATGGAAGTCCTTGATAATATCATAGCTCTTCCAGCTGCAGAAGATGACTGCAGGTGGTGATAAATACCTCAGTACTTAATACAGTGGTCACTTCTTAAAGTCAGTCATGAGATGTGTAAGGCTCATGGCTTCCTTTGGTTACTATGATTTGAAGAACATGTCCTTCACAGCAAAATCTTCTCCTAATACTTCCCCTTGACTTTGAGGTCATGCTTAGAGCTACATAACTATTTTATTCCTTCTTGTCTTCTATAGAGCATAATTTGGGCAGAGTACCTTGTGAACCCTTGCCATCTTTGTAAAGTATTTACTCTGCCAATCAGTATGGTTACAAAGTAGCTTCATATTCAGGGTAATGACTTATAACTCAAAATCAGCTTGACTAATTTTCTTCTTACTTAGAAAAACACCATTGGGAGTTATCTCACAAAACAATAATTATTAGATAACTTCACAGCATTAAAACATAAAAAATCCAGCCTAGATCACATAGCTTCAAAATAAGTGGCTCTGAGGTAGAATAAAACTCATTTGTAGTCCTAAAGTATCTGCAGATGATATTCTCTCTCCAATCTGCCACAAGAGGAAAAATTACTCATTCAGTGTTATACACACTATAATCATCACAGTTGCAAACAGAAGTAATTATTAACTCTGGGAAATGATAAGTAGTCCTCTTCAGCCATACTTAATGCTCAAATAAATTTAACTAAGTGCCTAGTTTGAAGGTCCTCATAGGAAATATACACTAAAAATAAGCTTGAATCAGGATATCTACTTCAGTGGAGAAACTTTGGACACTTTCACTGTGGCTAATTTTTTTATTTATTTATTTTTTTATTTTTTTATTTTTTTTTTTTTTTTCCCCAGAGGCTTTTTGCTTCTATAGAATCACAGAAAGTTTAGGTTGGAAGAGATCTCCATCATCCAGTGCAACCTTTGACCAACACTATAATCTAACTACTAAATCATGTCCCTAAGGACCATGTTCAAACACCTTTTAAATGCCTCCAGGTATGGTGACTCCACTACTTCCCTGGGCAGGACATTCCAATGCCTGACAACCCTCTCAGTGAAAAACATTTAATTTTTAGCCTAAACCTTCCCTGATGCAGCTTCCATCCATTCCCTCTGGTCCTATCACAGTTCACTAAAGAGAAGAGGCTGTTTTCCAGTATTTTGAAAAAAAGACTACTTCTTAAAACTTTGTTCATCTTTTATTATATATCCTGTCACAGGATGTGTTACTAATATGGAAAGATACATTAAATAACAGCTCTGGCATTTAAAAAAAAAAATGCAGTTGGAATTAGACATTGCATCTGCTGTCTTTGCAACAGTTTTGCCAAATTTTTATATTAATCTTTGGAAGGTTGCTGTAGCTGTCGTATTCCTGAGGAGTTTGACTTTTAAGAGGACATCAGGCTGGACTTGATGGATCTTGTCATAATTGTTTCAGTGAACATGAGCCAAAGACAACAAATTGGAAGGCTGTGAATAGTCCAGGATTTTCATACAAAAAAATCTACTTAACAGGCAAGATAAAAATAAACAAACAAACCAATAAAAAAAACAGTTGAGTTACAGATGCTGTCTGAATATTAAGCATCATGTTGGACACTGATAATGATGAAAAGATAAATACAGAGAATGCAAATATGGGAAAAGGTATTACTTGGTTTCATGTTAATATTTTCAAATACTTTCACTTATTTGTTCATTTTAAATCTCAGATTTTATGACCTTACATAACGTTGCTTTGGATAGGACTTGACCTTTGTATTGAAACATTCCAAACTCCAGGTATCACATGTATCATTCAATTTGTTCATTACTTCCATGGTGTTCATTTTTAGTAATTGGAACTACTAGCATGCAAAAATGTAGAATGAAACCATGCAACTGGCAATTCGCTAAAAGCACCCCACCTTCATTATCTGCACTACAGTATGCCATGTTCTCTCTATCAGCATTTTGCTTATCATTTTCAGAACTAAAACTTCACCTGAGGAAGGAAGAAACCAAAATTTTTCAGTTATTTTTTTCTGCCTATAAAAGACTCAAAATTACTTTCTTCACAAATTCTCAGCCATAGCAGCCCAAAGCCTCTTTCAAGACCTTTTACATTAAACGTTTTTCATGATAGTGGCACTGTAATCTCATTAAAAATCACTATGTTCAGATTTTATAAGGTTATCTCGAAATAAATAAATTATATCTAAGTAGGAAAGGTTATGTACCCTCCTTCTGCTGTCTCAAGGTCCACTAAATCCACCTTAATTTTAGTTTGAAATTGTTCTTTTCTTTTTGTGTCATACTATTCACAGACTCACAAGTTTCCCTTGCTCAGACAAACTTTGTTAATCTGCGGGTCATATTTATACTGTTAGCCATTTCCCCAGAGACCTCCTGAAGATCCTTCCAGGTTCCTCCCACCAAGGTTTCTGTGTTTTTCCATTTTTTTTCTGTAGTTTTCCACCATGCCTTTTGGTAAAGAAGATACTTCATTAGCACATTACTTTCCTATTGTCCACATTAACTTTGCCACCTCTTACATAAAATTGTGCTTTTCTTTTTATTTCTCCTTTATGTTACATTTTATGGCATAATAAGAGGGCATGGGAAGATGAAAGGATCCACTTATTATTTAAACTGGAGTTTAGTAATGAATATTAGTATCTTTTGGAGAAGATGCTATTATACCCTGTTTGCCCGTTTCAGAAATTTTTAAGATTAAGTCTGATTAGATTAGTGGTAAAATTGCCAGTCCTTCAGCCATGAAATGAGACACTAAAAGAATCACATATTCAGCTATAGTCAGAACACTTGTTCTCATCTCTAGGATTGTTTGCATTACGGCTTAATCAGCAGTTCAAGAAGAAGGAATGATTCTTTCATATAGTCATAGTGACTCTACCAAAATACCTGGAAAAAAAGGAGGCTGGTATTTTAATATCAACATTTTGGGCACGCAACTTTTATTTTCTAGGATTTTGGGGTTTGAAGGAGAATAACCAGACATTTAACATTAAGATGTTGTTAATAAACATATACATATGCTGTTAATAAACATAAACATATAGTGGATCATAAATGGTTCTGCTTGCCACTGTGAATGTGAGATGACAGATGCAGAATATTTTTTTATATGTTTTAAAGAAAGAAAATTAGAAAAACATGACTATTATTACTTTTCATAGCATTGAGAAAAGCACTAAGGAATTCTGAAAAACCCATGTATTACAACCTTTTGAAATCTTCCTGATGTTCTCATAACAATGAATGCTAATATCCTCAGAAGGGGGCTACTAAATATAGGCTATCTACCTAGGAAAAAATATAAAGGATTGAATGGATATATTTAAACAGCTAATATAACAATTAGGTTAATAATATGCTTTTGAACTACGTAGTCTTAGTTCAGAAAATTTCCATTTCATGACATTAAAACATATTGCTTGACAACGAGTTGTCACCAAACACAAGCAGTATTTCCCTTCTTTAAGGAAAAGGAAACAAAACCAACAAACCAAATCAACCAACCAAACAAAACAACCAACAGCAGAAAACAAAAAAACAAAAAAGCCAATTTGTGAAGAAATATTTCTTAGCAAACAGAATACCAAGGTACTATGAGATTAGCTTAAATTCAGCATCTGTGATTCACTTCATACAGCCCTGAAAACATTTCAGCTTGACCTTGTCCTCCCCAAAGAGCTATTCTGTATGTTCCCTTAAGTCCTTCAGCTCAGTGAAAACTCTCAAAACGTCAATTTTATTGTCATATGAAACCAGTCTTTCATAGGTATTGCAGCCTTCTAAGCATGAAGTAATCCATGCTAAATCTCCAGTTTGTTGAGAGGATAATACTTTTATGAGCAATGTTATCTGCTGTTCCAAGGTCTTCCACAGTTACAAAGAGAAATCAAAATCAACATTAGACAGCCTGTCTCCTGAACAAAGGAACCTATTTTGCTTATAAGACTGTAAAAACTTAGGATGTCAGACTTTGACGTTAAATAATTTTAACTCATTTTAGTGCTTTTCTGTTTCTGCTATAAAACCTGTGAAATTTGCAGACAGCTTTTTTTTTTTGCTTTTTTTTTTTTTTCAACATATTTTACTTGTAAATGCAGATTGAAAGATGCATTGAAAATTTAAATTTCATCAGAAGTATCCCAAATAATAATTCTAAATGTTATTGCAATTTTGCATGGGGTAGAGATGTATGTTAAGGTCTCTCAAGATGATCTGTTTCTATGATGACAATGTAGTATTCAGGGTTTCAGTTTTGATGTAAGACTTTTACTCCTTTTTAGTGGAGTGGTTTAACTTCTTAAATCAAATTCAGTTTCAGATCTTCCAAGGTGTCTAGAGGATGGATAAGAGGTTTTCTTGTTTGCTTCATAAAGAACAGGAAGTTCATCTTGGCTTGTGCACTTACAAAGTGTCAACTTTCCACAAATATTATTAGCAATCCCTAAAATACATATTAAGGTGAATGAGCAGCTTAACAGACTGATCTATCTTCCATGAAAGTTCATGGAAAGGCTGCAGATAACTTTAATTTTCTGGATGTGAATCAAGATTTAGTAAATTTGCTAATCCACAGCAATATCCCTTCTACAAATATCCCAGCAAAGCATTTCTCTCAAATGTACCCTTGGGAACAACGTACATGGCAGCCTTTTTAATCATCCATTTCAGAATTACATGGAACTTCATTAAATTATATTCTGCTTTTTTTCTCTTTGACAAGTTTCCTGAACCAAAAAAATTGCCTTCATTATTGTATCAAGCTGGGTTTCAAACTTGATATTTTTTTCCTGCTACAGCAAGGAAAGCCTAGTTTTATTCTGAGATAGACTTTTTAGTACAGTAGATCTCAAGGATAAACTTGGATTGAATTTCAGTAATTATGTTTATGATAGAGCCAGAAGACTCTTCTTTCATCACTAAAAAGAGACACCTCAAAGCCAATACTAAAAAAAAAAAATTGATCATGTGTATTTTTTGGAGGACATAAAACAAAAGAGAACATCAAATTAAATAGAAGACCTAGAGGGTCACAGAAAGGAATAAAAGGGATTATTCAGAGCAAAACAAAATATGTAGGTGCACTGCCTAAAGAAAGAAAGCAAATAAAATGGGTAAATGCCAGGCAGATAAGATAATAGAAAGAGTTTAGGAAGCTGAGGAAATAAAGGTAAGAAAGGATTCACCTAGAATTAAAAAACAAACAAATAAACAAATAAACAAACAGCACCCCCAAAACCAACAAACAAACAAACAAAAAAACCTACCAAAAAACAAACACAAAAAATCAAGTAAACAAATAAACCAAACCAAAACAAAAAATATTTTTGTTGCTTTAACTTGACCAAAAAAAGTCCTAAGAAAATTAATGGAAAGTAAAATGCATTTTTATGTAAAACCAATGTCTTATTTAACCAGGGGGATATCTTTGATCAGCATTTGCCTAAGCTCAAGAGCAGCTGTTGAAAATATATGAAAAATTCTCATAATTTAGATTGGAACTATAGCCTGTTTATGTGCCCAACAGTTTTATGCCACATTCACCAAAGATCCTGAGTGATCAGTGCCTGAATATAGTGAGTTGCATTCCAGCACAAACAATCTTTGTGACATCATTATCAACAGTGTCTCCATCCCAGCAGGAGTTTGTTTTCATCAGTTCTCTTGCTACGTGGTTATCTTTGGGAAATCACTGCCTGTGCAAAATGGTTTCTCCCAACTGCTTGTTTCCTCTGTAGTCTGTTGTAAGAAAGAGAGGTAATGAGACAGTGTCTCCATATTCCTCTTTCTTGTATTTTTAGTTGGTGGACCTGTGGCAAATAGCAGTAAGGAGTTTCAGGACTAAAGATGAACATTTTCCTTAAAGAGACCATCCTGGTGACTTTTCTCCTTTAAGTCTTGCGATTTTTTCCCAGAGCTTCCACAAACATTAGATACATCAACATGCAAAATCAGGTGGTTAGGTTAGTCCTAGAATAAACCAGTTTCACTATGGAATGAGAGCATCCTACTGCCTCAAACTCACTCAAGCAAAGAGCATGTATTTTGAATTTATTTCTTGGGGATCATCATTAGGTATAAAAATGGGAAAACCTCCCTTGTTGAATGCTGTTTGGGGATGTTTATCTGTAAGCCCATCTCCAATTTCAATTAATCCTATATACTGCTGATTGTTATACAGGCCACAATTACCCAGAAAAAATATTGAGAACACAAAAAAATATTCCAAACTGCAGTACCAGTGCCATGGTTTGTATTCTGCATTGTAAGCACACTGAAAGGGAATCAGGAGTAACTGCCTACAGTGCAGCGGAAAATAAGATAGAAGTCTAAATCAATGACAAAAAAGTCTAAATCAAAGTAATTTTCTTGTGTTAAAAACCTTTTTTTTGATCCAGATGGCTAATACTTACAAAATGATGTGAAGAAATCACAGGCAATTTAGCGCACCCCCAAAATACTTTCAAACAGCTATCACTATCATGCTAGTATCTGGCCTTATTGGAAATGTCCAGATTACTTGAACTGATAAGTCATATTATGTCAACTCACAAAGAAATTATTCTAGCCCTGTCACAGTTTAACACTGGCCCAGCAATTAAACCAAAAGACAGATACTTTCTATTAATGCCCCTCCCCTCCCTGATAAAGAAAGGAGAGACAATAAGGAAGAGAAACTTATGGGTTGGAAACTACACAGCTTTAATGAAACAATTATGATAAAAAGGAAAAAATTACTAAATATATACAAATATACAGGAAAATGGATACCACATTCCTTCCCCCAGTAACTCTCACGTCACCATCGAGGCTGCAGGGCAGCCCTGGGAAAGTCCAGGCTGGAATCCTGGAGTCAGCAGCAGTTGGGAGCTGGGGGCAGGAACACACAGATTCAGGCTGGAATGGGTCAGGACCACAGGCAGAGGAATGGATGGAATCCTCCCAGGATGCTGAAGCAAGAAAAGGAATACGTGAAGAAGGAAGGGGTTTGACCATCATGATCCCTCAAATTTATACTGAGTATGACGTATATGGGATGGAATACTCTGTTTGGTCAATTTGGGTCATTTATCTTGTTCGTTCCTCCCTAAGGGAGGATTTGCAGGTGTGACCTCTTCACTCCTTTTCTCCTTCTGGAAGGTAAAATGTTCCTCAGAGCTGAGCAGTGTCCTTGGCTCTGCACACCAGTCTCAGACTGTAACTATAAACATAGAGTGTTATCGGTCCCAGAAGCAGACACTGACTGAGAAACTTGCTTGTAATTTCAGCAAGTGCAGCTACTTAGAAGAGCTGGGAGCAAAAATACAAGACAGAAAATTACCTTTATTCTGTACCAAACCAGGACAAGCCCCTTTGACTTTTTCAAAATAAATTGAAAAATAATGCAAGAAGTTCAAGGAAAAGATTGATTTATTTTTTTCAAGGAATATATTATTAATTAAATTTTGACTAAACTTAGCTTCAAGCTAAGCATGGAAGAGAAATGCTCTTTTAATTGGAAATGCAGAACAAAAAATTCAAAACACAGATTCCAGTAAGACCAAATCTTTAGTATTTCTTATTGTCAATTGTCTTAAAATGCCATATAATACATTTTCTGCATTATATCTGATGCCAAATATTTTGTAAAAGACTTTATTATGACAGATAATATCATGTACATCCACAAAATGTAGCTATTAATAATATATAGCACTGCCCATCTACAAACAGTATGGAAGTTACCTGCACCAGCTGCAAAGCCATATTAAAAAGGCATATTTCATTATCCGAGTTTATTATCTAAATAACTCTTTTCTTATTCTTCATACCAAATTCAAGGCAGGGTTCTTACCATCCATAGTAAAAAGTATAAGCTAGAGAATGTAGAACTCAGAGCAAACTAAAAAATGTCAACACAAAATATGTAGATACAAAATACAGAAATAAATTATGACCAATATTTGCAGAAAGATTTAAGTGTTTATTAAAGGAATTTTATTGCCAATATACTATGTTTCTAGGACCAGACCACAGTGATATCATAAAAAAGAAATGTCTTCTTAAGCCAATGCCAGCTCCCCCTTTTATTCTGTCACCAGAGAGTTTTTTACCAAGGCTTTATTGTTCACAAAAAGGCTTTGATTTGTTATGGTAAATGAATAGATGTTTTCAGAATGCCTGGGAGACCATCATTACATACTACAGGGGAAGGTTTAACTTATAAAGGCTTGAAAGGAGAACTTGAATTCATAGTCGTGTAATGAGTTCTGTACCTTTTCATCAACTAACTTTTTATAGATTGCCTGTGTGAGTGGAGAACTGCAGTGTGCTGGAGGACAAAGACCTCTTTGTGCAGAGTAGAGCTGGGACTGAGGTGCTCATCTCTGGGACTGTAATTGCAGCAACCCTATAGACACAGATCTCTAAAAGACTTGTTTTTACAGCAGGCCCAATGTAAACTTGTTGGATAAAAATGCTGAGAAGCAGCCAAGGAAGTACTGAAGCCACCCTACATCCTGCTTACAGATATAACCTCTCGAAAAGCTCAAAAAACCCCTCAACCAAGGGAAGCACTGCTAGTGCTATAAGGCTTGATACCTCAGCTGAAAGTAGTTTGAGCTGAAGTTATCCTTTTGTGTTAAATGTAAACATACTTTTAGATTTTAAAATGAAAAATCTTTCTGTGATATATGCAAACCAAGTCTTTCATATTTTTAAATTTTTTACAGAAGATGCAAGTCGATGGATTAGAATTAATGTGATAAAAAGTGCAGGGCTTATGAACACCTTTCGTGGAATAGCATGATTACTATTTTCCCCTTCCTTGTCACTTGAAATCAGTTTACAGAATATAATCTCTATTTTTTTTTTCAGAAAACATTGCTGTACTTCCATACACCTTGTTTTTTGACAAATCAGATTTCTTTCGCATAACTCTTGGAGATAATAATATATGAATTTACTTGCTTGAGTCTGTATGAGTTTAATATATACTATACAATGAGTATAATACTCATAATTTTCCAGATTTTGGCAGGGGAACTGAAGACCACAATTTCACACATATAAAAAACCCACAAACCAAAGCAAAAAACTGCTATAAGAATGCTGCTGACACCCTTGAGCTTTGTTAATATTGTACTGTATTAGGGAAATTTCTAGCAGAAGGCAAACTACTGTCTCTGTTTTGCAGGAGGTTCTGTTGATAATTGTTTTTTAAAAGTCTGTTTTTGAGGATATCTTATATGGTTTCTTGTTCATATTGTAACACCAACCAAAACTTAATGGTTGCAGCTCACTATTGACTGCTAAAACAAAAATATGGGTTTTTTACAATTATATTAAAGTATCACTTTTTGCATTTCAAGATGGAGACGATAGAGACAGAATAAAACTGAACAATTTCTGTAAGAAAAATAAATTAAATTACTAATGTGAAAACAATTTTTTTCTTGTTGAGTTAATTGTACTTTCCAGCCTGCTGGATGACAGGAAGAATGGATGATTTAACATAGTTATGACTCTTGTCTATCTTGTGCTACTTCAAAAAAAAATTCAGAGGTCAAACAATTTCTCACTTTAAAAAGTTTAAATTTTGTGTGACAAAAATGGTGCATTTACTTTCTCAAAGTGCACTATGTCTGATAAGAACGAGAAAACTTATAAATCTCTTACTGCCAGAGAGAGAATGAGCTTTGTCATGAAAATCTCAGAAAAGTTCTCATGGGGATGGTAAATTAGGACCCTTCTGAACCTTAGGAAACTAATTCATGTTTGGTTATTGATGATAGGCAGTTGTTAACATTAGTGATGTTCAATGATTTTACTGAAATTATTCCCCATCTTTGTGAAGAGCATCTGTAGTATTGCGTACAGACACAGAAGCTCAATACAATATAATACACAAGACTTTTGATATAAGCTAAGGGAATCAATTAAGGTTTCTAAAAAACAAAACAAAACAAAAAACAAACAAAAAACCCAACCAAAACAAAACAAAAAAACCAAAGAAATAATAAAACCAAAACCCAAAGAAATTATAAAAGCAAACCCAACAACAATAAAAAAACACAAAAAACAACAGAAAACCCCCCAACTCCCCAGAACTTTTTTTTTTTTTTTTTTTTTTTTTTTTTTTTTTTTTAAAAAGGGCATTTCTAATGAAGCAGACATAAGCAGATAAACTTTTGATCACAACAGGTCTCTGCATTGCTGAGACTGAGGAAACAGTGTTCAAGGAACAGAAAAAATTACCTCTGAAAATGGGGAAGCTGGGTTTACAGGAAGGAAGCAAATCTGAAATACTTTTATAGCCCTTAGGAGAGATTCAACACCCTAAGAGATAAAACAAATAAAAAAGACATAAAGTTTGTCCAAACACATGTTCTACCTCCCAGTTTATTTTTACTCTCTATCAATATCCAAGGACTATAGCTGTACAGTACAATGTAGAAACAAAACCAGAAAAAAAAATCACTCAGTTTTTGTTTGTTTTTTTCAGTTTTTTGGAGGCGGTTATATACAGAATTAGTTCATTTGTGAGCATTACAAAAATTGCAGGTATAGAGACAACAAAGGTGTCTAAAATCCTGCATTATCCACATCTGTCTGACATCCAAAAAAATAGAAGAATCTCTGTGTAAGTAAAATTGATGATCCATTCCCCCCTATGGATGGGGGGAATAGATGGGTAATAGATCATGTCTGGAACAAAGGAAATGTAAATTGTTACTACCCCAGAATATGATCTCAAGCTCCTATAATTTGCAGCTCAGGGACTTCTTGACACAGAGATTTATATTCCATAGCCTGATATTATTTCTCTACCAAAGAGAGATCCCATTGCTTGGTGTTGCATGAAAAAAACTGAGTACCCATTTGATTCTGTTTCAACAAGTCCTACAGCTTAACTACAGCCTAACTTATTTAGGTATTACAAAGGAGCCATTCTTAATTCAGTCATCTCTCAGAAAGTACAGAGCTTTCTGAAATTCTTCACATTTGAAGAAATGAACAAATGAAGAAATTCTTCTTCATTTCCCTGAATAACTTAATATCTTCACCTTACTATTCACCCATTTACTGGTACATATTTGTTAAACAACACAAGTGCCAGTCACTCTACAGATGACTATTTTTGCACTTGGAATGCAGAGAAAAATATTTTTTTGTCTCCTCTTTTCTTTTTTTCTTCTTTTATATTTTTTACTTAATCCATGTTAAAGTGTTTCTTTTTACTTGTTAAACTAAAGAAACTTGGAAGGGGGAAACCTTGTTCAATGTCTGGTGGAATTTTAGCAGCCTATACTGAGTTATACATACATATTACAAACATTAAAATACCTTCCTCACAGATGTCTGTATAGCATGGAGACTCATTATTAAGCTAAATGAAATGTAGCTCTGAAGAAGCCTAAGAGAAAAAGTTATGGATTCAGGGTACAACACTATGCAAAGCAAAGCCATCAGCAGTATATTCATATCAGTAGATTTGCCATTGGTTCCTTTAGCCATGGACTTACTGTTGAGATGTAATTTACGGACAAGAATGGTGAAATTATCACACATGAAAATTATTAAAGAAAAGTGGCTGCCTCTTGTTTTGAAACTTATTACAGCAGTGACCTTTAAATGGAACAAAGGAAGATCCACGTGCTTGGTTATGAAGTACAAAAACACAGTTAAGGGAGAGATTTCCTTGCTGTCTCTCTTGTAAAATACCAAACTCTTTCACTTGAGAAGAGAAAGAAGATACAGTATATACATTTTTATATACAGTAAAACTCTTTCACTTGAGAAGAGAAAGAAGATACAGTATATACATTTCTACATACAGTATGCCAAAGGTGTCTTTATTGACTGAGAAAAGGACTGAGAATTGTTGTAGAAATGCCATCAATATCCTCTTTTCTTCTACAGAAAAGTTTTCTTCGTTTAAATACACAATCCTTATTTACATGTTTTTTCAGAAGTCCATTAAAAAAGGTTTTGAAATGTCGCCCTGCCTTAGTGGACTTTCAAATCTAGATATAATTCTACTCATAAGAAAGCAATTTAAAACCAAGTTGTAGTAAGATATTTACCAAGGTGTTAGTAGAACAGTTTATCAGCTGGTGACAAGAGAGTAATTTTAGTAGGGGACAATACTACAATTGCTAAACAATCTCTATTAAATAAAGCATGGACATATCACTTGCAGGGTTTCTCAGATTTTTTTAAGAGACATGGGGAAAGAGAAGGGCTAGTCTGACTTTATCAACAAAGCAAAACAGTATGTGTATGATTCATTTCCATTCTCATGAATATATTAGTCCTTATGCTTTCTGTGCACACTGTAATTGCAATTTTGGTTGTTCATCATCACGGTGATGACAGTTTGTGTTCTCCAAAGAATATCTTTACAACTTCTAAACAAGTGCAAGCCTTGTCAGTTGTGATTACTATGATCAACAAGCACAAGTAGGGATGCAGAATTAAGGAAAAAATATAAATAAAGCATTCTTTATGTGACTGCCATCTCTTAGCACATCCAGGTACCCATGTTTAAATACCTATGCTATGGACCAAACTCAATAATCCACTGCAGCTCATCAGCTGATGTAAGTTGTAACAGCAATGTTGATTTCAAAAGGTATGCCAGAAAATTTCAAACAGCCTCCTGAAGTTATTGGAATGACCAAATAACAAAGCCACATTGAACCATGAAAGAGGAAGGTGGGAGCAAGTAGACATTGTTATGGGGGTGCCTTTCCAATCAAATTAGCATCACAATATATATGCTATTTATTGTCATCTGAGCCCTGCTCCTCAAAATCACATAATGGTCCATAGTAAATCTGGAGCAACGGTTGAGAGGTGAAAAAGTGGCATGAAAGTTACCTGAGACTCTTGATGCTGAAGAAACAAAAATTAGATCAATAAAATAAGATGATGTAAATTACACAGGACAAGGAATCTCTGCAACTATTGAAAGCAAGATTACCTTCTTGGTAATCTTGGATTACCTTCTATAAATTTGATTTGGATGTTCTTCCTGCATTTGTTATATGTATCAAGAAGAATGGTTGATTTTCACATCATCCTAAAGCAATTTTCTTTTATTTTGTCAAATTTGTCCTTAAACAACCTCTGACTTCTTTTACTGTTAGAAACCTGACCACTTCCTCTTTCCCAAAATTAGTAATTTAAAATATTAATGTCCTGTGATAATTAATCCATTTCAGATATTTGTGTTCCTTATCACCTCAGAAGAAATGAACAATGAAAATTATATTTTTCATTAAATGGATTAACTTTTATTCATTTAGCAAAATGTACTTCACTTGTTTTAACAATGAAAATGACGTATTTCATATACATGTAAATGTTTCATGTCAACTTGAAACATCTTTGAGGATTTTTGTGTATCAGTGGGCTTGTTCCTATTGCCGGTTGTAAAACAAATCATGTAAAATCATCAATGTAAATGTGGAAATACAACAAAAGGCGAGAAATTTGTATGTATGTACAAAGGCTATTGTAAATAAGTCTGACACATTCCAAAGTTTAGAAGTGTAACATATACCAAAGGTCAGGACAAGTTTTTCCACCAGTAACAGATACAAAAAACCCAATATGCTGTACCAGTAACTGTCACAAACTGGAAGAATCTGAAGCCAAATCAACTCAGCCCCAACTTGACCCTGCTCTGGGTTGTAAACTTGGCTAGAGAACCTCCAGAGACTCTTTCTCACCTAAAGTATTGCAGCTTTTTTTTTAAAAAAAAAAAAAAAAAAAAAAAAAGAAAGAAAGAAAAAAAAGTTTCTTTTCACTGTCAATACTCACAGAATGGACCAATGAGACTCTGTACATCTGTAATTGGAGGTATTTTCCTTACAAATTTATCCATTCCTCCTTTGTGGTTTCATTTGATCTAAAATATCATTCCGTGCTTGAGGGTAGGACGTAGGGAACAAAATCAGTAATCAAGGGAAAGCAAGAGTTTCTCCCTTCAACAGGTTTTAGAAAAAGATACAGGTTTGGAATAAGTCCTTTATGTTCTTGAGGATTTTTGGTGCCTTCCTGGTACTTTATTCTAAGTTCCTCTGTTCTCTTCTCTGTAATACATTTCTTCACAACATATATCCAGGTTACTAAAAATTTAAAATAAACTAAAATAAATATAATTTTAACATAATCTATCAAATAAAAAAGTCCTCTGTTAATGTTGACGTGAACATTCAATTTTGTGACCATTTTCACTTTCCCCAAGATGCCAATGGGTACACTCATGAGTTGTGACCCTGCTGGGTCCCATGAGCAATGTGTAAGGTTTCAGTAGACAACAGAACTCAGCATCTATTGTGTGGAATTAATTTCTTAAACCATATTAAATGACTGAGAAATAAACACAGTAAACTGTACTCTTAAATCATTCTGTCCCTATATATAAAAAGGCCTCTTTCTCAAAACTGTTAATTGATGTATTGTAAGTCTTGCTTTTACCACTTCTACTGCATTTTCTTTTGACAAATAACAGGTTACCTATGTTGTTAAGGGAAAACTTAGCACAGATCTTATGGAGTTTCTGATTAGTCTCATTAATGTCAGGTTCAAAATGTCTTGCATTCATAATTAGCTCATACTGTTTAAAAAGATCCAGTCCAATAAAGAAGAAATTGTAAGGCCATTCCATCTGGTGAATTGTTAAATCAGCTTTTCATCCCTAAAAAAAATTAAACAGCTTAATTTCAGAGAACACATTGTGTATCAAGTGATGGATTTTTAATCACTCTGTGCAGCATGCTTCAATATTTGTGGTAATATGAGTTGTAAAATTGATGGGCTTTATTGCTGGGTGACATCTTGGAGAGATCATCATCTATGGACGAGAACAGTAAGAGAATCTAGATGTAGAATCCTATAATCAAATTTTTATTTTATTTAGTTTTTCCATCCACTTAGTGTCTTGCAGACAAATAGGAACTATCATTAACACAGAGGAAGAAAGAAGTGCACAGGACTTTGATAATTTTCATAACCAGCCAGGTACAGTCTGTGTAGGGCATCCAAGTTTCTTGAGTCCTAGTGGTCTCTTTACTAAAATAAACAGTTCTTCAGTTATCCTGAAAACATGATGGCAATTCAGATAATTAATAGAAGCAATTAAAATCTGCATTATAGAAGTGTAATCATATCCTATTATAAATACAGTTCTTGTTTCAGAATTGCATGGAGATTTGAAGTAATCCTACTGGGAACAACAGAATAAAGTCAGCTAACTTCCAAAAAAATATCTGAGAAATTAAAAACAAATAATTTACTAAACAAATAATTCTGGCTGTATAATCATTCTGTGATTAGTTCCACTACAAAGACTTGGAAAGTCACAAAATAAAAAAAATAAAAAAAAAAAAAACAAAACAAAAAACAAACACAAACTAATGTTCAGAATATTGAATTGCTTGTTAATTAGATGTTCTATTGGAAAGTAGCTCCCCACCACAGGAGTCATTTTCTAATTTAAACTAAAACTGTCAAGCAATTTACCATAACATGAAATTGTGACCTAGTCAGCCAAATTCTGACGAACTGAATTCCTGCAATTCCCATAGCTTTCAATAGCAGATTGTGGCTCAATGTGCAATTCACTGCATGGCTACAAACAGGTTATATATCCCAGTGTTCAGAATGGAGAATGGTGCCAAAATATTATGAATCTGATACCATCTTATTTTATTAACAGTTCTTTAGTAAAAAAAAAAAAAAAAAAAAAAAAAAAAAAATGCATGTAACAGTGTTGAAATCAAGGGTAAACCTTCATAATATGATAAACTTTAATAAAGGACACAGAATCCCAGCTCAGAGTAAAGCACAATTCAAGAAAAATTAAGTGTTGAAGCTGAAAAAAGAGAAAACTAGAAAACTATGGGCACAGACTAGTGGGGGGAGTCACTGAATATAACTGAAAGAGTCATGAATCTTACTTTTTGTTATTGTAGATGTATAATATTGTTCTTTATATAAAAGGAAGTTGACTTCTTTCTTCTTCTTTGGTGTTTTTTTCTTCTTACATATATTTTATACAGTCTAGAAATACAACCTTATGTAAATTTGATCATACTTTTTTTAGGTACAGGCAATCACTGACTGGTCATTGTTCTTTACTATAAAAAGTGGCAAAGAAGAAGAGAAGAAAAAACAGGGCCTGAAATGAAAACATTGTCGTCTTAGTTCCTCTGCTTTAACTTCAAATGCTCTTCATATTTCAGTTTATGTGTATTACAGAAGCAATGATTAAAAAGTATGTTTACATATGTTAACAGTTAATTGTTAAGCACCTTAAACTCATTAAGAACAAGAGAAATCTATAACTTTGCTAAGGCCTTCACAAAACATTTAAATCCTGGAGGATCATGAGCAGTATAATTCTTTACTACTGCTCTATTAAGACAAGAGAGCTCTGGCTCCGTTTCAGGATATAAAAACTCAATATTTACATCAGTCGTGAACAAAAGAAATGTCCCCTCTTGGCAGTTTTAAAAATGCAATCTTTTACCTTCATTAGCTTGTACAAAATTCAAGAAAAGAACTGTTCTGTAGCCAAGACTTCAATGCCTGGTGTCAAGGGGAAAAAATATGGAGGACATCCATATTTCTCCAAGCGCTAAAAACCCAAAAGCCAATCCTTATCAAATTAAATAAAGACTTTCTATTTACCTAAGGGCCAGTGGCTGATATTGCCTTTCTAACCATAAATTCACAATAAATTTAACAACAAATTTAATAGAGAAATACATGAGGAAATACAAGGATACAGGCAGCATCACTGGCTGCAGTTGGTTTTAAAAGGACACAGATTAGAAGCTTTGAAAAAACCTTTCCTCTTCTTTAGTAGATAGTTTGGTATGTTATATATATACACACACATATATATAAACAACTAATTCTGCAACAAGATGTTTTTAAGGAGTGCAAGATGAATAAATACATTGAACAAAGATTAAATAACTCTTGTGGAAAACAGAAGATACTTACTACATGGTTTGTCCTTTTAGCTTCAAGCTCCCTTCCCCCCTTGCAAACAATAAAGTATAATTTTTTTCAGTCAAGATAGCCTTTATTTTCATCTAAATGCTAGTATTAAGTGCTAATATTAAGAAATAAATATATACAGAAATAAATACATGTTTACATCTAAATTCATGGATTAAAAGCAAAGGAACTCTAAACCTACTTCAGTACTAGTACTGTTGGACAAAATGGATTCATCACACTTCATAGTTCTAGAAAATGAAAATCCTGTCTGTAATTCTCAGAAAAGAGAAAGAATGACTGAAACAGAATCTATGCTCTCTTCTAACCTTCTTCCCTGTCATGAGTACTACAAATGTCATAACACCTACATCTGAATTTATTACAGGTTTGTTTTTTTTTCCCCTTATTCCATTTTATCTCAATGCAATGGCTATTCATTTGACGTTAAAAAATTGTTTAATTATGTCTGGTATGCCCTAAATCAGAAATTTAAAAAAAAAAAAAAAAAAAAAGTAGATTGGAAATTTATCATTTAGCACAGAGAGGGCTTTCAAAATTCGAGGCAATTCAGACTATGTTCAATGCAAAACTTTACATCTTATTGTCTAATAAGGTACAAAACTAAGTACTTCTTCAGCTCACAGCTTTTAACATATCCATATGAACAAAATTATTTTCAGATGATATGGGCACTGTGTGAATTTGCTGTCTCCAAAAACAAAATAAATTATTTAAATACAATACTTTAAGGATTTTACCAAATAATTTATGTTAAAAAATGTAGTAAATCTCAATCATTCTCATGTTGCTCTCTTCAAGACATCTTGAAAGATTTATCCTAATAAAAATGTGATTCCAAAATACGTGAGTGTCATTTTTGTTATTACTTTATGTTCCTGTGTTTGTTCATTTAAGATGTTCTTGGGATCTCAAAACAATTGTTGTTCCTAAAATGCAGATTGTCATGCCTTTGGTACCAGTGGAATTATTTCAAAAGCTGAACCATTTCAACGTGAAATTCCTGGTATTTAGACTAGCACAGAAATCTTGAAGAGTATTTTAAACTCAGGATATTGATGTACCTACCCACCTTATTTTCATGTTGGTACATTCTCTGCGAATGTGCAATAGACACCTTATAGTAATCACCTTTAAATGTCTTAGGAACCTGTATTAAAATCTTAAAAAAGCTAATGGCTTCAGATTAGTTTAATGTATTTTAAGGGCACCTGTTTCATATGTCTGTGAGCAAAAAGAGAACACTACAGAACCATTGCGATGGCCTTTAAAGATTTAAATCCCTGGAGAGCAATGACTATTTATAATTCTTCCCCTATAAGAGCTAATCTATAAAATTAATTACAACTAATTATGGTATCACAAACAAAAGACACTAATTTTGTGCCAAAGCAGTTCCATAGTAGCGATATATATCAAGTGTAATGAGACTTTTTTCTAAGGCCCTAAGCAGCAACGATTTAGTGGAGGTTATGTAGATATACCAGATAATAAATTTAGACTACATAAAATATCTGTAAAATCTAATACTTTAAATCTGATCTGTAAAATATTAATACAATTCAAAGGGAAAAACAGGAAGTGGATTTATTTTTGTGATCTCTCTTTCGTTATTACCTAGGCAGTATTATTGGGAAACCATGCTTTAACTAGGAAAGTACTGGAAACTGAAATGACCTTTAAATTAGAGACATATTTTTAACACTAGAAAAAAAACATTTCCATTGGCAATTCTTGTTAAGAGTTTACATAATTTTCATATCACAGAAAAAGATGTATTGTCTGATTAAAATCAGCTGATACGATATAATCCTTGGCATTCTTTGTTATGGGGCATAATGGGAATAAATTCCGATAATTAATCTATGTCATAAAAAGTATATCTGCCTTACACACCCATATGTAGATTTCTATGTGAAATCTTTTAATCTTTTATTTATCAGTTCTGAGCCAATCTTCTGTGGGGATTTTTTTATTTTTTGTTTTAGTTACTTAGAAGCAAACTATAGAGTTATCATAGATGCAGAGATTAAACATAAACATCTGCTAAAATGACAGAAAAATAAGCATAATGTTCCAATGTACAAGGAAATAAAAGCTTATTTTTGCACACTGATTCTTTGATTAATGATACAGCTAAAGAAAATTTTTAAAAAACACTACCTAAAAAATAAAAAGGAAACCATAAAGCAAGCTGGAGGACAAGCAGATGATGACTTCTATCAAAGCTTAGAAACCACACTTCTAGTTCTAATGATGCCAGTGATATGCATACTATAGTTACCTCATATCCAGGCAACAGAGCTCAAAATGTAGATACTGGATAAAGAGGTGGAAAACTCAAGTTAGGCAATTTGGGATGAAAAGTAACATTTTTGTGTCAAAAAATAACAACTTAAAATGACATGATATTGCATGGGGGTCAGAAATGATTAAATGTAAGCTGATAGTTGTTGCAACCAATCCAGACAGAAGCAGTTATTATAGCTGGCCAAGGTGATGAATAACCATACAAAGAATAAAAAATTGAAATAATAAAATTAATCACAATTCTTCAATGCCTTCAAATTTAAATTTTATTTTAATGTTTTAATGTTAAATAGGCCAATTATATATAAAAAATATAAATAAAAGATTACATGTCTTTTTTGTAAATTTTGTATTTTTTCCTTTTTTTTAGTCTATAAATATATTTTTATTGCTATTGCTTTGACCTTTCATATATTTTAGAATCACATTTTTGTTAGGATAAATCTTTCAAGATGTGTTGAAGACAGCAACATAAGAATGATTTAGATTTACTACATTTTTTTTCATAAATTATTTGGTAAAACCCTTAAAGTATTGTATTTAAATAATTTAAAAAGAAAATAAAATAGGAATCATCAAAACATTGTTTAATTAATTAATTAGTGTTTCTTTACTTCCATTTTTTCTGCTAAGACTTTTTTGAACTGCTTTTTTTCTTCTAATCAACAAAGGCAGAATTAAGTAATATTATGAAATATTATTTCCTTCTTTGGCTATTATGGTTTAGCCCAACACAGGTATTTTTTAACTTCTCCTCTGGTGGGATGAGAGAGGGACTGGGTAGAGTAAAAGTGAAAAAACTCCTGGATTTAGATAAAGACATTTGTATAGCTAAAGCCAAAGCTGTGTGCACAGCAAGGAATTAATTAACTGCTTCCCATCATCAGGCAAGTGTTCAGCCATCTCCAGGAAAACAGGGCTCCATCAGAAGTAACAATTACTTGTGAAGACAAACTCCATCACTCCAAACATCTCCACCTTCCTTCTTCTCTTGGCTTTTATTTCTGACCAGGACATCATATAGTATGCAATGGAACCAAAAGCCTTTCCAGAACACAGTGGACACTTCTAGCAACTGAGCTCAATGAATGCATGAGATTAATCAGTTGGCATGTGCAACAGATTGTGTGACTCTTATACTTGAACTCCCCTATAGTTACACATTTTCCTTGCAACAATCAGAGCACAGTGAGCAGAGCCATCTGGAAAGGAATAACTCCACACAGCAATGCAGACTGGGGACCGAATGAAGGGAAAGAATCCATAAAGAAAAGACCCTGGTGGTCTTGATGGACAACAGGTTGAACATGAGCAAGTAATGTGCCTTCATGGCAAAGAGGATCAGCAGTATCCTGGCCTGCACTAGGAAGAATGGTATCAGCAGTTCAGAGGAAATGATCCTTCTCCTCCCTTTAGCACTGATGAGGCCACATCTTTAGCACAGTGTTCAGTTCTGAGCTCCCCAGTACAAGAAAGACACATATGTACTGAATTGAGTCCAGCAAAGGGACTCACAGCCACGGCTAAAAATCCTTATTATTACCACATAACTGTATCTTGCTGTTAACGTCTCCCTTCCTTTCATTATTTTATGCTCATTATATTTGGTTTTAGGTTATAAACTAGAGGAAGATATGTTTGCTTCTTAACAGTTATGTTTTACATTTGGTTTGCTCAAGGCAAAACAGCTTTGTTTCTTTGTTGGCTGAGCAAGTGTGACAGTTAAGGAAAAAACAAACACCTTATAAGCATCTCTACCAAGTAGTATTTTCTGTGAAGATAAATTGGAATATGTTTGTATTACAGTAAGTCTTTAACAATTCACTTTTTTACACATTCTCTGCCAGTTTGCCAAATGGTGATACAAGGCATCTAATCACTAGAGAATACTTTCTTTGTTTGTTTTTTGCTTTTCGGAAATGGCATCCCTGTTAGGAAATATAGCCTAACTGTTATACAGCAGTTATACATTCTCTGGGTGAACCACATGGAGCAGGCTACATTATTTTTTTTTTTTCAGTGAGCATGTTTTTTTAAAAAAAACAGAACAAAACACAAAACAGCTTCATAGTTGAGTTATGTTTCACAAACATGTTTGTGAAGTAATGGTTATACAGCTGGCAACAACATCATTAATAAAATTACACATGGAAAAACATACTTGATAAGAACTTCAGTCCCAAGAGTAAAAACAAGATGTATCCTATGCATTTTGCATTATAAGCATATTCATCCTTTTGTGAAAGTAAAAGATGAATATTAAATCATAAGTAACAGTATATTTCACAAACTCCAAATAAAAAAAAAAAAGAAACAAAAATAACAAAAGTTTAAGAACTTACACTGATATGAATTCACATTTTTTACCTACAATACTGATTGCAGTAAGTGTTCATTTTTCAATATTTTAGTAAATAATTTGTGACTTCTAAATGTAAGCTTTTAGACATAAAAAAGGCAAAGGAAAGTGAATCAAGCTTTCTTAGATGCAAAGTGACTTTTTGTTGGTACTACTAAAATTATTTTCTTTTTCAAAATATGTTTCCAAAATTTCCATTTTGTAATTGGCTTTAGTAACAATATTGATTGTGTTTTCAGTATAATTTGCAAAAAAGAAAAACATTGTTTCAGACCCACAAAAATAAAAATCATTTAAAGCCTTCATCACATCTGCAATGGATATAATTTTCAAAAGCATGATTTGTTTTTAACTTCAGTAATCATCATCTAAGTAATTTTTGACAGCCCATAAATATTAATCTTGGATTAGGATTATGCCCTACATTTGACAGTCTGTAGAAAACAGTATTTAGCTCAAAATAAATTTTACAGTCTTCTAACCTTAGTTTTTGGAAAATCGGAAAACTGTTCAGAGCCTTAGTCAGAGCAATGATGTACTGTATTCTCAATAATAGAATTTCTTGTTATTTTTCAGGAAGTCTTTATAAAATGGAGTGTGTTGTATTTATGCTTTTATAGCTGCAGTACTTTTTCTATCTTGGCCTCCGAGAGTTTAAAATGGCAGAAAATTTGGTTTCTATTTTTGTGGTTTCTGCTCAAGAAAGAGGATTTTTAAGCAGAAGTTTTAATTAATATTTTAATGTTCTAACAAATCCTAATAATAAAAATGTAAGTATTAAATAAATTATTTGGTAAAGGTGAAAAGTCTTGTCACCTTTATCTGTCATAAATTAAATATCACTGATAATCAGCACTCATCTTAAGCCAAATTAATTTGAACATAACTGAATTTTTTAATTGAATGATTAAAGACTTTAGAAATTCTAATTTTTTCAACAAAAGTTTGAAAGATTCAAGCAATTCTGGTACCCATTATAACTTTGAAAGTAAATTTCATTCTTCTTTACTTTTTGCTATGAAAAATAAACACTAGGCTATTTTAATCTCTTATTAAAATTGTAAAAATAGTACTTTTCAGGAAGCCTCTCTATACTGCAACATCAGCAAACATTTTCAAAGACTTAGTTGAGTGGGGCATGCTTAATCTGTAGACAGATAATCTGGATAATTTTGAAGCTACAGCTTGAAATTCTGCTTACTCTGCACAAAACAGCCTCTTTGATGAGTCACCTCAAGGACCAAAAGGATAGATCAGATCCTGCTTCAAAGTCTACCAATCTGATCACAGCACTACCTCATCAGTCCTATGTCCTGACTGAGACAATAGCTGGTGCCAGATATTGGGAAAGTGAAGCCCTGGAATAAGCAGTATTGAAATCTGTTCTTCAGAAGTGAAGAAACTTCCTAATATGCAACTTGGAGATAATATTTGCTGAATATTTACTCTTCTATCTTTTTTTTTTTTTTTTTACTTTTGTTTTCTCTCTACTTTTCAAAAAACACAATAGGGCTTCAACAACTTAAACCAGCATGCAGCTAACTACAGCTTCACATCTTCTGATTTTCTTAGAAAATGAAAAAAAGATACAATTTTTGGATTAAATATGCCATGGAAGCATACATTGACTTATACTGATGTTGGAATGTAAAAATCATACATTTAGCTACAAATAATAAATCCATTTATTTTTAATATGTTGCAGTATTTTGTAATAGGAAATTACTAATCAGGCAAAAGTTTATCTCATGCTCATGCTTCGTGAGTCATAGTGGTTGCACACTTGCATGAATATGCTTATGTACTTATACTACCATAGTGAAGGAGAAATTGATGGGAAGACAAAATTAATACATTTAGAGGCTACTGAGCACTCAAGTTAGTTTACTATCACAGACAAAAGCCACTTCTCAAATACATGCATAACAGAGAGAAAATTAAATCATTATTCATACATATATGTAGACATCACTTCTCTGTATACATGTATCTCTATATATGTATTGAAGTTAAAGCACAAAATAACATTATTTTTGAGTCTTTACATTTATATTCTTTCATTGAAAAGCACAATTTAACATATGACTTCCTGCAGTGCCATTATTAGCACAGTTTTAATAGCAAAATCTTAGCTAAACAGCTTTTGAAAAGTACTTCTAGGGGAAAAAATTTCCAAAAAATGAAAAATACTTTCAGAAGCATAAGCTTCACAATGAGAATAGTTCCAACAGCATTGATTAAATTATTCAGTGTGCATACAAGTAGGGGCATAATTGTCTTTGAGGGATCAAGGGCTTTATTGAATGTGCAATGTTAACACAAAGACATTAAGATTAGTAACTGAAAATCACTAATTACTACCAGCTAGCACAAGGAATAAAACTGTATTATAAGACATCTAGAGGAAATTTCCAAAATCAAAATTTTGATATTGAAAAAAAGAATCATTAAAAAAAAATTACAAACTTTAATTTCAAGATCTCTGAGAAATAAATAAATAAATGAAGAAATCCACCTTTCTAAATGTTTACATGAAAATTTTAGGTAAATAAGATCAACCAAAACAGGGATCTAAATCTGTAAAGTTACAATCAGAATTCTGATAACTATTTTTTTTTCCCAAAGTCACGTGCAGACAGCTTCTTAGAAAGATTTGATTGTCACAAGTTCTTAATGAGTTTATGGTTCTGACCTAAATTTGATTTGGATATTCCCACATCACAGCAGCCTACGTAAGTCTGAAAGTGGATTATTCTTTATTTAGTTTGGCCATCCATATAAAATCAAGGTCACAAAACATCTACACACAGGAAAAGAAAGAGTTTGCAATTAATACTTTTAAAATGGTGCATTTTATTCAATTCATCACCCCTCTTACATTTTAAACATTGATTCCTTTCCTTCAGAGCTGTTTGTTGATAATTCATATGGCTACACACGTGCGTAGAGTACAGTCACTCTTTAATTCTAAGATTTGGCATTTCCCCTAACAGATATCATAGATAATTCCTGTATTCTTTAAAAACATCAACTTCAATGGTAAGCTGTATGTAAATTCTGATAAATTTTAACCCAAAGCTACCTGTAAATTTTGGTAAATTTGTGCCTAAGTTGTGGTCACAGGGTGTAAACTTTTAATAGGAATGTTCATAGAACCACCTGGTATGGGTTGGAAGGGCCCTTTAAAGATCACCTGTTCCAGCCCCACTGCCATGGGCAGAGACACCTCCCACTAGCCCAGCTGGCTCAAAGCCTCATCCAACCTGGCCTTGAATATTTCCAGGGAAGGGCCATCAGCAACATCTGCCCCTGTACTCAGCCCTGGTGAGGCCACACCTCGAGTCCTGTGTCCAGTTCTGGGCCCCTCAGTCCAGGAAGGAGATTGAGGTCCTGGAGCAGGTCCAAAGGAGGGCAACCAGGCTGGTGAAGGGACTCCAGCACAAGTCCTGTGAGGAGAGGCTGAGGGAGCTGGGGGTGTTCAGCCTGGAGAAGAGGAGGCTCAGGGGAGACCTCATCGCTCTCTACAACTCCCTGAAAGGAGGCTGGAGCCGGGGGGGGTTGGGCTCTTCTCCCAGGCAACTTTCAACAAGACAAGAGGGCATGGTCTCAAGTTGTGCCAGGGGAGGTTTAGGTTGGATATTAGAAAGAATTTCTTCACGGAGAGGGTGATCAGACACTGGAATGGGCTGCCCAGGGAAGTAGTGGATTCTCTGTCCCTGGAGATATTTAAAAAGAGACTGGATGTGGCACTCAGTGCCATGGTCTGGTAACCACAGGGGTAGTGGATCAAGGGTTGGACTTGATGATCTCTGAGGTCCCTTCCAACCCAGCCAATTCTATGATTCTATGATTCTCTAGGCAATTCCAGTGACTCATCCCCTTCACATGAAAGAATTTCATCCTAAAAACTATTCCAAATCTACCCTCCTCCAGTTTGAAACCACTGCCCTTTGTATTTTCCCTAAAGACCTTGTTGTAAAGGCGCTGTCGTAAATCCCCTTGACAACCTGACATATTGCAGAGGTGCTCTCAATCCCTCCTCACTCAGTCTGCGTTCACAATGGGGATTGTTTTGACCATGGTGCAGGACCTTGCACTTGACCATGTTCAAACTAGGTATTTATGACAAAAGCAAAGCTATTCCTACTGCTGGTGCCTCCTCAAGGGCTTGGGTAGGCAACACCATAGAGGAATAAGAAGAAGTTCACTTTGTGCTTCTTCCAGATAAGAGGAATACTTCATTCCACGTCAGTGGAAGAAATTAGTTGAAATAATGGCCACATAATTTTACTGCCTATTTGAGCAACTTAGATTGTGAACAATTACCCAGTACTCAGGAGAGGAGAGAGATGCAGGAAATGTTTTTTTTCTTTCCCCTACTGCAGAGCTGCTAGATGCAGCCTGTCTCGTTATAGTTTGGAGGCCTGAAGAAGTCTTTGCAATGAGTGTCTATGTAATTCACTCCTGAAAGCATCAAGTTTTATAGGCAGGCAAAAATAGATCTTCCTAAATGATGGGTTAATGCTTCCTTGAGATTCCAGATTGAAAAGAAATTAAGAGAAACATCAAATCCCACTGAAGAAATGTTGAATGTGTCTGGTATTCATAGGAATGGCAGACACCACATTTCCTCTACAGCACAGATTTGCTTATGAAGAGTGTTTTAAAAGAACATTTCATATGATGATTTATTTTTATTTTCCTGGGAGCTACCTTTTACCTTTAGGAACCTTTTTTTCTATAGAAGATTTTCACTCATACATTAAATATTTTATTACAAATGTCAGGTAAGGAAAAAGTGGTTTTTTTTTCTAAAAGTCCTGTTTAATTATGTCTTCAGTTATTTCACTGGAATAAGACTGGTTGATATTGAAGGATAAATTCTCCAGGTCTATCAATATCAAAAACTATTTAGCCAAAGAGCTATGTACTTTTGTTATTTTTGTGATGTTGTTCATCAAAGTGTGATGTGATGCAATGTGGATTTTCCATTTGAAAGAAACATTTCAATATAATAAAGTCAATTGGATTTCTCTTCCTCTCAGATAGTTAGGAGTCCCAAAAGGACAGCATTTAAAAAATCTGCAGATCTTTTAACTGTTATTCTAAGAACACTGAAGTATTATTACCCCTCTAACAGAAAGAAAACTAAAGCACTGTGGGTGAAGGTGCAAAAACACTTCGTCAGATTATTTGTACCTTTGTAATTACCTGTTTTTCTGCTCTGAGTTTTTGTCAGAGAATTTACATATTTTTATATGTGGGATTAGGTTTTCTTAAGTTTTTTTTTAAATGGTCAAAATATTTGGGTGCTTTGTTAAATTGGAGAAATCTTGTGATGTGGATTTCTTAATAACAGTGAGATCAACCCAAGATCTTTCAAAATATGTGACAAAAAGATGACTATGTTCAGAGACTGTCTGGGCATGAATTCCATGAAGCTTCAGAATATTACATTTTTTTGGTAACTATGGAGCCAAAGGAACATTTATGCAAAATTTAAGTTATGAATTATTGCCATACCTAAAGAAAAAAAAAGAAAGGCTTTTAAAATCTCTCCTGTTTAAGCAGCTCTCTAAGTGTTTCTGAATTGTTTCCACATGATTTAAGTGCATATATTATCAAAAGGTTCATAAAGTCAGCTCATCCTTGTCAGATACCGTGAGATGAGGAAAAAAAAAGAAAAAAAATTCTTTAACTGAAAATACATGATACTCAAAACCCCACAATGTACCAATCGTATAAACAGAATAGCTTTTATTTTCCTTTTTCCCTGCTGTTCTCAGTGCCTTTCCAAAAGCCTGCTGCTACACAAGAAATGAAGCTGATTCTATCAGCCAGTAATTTCCTCAACTCAGCAGAAAAAGTGGCTGATGAGCTTATTATTTTACTAATGAAGCATATTTAAACCTGCCCTTAATTGCATAGAAAAGAGAGACAAAAAAAGAGAGAAAGAGAAGATATGAAAAAACTGTTCAGGCCAGATGTTGGCTAATGCAATATTTTTTTGTTTTTCCAAGGGTACATAAAGGGTACTGAAGGGTAAGTAAAGAAGTACTGAAATCATTAAATTACTTGGGAAGCTGGAGATAATTCTGTATAGCTCCAGAGGAGTCATAGCTGTGCAAAGGTATAGCTATCTATTGCCTATAGAATTTCCCGTGCTGTACTTGCCCAAGAGCAAGATATCAGGAAGGATTTGAAAGTCTAAAATTTAGAAGGAGCTTCTGTAGTATGGTAAACAGAAGATATGATGACCCATATCTTCAGCTAATAGTAAAATAAAGAAGAGCTGGTTGATGGCTGGATCTATATAAGATGTAAATCAAAGTCAGTCATAAAAAAGTGTATATTTTTCAGCAAATTTCCTTTAAGGTGACCTGTATTTCCCCTCTTGTCTATCACACAAATTTTTATAAAACCTCTCCCAATAAGCAAACATCTACTGTATTATATAAACAAGGGATATTAATGAACAGTTCAGAGGTAAAGAACAAATACATTCACATATAATATGCAGGGCTCCACTTAATTACTGGGCTTATAACAGTGAAGGAGAAAATAAAACAAGACTTGTCTGGCAGACTCCTAGTTTTAACTTCTAGTTTACTTTTAAAGTTGCACCAACACAGCTGTTGAACATTCTTCAAAGCCTTCATATTGCAGTATCTTAAAAGATCTTGTACCATTTATATTCAGGGACGCTGTTAACTGCATCAACAAAAGCAATTTTAAAAGTTTGGCTACCTTTGTCAAAAAATCTACAGAAGAATAGAGGAAAGATAAAATTCCTTCAGAGGTAGACAGTATTAATTTCTAATGACATGTATGAAGAAAATCTATACCTATGTGCAATACTGGGAGGTCCATGAGCATGTACACTAGTTAGAATTACAGACCTAAGTCAATTCATAGAATCATAGAATTGGTTGGGTTGGAAGGGACCTCAGAGATCATCAAGTCCAACCCTTGACCACTACCCCTGTGGTTACCAGACCATGGCACTGAGTGCCACATCCAGTCTCTTTTTAAATATCTCCAGGGACGGAGAATCCACTACTTCCCTGGGCAGCCCATTCCAATGCCTGATCACCCTCTCCACGAATAAATTCTTTCTAATATTCAACCTAAACCTCCCCTGGCACAACTTGAGACCATGCCCTCTTTTCTTGCTGATAGTTGTCTGGGAAAAAAGACCAACCCCCCCCCTGGCTCCAGCCTCCTTTCAGGGAGTTATAGAGAGAGATGAGGTCTCCCCTGAGCCTCCTCTTCTCCAGGCTGAAATTCTACCTTGACTGCATAAAACAATGGAGAGGCAGAGCCATGCCACTCTCTGTGCTGCTGACATTCAGACAACTCACCTCTAGGGCTTCTCTCTTTATGCTGAGCAGCTTCACATATTTTCTCATCTTGCCAGGATCCTTCTTTGTGAGTTAAAATTACACAGAGGAAAAAGGAACCATACCTACTTACCTGAATTAAGGGGAAGGAGGTGACAGTCTGCATGGCAGATTGGGAAATGAGAACCCAAAGGCTGTCAGACCTGCTTAGTGCCATTGCTGCTATAACAGCACCTGGCACAGTGACAAAACTGAATCCTTACATGTTCTTGTGATGGTGTTATGACATAGAATGGGCTTGATGATCTCAAAGGTCTTTTCCAGCCTCAATAATTCTGTGATTCTTCCACCAAAGCAGGCTAAAACATACATAAATGATATTCAATGTAAATTTTACCATGAGATTTTTGGAACCAGGATCTTTTTTTCTCCTTTTACACCACTTCTTTTCTCTTAAACCCTATCTGTATACACATATATTGTGTACAATTCTTTATTGAGTGTTCACAATATGAGGCCATAATCCACTTATGTAACTCAAATTATGACTTTCCAACACTAATTTTAGTGTAACTTTTTCCATTTTTGTTTTTTTATTTATAACATGAAATAATTCTGTTTTTGCAACAGCATAAAAGTATATTTGGTGGCAGAATTTTTTTAAAGAAGTTTACAGCAGCTCAAGGTGATCACAAGGCAGATGAATCTCTGTATGGCTGAGCCATCAGCAGGCAACATCAGGACAGACTCTCGTTCTTTCAGTTGTTCAGCTGAAACAGTGATTTACAAAAAAAACAGTTAAAGGATTTAAGATATACACATTAAAAGAAAAAGTAGCATGATAACATCAAATATCACATAGTTTCTAAACTTTCATGGAGGGCAACAAAAATGTTTAAGATCAATGAATATGAATAAGATCTCTCCCTTGTCTTTTGCCCTCCCATTCCTCAACAGATAATACCTCAATGTGGGATTATGTTATCTGAGTAGGATTTCAGCAGAGTAGAGTGACCATGAAGCAGTTCAAGTATCACCAATGCCCTTCTTCCTCTCCCACCACCATTCATTTTCAAGTACACAGTCTTTCTCCTCTGCCTCCTTCTCCTCTGAGAAGGAACATTGCAGTGGGAAGAGACAGAAATGGGAAGAATATCATCCATCCACTTAATCCATCTGCTGGTTCTGTTCCAGCCCAGTCAGAGCACATTGAAGAACTGCCCAAGAACACTCTCCCCAAGGGCTCCCAGTTTTTGACCAGCAACGTAATGTCATCATATCCCTAGACAGATACCATCAGGAACAGCTTGTGTTCCTCCACAGGACTAAAAACTGTGACAGGCCAAGCAAACCTGAGTGCTCTGTGTTCAGCATCCTGTAGGCCAGCCAGGTCACAGTAACAAATTTATCAAAATTTACAGTGAAATAAAAAGAGGTTCTTAATCTTGGCACTGCTTTGCAGCATATTGGGGAGTTTTATTATGCATAAATGTAGTCACAGTTATCAGACTGGGCCATCCTACACTGCTGTGATTCAGTGCCTACAAAGTTTAGACATTAAGAATCATGTTTCTGTGACACAGCAGAAAGAATTATCTATTTCTGTCAGACATGTTTTTCGACCTTTTTTGTCTGACCTGCAGAATTACTCCACTCTAAACCAATACTGGCCTTATGCTACATTTGTTTTAGCCTTGAAACACATCAGAATTAGTGTGCTTGATCTCCTTACATATAAAGGAGGAAATGGTTACATGACCATATTAATATAGTTGTATTCGAAATCCAATATCCTGCATGGAAAATATTAAATATGCTATGTTTAGGTAGATTTTACTTATAGTATAATATTTTTCTGGACTTATTCAGGGAGATAAGGCTGTTTGGGGGAGGAGACATTATAAATTAATGTGCAGAACCTTGGTTTTTAAGCAAGGGAATATTCTGTTTGTAGAAGCTTTTGACTTTTGACAAAGTAAAAAACTTTGGCTAAAGCCCATTACAAATTCTATCTATAATTCCTACCCATGAAACCTTTGATTGACACCTAGGGATTTCAACCTCTGAGAGAACTAGAAGCAGCTTTGATCGCAGCTGTCAATGCACAAACATTGTTTTTTCTGAGACCATAACTCTGATCTTACATTATAATTCATTTCTGGATTTCAGCCACATGCTGATTCAATAAGGGCTTGTCAGCAGCTAACAGGCTGGTTCAGAGGAGCCAAAGGAGAAAAAAGCATTGTCTTCTCTCACTCAGTAATCATTCTCCTGTTTAAAATCAACACCATTCCAGCACTGTTTTTAACATGGACAGAAAACAGAGAGGAAGTGGGGATACCAACACTTAGACTTATAGAAAGGAATAATCACTATTTAGAAAAATGCCTTTACAAAACTAAGCATAGTAAAACATAGAGTGCTGTGAAAAATGATAGTATGTAAGTGAGGCAGATAGTTGTCCTCCCTTCAAAAATCCTAAATTATACAGTAACTTTGCTTCAGATTTCTGTAACAATCCAGTGTAATTTTTCCCCATCAGAAACACAGTCAGACACAGCTAATATTATGTATATTATGCCTTACAACAGTGAATAGCAAAATAAATCAGACCTCAGTGCAGCAGCCAATGTCTAAAAGAAAATATTGGCTCCCAAAATCTGAAAATAGGAATAGATGAAGCAGGCAATTGAGAAAAATATAAAAGAAGTGCAGATGATACACACATAGTTAGTTAGTCTTCTTTGTTTTCCCTCTTTTGCTCATCTGTAACTTTTCATTGGGACTACATTAAAAAGGTATAAAGCATTTTCAATATAAGTGGAAAGACTGCACTTGATAGCTTGGATATGATGAGGAAAGAAGTCTGGAAGCAGTGGAGAAAAGTAGCAAAGAGAAAATAAAGTAAACTTTGCAGAAAGGTTTCTGTAGGTATTTATTTCAGTAAGGTTTTTTGTCTGGTGACAGCTTTGTAAGATTAACGAAAAAAGTTCAACATTTTGTTGAACATACATCCTCTGGAAATCTTGATGTATGTGAAAAGCAGTCTCTGAAAGGAGCATTGGTCATGTTGCTGTGTTAGGAGGAATGGAGCAGGCTTCTGAGGCAAAGTGCTGGCAGGCAGTACCTGTCTATGGCTCATGCATTTGGGTTGGACAGTCTATCAGCATGGTTGTCTCTCATGTTGGTTGTCTCCCAGCATGAACCTAAGAACACATGATTCATGGCATGGAGAAGACATTTTGTTGAGTCTTGTATTTTTCTGAATTCATCATTTCCTATCAATAACTGTGTCCTGGTTTAGGCTAGGATAAAGGTGATTTTCTGGTTTGTAGTTTTGCTTTCAGCTCAGTCTCTTGTAAGTAGTTGCACTTACTGAAATTAACAGCAAGTTTCTCAGTCAGTGTCTGCTTCTAGGACTGATAACACTCGATGTTTATAGTTACAGCCAGAGACTGGTGTGCAGAGCCAAGGACACTGCTCAGCTCTGAGGAACATTTTACCCTCCAGAAGGAGTAAGGAGGTCCCACCTGAAACCCTCCTTTGGGGAGGACCGAACAAGATAGATGTCAGAATTGACCAAACAGAGTATTCCATCCCATACACATCATACTCGGTATAAATTTGAGGGATCACAAGGGTCAAACCCTTCTTCCTGCCCTTCCTGCTTCCATCCATTCCTCTGCCTGTGGTCCTGATCCATGCCAGCCTGAATCTGTGTGTTCCTGTCCCCATCTCCTGACTGCTGCCAACTCCAGGATTCCAGCCTGGACTTTCCCAGGGCTGCCCTGCAGCCTCGGAGGTGACATGAGAGTTACAGGGGGAAGGGGAGAGGAATGTGGTATCACTTTTCCTGTATATTTGTATATATTTACTAATTTTTCCTATTTATTATTACTGTTTCATTAAAGTTCTGTAGTTTAGTTTCCAACCCATAAGCCCCTCTCCCTTATTCGCTCTCCTTCCTTTATCAGGGAGGAGAGGGGGATTAACAGAGAGCAATCTGTTATTCAGTTTAATTGCTGGGCCAATGTTAAACCATGACAAACTCTAAAAAAAATTACACCTTAAAAAATGTATTTTAAAATTTGATGCAACTTTTAAGTGCTGGACCCAGCACCTGGGTTAGCGTAATGCTGAGAAGAGGTATAAAATGGGAGATGAGTGGCTGGAGAGTAGCCCTGAAGAAAGGGATGTGGGGATGCTGTTTACAGCAGGCTCAGTAGGAAGCAGCCACGTGCCTGGCAGCCAAGAGGCCAAGCCCCATCCTAAAGACCATTAAACACAGCACAATCAGCTGGTCAAAGAGGGGATTATCCTGGTTTATCCAGCCTTGATGCTGCCTCACTTCAAACACTGTAAGTCCAGGTCTCACAATTTAAGAAGCACGTGGAGGTCCTTGAATGCCTTGAATGAGGGCAACAAAGCTGATGAATGGGCAGGAAAGCATCTCCCTGTGAAAAGAAGCTAAGGATTTGGGTTTACCTAGTTTGGAGAAAGGGAGGCTGGGGGGCAAGCTCAATGCTCTCTCCAGCTTCCTGAGGCAGGGAAGTGGAGAGGAAGGTTCTGATCTTCCTCATATCCAGGGATAGGAAACATGGGAATGGTTCAAAGCTGTACCAGGGGAGTTTCAGTTATTAGGAAGCATTTATTTACCAAGAGGGTGGTCAAACACAGTAAGAAGCTTCCTAGAATACTGGTCGATGTCCCAGACATGTCAGTGTTTAAGAGGCCTTTGGACAATACCCTTAACAACATTCTTTAACTTTTGGCCAGCCCTGAATTAGTCAGGACATTGGACCGGATGATTGGTGTAAGTCCCTTCAAACCAAACTGATTTTTCTATTCTAAATCCACACTGTGTAGCCCAGAAGCTCGTTAGTTAGACATTAAGTTAGTATTTTTTTCATTTCTGTTGAAAGTAAGAACACCCCAAAGCTTGCTAGTTAGATTTTAAATGAGTATTTCTCTTGTGTCTATTGTAAACACGAACAGATAATGCTATGAGTTGGTTTGCTAAATACAGCATTATTATTTTACTCTTTTTCTTTGCTTTGAAACTGAGCACAGCTGGATAAAATTCAGAGGAAACTTAAGATTGCTTTTGATTAATGTTGGCTTCAAATTGTTTCTGGTGACTCTGCTTGCTTTCTTAATTTATCTCTACATAATAAGAAGCAGATATTTTTGATCAAGGCACTGCTTATATCTACTAAATTGTTTCCCTGTGGATTTCACTTATGAATACTGCTACATTCTGTTCAGTGGGGGAAAAAATTATAATTACATGGTATGTGCATGACTCTTACTATGCTGGATATCAAAACAAGAATAATGAAAATGTTTAGTGTATCACCAGAAGATCTGAAGGCATCACCAACAGTAATCAGTCCCTTTTATAAAGCTAGGTCATAACAATTTCATAGAAAGAAAGCTGAGTGTCAGGAATTTGTAGAATAGTGTCCCATTCTAGCTTTCTTGACCCACAAACCCTAAAACACAACATCTGCTTCCTAACCTGATCACCGGAAAAGAAAAGATCTTTTTTATTTTATTTATGTTTTAGGTATAGGAAAGAGGTGTTTGGTTTTTTTCTTAAAATACTGTCCTTGGGGGAGAAAAGGAGGGAGAGGGAGAAAGAGAAGAGGAGGGAGTGGGAGAGGGAGAGGGCAGGGGAGGGAAGGGAAAGGAAGGGAAGGGAAAGTTTTTGTAGAATATGTTATCATTAGAATAAAAAAACAAATATTTATTGAAAAACATTGGAGAGGGATTAAAATTGTCCCACAGGGCAATGAAAAGGTATGATATGTGGATGATATTTTTACTTCAGGTGATATTAAGAAAATAACATTTACACTGAAACATTTACTTTTAAGCACTATTTGGCTGTAAAGATAGTGCTACAGCAAGAAAAAAAAATATATTCGCAGTCTGCTGTTAATATTCCATACTCTTAGAATTGCAAATGAACTCACTTTGTAGCAAAACAGCACAAATGAACTTGTTAAAGTATTTCTGAACTTATTTATTAATGGCATCGTTGAATTTTAGCCTGCTGCACTAGGCAATCCTGGTATCATTTTCTCTCAATAATCACTTGCAGTACACCTCTACAACATATTTCTAATGTACTCATTTTCCAAAAAGATAAACACTGCTAAGGGATAGGTACTAATGAGCTATGAAAAAAAAACAAAACAAAACACCTTATTTTACTTTTCTCTGAACTGCATGGGGAAAGGTAAATGTGAATGAATTTCTGGTCTGCATATAATGTTTTCACAGAAATTTTATATATTTCATATTTCAAATGGTTTCAGAAGATAAACAAATTCAGAAAACAAAACATTTCTATATCAGTTTTCTAAAAAGCTGTATTAATCTTGGCTAATTACCATATTTTGATAGCCCAGTAAAATATATGGTGGTTTATTTATCTATTTATTACTTTCATCAAGAAAGACAAAGGCAGAGTATAAATGATGTTTGTGGCAATGATGCTAGAGGTGGAATTATTTGGAGGAGAAAACCAGTCTCAAGCTTTGGACAAATGCATCTCATTTCCAAACTAAACCACTGCTAAGAATGTCTGTTTAATGTCTATTGTTTTCTAGAATAAAGATGGCATTTACTTCCTAGAGTAAACCCTATAGGTTTGGAATATCTTGATCATAAAGATGGAACATCTGCATTGCAATCACATTTTCCACCAAATATCACCTGAAAACTTACTCCCTAGGAATTCTTTTAAATATTGGCTTATTTTTTCTCACCTTATTAAAAATGAAGCTCCCATGCTCATTACCTACTACCCACTGACAGAGATAAAAGCAGGGTAAAATGACAAAGCATTCCCAGTGATATTAAACCCCTTTCATTTTTATTTTTTTTAAAATTTTCTCTTCACCATCTCCTGACAACTTTGATGTTTGTTGTCCAAATTCACTTCCTATCCTCAGACAGATGCTCCTGCAGACATAGAGCTTCTCTCACTGCTTTGAAACCTGGACTAGCTTAGAAGCAGCATGTTTGGGAAAACACAGGAACAGTGTCAGTGTCCCAGTAGTATGTCATTTTACTTTCAGAAAAGTAAACAAATAAATCAGCTCAGTTTTTTTCTCTTCCCAAATGGTTCTGAATTGTATCTAAATGTACATAACCCTAAGGAAAACCTAAGGAAAAAGGACCAGAATGGGGTAGGCAAAAAGGACTGTGTGGCTGAAATCCCCTGTGAAAAGGAATTTTGGGAAAGAAGAGAGCATTTTTCAGGGTGTAAAAATTAGAATGGGAGGCTGAACAGAAAGCATGTCTGTTATCACACTATTTATAATATTAGCAAGATTCAGATAGTTGTGAGCAAGAGAAATGCAGTACATAAGAATGTAATTTAGTGCATAAGTCAGTAAACCTTCCTTCCATGCTTACTGCTGTGTACTAACATCAAAAGAAATTTATCAATTGTGAGTTCAATATTTTATCTAAAATACAGCTCTGTCAGAGTTTTTTGACATTTTAAAAATTAGGAATATCCAAGACATTTCCGCATACATAAATCAAAGATCTTACTGTTCTGACTGTATCAGAATACCAAAAGTACCCATTTACTACAAAAGAAAGACAAGAATTTTACTACCTTGATATCTAAAGACTCTGAGTTCACTATAAATGAGATTACTTTGATCTAGAAATTTCAACTATAATATGAGAAACCCACTTTATACATGCAGGCTTGAATATGTTGCAAGAATTACAAGTTTAAAAATTATACTGTTTCTTAATGTCAGCCATCACATAAATCAGGTTAATGAGACCCATTTTAGTTTGCAGCAGTGAAGTAACATCCTCTTCTGAGGATGATACATAAAAGGTTGAAACAGCATGATCCAAAATTTCTGTGAAGTCCTGATAAATACGTATGATTAAGTAGAAAGAAAAAAAAAGTGCACTGAAAATTGAAGCCTAATTAGCTAGCATGCTAGCCAGAAAGAGCTTGAAATTAATAAATAAATTATGTTTTCCTTCCTGAAATAAGCTTTCACCAGTTTTTAAGTTGGCAAAATTCCTTTGAATTTGACGTCTTCCAAAATGCACCTGGATGTCCTAACTACTAAAACAAGGCTTGGCTACAAATTTAATTTCCAAAAGCAGCTATACATTTCAACCAAATCTATCTAGCTACTGTTCTTTCATCTCCTGTTCAGAATGAATTACTATGCATATGTATCAGGGGGTAGTCCTGTCCCACCCTTTCTCATTGAAGCATGATGATGGTCAAAAAAGACAGTGTTTTGGGTAGTAGTCATTAATGTCAACTTTGGCGATTAATGTATAAACACATAGGGGAATATCCCAAGGATTCAGTGAAGACAATGATGAGATAGCTAACTGAAACAACTTGGAAAATGTGCATGATGGAGAATGATTGAAGAAATACTAACCTGAGGATGTGAAAATATATTACATATTAAGTCTTTGGGATTAAAAATTAATTTTGAATGTATTTGAATATTTTATATGTTTTATATGTTGAATAACAGGCAGTCAGTGATTCATTCTAGCATTATATGGCAGACTACAGGAACATTGCAATAAATCTGGATTTTCAAGAAGAGCACTGAAGGATATATTTCCAAATTCACTCTATGTTCCAGAAGTTGTGAATCAAGTGCTAACTTACACAGGAAGATTCAGAATCAGAAGCAGCAGTTGCTACTGATAGTTGGAAGTGAGTAATTTATGAGTGTGGGTCCTGTGTCCAGAAGGATGAGGTAACAAAATCAGGCAAGAACTGAGTTAAGGAGGCACTCTGAAAGATGAAGATTGCAATGTTCAGAGGTAACCAACTGGCTGGCTGTCACTGGGAAAGGGGTTTACAACTTTCATAGTAGTGCTGAAATTCATCAGGCCAAACAACTCTGAGCAGTTCTGCCTGATGCTCAAATGGACACAGATGAAGTGTAGAGCAGCCTTGCTCTCTGTCCACACAGGTTTGGATGTACCACAGAAATGTGTTTTCCTTAGCACTACAGGCACTTATATTTCTGAGAAATGCATATGCTATTAAAAAATGTATTCATTACTTAAGAGATGGTTGGGAGAGGAGGAAAAAACAAAAGAAAAACAAGATCTGCAGTATGTTCCAAGATTCAAAATCTTAAAAGAAGCATTTTCTAGGATAAACGGTATATCAGATAGATGACAGGAGAGAGCCAAAAATCATAATGACTTGGATAAAAGTCCTATTACCAGATTAAAGAGTTAAAATCATAGAGTTCTTTTGGAGGTAGGAAAAAAGAAAAGACACACTCTGGACACTTTTGATTGTGACAGCTGAAAAAAAAGAAAAGCAAAGTTACAGACTCTGATGGCATATCCAACTCCTTTATGAGAATATATACCTTATTTTCCAGTTGCTACCAGTGATTTAAAAAAAAATCTGAGTAATGAGTAACTGACCAAGAATTTTATTGTATAAAAGAATCTATTTTGCTTACCTCTGCTTGATATGTAACAACATAAATGGTACCACTGTTAATTCCAATATTTAGAGTCTATTTGACTTTATAAGAGATCCTTGCCAAAAAGATTGATAAGTATATTTTCACTGAATCATAGAATTTAATATGCTTATTTTTGTAACATGGAAACACTTTTAGATTAACAATATCTTGCAACTTGAATATAGCACTTCTCAAGCTTTTGTGAACATCAGAGATGATGGTGAAAGAGTAAGGAGGGAGACATACAAAAAAAACAATAGTGAAAGAAATCCAAGAATGATAATTCCTTATTCGGTTAAACACTGAAAATTGAATTTCTATAGTATGATAATGGTTTTACATCAAATTAGTTGAATTTCCATGTTTTGTGTTAGTTTCTTCTTCCAGAAATTACTACTCCATCCTTTGTTTTTCTTTCTTCTCGTTTAATATCCCTTTCTGTTTCAAAACAAAAGCTCATCTGTTCCTAGCTCTTCCAGTTATCTAATTTAAAAAGTCTATCTATAAATATAAAATTAGCTTGTTACAACCCAAATATCCACATGTGTTTTCCTCCAAAACCAGATATTTGACAGGAATAGTGCCAAGGTGAGAAAAGACTTGTTAGGAGGTTGTAAGTAACTGATCTTATTTTTTTCCTTATTAGATCTATTAGCAACATTTTGATTGAACTTTTTATCAGCACAGAATAAGTGTTTTTCACAGAATCACAGAATGGTTGAGGTTGGAAGAGATCTCTGGAGGTCATCTGGTCTAAGCCCCCTGCTCAAATAAGGCCACCACAAGTCACTTGCCCAGGACCACACTTAGACAGGTTTTGAATATCAATAAGGATGGAGGCTGCACAACCTCTCAGGGCAACTTCTGCCAGTGCTCAGTCACTCTGAGCAGGCAAAATTGTGATTACTGCAGTTCAGAAGGTAACTCCTGGTTTTCATGTTCTGTCCATTGCCTCTTGTCCTGTCACTGGGGACTGTAAAGAGCCTGAACCTGTCTTTTTTTGTATCTAAAAATCTTAATGCATTTATATGCACTGATAAGATCTCCTCAGAACCTTCTCTTCTGCATCCTGAACAGCACCAGTTCTCTCAGCCTTTCCTCACATGAGATGTGCTCTAGTTCCTTAATTGTCTTTGTGGTATTTCCATGAGGAGGAATTGCATCATGATATGTTTGAGGACATTCCAATGTCAGTAACATGAGATATTTCATACCCAAATCTTCTTTAAAATTGATTATTATTGTATATTGCACAAGAGAAAAAATAGTTTAAATAGTTTCAGCTGAAATAAATAGAGCTGTAAGAGCACACATATTTGAAAAGACAGGAGAAGAAATATAAATATTTTTTTAATTTATTTTACTTTATAGTTGACTATAATATTTTGGATTCCTGTCTCATTCAAATGAAAACCAGCTTTTAAATCCTCCACAAAATCAATTCTTTTTTCTCCTCACAGATTTAGTATCTACATTATGAAGTCACATGGAACATACAAAGAAGAATTATGCTTACATAAGGAATTTCGTATATGCAAAGCTTAGCTCTCCTAACTCTTTCTGTCAATCTTCCTATTGCCCAGCCAGTCATCTCTTTCTGAATAGTTGCTCCCTTGGAAAAGAGGGATAATATTTCTCAGTTTACACCATTCTTGAAATTTTTATGACAAATCTAGCCAACGTCTCATACAGACCAGGACACAATACATTATAAGTGGTAAATAAAAGTGAAGCACATGACAAGGAGCCTTAAATCAGTTTTTAAGTACTATTTCAATATTTTCATTGTCATCATTATAAATGTTTACTTCTATATTTCAGATATATACAGCTGAACAGGAAAAAGACTATTCATACTGCACATAGTAGCAAGTGAAGCGAACAAGAATTATAAGAATGAAACATTGAAAATGTGGTATTTTTCCTATATCACAGCTTTTTATGAGGACTCTTAAGGTAGAATTAAGCAACAGCACATAAAGATTCGAGAAGCAATTAGCTATCCTTTGATAATTTTACAACCTTAAAATATTTTTCTCATCTGTTAACTACATTTTGCTAATGTGAACATCTGTTTGTAATGGGAAGTAATATTTAGTTTAATTCTATTTTTACAACTGACTATCGAATCTTTATTTTGACTTCAATGTTGGCCTCAAAGTCGTCATTAATTTTCAAAATGCTTTTCAAAGGTTTTCAAGGTAAATATTCAATGATTAATATCTACAAATACAGAATGACATCCAAAATGTTACATCAATGGCATTTGTTCTACTGATTATGCAATTTCCTTGCTATGTGTAGCATTTTGTTTCATTTCATTATTCAGTACTGTAATGCACATACCTGCCTGTATTCAGACAACTATGTATGTTTTTCCAAAGGGCAGGAGGACAAGACACAGGAAGTGGAGCTTCTTATTTATTTGGGCACCATGATGCACTCAAATTGAGAATCAAGTAGCCCAAAAGTCTCTTTATAAGAATGGAAATCAGGAAAGTTTTTCATTAAGCAATTCAACATATACAATATTGGTGCTTTCTTCTGTGGTTATTTGTGCTTCTACATTTGTAAGGAAGTTTGGGCAACATCCTCTTCCCTTAACAAGAATGTTTTGGTTATCATCATTCTTAAACAAGATAACACTGGCAAATTTTACTTGTGGCAACTGTAGCTATGTTTATAGAATGTATATGTACTGCCCTAAATTACAAATTTCTTTATTTCCAGGGAATGATTTATTGAAAAAAACAACAAAATGTTTCCAGAAACTCTACTGCAGATATTTCAATAAATACTTCTAGGTCTGTTACAGCTGTTCTGGAAATACAAGTCCCTTAATGCTTATTTACTCTGTGAATTTTGTTCCTGTACAGATAAATGCAAGGAAAAATTGCAACAAAGCAAAACCCATGCATGTCAGACACAATTATCTTTTATTCAAACAGTTAGCTTTACTATAATCAAACAAAATTGCATTTAAGGAAAAAAAATCTTCCCAGTGGTGAAATATAAATGTCACGGAATGAATACTTCACCTTATTCACTTAATCAGTTGTAAGATTTTTCAAATAGGTCTATTTTTTTTGTACAATAAATTACTCAAAATGGTTTCTCAGGAAAACAAGAATAGCACATGCTCATAATCTAGTGGTAGCTTCTTCTACAGTATCAGTGTTTATTTGCATAGGAATTATGAAAAATAATAGTGGTTCTAGAAATAAGCTACAACTACAGAAAAAAAAAAAACAAAAAAACCCCAAAATTAATACCCTCTACACATTCCTTCCCATACCCAAAAAGTTAGTGCTTAAATAAATTATCCTGTTTCATATCGTAAATTTTTATTATAGCTGACCAAGTAAAAAGGACTTTAGGTCAAGTGATTTTTCGTTGTTCCACTGAATATTAACAAACAGACTTTAAATATGTGAAGAAAGAAAAAATAATATCTTCCCATCTTCTTCATAAGCAAGGCTTAGAAGAGGCTTTTAATAAATTTCTAGCTATGCCGATTACACGTGGAAACAAAACAAATAAATTTGTTTCACTGTGATGGAAATATACAGCCCCAAATATAAAGATACATCACTAATGCCTCATTGTTTAAATGAAAACATTCTAATAAACTGCAAAATAACATGTTGGAAAGTAAAAAAAAAGCCCCTACAGACCAAATGTTGTAACTTGCAGAAAACAAACAAACAAACAAAACCAAACAAAAACCAAACCAAAACAACAAACAAACAAAACAAAAGCTGCCAGAAACACCCTCCCATCAAAAAAAAAAAAAAAAAAAAAACCAAAACAAAAACCAAACAAACAAACAAAAAAACCCCAAACAAACAAAAACTTATGAAAAGCTGTAACTAAACTCTAATGGGAATTGTATGGCAATTACTCAAACTTCAGATCAGGCTTACTCATTCTTATGCAAGTTATTTGTGATGGGCAGAAGGAGGGAGGGTGTTGCCACCATTCACTGTTCCTCATTCCTCCATAGATGGGGAGAAGACCTCTTTGGTTCATTCACCAAACTGGTATCAACAAACCAGACACCTGCTTTGAAACAAATAATCTCAATAACCTAAAGAATCAGCAGGCAAGGAACAGGTAGCTATGCTGTCTGACTTACCTGACTTTAAAGTAGGTATCTGAAGAATTAGAATACATGCCTATTTCGTAAATAAACCCCTGCTTTTCCCTATTGCTTCTAAAGTGATCCTAGCACCACTAGCTCAGGTGTTAATAGTTTATTACTGTACAAGGCACATGGCAATGTTGCCTGGAACACTCAGCACCTGTAGAAGATGGCTTTCTGTAACTCTTCCACCCCTGGTTTGTAACAGAGAGACTACTTCCTAAATCCCTTGTAGAAGGTCTGTTGCCAGCAGGAGTTAAATGGAACAACTTTTGCCTAATTAATGTATCCAGATGGTTTCCTAACAACATGCTAGTTCAGCCCTGACAGCATCTGAAACTATATGTGCTACTTAAAGGAAAATCTCAATTCAAAATCTTCTGGGAAAACCACACCTCCTTTTTTTGGGGACAGAATTCTAATTACCATCATGACTGATCTCTCATAATCCCCTTTCTTCTTTTTAATTGTTTGAAAAATAAAATACTAATATATAATAAATCTTAAATCCCTAACATAAAATAACATTTTATACAGCTGTAAAATATTCTGCAATTCTGAGCATTAGTAGCAAACTTTCTATCATAATTTCTGAAATCTGGCATCTTCCTTGAATCTCTGATTTGTGTCAGAAATCGTGGGAGTTGCATCACTAACCTGATACTGGGTCCTTCCCTCTTACTTAAAGCATTGGGCCACTTAACAGGTCTCAGGAATTCAATTGTTTGAGGGGAGTGAGTCAATCAGTATTCTGCTACTGTCCTTTTATGCTTCAGTAACTATTTTTATCTACATCAAAAGGGCTTAGCTTTGAATTCTTACCTGGGTTCCCTCCTCTTTTGTGCTAAGGTTTGGGGGAAGAGTTCAGCACATGGAAAAGCAAACTCCAAAGGGAACAACTTGGTTTTTTAAGTATAGGTAAATATATTCCTATAAGAACATTTTTATATCTTTTTTCTTCTACTTTGTGAGTACTCTGAGCAAAAATTAACTCTTTTTATGACAAGCAGAACACATAGTCAAACAAGCAGATAAATCAGATGTAGCTCTCTTCCACAAATATGAAGATTAGGTTAGGTTATCAGAGTTATTAGTTAGGTGATCAGAGATGAGAGTTTCACTTGTATGATGGGAAGACTTTTTCAAATGGAAAGATTTTTACAGTCATTCTCTGATAGCTGTCAGGGCCTGTATTTGTCATCTGTGTATACATTCGGTTCTTTAGCTGCATCCCTTCCATTCCTTCTACCACTCTTTATCCTCAAGATTTGTCTAATTTATACTGCTTATGAATATAAATGAAATGTTAATTATTTTCTCCAAGTTACTTTTTTGTATTACAAAAATCTGTTTAAAAAAATTACAAAAATGAAAGTAACTTCTCTACCTTTTTTTAGCTGGGATAGAGATTAACTGAAGTGCAAGATCTGTCAGGGATTGCCTTTTGAATTTCAGCTACACACACTAATATGGCCAACATGAACTTGTCATGAGTAAAACTTGTCAGATGATCAGAGTAAGAGACCCCAGGGAGAGGGAAGAAGCAAAAGGACTACATGTTTCTGTTTTGTTGTAGCTTTTGACATAATTTTCAGATAACACTGTTATATACATCCTTGGAAAATACAGCCAGGGGTTCGCAGAGTTAGTTTACTGTCAGTGATTTCTGCTTCAGTGCCTCCTGCTTCCATGTTAGACCAAATGCATATGATCCTCAGGTACTCTTTCAGCTCCAAAAATAGTCTCTGGTCATCAACAAGAGGATGCATTGAGTGGGACTGTAGAGGAGCCATTTCTTGTCTAGCACTGATGTGAGTATACCTTTTAATTTGGAAACTGGGAGGGTATGTAACTCTCAAATTCAAAGTATTCTTGACAAAGTTCAGAAACTGACTGAAATAAAAGCATGTAACAGATGAGGACAGTTACATAACAGTATACATGAAATGTATACATAAAGTGCTGTGAAGAAATATGTCAGAATAGTATATATGAGATATAAAGAAATCTTTCCATACTCAGCATGACTGAGGTCTAATTAGGGTACAATATAAAGAAATTGTAAAAAATCTGGAAAGCAATATGAAAAGTGACTGGAAGTCTAGAAAACACATCCTTTTAGAAAATTCTGGTCTTATAATTCAGAAGAAAAAGCGAAGAGAAACAAACAAACAACATATTTTATTAGCTTCCAAATTGTAAGTGATCCTCAAATAAAATATTTTTAATCCTAATTCCTGTGGTTAAGAAAACCTTATCCCTACAAGTTTTTACATGAAAGATAACAAAAACATCAGTGAACCACTGTTTAGATAAGGATGGTTGTTCTCCTGCTTCCCTGGCTTTTTGTTTTTACTTTGGTAGCTCTGTTTATTTTTAGAGTAAAACAGAGAAATCAATGAATTAAACTCAGACACACAAGGGATCCTACATGACTCTTCTCCTTCCTAAGCAGTCCTTTCATGATTGTACACCATTTTTATCTTATTTTTGAAAATTAATTTTTATAGCACATCTGCATTCATAAAGTCACTCATAAGTGAAGACATGGATGAGAGATACCACCAGTATAAGGGGGGGCAATGTTCACAGAACATTGTGTGGAAGGACTAGACCTAATAATTTGGTAATTTTCTTTACCATGCCACCACTAACCAATGAAGGCATTCCAACCCAGCTTCAGCCTATGTATTCACTAGAGATACTGTTTCTGTACAGGTATTTTGCCTTCTAGCAAAGCAAAATGACCAGAGTCGTAGACATGGATCCCACTCTGTCATTCTGGAAGCTCTTCTTCACTGTTAGTGACTAGAAAGGCCAGGGTAACACATGACATCCAGTTGTTTAGACATTTCAGATTCTTCTGTTACACATACCTTACCAGTTATAAGAACATACTCTGGTGTCCACCTGTAGAACTGGATGATTATTTACCCTCTGATATAACAAAAAATGTATCCTGACCTGAAAAAAAAAAAACATGGCTGAAAAAAATGGCATTTAAGTGGTACTGAGCTCCAACTGTGCAGCTATGATGAGCATCGGGCAAGTAAATATAAAGTAACATCCAGTGCTCCCAGGTTCTCAAGATCTCCCTGAGCACAACCAGTTCTACACTACTGTACCTGGCCAACCATCCAGCAAGAAGAACTGCCTCAGGAAGATCCCCCAGTTGGAGGAAGAGCCCCATCCCAGATTCCTATAAGCCTTAAGTAAATTGCTCTTGCAAGAGAAGGACAGTTTCCAAAGTAGTATGCCTGGCAGCTCTACATATAATTGAAAGTACTGTGGCTGAGTTACTGTACATCTTAATACCTTACCATATCTCCTCTCTCATTCCCCTAGCAAACAAGTCAGTTTCCCTTATATACTTCAATGTTGAAAATTACAATGTACAACACAGACACTCCTTATGGGTATGTGGTAATGTATGCATCAGTATGCTGGGCTTTCTGTGAGCTTAGAAACTACAGAAAAATCACTGAAATTACTTCTTGGTTACATACAGTAACAGGTAAAAAATAAACAGTGGTTGTGCTTGGAGGTCCTTGGTTAACAAGGAGCAATTTGAGTTCAGCTTTGAGACTGTAGAAAATTAGACAGCAAAAATATCTCTGAGCCCATTCAAACAATTGAATTTGATCAATATATATATATATAATATATATATAAGTGTGTTGACTGATACAAAAACAGGGATAACAAATCAGTAATGTTATTAACTTTAGTCTTCCCAAAGGTTGAAGCAGGTAAGAGAGAGAGAGAGGGAAGGAAAAAAAAAAAACCAAAAAAAGGGTGCAGTATCTTAGAAAAAACATTGCAGTCTTATAATTGAGAGAAATTTGCCATGTGTTTATATGTGTTATCAAAATCTATAAAAAGTCACCAGTCAGCCCATCTTATTTAAGATTCTTGCAATTAAAATACAAGTTTGAGAATTGTCTTAATTTTGTAAAATTTGTATTCATGACAAGTACAGATTTTATTGAATCAGCCATCCATACTATAAATATTGTGCATGAAATAGATGATTACCATATAACTTGGAGACAAATTTGAATTAAATATTGATCCACCAAACTCTTTACAGCCTGAAAACAGCCTAACTGTCATGGATATTGAAGACTCTAATGGTATAGAAAAACACTATAACACACACAAACACAGATTATAGAGTATTAAAAAACAGGACACAACTTTCCAGGGTTATTTGTTGGAAGGTGTGAAAAATATAGTGACAGCTGTAAGAATTTAAAATCTAATACATAATATGTAAGACTGAACAGCTAACTGCTCCTTGCAGTGAGCACTTGGATGAATTAAACCAATGCCTAACCTTTCTGGTAGAGATGAAGAACATCAAATGAATAAGATTACCCAGGGAAAAGGTGATACCATTAATGTTTTGGGGTTTTTTAATTGTTAGCACTATATTTATTGGCTGATTGGTGGACAGGTTTGCTTTGTGTTTTCCTCAGATCTTTAAGAACAAATTAATTATCCATAGGCTTTTTGTCTAGCCAGTGTTATGACATGAAAATATATAACAGAAAGCATAGGTCTCTCTCCTGCCTTTCAAAATGTGTTGCAGATATACAGAAACTGAAATAACTTTGTGAGTTAAGAAGCAGCCAGGTGTCTATGCTACACTCTGGCTGGATTACTGCTTTTTCCAAACACTATAATAACAGAAGATTTGCATGTTCTCTGCTGTACTAAGCTGAAAGAACATAATTTGTCCTGCATAAAAATGCAGCCAGATTTTTGTATTATCAGGAGCAAGCAAAGCTGATGTAAATATAACAAATTCAAATCACAGTGAAGCTGAGGTGAGGTAAAATGTGTCTTCATTATTGAACAGTATGATTATAAAGCAGGTAAACGAGTATTTTAGTAAACTGAATTCACAATCTACTTTTTCTTTTCCCCACGGCTCTTTTATCCATAAACACATTGACTTGGGAACCGCTTTTACAGCTGCTTTGTATCACCTTGACTTTGACTGAGGGCTGGACTGAGAACAAGCTTCACTCACATTCTTTCCACCTTAACAGCTGACCACTGAGAGTTGCCAACTAAATCAAGTTTTCCAATGAGCTGATTACTCAGCAGTTACTTCATTTAGACTTAATTTCCGTAGATTGTTTGCAAGACCCTCAGATCAAAGAGTGTAACAGAGTGCATGTGAAGTTGAAGTCCCATCCATTACTTCTTCTCTAGCTTGACAGACTGATACCAAGTCACAAGAGGTATGTTAACTGAATTTCATCAGTATTGAAAACACTGTTCATATCTTATAGGTGCTTGTAGATGTATTGTCTGAGGAGATCTACTTTCTGAAATGTTGGAAATAGCCCAATTTTTACATCATTCTGAAAGTACTTTTGTTGTGAGGTTGTTTGGTTTTGTGTTGTTTTTTTTTCCTAACAGAAGTATGGACATATAAGCCTTTATAACTTTCAGGTTCTCCACAATTTCTTGTACATTGTGTTTAATTTTTCCACGTTATTTCCACGTTTCCAGTTAAATTCCTGAAGTGCTCTAGGATACATTTTACTGGGTCCCTGTTCAACAACACACCAGTAAATTTGCCTGCTTGTTACTTTTAATCAATTCTTTCTCTGACCTGGTCTATGTGCACATGTTGTTAGTGTTAAGTGTAGTAGGCTTTCCATCATAAAAAGACAAACCTAAACTCTTCTCTACAGGTTCATGCTTTTCACATTTAATATATTAATTACATTGAAGTTAAAGCAGTCTGCATCAGAACCTGAAATGCTCAAAGCTTTTATATTTAAGTTGATCAGTCAACAAATATGTTGGATTTTGTATTGCTTTTACACAGGAACTGTTCAGTTTCATCTTGAACAGTATAACAGTATTTTGTCATTAAGGAGTGGTGTGAAATGGAGTGTCATAAATTCCTCAAAAATATAAACACGAGTGGGAGGAGTTATTATTAATTAAATTTTTGAGCCAATGAAAGCATCAGCAGAATCAACTTGTGCCATATCAAGGAAACTAAGGAACTAAAACACAAAGGATTAACATATTTCTCATTTGTTCACTCGATTAACTACAATTTGCTTCATGATTTTTGGGACTAAACTGTTTTGTACTCAAGTAATATATTTTTAAGTATCTTAATTTTTTAATAACTAAAAATCAGTTTGGCTATCGAAGATCATCAAAGTGAAGTTTCTGTTTTTGTTTTAAAATCTTTCAGATTTTAAAGCCCTTCAAAGTAATTTCTTGAAATCTTTCAAATATGGCTATTGTTCAAATGCCTTTTAAAACAGGAAAAAATGTATTTCAGAAGAAATACAACAACAAAATTAAGATAATAAATAATGAATCATTAATGATACATGTTAAAGCCCTGTGTACTTACAGGGTTGTTATATATATTGTTAATAACTATAATTTAGGCTTTTAAAATAACTGGGAACTTTAACAATGGGTTTAACTGAGTGGGTTTTTAATTCTTAACAAAGCTTCTTTTCTAATCATTATGCTCAAAAAATGACAGTGTGATTCACATCAGCTGGTAAAATTGGTTCAGGAAAGAGTAAGTTGGACTTGAATAATAAATATTTCATTTCTAACTTATTAACCTGCTACTGTAAATACTGTGCATTGTCCAGTCACGTAAATGGAAAATAATAACATTTCCGTAATAGGGGCATACGTGTGTGTATATATGTATATCTCCAAGGCATTTGCATACACATAAGAAACCTCTCAGGGATGGTCTTCACAATTCCTCGTTGAATTAACAGAAAATTATAATTTAATTTAGATTCACTTTTTGGTCACAAATCGACAAATATATGGGAGAATAAAATAGAGAAGTTTAGTGATCATCACTGTGTTTGCAAAAGGACAAATTTAATAGCTTTCTTAGCTCCTGCACAACAAGCACTACATCATAACAAAACTTTTTTTTCAAGAACTGAGTCCTACAAACCTTAAGCATGGAAGTTTCATTCTGCCATGGCTATCTTTTAAATTGATATGTAATTTTAAAATGGGATCAAGATGTTCAGTGTGGGGTAGATGAATGTTTAGTCCTCAAATTTGGGTGGAATGTGCTGAATTCTTAAAATAAGTAGAGAACATATTTTTATAATTGTAAGAAGGTTCATAAATCAATTTTGGTAGAGAGAAAAGACTAAGAAAGTGAACAAAAAGTGTAATCCCTTTCCTTTTATTTCCTCTTCTGGATTCTGTAGTTAATGATTGTTGTTGTTTTCTGACATGTGATATCCCCAGCTTTCAGTACAGAAAAAACAGATTTCTGTTACTGAAGTACAATATCTACAACTACATAGAACAGATTGTGTCCTTAATAGGCGTATAATTTTGAAAGAGACATTTGGCCTTAACTTATAACAATATATATATATGTGTATATATGTATATATATATATTTACTTGAAACTAATAATTTGTTCATCAGTCTACTGTTATACAAATAAAGATAAAAAGTATTTACAGTAGCAATTACTATCCTTCATGTCAATAAATACTATCTTGGAACTAAGTGAGAAAAGCAAAAGAGCAGAGATCTTCTTTACTGTGATCTCCCAAAAAGCAAGACCTCAGATTTACACCTATTAAGAGAAACCATCAAGCTATAAAATTAAAACAAATGTTACATTTCAAATGAAAAAATAATAATTAAAAATGTATAAAATAAGGTTAATTAACTTCTTATATAGATACTATGAAATCTAACATTGCTGCAGTTCTAGTTTTATTTATCTACCTGATCACTTCACACACCATGTGGGAGGGGATAGTTACATTTTTGTCTTGAAGAAATAGTTATTCCAGGAAAAACTTCATAAACCAGTGTGATTTTGGTTTGTTTTTTTTTTTATTGTGTATGAACATTCACTATGCACACAATTTTTTTTATTTTCTGGCTTCACTCCTACACCTACCTTTCCAGTTACAGAATGCAGCTCTAGACAGCTTCCAATATTTAATCACTACTGGAACACATTAGGATTAGTAGACATTTGTTACCACACCAGGTGCTATAACTGCCCAAAAACCAGACAGATATCTAATGTTTTTAGAAAATGCTTTCTCCTTTTGAAGATATCACTGCATTCATTAAGCTCTTGTGTTCACCATGGAGTTATGATTTCACCTTTCAAGTATCTGAAACCCAGTAGCTGGATTATCTTCCTGTTATACTTCCTGTTGGATGCCAAGCCAACATTCATTTCTCAGGTTTATAAACTGGAACTCTAAACTAACCGTATTCTCAAAACATTTTGGTCATTTTCGCAAGATGCACAGCTCAGTGATCACATTGTACTAGCTTTAAATATTTTTTTCCCTGCAGATGCAGTTCAGGTGCCTGTGCACTGACTTCCTGAACCTGAAGCAATATGAAGCCCTGGCAGTACACACACAGCCTCATACTCCAAGTCTGACAACACTTATTCAGCTGCATGAAGCATTATGCTGCCTGATGGACCATGCCTATGTGCTGAATCCCCTGCATCCTCTAGCTGCTAATTCCAAATAACTGTACAAGACCTAGAAAACACCTACCAAGTCACTGAAACAAATCAAAATGGCTTACGTGGATCCCACTTTATATGCTGAAACAGAAAGTTAGGGTTCCTCTTGCCTTGCTTTAGGCATTTGCAATACAAAAATACATTCTATAAGAGTGTGCTATAATCAAGAATCAGAGGCAGGCACATCTCAATGGGAATCCAGATGATCCCACTTGTGAATTAGGCAAGATCCATTCCAGCCCATGCTTCTCCAAAGTATGTTCACATAGTCCCTAACAAAAACTTAAAGACCTTGCTTTGCACTTATTTCACTTCTACAGGATCTTAACCTTTAGCAGTACCTCCCAAATTACTGCCTTTTTATTAATTTCTGCAATATAAAAACTCCAAACTTTGGATGTGCTGGCAAAAAAACCCTAAAATAATAGATTTCTCACTCAAGTCTTAAAATAGGGTTTGGAATTAAGAGCATATCAGTACCTTTTGGTAGAAAAAGGTATCAAAGTCTATTGATATCTGTTGATAACTGTAGATGTTGATAGCTATTGAAAGGCATCAACACCTATCAGCTCTTATGGGGACCATTACTGACAGCCATTAACACCTATCTGGTGTCAACAAAACTGCCCATGCCTGTGGCTCCATCACAGAGAGCAGCTGGTTTTGACTCATGGAATCCTGACTCTGTTTGCATTAAAAGTTTTATCTGAGATCTCAAAAAATAATAGCAACTCTTATTAGCTTAAGGCATTAGTTACTCAACTATTCCTACTGAATGTAGCTACTTAATCTACTGAACAAAAAATATAAATAGATATGTATATAAATAAAAATGCAAACCCATTGATAATTATAATAAGAATCACAATTTCTGTTAATGAAGGATCTTGGTTAAATTCGAAGGTATTTGAAAGCATAATGAGATATGTAAAGGGCCCTACTATTTACCATGGCTCAACCACCTCTACAGAGTGGGTTACCAGAAAAACAAACAATAGGAGTAAGATATGGTGCATTATCTGTAAAGGTACATAATACCCTTCTGGTAAGAAAGTAAGTGTACCTGCATACTATAAAACAGTAACTGAATACACATAGTCAAGAAATCCCTGGGGATGCTTTGTGGATCTTTCTGTTTCACATTTCTTTGATACCATCTTCCACCTTATTTTTTAATTTTTCCTTAAGAAGCAGGAAGCAGTTTTTTGAGACAAGGATCTTCCCTTCATTTCCTTCAGCGTTTTGTGCTGAGCCTTTCAGAACTTCCACATTCTCTCTTCACTTCAGAGTGAAAGAATTTATTCCATTGTACATGACTTTCTTATGCCCTCCTCACTTCCTCTTTTGCCCTTTATTTTATTGAGCCACACTCTGTGTATTTTATGTAACAGCCATAACAAAAAAATTTACTGTGTCTAATACGTTTGTCTGTTGTGGAAGTCAGAGGTTTCAAACCAGATGCTTGTGAGCCACCTGCTACACAAGAAATCTAGCAGGGGAGGAACTTTCAAACCACAAAAATTACTCTGAGTAAGACCGTCGCTCACAACCTTGCAATGCTGCAGAAGCCCAGCAAGAGTTCTCCAAATTTGTCAGTATAGTCTACTGGAAGGTCATCACACTCTTGCTATACATTCATTTCCATTGTTTTCGTCCTGAAAAAAACACCTGTATTATTCTTCAAAATAACTGATGCCACTGTGCTCTATTATAGCCACATATACTTAGTGCATACACAAAGAATAACAGTCTGCTATATCAGTTCTTGAATCTTGTGAACTAATTTACCTTAGTTTCAATATAACCAGAGGCCAAATTAAAGCTATGTTACAGTAGAAAACCAACCATATGTACTGAATATCCTTGAGTGAGAGCAGAGTAATGTGAATTTTGTTTTTTACCAAAGGTTAACTGAAACAAACCTGTTTCCCCCTGCATTAATCTTTTGTACTCAGTGACAACAGTGTACAGACAAATCAACAATTAGAAGAAATAGGAAATCTGTGAAAAAGACAATAAAAACATTTAGTATCATGGCTTTGTAATTATAATGAACAAGAACTTCTAAGTTTATTTTTCATTAACTAAAAAAAAACTTTACAAAATGTGACAATATTCAGTTCCAACTGAAAATTTTTATATTTGTTTGGGATATGTCTCAGCAAGCGTTTCAAAGATAAAATTACAGCACATTCCTTAACTGATCATAACAGAAGACTTGGTCTAGAACGAAAAAGAACATGGACATTTAAAATACATTCCTCTATCGAGATAAATCAAGAAATATATTGAAAAATATCAAAGAACTATTTTTCTTTTGGTTCCAAAGTTTTAATAATTCAAGAAGAATGATATGAAAGTAGTTACTTTCAGATACTCTAACAGTAATTCCTCATTCTCCGACAATTGTGTTTATTATAATTCTTCAAACTTCAGCAAATAAACTGTAAGTACAGGAGTACATAGACAAGTAGAAAAGTAAAATACTAATAGTGAAATCTTTAACAAAATATTCAACTTATTACATGTTAGGAAGTCCACAGTTACACCAAAGTCTTAAAAAATCTTTGGAGGGGATGCTGTGAAAAACCTCAAGAGGTTTGAATGCAGCTCTAACAAGCATTAGAAATGCTTGTGACAAAACAGGTTGCTGCTAAAGAGGTGGTGGTAGACTCATCCCCATAAACTTTCAGGGTTTGGAGAGGGTTGTGAGCAACCTGATTTAGTTGAAGATGTTCCTGATCACTGGAGAGAGATTGGATTAAATGATCTTTAAAGGCCCCTTCCAAGTCAAACTATTCTATGAATCCATGATTTTGGAACCCTCTCTGAACAACTAATACAATTATTTTGTTTTATATATGTTTTCCACAAAGATAGTGGATTAGACATTTACATTTATATATTCATATATATTTAAATAGCTGTGCCTCATAATTTTAATTTCTGCCTGTTATCGTTATATTATGAAAAATGCAGCCACAGATTTTAAACACTCAACTGTTTCATCAACAAGTAAACAGATTTCCCAAATAAAACCACAGGGTTCAGCATCAACTGCAATGAAAATGTGTAAGCAATTTATGAAAACACAATAGTGTTTGCCTGCAGCCTATATACAATTTTTATGCTATGCATGAAATTATATAATTATTAATGATATAATGATAAAACGTAATTACATCTTTTGTCATTAAGCATGTGCTAAGCAATATTTTGAACTAATGGCTGTTTAAACAAAAATAGTCAGCTTTACACCTAAGAGCACTGAATATTGAAGCCTGTTAAATATGCTCCACCTTTAACCTATTCTTCCTACCCTGTTCCACTCCGGATACTGTTATTTCTCCTCATTATGCAAACACAGGTTACAGCAAAAAGAAGAAGGGAAATGGCAGGAGAAATAAAAGAGGATAGCCCAAGGCCACAAAGTGCTGAAGTCCTCCTATGAATTTCTCTATGTTTGTGGAAGAACCCAGGGGCACTCTAGTATTGATGTACAAATCCTGACACAGAAATTGGAATGGAAGAGAGAAACTGGAAGCATTAACTCATCTCAGGTCTTGATCTGAGCCAAGTGTTCTAAACCATGGGTCCATAATTTCCAAAAGAAGAGATAAACTGGGAATCCAGACTCTTCTGAACTCTCAGTTTTAAGGCTTCTTCTTGCCACGAAATTAGAGAAGTTAGAAAATGGCCAGAGAGAAAAAGGGAACAGAAAGAGATACGGGAATATGATTACTCACCTTGTGCGCATACTTCTCTCACAAAAACTTTGGTATGACACTCCATATAATAGTATCCAGTGTTTATAATACAGTTATACTGATGTTTAAAAAATTAAACTCAATTTTGTGTTCATCAGTAAAATTAACATTAAGATTAAGAGCAAACATGTACACATTTCCATCTCACACAAAACTATCAGCCATTTCAGAATAAAACAGTTCCGCCCTCATTCACTCTCAGTTCAAAGGTCTTTTTTTCTAAAAGAGGAAGTTCTTTTTTTTTTTCTTTCTATGAAGCTGATGACATCAATTGCTCCTAAAAATTATCAGAGACTCCATCAATCTTATCATCTTTCAAAAAATACTCAATCACTTTCTTTCAGGGAAACAGTGGGAACTCAAATACTACATGACACTGAAAAGAGCTTGAAGATTGAGCATATTTTACTCTTGCCATCAGTGAACAGGCTAATACTAAATCAGGCACACCTGAAATTGCACTGGTGTGAGTGAATTAAAAAAGAGAAGCTGGGAACTGTCTCAGTTAATTGCAGTTTAAAGAGCTTGGAGTTAATCCAGGTGATTAACCACATCCTCAGTCTACCCTGGGCCTGAACATTTCCATGGAGAAATGTTCTGTTTTGCCATACCCCTTCTGGTGTTTGCATTCACCTGCAGGTACTAAGTGCATCTCCCTGTCATTCCTGGAGAGTGATTGAGTCTTCTTCCCTTGTCAAATAGGCCAGACTGGAAGAAGAGGTTTTGTGACTACTTTCTTTTTTTTCTGCCACAAGGCTGATGAATTCCGGACCAAATTAAACTCTAACCTCATTTCTAGTCTGTACATCCACTCACATCCAATCAAAATTATCTAAGCATCTCCCAAACTCTTTCAAGCAATGGCAAAGGCAGGTTAAGATTCCAGGAAGTCTAGGTTGCTTCTATAGTAAACACTTTCTGCTTATGAACTCCTTATTTACTTTTAGTAAAGCAGTCTGTTCCCTGACTAAGAGGGGATTTTTTGTGTGTTTTGCTTTTTTTTTTTTTCAGATTCAGAAAATAAAAGTATCATTTGCCTCCAGTTTTGTTCCTCAGACTAATGTGCTATTAAGGAGAGAGACTTCAATTTTCTTCCCACTGCTAATGAGGCAAGTGAGTACTTGGCTTGCTTCTCCAATCAGAGCTCTACTAACTGACAGGAAAGAGATTGAAAAATGCAAAAGAAAGCTCTTCTAAGAACATGAACATGAATGTCCTGGTATGTTTTCAGCCTCATTGTTTTATAAACAAGCTAGTCAGATTTCAAACCTATAGACTGAATTGCACAATAGAACTGAGGTGGTTTTATTCAATATCATTACAGTACTTACACAATTGTGGTATGTTTGTCAAGAAATGTTGTATTTTGCAAATGCTATGCTTAATGTTTCATCCCTACTAGAGTCTAAGGTGATTCTATCTATAGAAAATTAAAAATGCAGGTTATGACATTGGTGTGATAAAAACTGTCTGTAGTGCAAACTGCTTTGATACAGGTAATCATCTGGCTGTAAGAACATATTTGGCAAAGGTCAAACAAGGGATGGAGAATGGTTAACCTCCGTGATTGTAATCCAAACAAGTAATAGATCAAATCATAGAAACCAGACCTTACCCAGCTGCAGGTGCAGAGGCATTGAAAAAAGTTCAAAGGAGATTCAGAAAAGGAAAAATGGCTTAGACTCACACTTAGAATTACACAACAAGCTTTGTAAAGAAAAAAAAAGATTACATTTACGCTTGTTCTGCTAGCTGAACAATCATCTGTATTCAGAAAAGAACATCTTCAACAAACACCATAAGTGAATGTACTTCTCTTAATAATTTTATACAAGTGAGAAGACAGATCATCTAGAGACATATTAGCCCAAGAGATTTTGACTATAAAAAGGTTACATACTGTTTCATTATGTGCCCAAATGAAATTCAGATTCATTTAAACAGTCTGTATCTATTTGTGGGTAATATAAAATTACTGATCTACAATCAATGATTATTAATCTACCATAAGTGATCAGAACCAGCTCCCACCAGAACCTCTCAGAGTGCAGGTCCCTCTTATTTCTGTCTCTACAGTCTTTACTTTAGAGACAAACTAGATAGGAACTGAAAAAAATCTTATTTGCTCATATAGTTACTACTGTTTTGCAGTAGGACAGTAAAAACATATATAAACCAACCAACAGATACTACCTGTTCCATAGATTTACTGAACAGTAGATATATGACAATGAGGAAATTACATCTATAGATTTCCATATTCATTAATTCTTTTTAAATGTGGCAGACAGCAAATTTTCTTTTGCCTCAGACACAGCTATGATATGTTTTGTATTGCTACTAAGAAAATAATTACATATGCTAAATCCCTGTGTTTGCATATTCTCCTTTTGACTTCCATTCAGGCACATGGAAAAGATTTACGGTTCAAAACTACCGGTTATCTTTTACAGTGCCAATAGAAACACTTCTGTTGAGAAAAAAACCTGTAATAAATGTCATTAGATTACAGCATAACATTCTCATTTACTGAAATTAAAAAAAAAAAAAAGTCAGTCACAAACTAGCTACCGACTAAAAGGTCATTCTAATTTTCCTTCACTCACTTTTCCATAGGTAATAAAATTCCATTACAATATTGTACTTCATTGGTGCATTTTACAATTTCTGCTCATATACTTGGTGGATCACTTAGAAATTAAATTGGATCATTTTAGCTTTTCATAAACATACTGAAAAAACAGTCTTGGACAAGCTCCAAGCAAGGTCACGACATGTTGCATTCTGACACTGCCTCTATAATTTTGGCATCAAACAGATTACTGGCAGGGATGACTAGATTCTTATCATGTCAAGATAAAAAAAAAATAAATTACCTAGGAATCTTTTCTCAAATTTAGAAGTCTCTTCCTGAAAAAAAAAAAAAATTAAGGAAATGAGAGTGCTAGACCAAAGACTGTCTGACAATAACCATATTTGGTTTTAGAAATACTGAGTCACTTATACACAGTACTTGACAATTATGAAAAAAGGAGGTCTCTGTTCCAAAGTGCTTGAAGTTCTAAAACTCATTGAAAGTAATTCTAATTTTTTTCACCAAACTTTTTTTCACTGGTAGACAATGCAAGAAGCTCCTATCATCAAAACTAGACTCTAAAATATAGCAGAGTGATTGATGTATTGAAAGTAGCAAAAATTTACAATACAGCCTGTATCTTAATTGTCCTTTCCTGTTTTAATATTTATAAGGAAAATAAAATGTCAAGACAAGCTACAAAGTAACGTGCTACAGAATGAGATAAGCAGAGCTAAGTATAAAAATTAAAATTATATGTTAAAATTATATAGCACTTGGCAGTAGAATATAAAGATTATATTATATATATTTATAAGCATAAAGAAAAAAACAAAAAAAACAACACTATATATATATAAAAAAAAAAAAAAAAAGAGGATGGCAGCATATAGAGACTTAAGATGAACCCTTACTAAAGAGTTCCAAGCAATGAAATTTAACAAAAGTAACATGTAAATGTCAAGGTGCCAAAAGACATGCATTGCTTCTGAAGATGAGAGCAGAACTGCCAGTGGCACAATAGCAAATCTTATGCTGAAAAAGGAATATCAGGAATATCAAATAGGAGAAAGCAGGATGGCTTGGCCAGCCAGCCAGGCGGTAACACATCACAAAATCTGCTTAAAGTGAAGAAACAACTGTGTTTTAATGTGGCCCACGGGACAGCTCTGTTCCAGCCTATTGATGAAGGGCAGAGAAAAGAAAAAACACCAGTCCTCAGTCTGCCTTTTTCAGAAGGAAAAAGAGATGGCACAGTGAGAAACTTCAGAACATAGGTAAATGACAGTTACCACAGGAGTATAAATATTTTTGAAAACTATGTATTAAATATTAATTTAGTGTAGTTGGTTCTTACAATACACAGACTGGACTCTAGAGTATCTAGTGCTTGAGGAGTAAAACTACAGGCTTTTGATACTGATACATTAATCTGACTCAGACCTTATTCTGTTCTGAGAATCATTTGCGCTCTGTATTCATAAGATTTTCCTTTGCTATGAGTATTTATTTATGCAAGCACAGATACCAGAGGTGGAGAACTGTGTGGCCCAGTCAGACTGTATTTAATTTTAAACAGATATAATTAGTCTGCCTGATTTTCTATTAATGTGTTCCATTTGTTACCACAGGTGTTTGCAGGTGCCTACACAATGACTGCATTGGCTGAGTATGTGGAGATAACCTTGAAATCACAGAATTCATAGCTCCTAAAATTCATTATCTTTATTAATAGCATTTCATAATCCTTTGTTACAGGATTCTTGTTCAAAAGTTCCTACAGAAATTGTAAGATTTGTATGGGCAACCAGTACCTTCAAAACTTCCTATGGAGTTAATTTGGGCCTATACATTTGACATTTTTCTTCTTAAGCTGTTTAATGTTATTTTTTCAAAGTCTTAGGCTGCTTTTTTATAGAGGAAGAAAATCAAAATAAAAACCAAAGCCTCAGATGAACCAGTTTGCTAAAACAGCTGAAATGGCTGACACATGGGGAAGTATCTCTCATTATCAGAACCCCCATAACGAAAATATTAAAAAATTTACTTTCTTGGTGTCCTGGTTTGGGCCAGGATAAAGGTGATTTCTGTCTTGTAATTTTGCTTTTGGCTAAATCTCTTCTAAGTAGCTGCACTTGATGAAATTAACAGCAAGTTTCTCAGACAATGTCTGCTTCTGGGACTGATAATACTCGATGTTAAAGACAGAGACTGGTATGCAGAACAAAGGTCACATGTGCAACCCTGCCTTAAGGAAAAACAGACAAGATAGATGACCAAAACTGACCAAAAAGAGTATTCCATCCCATACGTGCCATGCTCCGTATAAATTTGAGGGATCATGAGGGCCAAACCCCTTCCCTCTTCGCCTGCCCCTGTCTTGCTTCAGCATCCTGGGAGGATTCCATCCGTCCCTCTGCCTGTGGTCCTGATCCATGCCAGCCTGAATCTGTGTGTTCCTGCCTCCAGCTCCCAACTGCTCCTGACCCCAGGATTCCAGCCTGGACTTTCCCAGGGCTGCCCTGCAGCCTCGGTGGTGACCTGAGAGTTACTGGGGGAAAGGAGGAGGAACGTGGTTTCAATTTTCCTGTATATTTGTATATATTTAGTAATTTTTTCCTTTTTATCATTACTGTTTCATTAAAGCTGTGCAGTTTGGTTTCCAACCCATAAGTGTCTCTTCCTTATTCTCTTTCCTTTCTTTATCAGGGAGGGAAGGAGGACTGATAGAGAGCATCTGTTGTTTGGTTTCATTGCTGGGCCAGCGTTAAACCATGACACTTGGCATGTATAATAACATTCTGTAAGCCATTACCATCTGTAATGCTCAAATCTGTAACACAGAAATGAGATGTATCAACCCTAAAGTACATAACTGGTCTATAGGTCCCTCATTTCTGGATGTTTTCTCTGTAGCACCTGATCTGTCAGGTTGCCAGTTCTGCATAGACTGGGATGAAACAAGAAGTTTATTTTCTGTTTTACACCTCTTTTAAAATCTGTTCTCTAAATCCTTAAAAAAAAAAAAAAATTAAAAAATCAACATTTCATTGTTCTTTGCTTTCTGTCTAAGACATTAGGATGGGAGGTAGCCAAGGAGTTGATCCTCTGGCTTAGAATTAGCCCAGACCACCTGGTATCATCAGAAGCTTCTCTACCCTCTGGGAACTTTAACAACAACTAAGCAGTAAAGTAAAGACTTGGAATACAGTAAATTATTTGCTACAAATAAATCTCATCTGAAGATCAGAGCAATCCTATTGTTTGTAGGTAATGTGAAAATTTATTCCAGTTTCTGTCAATTTGCTATTCTAACTGTTCACTGAGTGAGCCAAACCATTTATTTTCTCCTAATAAAATTCTGCCTATGAACTACTCATTAGAGGGGAGCTCTGACCTGCTCAGAGCAGTGGCTCCTTCAGAAGCAGACTGAGTTTTGGTATTCTTAGTCTCTCTTTATCCATAGGTAGCTACTTCTTTTGTCATAAAGGCCTTAGTCATAAACTTGTGTGAAATGGCTGTTCTTAGTTTGTTCTCTGTTTACTAACTGGGAAGTAAATTCTGCATGAATCAAAAAATGTCCCATAATTCAAAGAAATATCTGAAGTGGTATCTTCAATAAAGTAATAAACTGTTTAATGAACAAATCTGTAGGTCAGAAGCAGCACCAAAGGGCATCCATATATATACACATTTATTTTCAATGCACAGGCATAATAAGGAAGTTATTTAGTCTCAAAAGTAAAAAATGACACCTAGAATGTAATCCTAATTGGCATATCAATGAATTGGCTTAATTGACAATTTTCCTTATTTGCATAATACTAGTGAATATAGTTTTACTAATACAAACAAATACATTTTGTCTCTGTCCTGAATTTAAAAAAAAAAAATTAAAAAAAGAATTAAGAGTCCTCTTACTTCTGATAGAAGGGAGGTAGTAGAAGAATTAAAATTCTGTTTTCCTCTAATTGCCAAGTACAGAACATTAGACTCAAAACCACCTTATTTTTAATTAGGGGTAGATGGCAGAGGGAAACTGTCCACAAAGTTTTGCTGGAAGTATTAATTTGAATTTAAAATATAGTTGTTTCATATACTAAAGAGGTGCATTGTTGGGACTGAATGGCATGTACTGTCTGCTGCATAAAGCTTACCATCATTTGGTGTAGAAGTCAGAGATGTGGGGGATGAGGGTAGATGAAGCTGGAAAAGAGGAATTACATCTGCTTACAAAAAGAGTTGGAATAGGACCCAAAAGGGCTGATTTCTAACACTGTCACCTTTACAGATGGTTTTTAAATGTGTGGTTAATATCAAGAAAAGCATTTAAGTAGAGGACTGCACTGAATCTACATGGGAGTACTTGACTCTGCTTCATGTACTTTTCTACATAATAGCTGATTAACATATCCCACAAAATATGAGGGCTATACGTATTGCATACATAACACTGACAGTCAAAGGCTATCACTTTTCAGGGTTTATAAATCACATGTAATTGCCTACGTACGTGTACACATAAGACAGAATTTCCACATGCTTTCAGCACCATCCCACATAAAGTGCAAGAAGAAAATAAATCAAAGGATCAGCTCTGCAGATACCACCTGAAATGTGACTTTCTGTATTTGCAGAGACTGATTCAGGTTATGAAGCTGATTTAATTTGATAACTATTCTTTGCAGCACAGGACTAGAAAAAACAAACAAACAAACAAACAAAAAAAAAAAAAAACACAACAAAAAAAACACTTACCATCAGTAAAATCAGAAAAGTAGGCAAGAAGCAGATCCAGAAAACCCTTCTGTGCACATTTTTAATTAGCTAGTTTAAGTTTAAGAGATGGGATCTTCCAGACAACATGGTGCAGTCTTACACATATTAGAAGAGCCTGGGAATAGAAATACTCCTGCAGCAAATAGATAGCAGCTATTTTCCTTTGAAAATTAAAAATAAACTTTTAAACACATTGGGGAAGAAATCCCCAAGGTCAAATAAACAAAAAGCTATTGACCATCTAGACTTAAGACTTATTGGTGTTTACCTGTAACATCACATGCTCTGTTTTATTTTCTGTTCCAAAAGTTCTACTGCTTGATGTCAGTCTAGACTGCCAGTGCAGTTTTGCTGCCTTCACACTTTGGAAAGTGTGGAAGTCACATCTGGCTCTTATTAAAAGAATTATTTTTTTTTTTTTTTGGACACTGCCTACACAGAATCAAAATTGTAATGAAAGAAAGAAAACTGATTTCTTTTCTTAAAAGCATCCTGAATACCTTTAAGGAATAATAGACAAATCTTTGTGAGGGATACTCTTTACCTGCAGTCATAGAGTCATAGAATGGTTTAAGTTGGAAGGGATCTTAAGGATCTAAAGGTTCCAATGACCCTTTACACTAGATCAGGTTGCTCAAAGCTCCATCTAACCTGTCCTCGAACACTTCCAGGGAGAGGGCAGCCACAACTTCCTTGGGAAACCTGTTCCAGCATCTCACCACCTTCACAGGAAAGAATCTCTTCCTTATGTCTAATCTAAATCTCCCCTCTTCAAGTTTTAAACCATTTCCCCTTTTTCTCTTACTACACACCCATAAAAAAATTCCTACCCCAGCTTTCTTGTATGCCCCTTCCAGTACTGCAAAGATTCTATAAGGTCAACTTGGAGCCTTCCCTTCCCCAGGCTGAACAACCCCAACTTCCCCAGCCTGTCTTCATAGTGGAAGCTCCAGCCCTCTGATCATTTTTGTAGTTCTCCTCTGGCATGCTCAAAGAGCTCTATCTTATTATGTTGGAAGCTCCAGATCGAGACACAGTCTTCAGGTGGGGTCTCACAAGAGCAGAGTAGAGAAGGACAATCCTCTCCCTCAGCTGGCTTTCTGTGCTTCTTTTGATGCAGCCCAGGAGAGCTTTTGGTCATCCACCACCTCCAAGTCCTTTTCCTCAGGGCTGCACTCCATCTTTTCTCCTCCCAACCTGTATTCATGCATAGGATTATCTTGACCCAGGTGCAGAACTTTGGCCTTGCTGAACTTCATGCACTTTGCATAAGCCCACTTCTGGAGCCTGTCAATATCCCTCTGGATGTCATCGCTTTCCTCCAGCATGTTGACTTCACCACACAGTTGGGTGGTGTCAGCAAACTTGCTGAGGGTGCATTTAATTCCACTGTCCGTGTTACTGACAAAGATGTTAAACATCTGACAAAGATGTAAACCCTTAAGGAACATCACTCAACCCATGTGTCCATTTGCACCCTGAGCCACTGATCACAACTCTTTGGGTGTGACCATCCAGCCAGCTCCTTATCCAACAAGTGGTCCATCCATTGAATCCATATTGTTCCAGTTTAGAGATCAGAAGGTTGTACAGGACAGTATCAAAACTTTGGACAGGTCCAGGCACACGACATCCATTGCTCTGCTTTGTCTACCAAGGCTGTGACCCCACCATAAAAGGCCACCAAATTAGTCAGGCAGGACTTAACCTTAGTGAAGCCATGTTGTCTGTCACAAAACACTCCTTTGTTATCTGCTTGCCTTCCCAGAGCCTTCAGGAGGATGTTTCATGATATTGTCAGGCACAGAAATGAGATTGACTGGCCTCTAGTTCCCAAGGTCTTCTTTTTTTTTCTTTTTTTTTTTTTTTTTCTTTTTTTAAAATGGGGGTTATGTTTCCCCTTTTCCAGTCAGCAGGAACTTCACCAGATCACCATGACTTTTCAAATATGATGGACAGTGGCTTAGCAACTGCTTAGCAACTTCATCAACCATTTCATTCAGGAGGTGTGGGTAAATCCTGTCAGATCCCATGGACCTGTTCACCTTCAGGTTCTTTACGTCCTCTTCAACCTGCTCTTCATCTACAGTAGGGGGATCTTCCTTTTCCCAGTCCTTGCCTTTAGTTTCTGCAACATGGAATCCCCAGAGCCCTTGCTGGTGAAGACAGAGGCACAGTAGTCATTGAGTACCTCAACCTTCTCCACATCTTGAGTGACCAGCTCTCCTGTTTCTTTCTGGAGTGGGCCCACATTTTCCCTAGTCTTCCCCTTAACATTGATGTACCTGTAGAAACTTTTCTTGTTGCCCTTAATTATCCCCCTTTTCTTGTCCTAACATAGGTCACTGCCTAAAGATTACCATGTGGAACAGAGAAACTTTAAATTTCATAATTATATATATTATGGATTTTAATTACCACTAAGATTCTGAGAACTGAACTTTGGAGTAGATTTCTGTCAATCTGTAAAAATAATACAATTTCTGATAAGTTTCTCAATATGTTCAACTTATGCTTTCTGCAAATCAATCTGATTATTCTTCCGAGCTTGTATGAAAAACTATTGCAATCAGAACAACTGAATACTTTGTTCAAATGCTTAAATTTTAGTAAATTTTCTTGTCTTTACCTGCGTCAGGTCTGTAGATGTTTTAAGAGCAAAATGCAATAACCATTCACATGAGTAAAAAGCTTCTTCCTTGAGTGATCACAACATATATCTTTCTTTTATAATCACTTCACAGAACAGTCAGTACTTGAAATACAAAAATGTCACTCTAATGATCTTTATACTCTAATTCCATCTCAAGATTTTAGATTTGTATTATGCAAATTCCTACTCTCAGTTACTTGTCATCTAGTAAAGGTATCACTTCAGTGAAACCTAGTTTATTTTTCCCAGCTGCATTCTACCAGTATGTTATTACATACAGTGATATGCTCTGTTTCATCCTTAGAACATCATGACCACAAAATTCTACTTTATTACAATGAGTACAATCAAATTGTAAAATTAGTACTCTTTGCCTTTATTCCAGAATGACACCTTGAGGTGCAAAGCCAGTTCTAGAAACACAACAAAAGCCTTCTTTTTTGTAACTAAAAAATGCAAACATCGAGTTCATTAAAACTCTATTACATTCTCACAGAATTAATGTTGTCCAAGGCTAAGACAAGCTGACCTGCTGAAATCCCTGATATTTTGAAAATAATATTTTTAGGTTTTTAATGTTTATAATTCTTAGTGAAAATAAGAATGATGTCTCTCAGACCTCATTCTCAGTCCCCAGAACTGATCAAGAGGTTTCAAAATCTCTTGGAATAAATATCTTCAGACCAGATGGAAAGAGAAACCCAATGAGAAGACCTCTCACCTCTCTTCCTCATGTTTTCAATTGCAGCTGACCTTTCTTTCCCTGTAACCAGGCAGCACCTGTAGGAACTTACCCCAGTGTGTGGCAGGAGGTTTCAGACTGGAAAGCTGGTGGGTCTCCATTTCAGGTGCCTTTGGGCCTTTTAGACTTTAGACTCAGGATCTTAAGTTCCCCTGTCCAAGTCCTTTGCAGGGAGATCTTTCTGACTTCTGGATCCAGTTATTATCCATGGGCTGACATGGAGTGCAACTAAACAATATGCTATTCTTCAGTGAGCCTATTTAATGCTGTCAGCAAGTTGAAAGTAGATAATCTGAGAAATATAACATCTAATGACTTTTTTCTTTTTAAAAAATTAATGAAATACAAGTCTTGCAAAAACTGTAATTTATATGCAGCTAGAAAGAGGGAGATTTTAATGCAAAATTCCTACCAATTAGTTGATTTATCAGAGTGCCAAGCACTGAAAGCTTCATCAGAGATCAATAAAAACTTCCAGTACATCCCATTTCAGGTAATTAAACATTGCCATGACTTCTCTGAGAATATTGTATTGTGCTGTTTTCTAGTTGTTTTCAGACTATTCCAATTTCCACAGAAGTTGTTTTTGTGGTGTTTGTTTCTTTCGACCAGGCACTTTGAGAAATTAGTTTTCAGTCTAGAGTTTGTAAATAACTAATCAATATATCCATGAAATTTCTTGTACAGGAATCTAAACAGTAAAGGCTATTTTAGCTGTCACTCAATTGGACAGAAGACCTTTTTTTCCTGAAAAATAATGGTTGTTGAAAATCTAATAGAAGATATTTAAAAAAAAATTAGTTTTGTGCTTTCAATATAGACAAAAACAACCTTTGAACTTACATTTGACATTCTTTCCAAAATAGGGACATTTTACAAATAACTGGCAATCACCTAAATAGCCAAGGTTCATAAATAACCTAAAGAATAACAGAGAATCCCTTCTGCAGTTTAGTTTGTTGGGGTTTTTTTCATAAATATACTTCAATATCTGTTGGAGTGTTGAATGTTAAAGTGGAAGTATATATCTGCTTGGTACTTTGCAGTTAAAGAACAGAAAGAGTTCTGACTAAGTTACAGTTCATCCAGTGTCCACTAGGTTTTTAGTTTCTCCACTCCAAATTATGTCTATGTTTGTTGAAATTGTCCTGTAATCAGTGGAAAATTTAGAAAAAAAGAGTTAAATTTGCCAAGTTTACCACTGTGGCCAAAAGACTGCCACAGCCAGAATTACTTACAGTCTCTAAGCTTTAGCTGATATGAGAGAGAACTTTTACACTTCAGCCTGGATGTGCCCCACACATAGGACTCATTGCATATGGTCTGAGTACTTCCATAATTACACAATATTTCTAATGCAGGTAAACCAGGTTGATTTATAAAGAGATATAAAAACACCAGACTTTTGGGTTTGGTCTTCTGAAGGACTCAGCACCTTTGACAGTTGCTATCTTCTAGTATTCTTTTCTTAGTTTATAGCTCCCTCATTTTCTTCAAACTTTCACCTGACAACTTAAACATGTCCTTTCAAAAATCACATTTACTCAGAGACAAACAAGGCATAACCAGTTTTTGTTCATAAAGTGACAGGATGGCAGCGACAGAAAGACAAAAGGATCTGATGCAGGCAGACAGCTATTAAGTCTGCCTGCTAATGCCATTTCCTCAAATGTCTCAAGAGAATCTGCTACATAGATTCCTGAAAGAAACTGGGTAGTGTCCTGTCAGTGCTAAAAGAAATTATAAACTTGGCAGCTGAGAGATTATAAGGTAGAAACGAAGTCCCTTCCTGCTCTTTTATTATTTGGAGTCTTCTTGAGTTTGGTTCTATCAATTAGAGTTCTCTTTGGTATCCAGTTGACAAAACTGACAAAAAGTATGTCTAAAATGTGAAATACTCAGAAAGGAGGCTTTCTGTGCATAAACCCCATCTATAGCACATCAGCATCTGGACAGTTTTCTCCATTACTAAGTAATACTGGGGGAAAAAAAAAAAAAAGCAACTTGAAATAAATATTGGGCTATAGCTCATATACATGTGCATTATTAGTTACCATATTCATGTAGAGAAAGACATAGGCTGGGATACATAAGGATGATAGGCTGTATGATTGCTGAAAAGTCAAGTCTAAAGTACTATTTGATATTTGCTAGAATCCATCCTTTTTCTTTCAAGAAGGAAAAAAACCCCAAAACATATCCATTTTATACAGTCTGCTGAGCTTATTTTCTATCCCCTTCTTATTCTCAGCCTCCAGAAATAATAAACTGGTTGTATCTACTGACATTTGTCTGGAAGATTGATCTTTTCAGTCACACAGATTTTGCAAACATAGTACCAGCTTGCATTTATATAGCCCATTTTATCTCAAAGAATCTCAAACCTTTTACACATTTAATGTAGTGGAATATATACTCAACCTACACTGAACAAAGAGATCTCCAGGACAGAGCACACTATGTGAGTAGTTAATATTAGTTTAAGACAGGAAGCAAGAAAGAGTATTCTAGCTCCTTAAAAATTCAAGGCAAAATTTAATGTGGCTGCATGATATCAGAAAAATTACACACTATATCTCTTCATTTACTAATTAAGGAAAGAACGCTCCACAGAGTCTTAAAAAAAAACCTGACCAGACCCTGTCACTGAGACCAGGAAGTGGCTAGAAAGGAGTTTAAACACTAAGGAGCCACATAATTCTCTTCCTCTAGGTCTTGTTCAACCTAAAGGATAGGTCATGAATTTCCTGAGCCAAAATAATGCTGTATGTAATAACCCTCTACAGAGTTTTCCCATATGTTTTTTTAATTTTTTTTTTTCTGACTCCCTGAGGGAACATGTCCCAAGCTTAGTTGTAAATATCTCAGCAAATCTCTCAAGTTTCATTTGGTATGAACTCCCCTACCTAGTGATAGCTACTAACTACCATTTTTATTTGATGTCTTCCCTTGTTTTATCTAAAGAATCGGTGAACTGATTCCTTCATGACTTTCTCTGCAATACTTAAGATTTGAAAGGTCTCTATTATATCTCTCTTCATTTGTCTTTTAAGAAAAGTCATACTCTATTATTTTTTCTGATTGTTGTCAATCCATACTTTCAGCTGCAGCTATTGCCCTTTCTTGTTGTCTTCCCCAGTTTTACCACACCATTTTTAGATGGAAAGAACCTGAATTGCACTCCCTGGTCAAGTTTCAATCATACCAGGGTTTTACTCAGTGGCATAATATTTCCCATTTTGATCTTTAGTTCTTATTTACCATGTCTTGAAAAAGCTTGAGCTGTGAGAAACCTCCTACTTGTGAAGACAACATCAACATTTTGAAGAGCAAGTGTCACCACTGTGGCACTGCAAAGCATTTTGTATCAGGACAGGAGTCTGCCAAGACCTGCAGACCCTGGCTTACCACATCCAGAACCCAGCACTTCCCTGCAAATAACCAGGAACAGCACCACTGGGTGGAAAAGGGGGAGGAGGAGGAGGTCTGTAGCAAGGAAGAGTGCTGGACAAGGTGAGTTGGTAATCTGAAACTGTGACTGCTTCAGCCTGAGAAAGGATCAAGCCCTCAAAGTCAAGAGTAAAAAATGACTAAGTTTTCAGCCATACCAATGAATTTTTTCCCCTCTATATATGTAAGGTCTCTCATCTTTTTTCTTTCTTTTTTTTTTTTTTCTGGGAACGCATTTCTCCCAGGCACTTAATCACTTTTAGTAACAGCATTTATCATTTGTCATTTTCCAGAATGAAGAGATCGCAGAGTACCTCAGGCATGCTTTCACCAAAGCAGTGCAGACAGGCACTATCATTTGTCTGGTGATGTTATTTCTCTGTATATTTAAAATCAGTCACACTATCTGAGACATGCTTCCACTTTGCCTTACTGCATTTTATACTTATAACTATTCTGATGTCCTAAAAGATCTAATATTCTAAAGACCTAATATTTACATCTCTGCTTTTCAAGTAACTCCACCTTATCAAAACCCCATCCTTTGTTGGGTTTTTTTGTTTTGGTTTGTCTTTTTTTCAGCTGCTATGTCCTGCTCTTTTTTTCTACCTAAATTGCATTTTCTCTTTTCCAGTGATGCACAACTCCAGCTTATATGTTCCTGCCTCTACTATACAAATTTCTGTGCTTCCTCCTATACAATTAATGGACAAATAAAAAAAAAATGTGAACTTAACATGAACTCCAGCCAATTTCCCTCTCACCCCCACTCCAGGCTGCTATGTAGTTTCTCTCACCTCCACACTGCAGGCCACTATGTAGTTTCATTACCCCTTTTTATGCATCTCTGCCAGGATTCATTCCATGTTACAACACTTAAAGTCTAAGCCAATTTGGAAATACCTTTTTTTGAATAGCATTTTTGTGTATTTTGGAAACCTTAAATGATGCTTTCCCTGTGAGAACAGTTATCTATAATACTTCTCATTCTTCAGAACCTCATGCATAACCTCACACAACCCTTCCATTGTAAAACAATATTACATTCATGATTCAATATTCAGCAATTTTCCTAGTTGTTTCCTAGCTGTAGGGATGGAAGTGGTCCCGCCAGAGACAAATGCTCTGTGTAGAGCACAAACATAAATGATGATTATTTGGTAAAACGTATACTTTTTCTTTTATATCAGTGTTCACTTGGAAATGTACACTAGAAATCTTCATACGCTAGTCTTTGCACAGTGCCTTAGAGAGTTCTCTAACTACAGACTATTCTAACCTTAATACTACCTTGTCTCATTTTCCCACACTGAAAACCTCCCTTTCAGAGCTCATTCTGGTGGTCTAAAAAGCATTTATATTCATCTAAGGTCCCTGTGGCTTGGTGGAGCCAAGCAGACCCGAAAGCATTGCCCAAAACAGGCTACCCAGTCTTACTATTTGCTGCCTCTTCCCCATTCAGCTCCAACAAACCATACTTATGTTACCACCATTATAAGAGACACATACTGAGGATGATAGAAGACATGAGGGTGCTAAGTGACATATTATCATAGCTGACACACCCTGTGGATATGGTGGTGCAATTCCCAACTGACCATAAAATGAGGATAATGTTTCGTTCGTAGTCATCTTGTATTCAGGACAGTGCGAGAAACAGCAGTATATTCAAATTTATTAGGGCAAAATAATCAACCAAGAAAAATGTGAATACACTAAAAGTTAATGTAAGAGTTATAAAGAGAAAAGTTTGTTTCTGAAAACCCGAAAATTTACAAATTCATGTATACAAATTTAGTGCTATTTTTGTGTGTGTTTATATAGATAGTGGAAAGAAACAAAAAGAGATAGAAGTGTTCTAAATAAATATTATGCATGTGCTGGAAGAAGGTGAAGAGAATCATTAATTTCATATAGATATTGTAAGTGAACTGAAATGCTGATTACAGTACAAATAATAGATAAAAATGTCAATCACCACCGTACAGTGTTCAAAAAAATCTTCGTTTTTTTATTGTGCCTATGGGGTTTCCCATATCTTGTTAAACATCAAATGTATCAACAACAATGATAAATTGACTTGTCTTTATTTTCACATTGCAGGAAATTGCTTGGAAGAGGAGGGAAGCACACAAACTGGTTTTGGTTTAATATGTAATGTGTTTGTACTTCATGTCTCTTAAAATGGAGAACAAAGTGGTGATAATAAGAATGGAAGAAAGAGAAACAGCTGCATCTGGCAGAAAAAAACATACTCTTGTAATTAAATCCACAAGGTTTTCTGTAAGAAATTTTTCTTCTCCTTTCCATAAAATCACTGCCTTTCACGGGTGCTAAAATCCAGCTGCACGTATGCTGCTACTGTGGCACCATCTGCACAAGTAAGTGACTTTAAAATGCAATTTTCAGAAGCATCACAGATAAAACAGGATAATTCTTATCAGGAAAATATTGAGACCATGATGTATAGTCTTATCATGCATCTCTCAGGTAGGGACACCACATGGAACACCTGCTGCTTGTCATAACAAAGGAATTCATCAAATTAGAGCAACAAACCAAGAGACTGGAATACTTTATAACCTGCTTGTAATGGCATTTGGTATTAAAACTAATCACAGCAATGAAATAAAGACCTAAGTGAGCGAAACCAGAACTGTTTGTGGGTTGTTCATATACCCAGACTGCATTTAAAGGGTGCCATTCATTACATTATCTCCAAAATACTATTTAGAAAAAAGACTGACAGTTTTATATAGACCATTTTAGATTAAACAAGAAACTATTAAACTTCTTTATCTGACAGCTTATGGTTACAGCTTCAATAAAATCCTCCTTCCCCAGTTTCAGTTAATCTTTATCTTCAAGGAGAATATTTGTGCTAAATCAAAGAAAATCTCAAAGTTTCTGATTTCTTTCTTTTTAATTCTAGGGAAAAAAATTGTGCAATGGGATTGTACTGAAATTTAAAAATGTCCTTCAGTCTGCCAGTTTTACTTTGTTAATCAAAAGGTGAGAAGTTAAAATTCATCCTCAGTACATGAACATCAATATAGTGGATAGTTTTTGAAATGCTAACTGTCTACAGAACTTGGGAAAGAATTCTGATTAACCATTAATGCAGGAATGTCCCAGCTTATTAAGGGGATGTATCTTTCACTTCTTCATTGATTTTCTGCATTTTTCACCAGGGTGGGATTTTCTATTCTGACTTGACTGCTACTGGGAGAGCTGCTAAATCCTAAGAAAAGCTTTTCAAGCATCAGCAGAGTGAACTCTGACAACTTGTAAACACAGAACAGTTAACAATCACTACATGAAAAATGGAAGTGTGTTTTTTAGGGGGAAAGGAAAAATAGAGAACTCAAAAAGCAGTTTATAATTTCAGGTTCATCGGATTATTCCATGAAGTTAGTACACCTGAAGTTAGTTGTGCAAATTTAACACACTTCATATATGACTTAGTTTTTAGCTCATTTCCCAAAGCAGTCCTCCAAACATGCATTACCAGAGATAAGAACACTTCTATAGCTACTACTGGGTTTGTGGCTATTTTGGGATTAAAATAATAAAATAAAAGAACATCATATATTGCCCTTATTGAATTCCCCAAATATATGTTATAAAGCAGCAATGACAACATCTTTCTTGACTTGAGCAGGAACTGTCTTTTGACAAAAAAGTGAATAAACAAAATCACATTTCTAGGGTACCACTTAAAGTGTAAATATCTTTCTTTTTTTGTCGAATTAGACAATAAGGCCTACATATCTTTTTTTATTCTAGAGGACATGCATTCCAGTTCATATATTTTTGGAATGTCTAAATTTATTTTTACTATGCTCTTTATCAGCAAACACTAATTAATAATCAATACTATTTAATCATTCCAGGTGATCACCTGATATTTTATTTGTGACCATCTGTGCCTTTGATTTTCACTGGCACGCTGAAAGATCTCAGGTAATTTATCACAACTTAGAAAAGTGAAGACTAGGGGATTTTTTTGCATTTATTTCTCAGTTAATTCAAAATATCTTTGCCAGATCCAATCTCTCTTAAATCAGTTCAAAGAATAAATACAATTTTGAAGTATCAATATCATGCAGCTTTTTCAGGAACTGGGGGCTAGCAGCACCTTAGCTATCAGAATTCATTAAGCATATGGAAAGATTCATGAATTTCTAATTCTTAAATTACCTAGATATCACCACATTTATAATCTGTTACAATATGTACATGAAGCTGAAGAATTTAATAGGCACATTAAACTATTTTTTATTTAAAATATCTTGCAGAAGGAAAAGGCAAATTTTGTGTAGAAGATGGTGCTGCCTCCACTGCAGTAGTCACATACTGATTCCTCAATTTTGCCTATAATTAGAGGTTATTCCCAACAGATAGTAATGCAAAATATATGTAATTTTCAAAGCAATAGCATACATGATATCTTAGAAAGTCAAAGAGAAGTTGCTGACTGTTATGTACATCATCCTTAAACCCATGAGACATCTGATTCAACTTTTAACCTACATCACTTTCTCTCTCTTTGTGGGCTGGATTCCAAAGTTTTTAGTAACTTCCACTGCTGACATAAAGAACAATCTCCTTGTAAGCCAAGACACAAGACACAATTTTATAAAGATTCTCCATATTAAAATTAAATGATTCCTTTGTCACAAAGAAGTCAACTTTCAATTTAGAGAAATATTCAAAGGCAAATGAAGAGCTTATACTGAATCAGGTAAAATAAAGATCTGTAATCTTAAACATTTTGATCATCTACAGCCCAAACCTTATTAGCTTGAGAAGATATTCAGGACCACATTTATTTGGAGGCAATGGTATCATTGAAATTCAATTTTGTTCATAAAATATGTGAAGAGGAGAGCCACAAAAACAGCAACAACACAACAAAATATATGAAGAAGTCTTCCTGACTTATTCAAGTATAATTGATGATTAAAGAAGCAGTTGGTGGTTGCAGGATAAAAAGTGTTTTATTTTGTTACATCAGGGCTTTTCCCTTGAGGAAATGAAACTGCTTGACATCTAACCCAGGCTGTACTCTAATTCTTTTCTGACAGCCTTTCCTGTGCATAAGATCCCTGATAAATTTTGTCTTCCAGTAAGAAACTTGGTAGTTGTCAAAACATAGTTGAGTCCTTTTATGTAGTTAGAAAAATGTCTGTTAATGCAAAATTAGAATACATTCAAAAGATCTGTAAAGCAGAACAGTGTTAACCCTACCTTAAATTACCTCTAATTGGAGCTAAAATGAACAACTGAGATACCTGAATAATGAAGTATGGTTGCACAGAAGTGGTGATGTCGACAACAACAACATCAAAAAAGGCTTCAGAGAGGCTTTTGTTACATCAATATTTCATAAGTCAGACATTAATTTTTAAGGAGTCTGTGCTTCCACAACATTTGGAGTAATGAACGCAAGCAACAAATAGTGGCATAACTCATAACTTCCTTTGACAATCCTAAATTTCAAACACTCAATCTAGTCATATATGATAACTACAATGAACAGAACTACAAGGTCAGACTGTCCAGATGCTACCAGCTTAGCTGACTGTATCACTCTCCTTCTTCATGTATTTGTGGGTTTGTCATATTTTCTCTTAATAAGCAATTCAAATAAAGAAAAAGCTGTTAATATCAGAATTGCAAAAGACATTTCTTTTATGCAAAAAACATAATATATACTTATACTTTACAAATACAATATAAAAATATGCATCATGTATATAATGACTAATATAAATATCTAATAATTTCATAGCATAAAAATTCTTACTGTTACTTTAGGCAGTGTTCTAAACTCAGGCCTATCTTTCTGGAAAAAAAACCTTAAGAATTCCGTACCTACTATGATAATCTGTAGAAGTAGTGTATATATTTTGAGGCATCTGTGTACTTGCAAATTATCTATAAGTATCATATAACAATTTACCTGATGTTTTATAGCCTTTGCGTGGAGTACTTTTTAAACTACTTGCATTTCAATTATCCAACTGTTAGGGGACAGGCTTGGAACATCATCTTTTTAGATGATATGTCTGTGTTACTCATCTGTTTTTTTGTTTGACCATGTACATATTGTTTATTCCATCCATATCTTGTGTCTGTATCACAATAGAGCTCCAGTGAGGTATTCAGATTCAAAGAGCACAGCCATGGAGTGGTATTGAACACCTGTGATACATACCTCCAACCACTGTTGAATAGCCTGTATATGTTTTCCCTACTAACAAACCAAAGCAGCTCTTTCAAGCGTGAAATTTAGTTAGTGACTGGAATTAGAAAGATACTAACACCACACCATGAACAGATGAACTGAAGAGCACTGTGTGGCAATTTATTTATGCACACAGAAAGAAAAGCACTTTAGATTTCAAACCTCTGATATATTTGAGACTTGACAGGAAAAAGAGTAGAATTAAAGACTGTTTTTCTGGAAGTATTTAGATTTATTTCACTAGGACATATTCAGAAACCAAAAGTGCCAGTAGTTCTTACTAAAGCAATTCAAACCTCTCCATGTTGACAAGGCAGCAGGATCACAGATATTATCACCCCATGCTCAGCACAGCCCATGAGGAATATTCTATGTCAGCACCATCCACAAGTCTGCCTGTCACTAAGCTGGACTAGGACAACTTATTTGCAAGACAGGTGATGTCTGAGTCAGATGCAACATGCAGAGCATTTTAGGCAGCCATCAGACTCGCAACAGAGATCAGATGAGGTATGTACTTTACTGTAGAATATATTTCTACTTAGAATGTGTCTAAGACAGTGGCCTCATGAAGAAAGCAAAAGAAAATAAGTAATATGATAAATTTGCCTGTATATTTGATTAATATTTTATCCTTCTGTTCTGAAATATTTACACATCAGATATTTCTCTCCTATTTCAAAGAAAAAGAAGTACATGGGGAAAAAAATCTGTTGAAGCTACTTCCTCTGACAACACTGACAATTGCTAGATTGTTTGTCAAAATTATACAAGATCACTTAGCAGCACAAGGGAGTGGCATGTGTCAGAGAAGCTGAAATCTAACTTAGTGCTTTTAAAAACATTTGTAGTGGTGAGATCAGGTGAGATAATCAAGCCACAACTAGCAAACATTTTAGGGTAATAAGACTGGTAACAACATCAACCCTGTCAGCCACTGGAGGGAGATGCCAGACCTACAACAGCAGCCACGAACAGCCTGAGGGCAACCACAGGCACTCTGCTGTGCACAAACTGTCAGACATGAGATTTGTCTGATGTGAAGGACAAAAGAAGTGCCATGATTCATGTGAGAGAGAAAAACATATTCCTGTAACACATTCCGGTGACTATGTCGATCTATACTATTGGACATCACAGATAGACCCATTAACTTCTGTGATGGTCATCTGAGAAAAGCATTTTGAACCATTTCATAGTATCACAGATTCATAGAATGGTTTGACCTTTAAAGGTCAAATCCAATAGCATCTTCAGCTAAATCAGATTGCTCAAAACCCCATCCAACCTGAGCTTGGATGTTTACAGGGATGAAATCTCCACAGCCTCTCTGGACAACCTGTTCTAGTGTCTCACCAACCTTATCTTCAAAAAATGTCTTCCTTATGTCTAGTCATCTACCCTCCTTGACTTTAGAGCCACTAGTCCTTAGCCCTATTAAAATTTTTGCTCCTGTCTTCCTTATAAGCCACCTTTAAATATTGAAAGGCTACAATAAGATGGCCCTGGATCCTTCTCTCCTTTAGCCCAAACATCTAACAGAATGCTGTATCAGCTCTTTCATACTTGCTCTGCATATGAACAAATACAAGTTTGAAAGAGACAAAATTGATTTCCTAAGCTAGTTCACATCCAAAGCCAGTGCTCACTGTGATAAGAGTAAGACTGAAGAACTACTAATCCTGTCAATACCACTGCACCAAATAAGCATTATTTCAGTACAAGCAATTGAGTAGGTAAATTTGTAAACAGAATGAACATGCTCCATCAGAGCAGATGTATGGCCCATGGCCAGGGAAGCATTTAGTACAACAAATATAATTTTCAAATTTATTCCTGGCTTAGACATTTTCAAACCTGAGCAAACCAGACAAATCTTTTGGTAGGAAACCAAAAATTTCCTATGAAAACTTTTCATTCTGCATGTGCCCGAGGGAAAAAAAAAAAAAAAGAAAAAAAGGAAAAAAAACCCAAACAAAACTCCTATTTTTTCTAAAGGGAAAAGTATTCCTATCTCATTCCCTAGTTCCTTGTTCCCTTTTTATGTTTTGTTGATGGAAAATCAAGGAAGGGAATATGAAAGCTTAGAAATCAGTAAAACCAGAAGAAGGTGTGTTTCAAAATTATTTTATTTAAAGAAATAAATTGCTCCATATTGAAGGGATTATAAGATTCATTCACATGTTATTTGGTTTGCCTTTTTCCTACCAATGCTAATGCATCTGAATAGCCAGTGAACTGTCGATTACAGTGGTGAAAGATCAAATCACAGTACAATGTCATTAAGCTGGATGGAAGTTTTTTGAAAGGAGCAGAATACAATGTGAAAAGTAAAGATTCCTCTCAAGTGATAGCACCTTCTTTTGACCAGCAGTATGAGAAACTCAAACTTCTCATGCTATACTATAGAAAGAATTCAGAAATAAGTCAATACCTTCTGTTGCTGTAGAATAAGTAGGAGGACCACAGACACTTGAATTTGCATCAAGTGGTATATTTAGAAAACTATATGTAGTGGCACAAGGTAGTCATCTTAGTCATTTGTATACTTATATTTTTAATACGTATTGAGAAAAAAAGAAAGAAAATATTAAAATGCTAAAACTCTTATCTGGAATCCACAGCTCGTTGAGAAAGCTTCATGACTAAAAATGAGAAACACTAAAACTGTGCATGCTGGGTAATAAAGCAGATAAGTATATCTCACAAGGCAACAATGTGGCAAAATCATTTATTGTGAATATTAAAGAAAATTTACTCATTTTTGAAGTTATTAAAGCCCTTTTAGCTTTGCCTAATTACCCAAATACTCCATCTGTGGCAAACGAGAGGGATGGTTCATTATTCAGCAAAAGTTATGGCATAAACAGGAGCAAGTAAAATACCATGGAACTTGAATCTCCTTGAGCTTTATTAAATGCTCACAGTAACACATGCTCTCAAAGCTTTCAGAGGTCATATAAAGTTCACTTCTCTTCCCAAAATTTTAGAAGACTGCTCTGAGATACTTCTATTTCCCTAATTCCACACCTCTGTCTTACTATCTGTCTTTCCTAATTATTAAATTTTATCTCTTTTCCTCAGGAAAGTGAAGTCACTTTGATCTACTGTGTTGGGTATTTTTTTTATTTTTTTTTTAGATATTTTGATAATTTAGAAGCCTTCTGGTTTCAAGACTATTAGCGATTTGGGGTTGTTGACAGCTTGACTATTATAATGTGGGGGTGTTGGCTGATGGAAAGCTCAACGTGAGCCAGCAAAGCAAACCATATCCTGCACTACATCAAAAGAAACATGGCCATTAGGTCAAGGGAGGTGAATCTCCCTCTGTACACTGCTCTTGTGAGACCCTACCCAGTGTATTTTGTCCATTTCTGGGGTCCCCAGTATAAAAAGAACACGTAGCTCCTGAAACAAGTCCAAAGTACAGCTGCAAAGATGATCAGAGAGATGGACACCTTTTTCATGAGAGAGTTGGGGCTGTTCAACTTGAATAAGAGAAGACTCCAGGAAGACTTTATATCCACCTTCCAATAACTCAGATGGGCCTATCAGAAAGATGGAGAGGGATTTTTAACCAGGGCAGGTATCAATTGTAAAAGGGGTAGTGGTTTCAAACTGTAAAGGGGTAGATTTAGATTGGATATTAGGAAAAACTTTTTAGAGAGAGTTTGGTGAAACACTGGAAGAGGTTGTCGAGGGGAGCTGTGGGTGCCATGGGAAGTGTTCTAGGCCAGGCTGGATGGGGCTTTGAGCAACCTGTTCTAGAGGGAGATATTTCTGCCCACTGCAAGGTGATCTTTAAGGTCCCTTCCAATCTAAACCATATTATGCATCTATGATTAAGATGCTTTGGATGTGAAAGAAGGAAAAGGTGATGGCAAGTACTGCTGTGCCAACTAAGCAGCCATGATATATATACAGGCACTAAAATCCTCACAGAATTTTTTTTTCATTTCGTTTTCATTTTTGCATTGGGTCTTTAAACTCTTTACAGCAGAGATGCCTCAGAGAAGAGAGGGCATTAGGAAAAGTACATCAGGGTAATAGAAAAATGTAATTGCAGTTCAATAGCAACTAATTCCAGTAGAGTCTGAGGAATGTTCTCATAAGGGGAGAAGTCTGAGTAAGCTTTATTTTTTCAGAAATGTGAAGCAATTGCTCTTCTTCTGGATATCCCCACTATGAAAAGAAAAAGAAAATATTAAAAATGCATGAAAGCATAGGGGATGGACACCTGTTCCCAGGAAGAGATAAAGGAGTTATCTAACTATACTGACATATGCACAGAAAATCTCCATGTTATGAGGAAGACAAAGATTCTGATATTTAAGAGACTTTTGACATTTTATGTACTTTAAAGACAGTTGTTACTTTACATTTTTATCAGATTTTTCTTAGTCTCCTATAATGTGGAAAACTACTACTTCTTGGCAGAAAAGAGTAAGAACAAGGGGAAATCTCAGTGGGATCCAATACATGGCCAGGTTAATTCACTGTTAAATAATTATTACATAAAATACTTATCTCCAGTATTTTCTTCAGCTTTAAGAAAGAGAGAGAAGGAAAAAGGCAGTATGCTTGAGCAGAGTGAGTTTTGAGCCCACTCAGGAATTCTGCTTAAGTATAGTCATTGAAGCCATGAAAAAGAAGTGGCTACTAAAGTTCAAAGCAAGGCAAATACTGATCTCGAATCTTTGCTACAAGTTTTTATTCAGGAATGCATGAACAGAGTTATAGTGAGTTGGCTCTTTCTTCTTTAAGAAGATCATGAACTCAAAGTGTCAAATGCATTTCTCCCTCTCCACATGAAATCTGTAAATGGAAACATGACAAAATGCAGTTTTGTAGTAGTTTTCTTCCTCAGGCAATGAGAGATGATCATCAGCCATCAGAGAAATCCTAAAAACCCTTCTTGTTCATAAGCTTAACTTTTCCATGAATGTTGTTAACTCTGCAACTGTTTTATGAAAAAAGAAATCAATTTTAGTCAAAAGAAAAATTCACAGATTTAATTTTAAAAATAGATTTTCTTCAGAAAACATAAAGAAATCTCATATCATCTTGTTCAAGCAGAAGTGTACAATAACACTTTCTATCACAAGGTTTATTGTTCCTAACTCAAAGATATTTTCCCTTTTTATACCGGTAATGCAGCCAAGGCATCATGTTGGTGTCAAAGAGTATCATAGAGTCCTTTCCTAAAGGTGAAGGGATGAAGAGACAAGAGTTTCTGTCTTTGCATAAAATACTATTTCATAGGTTTGTAGGCATTACCAGGCTTGAAAGGCAGAAATCTAAATTAGAAAAACAGTCCTGTTGAGAATATCTATCAACTTCAGATCACTCTGGGTCTTGATCTCTGCGAGTGTACAAAACAAGGAGGACACACAGGAGAACACAGAAATATTCTCATTATCAAATCGATACAGCAAACAAAGTTTTCTTACTTTAAAATTAATGATGAAAATCCACAGCATTGAGTTGGAATGGGATTATGCAGTTTTCTGTGGTCTATAGTCTCAAGCAAATCTTTAAATGGCATCAATAGTTGTGAGTAAAAGTTGAAGCCCAATATAGAAATTTTAACCCATTATAGGTACATCCAGCTATGTCACTAATAACAAAGACTACCTTTTTCTTAATTTTTCCATCATGGGAAAATGCATAAAAGGTACTACTGTTTTAGGTAAGAGGAGTACCCTATCAAGATGTCTAATAATATTAGCTGCTTCATTGTAAGATGGAGAGGTTAACAATATTTTATTTTAAATTAATAGCAGAAATTACAGTCATCCTTTATCCTGTATGCTTCTCTGAGAGACAGAAATATTTTTGAGCAAATATAATGTTCTAACAAATAATTTACTTTCATGTCACCATCCACAGTCTGTTCATGCAATCAGTTCAACTATAAAGCTTTAACAGACAGAAAGTGGGGGGAGGAAAGAACTGCCCTTGCATATATAACGAAATAAGTCAGAAGGGATTTTTAATGCTTTTATTGTAAAAATTTTAAAAATTTAATTTTTAACAAAGTCACACCAAAGCTCCATTACTGAATTCTGAAAAAACTCGCTTGATGCTAAGACCATGAGGACGCAAAGTAGGCACTGGAAAAAGAAATTGCTATCTCTGAGTTATAATATGACATTTTTCTTTAATGCAATGTATCTATTGCTTTTTCCTTAAACAAAAGTTTAATAATCCCATCATTGATTAAATTAATAAAACTACATCTGTTACTGTAACTGCACCAAGCTATAAAGAAAAGGAATATTTCTTCAGAAATATCAGGCATTTTAAAGTTCAGCAGCTTCATTAAATTTCTGATGCTGACACAAAGTATATTTTTATCTAACTGACAGAAATTACTTCAGTAGTCATTTCAGGTTCTTGCATGGTTCCACTACTGTACCACCCTTCCACAAAAATTTGCAGTGCTTACATGATCAGATCACAAAGGAATGGTCTCTTAGCTTGCAATGTCAAATACAGAAAAAAGAGCTAATATATCAAGCGGGTTTACTTCTACTTTAGACACAATTAGGGTTTGGATATTCTTCTTAGCTACTTTCCATCCTATAGCCATTAGAAAAATTTCATATGGTATATAAGAAACTGTCATGAAGTTGCACTGTATCTTTATGTATTTTTGCTATAGTGTGCAGAGCTCTGCTGTAATGCTAGAGATGAATGCAAAGACCTGCAGCAGTGGGAGTTGTGCTCCCACCACACTGATTGATGGAAACAAAGACAAAAAAAAATAAATGCAATGCTACAATCAAGAAAGCAGGAAAGGAACTGAAGTAGCCTCTTCTTGTCAGATTTCAATGTTATAAATTTTAAGCAAAGGCAGCTTCATCTATGGCAGCTATCAGTAAATTGTCAAGAGGGAAATATTATAAAGATCTTTTGCATTAAATATCTTTCTTTCTCCCCTTTTCAGAAGTCAGCATAGGCCACAGAGCCTGAATACACAGTATGGGGGAAACATGGAGTCTTCCATCAGTGACTTCAATTTTTGCACCATCAGCCTATTAGGAAACCTGGTTGGTTTCCTATTTCTCATCTCTGATTCCCATCTTTCTCATCCCTTGGGCGAGACTAAAATAAAACCACTGTGTTATAGACTCCCAGGGACTGGGTGGTAGAAACCCCAGGTGAGATTCCAGTAAGGCAGCCAGCCCCAGCTGGCACCATAACCTTTGGGACCTGCCCCAAGACACCCAAGAGAGAAGTCTGTGCAGAATTGACCCAAATGTGAATAACCATAATAAGGATATTTGAGTTATATATGTGAAGAATCTCCTTAAAAGTTGCCTGACCTACACAGTTACCTCTCCACACTATGCAGACCCTTTAGTGTATAAATATATTATCTATTAGTATTTTAATAATAATACTTATAAGAAAAAAGAGAGCTAATTAAGTCTCTCATCAGCAGTACAATTCTATAGAAATCATTGAAAATAAATTACACTAACTCAGCTCAGCAAACTCAGAGGTTAAATACAATTCTTGGCTGTGAGTCTGTATCTGGTAGAGTTACAACATGTACACTTATAGGGATGCCATTTTGACTCATGAAAATCTTCTGTTATTTATGTTAACAAGAATACTAATAAGTTATTGACTCATCTCCCAGTGGTTCTGGGAAGTGAAACCACCATTTCAGAGGTACTTTGAGGTTGTAAGACAGTGATAAATTATTCCAGTTTAATGTACTTAATTCTCAATCAGATCTATGCATCTTATTTGATACATATAAACTCACATATATATATATATATATATATATATAAACTCTGGTTTTTATTTATACCTTCAGTTCCATACTACTAAAATACATAGGGCAGTGGGGAACTGCATGTCCATTAAACAGGACTATCCAGGCAGACCAAATAGGCAGAGTTTAAGAGAAAGAGCAGTCAGCATGTCATGCATGTTCCATTGACACAAAAATGAGAAAACAGAGGAGAATCATTTCTCAAAAAGCACATCAAATATCTTCCTTATCAGATGATGAGTTTTAATTCAGATTGAAGAGTTTTTTCCAGTATTTGGGTACTAACAGATCAATTACCTACCTGTTCAACTATTAGAAAAGTAATTTTAGAAGGTGAAGGTCATTACTTACCAAGGAGAACAACATGTACCTTCAGAGGACTGCAGCAAGTACTACAGCAGGCAGTTCAGGGACAGTTATTCTTCACTTAAAGATAATTATCCTGTGCCACAAATAAGGAGAAGAAGAGGCAAGAAGACATTTACCTCATAAAGCTGACTAGTGGTGACTAAGTTTTCACTTGTTTTGTTTCACTAAACTATGTGACACATATTGTAGGCCCACCTCTCTGAAGCTGTCAGCTGTTAGAAATATAACAGTCAATATGAAAAGTTCCTCCAAAGAACAGATATTCAAGCACAGATAAATAGATGATTGGTAGAAGCTTCTTGTTGATCACAATTCAGAAACACAAAGACAACTCCAAAACATTCTCAAATCTAACAGCTTGATCACAAGTCATGACAGAAAGCTTGAACTTTTTCAAAACATTCCAGACAGCTTGTTGCTAAGCACAAAAAATATGAAGTGAAAGTACTTGAAGTGCAATCCGTAAAAAAACCTCTTGCTTCTTGTCCTCCCAAAACCTCAAGAACTTACTCTGTATGTAACTGGAAGAAAATATATATTTAGAATGAACTAGAAATTAAGGATATGAGACTTCCTCCTCCCACCCCAACTCCATCTTTGTATATTGGCATATTGGATTTCTTATACATCTCAGGTAGAGCAGACTCCTCTGTGTCTGCAATGAGGGCAGGGATTGCATCTGCTTTGATAAGTCCTTCTCCAAACAGAACTCTATTTTAGCAGTATTGGCAACATTACAGTGTCATTAGCTAAGCAGTGCAGAGAAAGAAAACCCTTGTGTGGTGTCTCTTAAAGGATGGTATCAAATCTTTGCATCCATTGTCAATTATTCTTACAATTCTGGAAGCAGCAGCTGCAGAAAATCAAGAGAAATTCATGGTCAAACAGAAAAACAGACAGACAAGTTCTGTATATGTTTTCCTTGACCAGAGGTTATTCATTGCTAAAAACATACCAGAATATGAGAAAAATTATGGGGGCTTGCTGTTGTTTTTTGGTTTGTTTTTTTGTTGGTTTTTTTTTTGCCTGGATTTGCAAGCACACACTATTTCATCATACTTTGCATAAGAATAAATCCTTATAAGTGGTAAGTCAGCCACTGAATAGAACAATCACTTGCTCTCCATGGGACACTCAGGAGTATCCATCAAATTGACCTTATTTTACTAATTATAGATACAAAGGGAACTGTGATAACTACAGTGACTGAGGGATACCTGTTTAAGAATATCTTACAAATTAGCAATATGGGGTTTATTTACACATTTGTAAAAGATAATATGGAACAGGGCACCCTAAACAAACAGTGCAGACATTAGTTCCAGGAAGAAAAGCATTTGTCATCCCTAATGTGCCTTCCAGGATCAAGCAGTATTCTCTCATTGACAGATACCAAGCCATGGTAAGCAGTTTAGTCCCCAGCCCCTTCACTAGATGAGGTGAGCCCACTAACTACAAACTGTGGTATTTCACACTCTACAAAGAGGGCAACTCCTCATTTCAAAGGTTTTGGTTTCAGCTAGTATAAAGCAGTGAAAGTGTACTACCAGGCAGCAAATCTATGCCTATGTCTACATGTGATCTGAGCAATGTGATTCATGGATGCCAGAAAATCTCACAATCATGTGCTGCTGTACAATTTGCACCATTTTTCATTTGTTCTCATATTATTCTCTGATAAGATCATTTCTGCTTCAGTTTCCTGAGTGGAAGTTCCCTGAGGACTGGATTTCATTATCAATTTTGATGGCTGAATGCTTTCACCTTCAGCTTATATCCAGACATGGTATATAGTGAAGAAGAATACAATAAATGTGCTGTCATCACTTACTGACAATAATCGAGTCATTGTATCCTTTTCAGTTTTACAGAATACTTGGTTATGCTATGCATCACAGAATTTTTCATATTTCTCATCTCAGTCATTCAAAAACCATTAGCCAAATCCCCACACTACAAAAGCCACTTCAAAACCAATTATTTTGAAAATAAATTAATGCTAAATTCCCTCTATGTGCTTGTGAGCTGTCATGCCTTTTAAGTTCAAGTGGCTTTGGTTTTACATACAGACACAAGGGTTTCACTTTAAAAAAGTCAGAAAGGAGAGTCTGGAAACTGGAACTTCAGTAAAAAGCAAAATTTTCTATTTTAAAGAACAAGGAACGGTGGCAATTGCCTCCTTTCTTTTTTCACCCAAAGTATTCCAGTCATGTAGGTTTAATCCAACCAAACCCTAAGGTCAGCAAAAAAAATCATAACAGGAGTCTAACCAACGGGTAGAGCATAAATGCATATCAGAAGCTCAGAAGACACAATTTATCAAAAAAAGTAATGTCCAGAGTAAAATTGAGCCACTCTGTGTTGAAGATATAATTAGAAGAAGTATGTTTGATGTTGTAACTGTAGCCTTTTTCTCCCCAAAGTACCAGAGAGATACTCAAATAAAAGGAAATGAGGAGAGAAACCCTTAAACTTATGTGCATTTTTACTCTAAACATTTGCATATTTGTCAAAAAGAGGGTACTAAAACATCTTCCTCAAACAAATATTTAAAGGATATCATGAATAAGCTAAGTCAAATTATTTTCATCATTAAATTTTGAGGAGTAAATATTAGGAGAAAATGCTTCACTGTGAGGGTGATGGGACATTGGACCATGTTGCTCACAGAGGTTGTGGTTGCCACATCATTGGAAGTGTTCAAGATGATGCTGGATGAGGATTTGAAGAACCTGGTCTACTGGGAGGTGTCTCTGCCCACAGCAGGGGGGCTGGAACTTGATGATCTTTAGGTTCTTTTGCAATCCAAATCATCACACAATTCTACGGATTCTATGGAATTGCTCAGATACCCAACAGCACATTAATCTGGACACTGACCTCAGAAATAGAGTTTTGTCCTGCAGTTCCTCTCCAGACTTTCTTTATCATAGCATATGAAAAGTCTCTTCCTGTCTCTCCATTCCCTCTAATGAAAATCCTATGCTAGAAAAAATATTTTTTTTACCAGAGGATTAAAACGAATAAAAAACCAAAACCCCAGTGAATCTCAAAGAAGTTGTACAAAATAAAATACTTGTCCTGGCAATGCAAATAACTCAAAAAGAGCGTATATCTACACTTTCTTTTAGGAAGTAATTTTTCAAATGTTTTTTCACCACAAACAATCTGATAATAAGCTAGAAATCTTCAATGAAAACAGAATATAGTTGCTACTATAAAAAGCAATTCTTCAATGGCAGCCATAACATTCTCACTAGCAAATTAAGTGATCTTGGAAACATTTTCAGACACTTAGGCCAAAATGGTCTGGAGCAGCCAAAGCTCTATGCTTAAGAGCTGTGACAACATCCAGAAGTGTGTGGCTTAATGCCCACTCCATTCCCAGTAGAAATTGTCCCTGGAAGAATTGAACTGCTGAACCATACACTGAAGAACTGTTAGTGAGACTACTTTAAATAACTTAGAAGTACAGTCAGGACTGATCTGGGTCATCATTTTCCCAGGGTAAATCATCACAGCAAAGAAGGACCTTCTACACATTGTTCCTAGGACTAGCCCATCTAGAGCAACAGTTTCTTTTTGGGCTTTGCTCTTGAGAAGGTGGAAAAGAAGTAGAACAATATCTGAGAGTGGCAATGATAGCACTCACATTTCAAAAATGCATTCATATGAGCAGATATTTCAAATGTCTAGGTTAGAAAAGTCTAAAAGGAGATATAACTAATTTTCAAGACTGACACAATCCAACTACTTTGCACTTCTGCTATGGATAGGTGTAATTTCTGACATAGAAGATATTTGGGCAAGACCTTAAATAACAAAAGAATTCTAAAAAAGAAAGATTGCTAAGCACTTTTCTAAACAGTAAATTTATTGAAAAATGAAAATCTATCACTGAAGGATTGTAAATAAAAGGTTAGGCACACATTCATTGGGAATAGTTGGGGTAGGGTCAGTGTTACCTGCAGCCAGGTGCATCAGAGTTTTGTCAGCCCTATTCCACCCCTAGTTCTTACAATCTACTTCATGCTTTTTTTCCCCTTAGTTCTCAGGGACGACAGGGCAGAAATGACACTGTTAATGTCACTGCAAAGCAAAAAAATCTGCACCTGTACATAGTTTTCCTTTATTTCTTTTTGAAGTAGACCCCTCTAAGGATGTGACAAGAAAATGAAAATGCAGCAATGACTTTCTTTAATAATGCAGTAACTTCTTCCTTTTTTTAAAGAAAGTTAACTTCATTTAAGTTTCTGAATTCTCCTTTGCAGTGTAGGGACACAGACATCCCAGGAGACAAACTATCTGCCCAACACTGGCAGCAAATATCACCTTTACAGTATCGTCCTATTTCAACAAAGTTGAATAAACAGAGTAAGTTACTGCATTACGCTTTTTTACTCCCAAGTCTTAGGGGGACCAAGTGTATGTTGAAACAAGGATTAAACTAACAAGAAAAATACCATCAGGAAACTTTTTCAAGTACATTTCAAGTTTCACAGAGGTCATAATAGAGCAAAGATACCAAAAGACACATTTCATTATTTGTACTTCTATGCAACTTTTCTCTCTACTCCTAGCTACATCTTCTCCATATTTCCTAACAGCAATACCCACCCTCAGTGGTGAATCAAGCCAGTCTTGTGTCTTCTACATTTTTCTTGCCTTTTTTTCCAAGTTTTTAGACAGTCATTGGGAGCTTTCCCAGATGACCTTGCTTTATCTCATCCAGTTTGCAGACTCATTTATGTTACTTATAGCTGCAGAATTGGTCTGCAAAGTGACTTTCCTAAGATAGGTATCTTCAATTCTGTATTAGTGTAGATTTAGGGTACTTCATGAAACTGAGCCATTCCCTTTCTATTTACATGGCAGTCCCCCAAAATAAGGTACTGTAAGTGGTTAAGAAGTGGTTACACATCAGTTTAATTTGCCTTAATTTATCTCACTCTTTTCTGTCTTGAAAGTCATGAGTCCCTTGCTGATTATGAGTTCCTAACATTTCCCAGCTCTATCATTCTTACGCTGATGCAAAAGACAGGGGATCAATGAAGTGTACCTGGTTGAAAATACCTCAGTTCTGGATGCCCACCAGCTTCATGAATTGTGGGCTGCATTAAGGATATTCCATTCAAGTTCCATTAAGCCAAGGGGTCCGAGGCAAGCTGAGAACAACTGAGAAGAACCAGTGATCCATAGGCTTGGAATATCAATGGACCAGGATACAAAACCAGACTGCTGCTGCCATGCACACCCTTCATGGAATCATTTTTCTCTGTCCCACAGCCTGGCTGCTCCCAGGCTTCGTGAATCAGCTTCCAAAGGCTGTAAGGTTCTTCAGCATGGCCAAATGAAATTCCTTACATTCAAAAACTTAAGCAATCATAAAACCAACTATATATACAGTATTGTTCTTGGAAAGATTTTGGATCCCTTGGCTTCAGCCTTCAGAATTCTCAATAATTATGCCAATTCCCAGAAATAAAATGCAGATAATATGATAAACAGTTCTCATCGTGTAGACGAGTAAACATAAATCAGGCAAAAGGTCTTCAGAATGTTTTCTGTATATACTTTATATAAGAAATTATTTAAAAGAACATTCTCTTTGTCATTTCCTTTTTAAAAAATGAGCATACTGGCACTAATAGAATTAAAATGAACCATCAATTAAATGTCTGACCTTGAAAATGTTACAGAAGTAAAGCTATGAATATATTAAGTATTTTTCACTCAACTCAGCAGGCACTACACAATGAATTATGTAAAAACGAGCATGTTTTTCAAAGCCATAGATGTGACACCACTATATAGTGAAAACAAACTACTTACATTAAGTCAGACATGCAGTTGGTCCAAACTAATGTAAGGTTAAAAGTCTTCATTTAAAATATTCATCAGCTAGAAAAGATTACACAGCTACCCTTTGCAGTATTCATTTTGTAAGCAATCTTTTCCATGGTAGTTAGTCTGGTTATTCTGATGCTAACATTTTAGCACCATGACAGCCAGGACAGATTTCTCCATTATTGGAGTCAAACTACTAAAATACCTATGTATGTGTGGACTGTGTGTGTTTCATAATTTCATTCAATTTGCAGATGACAAATACACACATACACAAAAAAAATATTGACACAGAATCTTTTAACATCCGTTTAACAGTTGAAGAAATGTTAAATAGTAACCTTAATTTTTAAAGGCTTTCTCATCACTAAAACAGATCTACTAGAACACTGAAAATACTTCCTAATAGTGAAAGTCTAGAAGACATGAAGTCCTAGATGGTTAAAATCAAAGATGACATTCTCACTGATTTCAACAATGACAAGATTTCAATCCCAGAACTCTGCTCAGCCTTTGGTGTATACTCTTGAATATTTGTTGATCTTAATTAAACACAAACACACATACACTTAAGAAAACATTTCTAAGATTGTTCTTTTTTTTTTTTTCAGTTTCTTCTAAGCAACTACACTGAATTATGTGTAAACTTCCACAGTTTTGGAAAGTATTATCTAATTTTCATGGCTGTATTCTTTAACTGAAAGCACTGATATAAAGACAAGTAGAAGTTACAGCTAAAATCTGGATGGGGAAAAAAAGAGCAGGATGGGGATACCATTGCTGCAAGAAGCTTTTCATTAACTTTCTGGAGTTTTCCCTGGGAAGCCGAAAGCAAAAGTAACTGAGTGAAATTTTCTAACTGAATATTTCCTGATATTTCTAACTGAATATATTCTATTCTTTTATTTATAATTGCTGTAATTTTTTAGGTAAAGAGATTGGCATTTTGCAGGTTACCTCACAAAAGTGTTCCCTCCCAGCTTAGGAAAGAACCGGGGAGCTCAGGCACTAAGCAGTTCCCAAGAATTCTCTGAGAGATTCCTCATAGTGATGGTTCCTAATATTGCCCATCTTCTGTAATAAAACTTATTAAAATACTTCTACTGAAGTTGTGCTATTCCCTATAGAGACAAAGTGTGAGTCTCATGATTAGTCACAGGTAATAAATGCCATTTTGAGTATCCTGTGCATTTTCAGAGGACTAGCAGATAAGACCAAAGACTTAAAGGAGGCCTATGCCCTTCTCAAGCAGGGTTTGGAGGTCAGATGAGGCACCATAGGATATGCTCATGAATCACTTCTCCAGTTTCCTGGTAATTTATCTGGTTGCAGCTTCTAAAACCATTATATTTGTAATAGCTGCAAAAATATTGCACACCATAGGAGGTCTTGGGCAATGAACCATGAAGAACAGTTATCTCCTGCGCCAGTAATGAATGGCACATAAAGCAATACACAAAGGTCCATGACTAGAAACAATTAATGAAGACAACTATAATAAGTAATAAATTTGAACTACATTTTTTTAACAATTACAAGGGTCAAATACAATTAATACACTGTAAAAGATAGTTACTGCTTTGTTCGCTAGCCAGAAACCACAATGGCAGTCTTAAAAAAAATAAATCCAAAACAAAACAAAAAAACACCAATAAAAAACACCAGCACTTCTAAACTTTTATAAATAAATAAAATAATATGAAAAAATACCTAGCCACTTGGCAGTAGGTTTTCTACTACTATTTCAACTAAATACTAGGTAATAACCTTCCAAGGAATATAAACAAGAAACGCATATCACCAGGGGGTGACAAAGTTGTTTGAATGTATTTTGATATTCTAGATGCAACTCCAAAGGTGCTCAGCACCATCATCCCTTCTGTTGTGTTTTTCTAAAAAAAAAATGTGTTTGTTTTCCTGCTGGTTTTCGTTTTCCAGAAGTATTTTCTTCATGAAATTAAGGAAGACAGGGATGCCTCTCACTAGACCACACTTCTCCAAGCCCCATCCACTAAAAATATAAATGTTTATATAAATTTTGCTTTACAGAGAACAATAAGTTTTCTTTGATATAAGGTAACAACTAGCTGCATCCCAGCATACACTTTCTGTATTCTGAATATAAAAGTTTTTCTAAAAAAACCCAATATACACAGCTTATAATCAAAAGACTAATTAAAACATTTTAGGAAATATTTCAATCATGTAAGAAGGGATTCTTGTATGTCATATTAAAGACTGATTCAACTGTATTTATGGAAAATCTATACAGTGTAAATCTGTTAGTTCAATACAACAGGAATTAATTATTCTAAATTCATGGCAGAAAAATAATTAGGATACATGAATTCATCTTGCCAGAGCCTTCTCCCACTCTAATTCATCCCAGACTGAGGTAAAGGACCCAACAAAATCCGTAACTGCCAGGTTTATAATACTGGACCTTCACCAGCCCTGCTTCCAGGAAACAGAAAGTTTATCACAGAAAGTGATAACTTTTAGTTAAATGCAGTTCATCAAATTGTTATATTCTCTGAAATACTGTGACCACAAGGATTCAGAAGCTAAAGAATGAAGCAACAGATGTACTAAACCAGAATGAAATTTAAATATAACTTGCATTCCTCAGATCTTAGTTAAAAAACATATTTTCAGAAAAATTAGTACTCAATTTAGGCAATCAATCTGGGAATACTTCACTTGGTGCAATGCAACAGCCTTTTTTATAGTAATTTATTTTATTAATACATTTTTACTGGTACTTTAATGCTGCATAGCGTGATTTTTAGAGGAATAGATCTCTTTCATAGAGATTTTTTTTAGTAGATAATTACACAGATTGCTCTCAGAAATAGCACCTCTTTCACAATCAGATGATAAAGTTTCTATCTATATCCCTGTCATGTAATTAATTGCTCTGGCTGCAAGACTTACTAGAGTCAAACATACTTGACAACAGATGGAAAAAGATGAATGAGGTGAATTGTGACTATAAGAAAGCTGGAGAGGGACTTTTTGCAAGGCATGTAGTGATAGGACAAGAGGGAACAGTTTCAAAGTGGAACAGGGCAGATTTAATCTGGATCTAAAGAAGGAATTCTTTTCTGTGAGGCTGGTGAGACACTGGCCCAAGTTTCCCAGGGAAGCTGTGACTGCCCCATCCCTGGAAGTGCTGAAGGCAAGGATGGATGGGGGTTGGAGCAGCACGGTGACTGGGAGATGTCAGTGCCCATGACAGGGACTTGGAACTGGATGATCTTTAAGGTCTCTTTCAACACAAACCAATCTATGATTCTATGAAAAATAGATGATAGATAGATAGATAGATAGATAGATAGATAGATAGATAGATAAAGGAAGACTTTTGCCCTCCTGATTTTACTCCATTAAACATTTTAGACCGCCTAGAAAATTCTTAGGTTTTCACTGTGCTTCTATATATCACCACTAAAGTAATCACAACATAAATTAAACTCAACCTAGTGTGCATTTTGTGCACTTAGATGCATTTCCAAGCACCAAGGCCTTTTATTGCCAATAGAAGATAATTTTACATTTCATGAGACTATAAATAAATCTCAAAAAACAGCTTGAAAGGGGTATTACTTGATGAATGGTCCTATTTCATAGATCAGTTAGTTGTTCTTTTTCCATTGCAGCACACGCAGTTCATGTACATGAAATTCTGTGCAATTCCATTTTACTCCCACTCTCCTTTCTTCTTGAAGTACTTTTTTGAGAATTCTCAACTGAACATGAAAAATGACAATTCATTTGAAAATTTATTTTTACTCAATATACTGCTTTCAGTTAATTTTTTCACTAATATTTCAGTGAAAATAGCCAGTCCAGTAGGCTACTAACACTAAGTAAATAAAAATGACAAAATTCATATAAGCATAAAGGTTGTTTTAAAAAAAATCTTAAGACCAAAACACTGGCATTGATTTAGAACTCAGAAAACTTTCAGAAATATAATCCTGTCTGATGAAGAATATCAATTGACAGTCTCTAGTACTGAGATCTAATGGAATATATTATCATCCACTCCTGCTCAAGCAGTGATTTTGTACATCAACATCTAGCTTCAGAGCTATAATGAAAACATATTTAGGAAACCAGTGCAAAGTTCTCTGTAGAAAAAGTATAATTACCCACATAGATTTCTTGCACCCTCCCTTAAAATTGCATTGTCACAGAGAAAAAAGCCCTCTTCAACAATCAGCAAACTGATGAGTTCAGTTCAGGAGCAACTCTTGCAGCTCACTTTTTACCAGCTGCACTGAAGATTCTGTGATGCTGTCTTCTGAGGAGGTTGATTGTACTGGAAGCAATTATTTTGTGAAGTTTCCTAACGTAGGTATATTTTTAAGTGTTTCTTGAAGACTCAGAAAGAGACAGTGATATTGCTAAAACTTGGCAGCCAATGTGTATCTTCTTTTACTGGATAATTTGATCCTTATCTTGCTTGGGCTCTGCTTTATTTAGCCCACTTAACTATTTCACTGCAACGTTAGACATTTTTATGTATCACAAGCTCTTTACATTACACTGAATAGAGAAAGAAGGAATTTTTCAAAGCCTCACAGATGGCCCAAAAGCAGAAGGCTCATAAATAACAGCCTTTCTAAAGGCTGATTCAGTAGCTGTGTAGTTTCATCAACTCAGAAGGCAGTAATCATATTCTTTGTGAATTGCTACTCATCTCTAAAGTGGGGCTGATGGACAGGAGCAGAAGCTTCTGACATGGCACAGAGCTTGATAAAACAAGCATAGCCCTAAATGAAATTAGCATGAAGTAGAAGTGAAAACAGAAGAATTTCCAACAACAATTTTAGCAAAATTGCAAGTGGTTTTGTAGGGAGATGTATCAAGAGACTTAATGATTTTGACAAGAAGTTGCCCAGCTTTTGGATCTGCAAGTGGTGTGTAGAATACTAAATTTGTCAGAAATAATGAAGTGTTTTAAGTAGAAAATCAAAACCAAACAGCTGTTGCTTTTAACACTAACCCAGGGAGTTATAACAGACAACAAACTGGAAATAAATCAGGGCATCATATTATTCACATAAATAAATAGATAGGTAGAGAGACAGACTGATAGATAGGTAAATGTCACATGTGGCAGTCAGATATCTCAACTGGAATATTTAATACATGATATAAAAGTTAATTTTTCCCTCCGTAACAACTACAGCTTCCACTAAAAAATCCTAAAACTTCAAGAAAGATGTGGTCCAAGTGAGAATGTCAAGGGAAAAAAAAAAACCCACAAACAAAAATGATCAAAAAGCTGTAGATCATGATCTTGGAAATATGACCCATAGAAAATATTGGGAAAAACAGATTAATTCATTTGAAGAGAAGTTTGAGAAAGGATGTGATAAATACAGAAATATTTTAAAATACTACTAAAATGTGGAGAGAAATAAATTCCATCTCAGAATGTGAGGGAGCATTAAAAAAATTACCTCAATATGCAGCAAGAATAATTTGCATGGGAATAAGAACACACTTCATGTGGAGAATTAAATTGGTTTCCAGGTCAAGGAGATACCTATGACTGGTTGACCCTGGCTGGATGTCAGGTGTCCATCAAAGCTGCTCAGCTGGATGAGGGAGAGAAAATATAACAAAAGGCTAGAAGGTCAAAATAAGGACACTGAGCAATTACCATCACAGGGAAAATAGACTTGGTGTGGGAAAATTAGCTTTTTACCAGCCAAATCAGAGTATTATAATGATAAATAAAAAGAAAATTTAAAACACCTTTCCCCCCCCTCCCTTCTTCTTGGGCTCAACTTCACTCCTGATATCTCTGCCTCCTGCCCTTTAGCAGCACATGGGCATGAGGAATGGCAGTTTCAGTCAATTAATCACTTTTCAGTCAATTAATCAATTAAGTTGTCTCTGATATTCCTTCCTCCTCAGGAGGACTGCTCACACTCTTTCCCTACTTGAGTGTGGATGAGGTTCCTCCTCGAGAAGAAAGTTCTCCATGGACTTCTTCAACATGAGTCCTTTCCCCAGGCTGCAGTTCTTCATGAACTGCTCCAGTGTGGGTCCTTTCTATGGGATACAGGGAAAGACTGTTCCAGCATGAGTCCCCCATGGAGTAACAAGTCCTGTCAGCAAACCTGCTCCAGCATGGGCTCCTCTCTCTCTCTCTGTTTTTTGCCATGTTCTGCCAGGAGCCTATCCAGCATGGACTTCCCACAGTGTTTTTCAGACATCCACCTGCTCTAGTGTGGGATCCTCCATGGCTCAAGGGGCTGCATCTGTGACATGGTCTGCCTTACTATTTCCTTCACCAAGAGCAGCAGGGGAATCTCTGCTCCAGTGCCTGGAGCATCTTTCCCCTCCTCTTAACAGACCTCTGGGGCCTCAGAGTTGTTGGTCTCACATATTCTCACTTCTTTCTCTGGCTGCTGTTGAACAGTTTGGTTTTCTCCCCCTTCTTAACTCTGTTAACCCATTGGTGCTCCTACCATTGCTGATGGATTCAGCTTTGGCCAGCAGTGGGTCCATCTTGGAGCCAACTGGTATTGGCTGTGTAAGACCCGAGGGAAGCTTCTAGCAGCTTCTCACAGAACCACCTTTGTGGGTTCCTGCTACTGGAGCCTTGTCATACAAACCTAATGCAGTGATAAATCACCAAAATATTTGTAATTTATGATTTGCCCTGCTGTTTATCCTTTTAAGTTCCTCTCCGTATATATTTTCTGTATTTAATAGGATTGTGGCTTATTATACAGGACTCGTTTACATAAAAAAAATTACTCAGGTTAAATATACAGATTTTCTGTTCAAATTAATAATAGGCTGAGAGTCAATGGCTGGGGATATGACCTTTGTTAACTGCTTTTGACTAGCCCAAGGGTGGTATTTCACAGAAACACTTTTTAAACTTTTTTAAACTTTTTAAATATTTCTCTGGTGAGATTTCTGCTTGAGGGCAATGGGAGTCGTTCTGACTTATTTCTTTTTATTTTCTTTTATTTTAGTTAGCTTTTTTAAAAGGCAAGTAAACCCAACTTTTTCTTCCTTTTAACTGTTCCTTCGGCTTAAGTGCTCTCTTTAGAACATTTGACTTTTCACTGTGCTCATTTCACAGTTCTTCTTATCTTTGCAGCTCTATAATTAAGAAACAGAACAAAACCAGTAAATGGCATTGAATTCTTTTTATAAGCCATGGATTTTACTCAAGTACTGCATACTTATCTACCTCCTACAGATATGATGTAGGGTTGTTTTTTTTCCAAAACTGTGTATGGGAAGGAAATTTTAATCAGAATTAGTATTTATCAGAATCTGTGTAATTCACATCTTCACTGGCACTACTTACAGCTCCATAAAGAGGCTCACTACAGCAACAACCTTTACTCTTCTTTATGCAGTGATTGTACACAGACAAAGCCTGCTCATCATAAGATGACCCTAACACTTTCAAAAATACTAGTACGATGGAAGAGAATTTCTGTTTGTCTGTAAGGAGATATAAATAATTGTGCTTGTCATGAAATAGCCATACATGTACAATAAACTGATTTTATGGAGGAATACTTCCACTTTATTTCTTTTGTAACCAAAAAGGTGTTTAGTATTCCATTAACTACAGGTCCACGGACATTATGCATCATTAAACAGCTACACTTCACATATATTTCTAGTGGACTGGTATTTATAAGCAGTAAGTAAAGCCAGTGTTTTGTCACAGCAAATTATACAAGAAATTCTCTAGCCATGGGAGAAAATAAAAAGGTAAGTGGCATGAATTGCTAGTAAAGCAGCCTGAATTTTAATTACAACATAGTTTATTTATAATAAAAATTGATTAAAAACATTAAATTTTCCGAGAAAATACTGTAAAATTGGTGTTTTCTTTTTTTTTTTTTTTTTTTTTTTTTTCTTTTTTTTTTGGCATTCAGATGGAAATAAAAACAGCTTCACTTTTGCCAGAGAAGACCATCTTTTAACCTAACAGAGCTCAGCAACCTGTTATCTAATTAGACAGAAAAAGCAGCTGAGCTACCAAATAAGTACTGAATTCTGGATAAGGTTATTCAATAAAAATAATTAAACTCAGAATTACTGTTCTCGTTTTATGGAAGTATGCATAAGATGCCTGTACTGTTCAGGGTTGTCAGTTTTCCAACATGCACAAATATATTATTTACCTTTTATTTCTGAAGAGAGGGAGAATGCACACTAGAAATATCCTACCACCATTACAGGCATAATATTTTTTTTTAGAAAAGGTGATTATTTTGCAGCAGAAACCACCAGAATCCACTGGCACTCATACCCTTTCATTAGGCTGAAGTAATGTTGAATTTGGCCCTTATATTTGACATTGGTCTTGTAGTCAGGCCGAGCAACATCCCATTCTTCAGCATATGGAACAATAAAGCACACTACTGCAGAAGAAACTGAAATGGCAGACCTTGCCAGTGCACTAGATAACACTTCTTACCTGGAAAACCTGCTTCTTGATGCTTGTGGAAGTCAGTCTATGTCTTGTACTACCACCCCTAAAATGGCATATCTATGAAATGCAACTAGTAATGAAATTAAATCTTTCTGTCCTCTCAAGGAAGAATGTCTAATCTGCAGAGCTTTGGTTCACCTGACTTCACTGTGGAGTTGTCACTCCACCACTCTGGAAACACTGCAAGGTATAATCTGCTGAGAGTAATGCACTGTGGAGCACTGAAAGATACACTCTTTGAATGTCATTAACACAATGCATAAAGACTCATCATTGAGCCCATGTGCCATCTGTAAGGGGCAGTTATATGCAGTTCCTGCATAATTTATGAAAAGAGGAGGGAGAGAAATTTTAGCACATCACAACTCTCAAACATGGGCCTCTTCTTCACCCCAGGATAATACAAAACTTGTCATCTGCCAACTTGCACTCTCTTCTTTCCATTCCACTTGAGCATGGTTTTTTTTCTGTGCTACAGATTTACAGATTTTTTTTTTTTTTTTTTTTTTTTTTGCTGATACTGCTTCTTACTTCAGTTGTATAAGGGGAAATCTTTCTCAGTCAATGTACATGACAAACAATCCTTTTTTATTTTAATTTATGTACTAAGAACTATATTGACCTTGAAGCTTCAATAAAGGTGTAGGAGATCCTTGCCCACTTAAAGCCTGAACTAGAGTCTGAACTAGTTCCATCACGTTGATGAAGAAAAATGTTAAGGTTCAAATTATTTTTCATTATATTTTAAGCGTTTCTCTATGGTGGTACCTGTATATGCACACTAACTGACCCTACAGAAACACCCTGTTTGTGAGGTTGTAGTTTTTCTGATGTGATGCCCAAAGATCTATAGTCCCAAGATGCTTTACATTGAAAACCTAGGTTAACATTAGTGACCCTTAAGGAAAATACCTTTATTTGTTTATGAATTTACTTATTTTTGTACTGTACTTTTACATTACCAAGATTTGTAAGGATCTATTTTTTTTCAGAGCCTCACATAAAGATTTTTTTTCCTCCTCAGACCACAAAAACTCTTTTTCAATAGTAGAAGCACCAGTTTTGGTTAAATGAGGATATAAGCATTAAAAAAGAAATTGAAAAAAAGTTTCTTTCTACTGAGCATGTGATGAAAGTAGAACTGCAAAGCAAGTTCTTTACTGTAGGTTCTCCAAGTAACTTGTTAAATAAGAGAAAATAACAGCTTATTTTTTCATAAGTTGGCCTCAATTCCCATAGCACTGTAAGATAAGGAGAGCTTCACCCTACTTTTCCTTATTCATTCAATTGAAAAGTTCCTGAAAAGGTGCGTAAATGAGTTGCAAATCCCCCTGCTATTGAAAGAAACCACTGACCAGTCACATTATGAAAAAATAAGAAGTATTTTGGCCAAGCTTTCTACTCCATTTCTTTCATTGTGGCCAAGAAACAACCTTAAATATTTCAGTAAGCTGCTACAGTTAATTAAATGCACAGGTGTATTTTTTTTAAAAAAAAAAAGTTTACAGTTATGTCTTACCTACATTTTCAGTGAGGAATTTGTTCGCTTCTTGCTGTCCATAGTGACTCAGATAATTCAGGTTTATCTTCTGAAGTCTTTTTAGAGGCATTTTTCCTGTTGAAACCAATGAAAATATGGTTCATTGAGAATTCAGCAAAAACAACAAAAGACCATCAGGTCACGAAACACAAATACTATTACATTTAAAGGAAAATATATAAAGTTGGTTTGGTTTAGGTATTTTTGTAAATAATTTCCACTGTGAGTTTCAAATGTGTGTATATTTTTACATATATATATATGTGTGTGTGTGTATCTGTACATGTATGTCTGTATAGCCACATCTTTCTCCTGTTTGCCTGTGTGGTTTTAATTAACTGCAGAAAAAAGGTTGGTTTAAATTCTCATTCAAGGTTTTTAACTCTGACATTACATAGAGTCATCAATATAATTCCTCACAGATAGATGATTCACGTGACCCAGGGCATGATGTTCTTGTTTATACTATTTATACCAATCATTGTGAGCAACACAAAATAGAAAAAAAAAACAAAAAAAAAAAACAAAAACAAACTATTATTGTAATAAAGACTGAGAATTCCTTTCAAGGGGATTGCCGTGTATTTATACCTATCACGTTTTAGGTGCAAACAGTAACAACCAGGCCTCCAGCCACCCCCACACACACCATGGGATAGGGAGGGAGAAATCTAACTAAAAGCTTTTTAATTGAGACAAGGACAGGGAGATTTTCACTCCCCAATTACGATAACCGGCAAAACTGACCAAAAAAAATTGGGAATGAAAAAATTAATTTAATCTATCAAGTGAGAGAGAATGCATGAGCAGGTCTTAATATCTTCCCCGACCCCCACCCCTCCCCTTCTTCCCATTCCCGGATCCCTTCCCTGCCGCCTCCCCCTCAGGGCACAGGGAGGGGCAGGGGGGGTTTAGGCTCAGTTCCCCACACGCTGTTTCTGCCGCTCCTTCCTCCTCAGGGGGAGGACTCCTCACAGCCTTCCCCCCCTCCAAGGCGGGGTCCCTCTCATGGCAGAGAGTCCTTCAGGAACCCCTGGGCCATGAGTCCCTCCCACAGGTGCAGTCCCTCAGGCACAGACTGCTCCAGCCCGGGCTGCACACAGAGTCACGGCTGCTGCGGGAGCAGTCACCTCCTCTGACACGGGGCCCTACACGGCTCCAGAGACACATCTGACCCTCTCTGTCATCCTGCACAGGCTGCAGCTTTATTTCTGCCCACCAGTGGCACTCCCCAGTGGCAGCTCCACAGATGTCGACCGTGGTCCTTCAGGGACTGCTCCACCGCGCTCCTCCATGGGCTGCAGGGGCAGAGCTGCCATCTCACCATGGGCTGCGGGGAAACCTCTGCTCAGGCACCTTCTCCTTCCTTACTGACTTTGGTGTCTTTGCTTTGGCATTGCACTCATCTCCTCCTCTATTTTTCTCTGCAGGACTCTTTTTTTTTTTTTTTTTTTTTTTTTTTTTTCAGCTTTATTTTCCCTTTCTTGAGTATGTTACTTGCAGAGGCACATCTGCCTTTCCATATCTGCTCATCCTTGGCCAAAAAGGGGGCTAGAATTGGATCTGGGAGAGCTTCCATCAGCTTCTCACAGCAGGCACCCCGGTGATCCCCCTGCTTCCAAAACACCACTGCACTATCCCAAGACAATTACATAAAGGATTTAGAATTAATCGTGTTTACAGCTGCCTTTGCAGGTGACAGTGCAAATATTTACATGAGTTATTATTGTCACTCTTTTGATTAAACTGACAGTATGCTAACAAAACGATTAAACGTTTATCAGCCAACAGAAATACAACTGTAATTATGCATAGCATTTTCTCTTCCACTGGATGGGCTGGAACAACATTTTAAAATATATAATTAGTATATTTCAGAACTTGAAAAATTAATATAAATAAGCTAAACCTTATAAAGGGTTATACTAATTCTGTTACAGATAAAGATTCTGTTACAGATAAATTAACAAGAGATTAACTAAGAAAACTTTCAATCTCATTCAGTAGTTAGCCAAACTGAACATTTGTATTTCAAGAATTCTTATTATCAAGTAGCAAAGTTGTGCCCTGTATTGACACTCAGTTGAAATAAACAGCATAAAACTCCCAAATGTATGGGTATATAATTGCTCATCAGAGTCATGAACAAACTACTTCATACAGGATGACTGACTTCAAAATACTGAATCCCCATCTGGTGAGACCTAATGAGCAATGGAGAGGTTGGAAAGTAATGAAGCAAGTCCCTTTTTGGCAGATGTTACTTGACAGCTGCATCTTGGGATCCTAGCAGCACAACTGCTGCCACGTATTAATATATTCTTGGAGATATAATGAAGCTTGTGGAAAACAGAAGACCCTTTTCTCTTCAATGGGCTGCATTTCATGTTTCTCTTCTTACACCTAATTCATGTAGTAAGATTCAGTTTCAAAGTTTATTGAACTGTGTTTCTTCAAATGCTTTAGCTTATCCTTCAGCCCATATGCTGCAAGCTGAATCCCTGCAGCAAATAAAACTGACCTAAGAAGCACATCGAGGTGTTTGTTTTTACATTTTTACCATAAGGGAAGAGGGAGGAAACATGGTTTTGGGTCACTGCTCATCACTTTCATCTTGTGGGATACACATGCCACACAGGGTGTCAAATGAGCTCCACAAAGCTCTATTCTTGCTACATCCTGTTGAGCATCTCTTCATGCAACAGGGGAAAAATTCCTGCTCCTTCTACCTGAATTGCACGAGTGTCCCCAAAGCAGGCTGCTCTCACATCTCAGGTTCACCACTGCACTCCAGCTCTCAGAAGGCTGGAGTAAGAGCAGCTGCTGGACTAAGAAGCCATCTGAAACTATAAACAAGAAAGGTAGAAGTGTTTCTTTCAGCAGCTAGCTCCACCTAAAAACTGTCACTGGAAAGAGCCTACTCCACAATATCAGACACAGAATACTCTTGTTAATCTCTTCAGAATTAATTAAGCTACTATGTTATTTTTTCCTTTTTTATCATTACTTTTTCATTAATGCTGTGTAGGTCAGTTTCCAACCCATAATTCTCTCTCCCTTATTCTCTCTCCTTTCTTTATCAGGCAGGGGAGGGGGATTAGTAGAGAGCATCTATCATTCAGTTAATTGCTGGCCCAATGTTAAACCATGACAGAAAGAAAAAAAATCTTTCATAAGGTGAATGCCTCTTAATAGCCACTAAGAGACAGAACAAAAAGAATTGAAAAACTTTTCTAGATTATGTACCTGCCAATAACTCCTTTAGACCAAAGAGAGAAAAAAACATTTCTAATGTATTACCTATGTTTTTTTGTAACTCTTCAAAATAAAAAGGATGGCTCCATTGAAAAAAAACCTGATGTTTTATTGCATTTCTATTCTGATACCATCCTTTACTGAGACAATCGTTTCCCTGTTCATCTGTCAAGGGAATTCCAATGAGAACATTCAGTTCCTTTATTTTATTCCAGCAACTTCATAACAATACTTATGAATCATAGCACATATAACAGTGTGGTGCTGCAATTCTGAATACATTTTTTTCACTTTGTTTTCATGAGGAATCTACAATAAAGTATTCTTCAAGTGCTATCTCGTGAATTAATAACTACCAGATTTGCTTTGTTTCTCTGACTTTTCAGACTTCAACTCTTTATACCTGCTTTTAAGGTGTTTTTATGAGAAGTATCCTTGTATAATGTTAAACTTCAACATATCCAAGTTATTTTTGGCTCAGGGACTATTGTATTAAGTTCAAAAATTTCTACCAATGTGAATTAATTACAAGCTGGGTACAGAGTGGGTTGAGAGTAGCCCTGATGAGAAGGACTTGGGGGAGCTGATTTAAAAGAAGCTCAACATGAGCTGGCAGTGTGCTCATGAAGCTCAGAAGGCCAACCATATCCTAGAATGCATTAGGAGGAGCATAGCCAGCAGATCAAGAGAAGTGAATCTCCCCTTCTACTCTGCTCTTGTGAGACCCCACCTTGAATACTGTGTTCCATTCTGGTGTCCCCACTATAAGAAGGACCTAGATCTCTTTGAAAGAGTCCAGAGGAGGGTCACAAAGATGATCCAAGGGCTGGACCACCTCTGCTATGAGTAGAGTCTGAGGGATCTGGGATTGTTCAGCATGAAGAAGAGAAGACTCTGGAAGGACCTTATTGTTGCCTTCCAATACCTGAAGGGAATGTACAAGAGTAGGGCTGGAGAGAGACTTTTCATAATAGTGTCCCATAATGAGACAAGGGGAAATGGTTTCAAACTGAAGGAGAATAGGTTTGAATGGAATCTTAGGAAGAAGTTCAGTACGAGGGTGATGAGACTCTGGAATGGATCGGCCAAAAAAAAATTGTGGATTCCCCTTGCCTGGAGATGTTCAAAGCCAAGCAACCTTGTTTAGATGAGAGGCATCCCTGCTCATGGGATGCAGGGAGGTTGGAGTAGATGATCTCTAAGGTCCTTTCCAACCTAAGCCATTCCGTGATTCTACAATTCTATGAATGCCTTTGAGGCACATTCATTTTTCTTTGTGGCAATTTTGAGTTCTATAAAACAGCATCATCATGAACTCGTAAGATCATAGAAGTTTTGTAGCCCATTATAACTTTCTTGCTGATCTCCATCTGTTCCAAAGATAATGAATACTCTTTTGTTTCAATTACTATGCTTTATCATCATAATATTATGTAGCCTTAATTGATTTTATATTTCTTTAGATGTGATTTTTTGGGTTTGCTTATGTTTAAGGAACAGCCCCTGGACCAATGTTCATCTGTTTTTTTCTTTCCTTTTCCCAATGCAAACATCTAGTCAATTAAAAATAAACAAAAAAACCCACCCTGAACTTATGCCCCCTGAATGTCATAACTGCTATGGCAACATTTTAAAGCAGCTGCAGATGACAGCCTGCTATATAGCAGCTTCAATGTCTGTAGCTCTTGGTGGAAAATAAAGCAGGTTCAGGTGCTCCAAGTCCAGCTGAATTTATCAAATTATCTGGATCACAATGCCAACGCAGTTATTTCAGTCCCCAAAATCCAGCAGCCATCAACCTCTGCTGGACACATCCTGGCAGCCTGCAGATTACTTCAGAGCTTCCCTGTGTTTCTCTTAGAAGGTCTTCTAGGCCAGACAGTAGAAAAGCACAAATGGCTCCGAACAAAACAAACTCAGATCCAGCCCACTAAATGCTGGTGCAGGCCCAGCTTAATATGCTCAGCCAGCCCTGTACTCACTCCATGTAGAGTCACCTGGATGTGTCTGCATCCCTCCTCCCAGTGTCTGTGAGAGCTGGGCAAGATGCCTGCAGGTCCAGCAGGACTGCTGCATGCTGAAGATGGACCAGTCCTGGCACTGCTTTGTAGTTCTGTCCTGTAGAGCACACCTGCCTCATGGGAATGCTCTGCTAGCAGTCGGAAACAGGGAATGACTAACAGGAATGCAGAGAGGTGCATAGGTTCTTCACTGTCTAGGACCTCCACAATCAGCTGTCATGTATTTTAAGTTGTTCTTTGGGAGATGATCTGAACAAGATGACAAGCTTGAACTACTGCAGATCAAAGCCAAGAACATATTCCATAGGCAAGAAGCTCCAAAAAAAGACTACTTTATTAGATGTTCTGTTTTATGCTAGCCACATAAACTGAACTACTCAGTTCTTATCCCCCAGTTAGTAAAAAGTATGCCATTACTAAAAGGTATGCTACTAACCTGAATTTCAAAGTTCTCAGAAGGCACATGGTTCCTATTTCACTGCTGCTGAAATTAAGATGAATATCTTGTTCAGTACTGCAAAAAAGATGAGTGGCAGAGAAAGGACTTTTTTCTGATGCAAAATGAAATGCTCCATCCACTGAACCATGCCACATGCATCAGCTTGCTTTATTTCAGCTACACTTGACTGCTCAACTGCTTCTGGTTTGCCATTTCCCTAGGAAGCACAGGAAAACAGAAATGAACAGAAGAAAACAAACAACTGGGAATAAAGCAGGGAGCAGGAATATAAAAATAGGGGTGAGCAGTGCTCTGAGAAGAAGGGTTAAGAAAGAAAAGAAAGAATACCTGATGAATATAAAGGAAACAGCTTAGTTGTAACAGCTCTAGCTATACACAGCATCCATTGGCCAAAGCTCAGGGTTTATGCCATTATCTTGCTTTCAGATTCTGAAAGAACTATGTATTCCTCAGAAATTAAGAAAAAAACATCATCTGGCATACCTGTGCTGTGCTGATAAAGTGCACCAGCATTTCTGACCACCTCAACGCTTCTGTCTCAATGCAGAAAGATGACAAGCAAGTGTTCCTGGAAGCAGTCATTCAAGCATATATAAGTTTATATTCAGAGCAGAAGCCCCTTATTTTTCTGCCTGAATAGGTGAATTTGGGAATTATCCATTAGGAGAATAAGAATACATGATCAGTTCTAAATTTGCCAACTGTTCTCACCATGGTTGCTGTCTAAATTTATTTCAACTTTCACTTGTATCTTAATCCTTCAAGTAGCACCCAGTTTAATGTCCCCATTCATTACTTGAAACAGTCAGGAGAAAGCAGTTTTTGCTGAAACAAAACTCACAGAGAGTAGACAGTCTCAGTAGATTTTCTATGCCTAAGTGTCATAATTTAATTTTTAATAGAGACTAAGGAAACTTTTAAAATCTAAATAAGTGTGCTGAAGAGAAACCAAATAAATCAACCAACCACCTAAAACCAACTCAAAAACCAGGGAAAAAGTCTGTACCCACAACTTTGCTTCGTCTTAATATACTGAGGCTTTTGGTTTGGATTCTCTTTAGAGTTTTTGTCTCTGAGAAAAAAACTTAAATATTTTAGTTTTGGCCCAGTTCATGATATATATGCAAATTTTAGTTTTCTATTAATACTTCTTTTCCTATATCAACAGACACCGAAGAAAAATTCCTCAATTCTTAAGGTTAGCAAGCCCATTAGTAGGGTAAAGTTGGAAACCAGAAGTGATTCAGCTACAGAATCGTCTTTAAAAGGAGAACAAGAAGTGATAAACTACTTCTAGCTTTCTGTAGATAAGCCCTTTCTGTAGATAAGCAACACACTGACCCACACAGAGAATTGAAAAACAGAAAAAAATATGACATTTCTGAAACGCAAATAGAATATTTAGCCTAGGTGATTCTTCCAGGCATAATTCCCTGAATTTAGAACGATATTTTTTTAACTCTCTAACTCCTAGGAAACTGTTTACTCTCTACCAGCTGGCACATGTGGCACTACATAACACAGTTGCCATAGCTCATGAAAACATGAGTTTCATTGTAGATGCTCTGCCAAAGGATGTGAATCCTGAACATCAGAGCAATCCGACACATCACAGGTGACACACTTGGCTCTGAAAAGGAGAAAATGACATTTGCTCATCACTTAAGAATTTTATGCCAACTGTTTCATTCATGGGCATCTTCTGACAGAAAACCTGAAATGCATTCTTTGTCCTACTGGGATTGCAGCATAGGAAGATGGAGTAAGGAAAAATAAGTATTATATTTAAAACTGAGAATCTTAGCTAAACCAGAATAGGCACTGCTAAACACAGAAGATTTCAGTAAAACCAGATTTGCTACCTCGACAACTTCTAGTTCATTCTTTCCAGTCCCATTTGTCCCAGGTCCCAAGAGGCCACTTGCAGAATCACAATGACATTCCTGACCAATTTCAAACATGTTGGAAGTTTTGAGCTCAAAATGACCTCACACAGGAAGACATGCCTTTAGACAGCAATCTGGAGAGCAAAATCCATATGATCCCCCCCACACTATTATACTGTCAAAGAACAGAGGCAAATTTTCCATCCTGTGACTTGAGAAAAGCAACATGATTATCAGCAGGGAGAGAAGCTGCTCCCCTGCTAATGGAAAAGCAAACCACAAACACTGCATTGTGAGGACTAACAGGAGAGAAGCCAAAAGATTCCCAGGAAGGAAACTGCTCACTATTGATCTCTCAAGCAACAAGGCTCAGAGAATGGCCTTTCGATTTTCTCACAAGCAGAACTCAGAGTGCAAATAATAACTCTTTTTTTGACCCCTATTCTATGCTCATATAACTCAAATCACCTCTATAGTATTTCTTGTTTCAGATGTGTGTAACACAAATTGTGTGGGCAGTACACACCACAGCAAGAAACTCAGAAAAATGTGGCTGAGCACAATTGCCTCTCCACTCTATTACCACAACAAAAGAGAAGGAATTTAAACTTCTAGTCAGAATATTTCCAATTAAGTCACTGGCTACATCTGGTGTCATTTGCACAACATGGCTCTGGCCTGGCTGCAAGGATCCATGACAGTCCTTGCTTACCTTTCTGAGAACAACTCTTGAGCTCCCTAGTAAAGGGAGTTTGCAGTGCAGGTCTCTGGTTGGACAGCATCACTTTTACATGTCCATAATGTAAAAGTGGCTTCCTGAGGTCTAGCATTAGGCTCTGTTATCCCATGCAAAATTTGTATAAAGTGCTGGAAATAGAGGTAGCTTGGATCAGTAAAAGCTTAATGAAGAAGTTTTAGTGATTCTATAACAGGCAGAGAAGACACAAAAATATAGGGTTTAAGAGTAGTATTGCCATCATACACATATCAGGAGGTAGTATTACCAAATGCTTGGAAAAGAAAGATGCAGATCTATTATCATACGTGTGAATAAGAACCTGTACATAAATAGCTAGCCTGGGCTTCAGAGAGTTTGGGTTTCCTATTTGGTTGGGTTTTTTTGCTTGGGTTTCTTTTGTGTTTTTTTTTTTCTCTAGGACTAGAGAATCACACTCTATTTTGCCCTGTTTGCTCTATTTGCTTTTGATACAAGACAATTAACATGGCTTCACCAAGGACTCATCCTGCCTGTCCAATCCAGTTCCTGAATCCATGTGTTCTTGCATTCAGTTCCTCTCCACCACTGACTACAGGAATCCAGTCTGGAATTTTCCAAGGGCTTTATGTTAAACTTTATATCAGTGGTGACATAAATGTTATGGGGGCGGGAGAAGATTTTGTGTGTGCATGCACTATAGTGGTATTGTATAGATTTGTATATATTCCATTGCTTTCCTTTTCATCATTATTGTTTCCTTACAGCTGTGTAGTTTAGTTTCCAACCCATAAGTCAAAAGATAATTCCTTTATTCTACTTCCTTTCCCTTTCTGGGAAAAGATATGGGTTAATAGAGTGCATCTGTCATTCATTTAATTGCCAGCTCAGCATCAAAGAGAGACATGTTCCCTGTGAAGCCTAATTCTAGAAATAAAGCCAGAAAACTTCATATTTTGAAGAAGCACTAGAGGTTTAAGCCTGCTGTGTTGATCGACCCAAATTGTTAGGAATGAGAGCAGCTTTTAGTAGTTCCCATACAAAATCTAAATCTATTTTTCAAGTGGCATTTCAATTGCTATTGAGTTGCTGTGCAGACTGAGTGGACAAAACAAGCTTCAGTTCATCTTCTTAATTGTTCCCTCTATGGTCTTTGAGCCATTCAGTGGAGTATAGCTGTACATAAATAAGACTACAACAGCAAACATTGCAAACACAGTGTGTTCACAAACATGCTCAGTCACAGAATCACAGAATAGTTCTCATTGGAATAGGCCTTTAAGATCACTGAGTCCATAATCTGGCCCATGAACTTCTCCAGCATCTACATCAGATTGTAGGGTTTGCAATTCCCTGGAATTTCCTTAGGACCTCCAGGTGCTAAACTTGAAGCTATTATCAGTGAAGTATTGTCTCACAGGATCTGTTCAAGTCATACAGCAAGCACATTTAGGATTCCTGTTTTTTCCCCACTCCTTTTCAGCTTTCCTCTTCAACTTTATTGGCTACCTACCCAAGATTTTCATATACCCAAAGGGAAAAACAGAACCCAAACTCATCCAGGTATTTCCTGAGGCTCTGTCAAAATCCCAAAAGAAATAAAAACCAAAAACAAAACCAAAAAAGACAAACCAAACCATAAACCAAATCAAAATGTACTATGTCTATTGCATCCCATTTTTCATATGTTAGCACCAGAAAATTAAACTCATGAGAAGAAAAATGCATAAACTAATGGTTTAAAAAAATCACCCGATTTTAATTTTTGAAATATACTCTAGTATTAGTAGTTATTAGGAAAGGAAAAAAATCATTTAAAAATTGAATTATATCCTGGAAGCACTATGAAATTAAAAGAAAAGTTGGTCTTTATTTGCTGGAGAGTGTTATTGATAGAATTTAGCATTAATGAACAGGTTTGGTTTGTATAAGGCAACACAATGTTTTTACTACAAACACAAATTAAAAGCAGCTCTTTCTAGAGAAATCTATCCTATCAAATTGTTCTCAGAGGCTCTGTTTTCTCACTCCTTGGGGTGTCTGGCTATTGGAAAAGAAAAAAATGCTGATTTAAAACTCAATTTTGCAAGACTGTTAATTGTGGGAGTGTATCTTACAAGTCATCCCTGTGAAGTTAATGGAACCGCTTGTGTGCATAACAATTAGAGCTGATTGGGTATTTATATTTTTGTTTTTTTCTTTTCTGCTGGAAATATTTTTCACATGGATACTGAAACTTTTGAAGAAATAGATGAGTTTTTTTATTGAACTTTCAATAAGTTCTCTTTTTACTGGCCAAGCTGGACAGTAAAGAGCAAGAACTGGAGTTAGGTACTTGATGATGCCTAGAAATATATGCAGCAATACTTGTCTGAGATACATCCCCCTCAGGCTCTCAGCTGATGTGATCTGCCTTTTATAAAATATTCAGTTGTTCAAACAGCTAGAGAAAAAGAGATGGAACAGTCAGGATGCATGTCTGAGATGCCAGGGTGCAATGATGAGGTACCCAGACAAGAAGTACCTCTACACACATGATAAATCAGTTCATTAGGAAGGAAAGCATGAGAGGGGCAACTTCCACTCTGGTCTGATTTCTAATCTAGAAATCAAAGGAATTTTTAGAGAGTGGGAAAAAAACTTTATCAGAGGTTGTCTTGCATCTCAGATGTTTAAAACGATGATAAATACAAAACAAAAAAAAAAAAACAAAAAAAAAAAAACAAAAAACAAAAGACAAACAAAAACACAACAACAACAAAAAGAAAAACAAACCCAACCAAACAAAAAATACCTCCAAAAAAGTATGTTTTCCGTGTATTTAAGATAGAATCTGCTTCTTTCACAGACTTTTAAAGGAATTGTCCATACAGAGGCTTGGGTTAAAGAACATCTTTTGTCTTGCATTCACACAGTGTACAGTCCAGCAAACATCTGCTCTTGGGGCTAACACTGCTGCCACTGCTGAAAAATAGTTACGTGTCATTTGAGTAGAGGCAATATTTTTGTCATTACACGAAGTTCTAATTGCTCCAGGAAAAAAATTCAGTGCTAAGGCGAGGAGGAAAATACTCTATCTCCTCCATGTCAATATATTACTGATTTGGTTTTTTTCTAATTAAATCAGCTCTAACAATAATATGCTTTTCCATACCTTTGTGGCAGACACCTCCTGCCAGATCACTGCTCTTCAGCAGCTTGTTCTTCATAACGTCCAAGATAGATACCTGTTCATTGCCAAGGCCAACTCTTTGGACTCCTTCATCTTCTCCTTACAAGGTCTCACTCCCTGGTTGGAAAAATAGTGTTACTTATTATTCAACTTTAACCACTGTTACAGTCCGAGGTAACATTAAATTGTTTGTTTTGTTTTGGATACGCGAAACAAAGTCCAACCCTAGAAATGGTCAGGTGCAAGCAGATTTTATTTGACAATTGACACAGACAAAAATATAGAGCCAGGCAAAAGAGGGAGAGAGGAAAAGAAGATATAAGAGAGAGCGAGGAAAAGTGGTAAGAAAGTGGTAAGAAAGAATGAGAGAAAAGTGGAGAAATAAAGGGTAAGAAAATGGGAAGAATGAGAGAGAGAGAGAGAGTCACTACCAGGGGTCCGTCTGTCCAGCGACTTTCTTCGGGATGGTGCTGATCCTGGACAGGGCCCGATGCAGAGTGGTGGTGGGTCAAGAGACAACAAAACCAAAACATGGACAGCCATATATACCCCTGAGTGCCTGTTGTTCCCAAGGGGCAGCTGTCAGTCAGCAGGTACCTTGGGAGACAGGCTGTCTGGAGGGGAGCAGAAGGGTGTAGTCCTCCACTCAGTCATCAATTCTTATCTTCTTTCAGGTGCCATTCCTCCTCTGTTCCAGCCACTTTAGCCAGGTACATAATCCTGCCTCCACGGGAGTCGCAGCATTGAAGGTTGGCCCTCAGGAAAGGGGAGTAATCTCCTCCACCCAGTCATCAGTTCTTATCTTCTTCCTGGCACCATCCTTACTCTGTTCCAGCCCCCTCAGCCAGGTACTTCCCAAGTACAATCCAGGTGGATCAGTCATGCCTGGAGGGACCACCCAGCGTTGCAGGCTGGGGCTCAGAAAAGGGGATCAGTCTCCACCCAGAAGGTCTTATCACATCCCGAGGTGTCACCCCCTGCTCAGCTCTGGCCAGCCAGGTCCTCCACCCTAGCCAGGGCTATTAGTTTTAAAATTGCTTCTTTGAGACAATTGCAAATCAATGAGGTCAGACCCACACAACCACATAAAGAGACGTTTTTCTTTACTGTTTGCCACTAAAGTAGTTGCAATTTAACCTCCTAGTAACCTGTAAAAACAGTTTCGTGCACAACCAACACACAGAGAGATGCTGCAAGACTCACTGTAATTGTAAATCAGAGAAAAAAATCAACTGTATAGTAATGTACTACCATATGCTGTCCAACAATTTCAACCGTTTAGCATACATCATTCAAATGCATGTTTACTCTGAGATATAGCACAGCATACACAAATCAGATGCAACCTAATTTAAACAAACACAAGTACAGGTCCAACCAAAGATCTGAGGGCATGTCAGAGGTATAAAAGCTTTCTCTGCTGCTCCAGAAAGCCCTGTAGCCTGCACTGATCCAGGTGTATCACCTAGCATACTCCCAGTGTCCAAGCCAGATAGGTTAAACACACAAAAGCCCCAATACTGTCCTGTGTCCTATATGTGTATATATATTCATATATATTACACATACATACATACACACAGACAGACTAGTACCTAGCAACATAACTTTGGGGTTTTTTGTGGTTTGTTTTTTTTTTTTTTTCTTCCTTGGGTTACCCACCCATGCAGAAAGCTACTATTTGTTAAGGTTGGGGCTTTTTTATTACTTATTCTCATCTTTGAATATTTTTATGGTTTAGCCTGGTAAAGTTGAAAGGTCTTTTCATGACCAGAGGAAAAAGACCTCTTCTATAAACAGAAGAGTGTCCTTGAGAAGCCAAGTGTTAAGCATTACCCTGCTGTTACTTTTCGGACTTACTTCATGGTTCAGTGCCACACTGGGGGTGCGTGAGCTACTTTTGCAGTAAAGTGTTTCTACAGGCATGGCACACTGCTACATAGCAATAAAATAAGCTCAATTCAAGAAGCAGTGCAGTTTCATCAGCAAGGTCTTGCATCTGTAGTGAATGCAATCAGATTCCTGGCATGAGGATCAGGGGTTTTTTTATGACCATCACATACATGCACTTGACACAAAGGAGTTTTTCTATCAAAATCTTCTGTAGAGAAAAAAGATTGATCTAATTAAAGCCAAGGGCTTGAGAGCCTTGCATTGAAGCTTTCTCATGTGAGTAGATTTGCTGTGGTATTTTGACAATGTCAATGTCTGTCTGTGTTAAAGATTCACATTTCTAGAAAGTGGAAGAGTAGCTTCCAGGGATTTCTTATGGATAAAGGTATGGTACTTACAAGTGCCATATAAGAAAGTAAAATGGGATCTGAACAATGGCCCCAAGAAAATGAGCATAATATTAATTTTTTTAAAGCAAAGATACTAAATCAGTTTAAGAGAAGTATATCAATAAACTATTTCTCTACCCAAGGTTGTAGGATCATTCGCCTGAAGGTGACTTGCCAGAAACACATTGTCTGTAAGCTACCCATCTCCATTTGCAGTTTGTTAGATATTAGTGACAATAAAATCAAAACACTTATGCTTCAAAATGAACTATTTTCAACAGTTATCCACAGAATCAGCTACCTGTTAAATGTTCCCATCATGCAACGAGAAGAAACAAGGTAAGAAGAATGCAATTTCTCTTCCCTAATCTTACAGCACAGACATTCAAATCTGAGCTAGTCACAAAAGATTTCCTTTAGAGTCTGTGTTGTGAATATATGCCTTCTAGCATGTGATTCATCTCATCCTAAAGCAGACAACCAAAAATAGGCCAGAACTACAGACTAGAAAGGTTTTTACTTCTGTCAACTGCTGCATGAGGCTATCACAAGAAGCTTGCCTGAAAGGTCTGTATGATTCCACCATGTAAAATTTTTTTTCTCATTGCTTTGTGTAGTCTTTCATTCATTTCTCTTGTGTGTGTTTAGAAAGACTTTTAACATAGTCTAATGTAAGTTTCCCAAAATGTAACATGTTTAGAAAGAATATTAAGTGCAGATTAAACTTTTTTCCTCTTAATGAATATATTTCATTCAGATTAATTGCACTAAAATTTTCCAGCGCATTAGTTTGTCATACATAGCTTGGTAAAGAGTAGAGGAAATTTAAAAGCCATGGTGGTATTTTCATTCTGAAGTAGTTTTCTTTTTTTCACAAAAATATGGTATTCCCTGAAGCCAGAGAATACAACCTATGGGAGAAGAAAAGAGTGTCTGGTAACCCAAAATTACTTTCTTTTTAATTTTTTTTTTGAGAAAACTAAAACCAAAAATAAACTGACTTCTCTTCACAAAGTTTATACTTGTCTACATAGCCCTGTGCAGTGAGAAGACTCCTCCACCCCTCTGCAAAGAAAAGATTAAAAGCACAACTTGCTCACAAGTGAGGATTCAAACACTTGCTCAGAGATTTCATAAACAACAAGAAGATACCTACACAAGAATAAAGCTCAACCTTTAATAATTCAGAGTAAGCTACATACTGACAGCTTTAAAACAACAAATACATTTTGCCCATGAACACTGGGATTTAAGAAGGCATTTGAGCCTTAAAGAGAGAACAGCTTCTGGAAGTCTTGGTAGATTTTCTTAATTCATCTTCAGTGGTCAATAGCATTTTTTCAGTAAAAGCACCTTGGGAATATCTACTTAGTGGGCAATCACATTCACCAGAAATACCCTTTTATTAATCGTAATTTATGAACAATTACTTCTGAAATGAAAGACATGAGTAAAATTACATTTAAACCCTTACCACTAATACACTAAAAAGGACTTTAAAATGAACTGAAAAGGAAAGATGTATATTTCTGTGTTTTTTTCACATAGCACTAGTGGAAGAAAGAAAACAGAATTTTGGTTACAGAGCAGTACTAAAGAGCTGCTTTTATTGACAAACCTCTTCACATATCCAGGAGATCTTTAAGAAGCTGTGAGCTTCCAAGAAAAAGTAATGCAATCTCCTCAAGGAATAAGCTGTGTTAAAAAGACCATTATCACTCTCTTCTAATAGCCAGCTGAAAACAGCTGAATTTGATCTCAGTAAGAAGCCCGGGCTGCATCCATATGGAAGGGCCTGACATTTTCATGACTCCCCAGGAAGAGGAGCCACTGAGCTGCTTGAGATCATAGAATGGTTTGAGTTGGAGGAGACCTCAAAGATCACAGTAGCCCCAACCCTCCTGCATGGGCAGGGAAACTTCCCACTAGACAATGTTGCTGCAAGCCCCATCCAGCCTGGCCTTCAACACTTCCTGTGAGGGGGCAGCCACAACTTCCCTGGGAAACCTGCTCCAGCATCTCACCCTCTCAGTGAATTTAATCATAATATCTGATCTAAATCTACTCTCTTCCAGTTTAAAGGCATCAAATCTCATCCTGTCATGACAAACCCTTATAAAAAGTCGCTCCCCAGCTTTTCTATAGCCCCCTTCAGGTACTGGAAAGATGCTAGAAGGTCTCTCTAGAGCCTTCTCTTCTCCATCCTGGACAATGCAAACTCTCTCAGCCTGTCTTCACAGGAGAGGTGCTGCAGCCCTCTGACCATCTTTGTGGTCCTCCTCTGGATGTGCTCCAAGACCTCCATATACTTCTTGTGCTGAGGACTGCAGAACTGGACACAGGACTCCAGGTGGAGACTCACAAGAGGAGAGCAGAGTGGGAGAATCACCTTCCTGGACCTGCTGGCCAACGCTTCTTTTGATGCAGACCAGGATATGGTTGGCTTTCTGAGCTGCAAGCTCACGTTGCTGTGTAATCATTGCCAGTGTACCAAATGTGCTCTGTGCTGCTGCTCATACAGGGTGCAGGTGCCCAAGGTGGAGGGTGGCTTCTGTGAGCAAACATTGGGGCTGCCCCAGGCTGGCCACAGCCAGTTCCAGCTGGCTCCAACTCAATCCCCACAGGGCATGGCTGAATCTATCAGCAATGGTGGTGGTTCTTCTTTGGTAACATATTTAAGTCAGAGAAAAAAAATGCTGCCCAGGATCTGTGAGAGAGGAGTGAGAAAATAATCTGAGAGGAACAGCACTGTAGACACCAAGGCCATAGAGGAAGGAAGGGGAAAGGTGCTCTGGGCACCAGAGCAGGGATTCCCACACTGAAGCCTATGGATATTCCTGGAGGACTGCAGCCCATGGAATATCCATGGTGGAGCAGTGGAAAAGTGTGGAGGGGAAAGAGAGAAAGAAAGGAGCTTCTGTGGAATGCCCACAGCCTCACATTCCCCCCCCTGCTGCTCTGCCACTTGGGGTGTGGAGGGGCTAGCGGAGTCTGGAGTGAAGGTGTGAAGTTAGGACAGGTCTTATTGCAGTGGTTATCCTTTTATTGTTCACTACACAAAACAGTAATTTACATTTTACTTTCATTGACAATAATTTTTCCTATGTTGAATCTCTTTTGCCTGTGACAGCAATTGGCAAGCAACTTCCCTGTCTTTACATAAGCTCAGAAGCTTTCTTGTTCCTATAATATCTGCCCTTGTCCTGCTTGGCCTGCTTGGATATTTATTTATTTATTATTTATTATTTATTTATCTTCCCTTGTCCTGCTTGGTCTGCTTGGCCACCAGTCAAGACTAACCCACTGCTGCCTAAACAGGAGTTGGTACAACACTGAAATTTCAGTCCATTAATCATATTTCAAACATTAACATTCACTAATTTAGGATCTTGCCCTTTCAGTCTTCAGTAAAAATGAGTATTACTCACTGAAGTCCACATACATGTCATGATAAAATAATGCACACAGTACTTTGAACAAGTCCTGAGTATCCAGCACAGAGTAGGAAAGGTAAAACAGTGGCTTTAGAGCAAAACTTCAGACAGGACCCAGTTCAAGTTAAAAGCAATTTTAGAGATGGTTTATGTCAAGCAAAGACCACAGAAGTTTGAGAACACACTGTTCACACAACATATTTCTATAGTGTGTTAGAAGAAGCAATAAAGAAAACAATTAAGAAATTTTTTGCCTTTTTGTCCTTCACCAAAGGGGTATCCTGGAATATTCAGTGAGGTGAATTTAGCAGTAGCTCTTGTGACAAAACCATGGTATAATATTTTGTTATTGAAAGTGACACTTGTTACTGCTGTAAAACAAAAGTGACAGAAATTGATTTGTCCTCAGGTGTTTTGTTTTGGTGGTGTGCAGCCACATAAGGCTACAAAGATTTAGACATATATATCTTTTTAAGAACTCAGTTATCTGGCCCAGTATTTCACAAGAATTGAGTCTCACATGAATGCACACACATGTACACATGCCTTCTATGTTTGTTGATCTTTAATTTCTTTCTTCTCTTGACAGATCTGCATAATAAATTAGAAGGGCTAACAAGCAGAATTATTACACAAGAGAAATGAACTGGAAAAATTCATAATGATGTTTATCTTCATAATTTACATTCAATTTGTAACTTAAACTCCAGCCCCATAGCCACTTAGCGTTTGTTAAAGTGAGGTAGATAAAAGATTTTTATTATTTCTGTTGAACAATCCCTCAATTTGCCTGTAAATAAAAATATTTATTTTGTTAAAACCCGTTGAATTATCTCTAGGTAATGAACCATTTCTTGCATAATCTGCCACACTAATAAAAAGAGATGCCTTAAAAAGAAAATTTTATCTGAATGGGTAGAACATCAACACAAGTTCTGGCACTTCTCAAGTTTGCATTTATGGAAAACAATCTGTCCAGAAAAATGAATGTCAAATTTAATAAAACTTAAGAGGGGAAGAAAACAAAAGTAAACACACCTTCACTCTATTCACAGAGGAAAAGTATGTCCAGAAAACTTTGATTAGCTTTCAAAGTGCACTTGTAATTTGTTACAAAGAAAAGTTAAACACTCCTAAACATAAACAATACAATACCAAATAAAAAGCTTTCCTGAAACTTTTTTTTTTCAGACAAACAGATTAATTAGCCTGTGAAAAGACTTAATTTATACGAGCTATTAAAACACTATCAAAATACAATTTATCACAAAAAAGCACATCTCTGCTTGTTCTAAAATGAAACTGCATTCTTTCAAAAAAGTCAAGGGCAGCAAAAAGCAAAGCTGCCGAGTCTGCAGCTGAGAGGATTTCACAGGAACGCCTGCGTTGCGGAAGTAATGCACAACTCAGAGCTAACTAATGTTGAAAGATTTGTGTCATTTCCACTTTATTTCCTTGAGAAATGAGACTGCAAAGCTTTTTGCTCCAAATGCCTTTGCATAACTCCCCCACTTCCTGCTTATTTCCCCAGCCAAGCTACAGAAAAGTCTCAAGGCACAGAGTCAAAATTTTCTGCTTCTGCAGCACAGCTGCAGTACTAGGCTGGAAAATCTCAATTTCAATTCTTTTAGGGGGAAAACAAATTTTAAAAAGTAAATATTTTCAAAGGAAAACATAACATTCCAGCAGAAAATTTTAAATCAGCTTAACTTTTCAGTTGTCATGTCTGGAGAAAAATGTCCTTTCCTAACTGGCAGGCATGCCCCTCAACCTCCTACCATCTTTCCAACCAATACAAAGATACGGGCACATAGCCTGTAATCTTCATCTTTGTTAAACATTCCTTCTTTCTCAGGAATTCCTAGTCTCTGAAACTGCTCCCTTGACTTTTACCTTCAGACCCATGACCAGCAGCACTGAGAATACACAAGGCCTTTGCTCACAATAAGCTTTACATTTTACTTCACATCTTCTGCCTGAAGATCTCCTGTCTTTTCTTTCCCCTTACTGATTGTTACATTCTCATATTTTTGTTTTTCTTCAGTGACAGGTGAAATCACAAATGAAACCTAATGAAAGCCATTTTCTAGAGAAGTTTTACAACAAAAAACTGTACCACTAGGTCATCCATAATACAAGCAGTGATGGGACCTAAACAGGTCTTTCCTATCCATGCACACTATACTTCCTGCTATACATAACACTTTGTTACAAAGGAGATTTGATTCAGCTCTAATCATAAATCTGTAATAAAGGCCTTAGTGCAGCTGTGAATATGCTACTCTAGCTACAAATGATTCCAGATCTACATAGATTCCCAGCTCTGGCATTCAGCATACAGGAAGTTGGCCACATTTCCCATCTAACAGCTACTCCAGTCACAAAATTTGACCTTTTCCTTCAGAGAAAGTGTGAAGGATATTCAAAATTCTGTGAACTGAAGATATCCTGAGCCTGGGACTAAAAATATCCTAAGCCTGGGAAAAAATCCTAAGCCTGGAAGGGGGCTGCAAACACAAATGGAGAAGTGGTTAGGTAAGTAAAACCCCTTCATTTACTGGGAACTCACTCTTGCAGAGCTTTCTCTTTCAAGCCTCAACAGCAGGCTTAAAGTTAACTCTTAGATCTTTTTTTATTGCTTGCACAGCACATAAGGAAAAGCTCAGATGCTCTGCATAAAAGCAGGATCCATTTTCCTTCCCTTATAGAGCAGTACAAAACCTTCCCATACTCCAAAAGTAGTAGCTCTGAATTATCAAATGTAGCAAATAGCCAAAGGTCCTAAAACAGCTTTGCTAAATCCACTCTTCGGTGACCAAAAGTTTGCCCCAAAGTCCAGGCCCTGGTAATAAATATGCAGTACAGCCCTGAATACGTATTTAGGGAAAACATATTGCACAGTGCATATTCCTGTCCCATGCTCTTATTAAAGGAATGCAAATATAGCCCCATCCTGCCCTAGAGACCCACTAATTTGTATTTTTTCTCACAGAAAAATTTTCATCTATCAGTATGATTATAAGTTATCTGAAACATAACATAATACTGGTAAACTCTTCCTCAGAATTGATTTTAGAAACTCTTGATTTACTCAGTTACTAAGTATTCACTATGCTAACAATAGCCAAAAATTTAGAGCAAAATTATGGATTAGGGGTGAAAAATTTTTGTTCCTCCCTTCATCAGAGGAATGTACTTCAGAATTCCAGGTCAGAAATAGAGTATACTTGTTTGAAAGCTTTACTTTCAAACAAATGCCTTCAATATGCTAGTATGACTTCAATGATTTAACTATAAAATTTTAACAATCATATTATACTTTAAGGTCAAATTAGAATCTTCCCTTGTAGTTTTACGTAGAAGACCTCATAGACTGACTTTAAAAATGGGCTCTAAAAAGAAAAGTCTGTACTTTGGTGCATTAGCCATTCTTCTGGTTTTCCAGACCATGATTAAAATTTTAACATTGGTAAGACATGGAAAACATCTATTTCTTAGTGTTTCACTGAGCCAGAACCAGTTATTAGGTACTAGAATTAAAATGTAGCGACCTTCAGGCAGACTAAAATATAAAGGAGTTGTTTCTAGCTAAGACCTATTCTTAAGAGGCACACAATTTAGATGTGAACATAGACAAGACAGAAACACATCTTTTGTGCTTGCCTCACTAAAAATTAAGATTTAGGAGCCTGTTAAAGGAAACAGAGCCTGTGGAAGCCAGTAGAACTTGCTGCTTAAGATAGAGAATGAAATAAAACAGGCACAGAAAATAATCTTGACTTTTCTTTTCCCCTTCATTTTTACCTGCACGTGTCTGCAGCCTTTAACCTGTTCAAGCTCCATTTCTTTAGAGGATGACATTTGGGTTGTGCTGGTAATTAGCCTGGGGAGGCAAAGACTAATGACCCCAATTACTGCTGAAGGCACAGCTGGAGAGTATTAAAAGCTAAAGTTTATCAGAGCGCGGGTGGGGAGGGTGTTAAAATACAAATTGAACAGCTTTACGTGAGCTAAGACATCTAAATAGGGTAGCAGTGCTCTTACTATGTATTGTAAATTGAATTTTAGTTTGGGAGCTACAAGTCTTCAAGATAGGCTGATGACAAGAATTTTTAAAGAAACATAAGCACCATATTAAAAATAGCCTTATATTCAAAAGCACCTTTCACTTTTGTAACTGTGTAGCCCTGTAATAGTGTATTGCCTATTATAAAAAAGACAGGGACATGCTGGAGGGTGTCCAGAGAAGGGCCATGAGGATGATCAGAGGGCTGGAGCACCTCTCCTATGAGGACAGACTGAGTGAACTGGGGTTATTCAGTCTGGAGAGGAAAAGGCTCTGAGGAGACCTTATTGTAGCCTTCCAGTATCTAAAGGGGGCCTTATAAGAAAGCTGGTGAGGGACTTTTTAGGATGTCAGGTGGTGATAGGACTGGGGGGGTGGTTTCAAACTAGAGGAGGGTAGGTCTAGATTGGATGCTAGGAAGAAGTTCTTCACCACGTGGGTGGTGAGACACAGGAACAGGTTGCCCAGAGAGGTGGCGGAAGCCCCGTCCCTGGAAGTTTTTAAGGTTGGGCTGGACAGGGCTTTGATCAACCTGATCCAGAGGGAGGTGTCCCTGCCCATGGCAAGGGGGGTTGGAACTAGATGATCTTAAAGGTCCCTTCCAACCTTGAAAATTCTCTGACTGATTCTATTATCGCATTCTTGTACTGATTTTGCAAGACCTCTGGACTGCTACATCTGAGCTTATCCTCACCTGTCTGCAGCTTTGTTTTACCCAGTTTAGTTGTCACAGCCACGTCACCATCTCACTTGATGTCTACACCTATCCTGTTTTACTCATGCTTGTTGTATGGTACAAACCTAATTTTGTATAGCTAGCAGTAACAAGAAACTGTCCCCCTATGCTGCTGAGGAAGAGACAGGAGTGAAGGAATCTGGGCCCAGGAAGAAGTAGAGGTGGGGTAAATATTAAGATCTGGCCATGTTTTCTCTTTCTCTTTGTAGATTAAATTAGTTTTTCCTTTCCAAGTTGAACCGGTCTGTTTTTTGCATATTACTGTAATTGGTGAATAAAAAACTCCCTGTCCTTGTCTCGATTAAGTAGCCTTTGGGTGCATTTCCTCTTCCCTGTCCCACCCTGGGAAGGGGGGGTGAGAGAGCAGAGACCTGGTTGGTACCAGCTGGTCCTAAGCCATGACAGTATTAATACACACTTTGGCTCACTGAACTGGAAGAATTTTCTGGGAATAAATGGAGCCTATGCATGCATAGTTTTGTAGCCACATGCACGTTCTGCTAGCTATGAGCACATAGTTATGGCCAGAGCTATCAACAAATTAAAATCACACTATCCAGCCCAGTCCTAACATCCACAGGAAGAAAAACATTGCAAGTAAGTAAAACAGCTGTGCTAAATATTGTACACATGCCATATCAATTGGGGGTGGGGGTGGGGGAACTGTCATATTTAATTTAGTTTTCTCTTTTCCATTGGGTTGAATTTACACAGCCATCTAAGGATAAAAGGTTAGTAAATATTCTCACTTATGAATCTACGTATGCAGAAGTAAAAAAAGTCAGTTAATGCATTCCTTGGAGTGTACCTTCATCCTAATCTCTGCAGTTTCTCTTGCCACAAAACCCCTTTGGCCAGTACTGTAAAAGCTTCATCATTTCTTGTAGCTGAACTGCTCATTAGTGCAGTAGTTGATAGCATTGCATAAGGCAGCACACATACTGTGTTGAAGCGAAAGATAAGAAAGGAAATGGAAGTAGTAATTTTCTTTTGCTCGGGTTTTTTCTCCACTTTGATGTGATTTGTTAGAATGCACTTAGTAATTTGAGAGTGTTCTTTTTTTCCCCAGTCAAGTTCCAGCAGTACTTTAACAGTGCCCCAGGGTGCCTGTCACTCTCTGACATCTGTTACAGTTGAAGGCCATCAGCTGGGTTTGTATGTCGAAAACAAATTCTCAGTGGGTTCTGTAATTTCTCTGCACTGTTGCTGTGCAGCAAAGTAGTATCTATTGATCACGGACTGGAACTGTGGTAGGTCAACAATTACTGCTGATGGGAGCTCTCCTGTGCCTGGGTGTAGCACCATGCATTTATGTTGCTCTGAATGAGCAGGTGGAGGGGAGGGTACTTGGCTATATGAGACAAGGAAAAGCTCTGCCCCTGAGAAGTATTTTGATTAAGCAAAGAAACTTTAAAGCAGCTCAACTTATAAAAATAAAACCACATTATATAATACAAAATGGCACAGGGAAAAAAAAAATAAAAAAAATAGAGGCCAGGAAAACTGAAACTTACACAAGACTACTTTAAACATCTACACTAAAGTCAGAGATTATACTAAATTACTCATAATATCTCTCAATACTCCACCCTACATCTGATGTTTCAAACACAAACACACACATGAGAAATTAAAGTACTAATGTATTCTGAGAAGTACTAAAATAATTTCTAGTTAGTAGCGAAGATATTTTAGACAGTGTTTCTTCCTATTTACAACATTATAAGATTTTGCAATCTCGATCAATTCAATTCTACACTACACTAAGAAATTACCATGCTAATTGCATGTGGGAGAATTGTAGGTGATTGCACTCTTTTAAACAGCGCTACAGATTTAGGCATTTGGGTTCTTTTTTGAGAGAATATAGAGAATGTGAAATTCAAGCCAGAAATTTGGCAATGGTATGGAATAACACATTACTTTGTATCAGAGGAGGTAATATATAAATGTCAAGCCAGTCTCACTGCCCAGAGCCTTGGTATTACAGTGATTAGATTTCTCAAACAAAGATCTCATTTCAACCTTGGTCACTAAGGCAGAGGTGCACATGGCCACCAGCAAGTACCTTGAATTAATGTAATTTGTGAAATTTCACTGTCAAGCCTGTTGGACAATTAACAAATCTGACTTCTACCTTTCTATCATCTTCATTTGGGGAAAGAGACAAACATGACTTAAACTACATGCTCTACCAACCATGCCAAATGGACTGCTGCCAGAAACAGGACCAGGAAATCTGTTCACAAGTCCCTGGGCAAGCACACATCTGGCCCTGTGTCTCTATCCAGTATGACCAAGGTCACTGTTTCTTACCCCCCAACATCTCCTGGTGAGGAGGATCTGCTCCTGCCAGGCTACACGAGCACCAGTGCTGGGAGTGACTGCCTAGGGGGGAGGTCCAGAGGTCCCAAAGTTCCCTCACACAAAAACATCTTTTCTGTATCTCTAAAAAAATGCTATTTTTCTCTCCTGTATTTAAAAGGACAGGGCTAAGTGCAAGCAGCTTGGGATACAGTTTTAGTGTTGCTACACCAGCAGCATCAATCACAGCAAGTACAAGTATATGCACAGAAATGAAGAAAAATAGAGGCTTATTCTTACCCCTTTACCAAATGTATGGGTGCAAGGTGAGTTATAGTTTACTTCAGGTGGAAGATATAATTTCTGCTCAGCGAGGAGAGGACTTGCATGTTTTGATTAGTTCAGATTTATTTAGGAGATTGTGGGAAGTTATGTAGGAGTTGTGGGAAGGTATGGAAATTCTAGACTTTCTGAACCTCCTCCCCAAGATTCAATTCAATCAACTGGTAAACTGTTCAGACTGCATTTTTCCTCTAGTCATCCCTGAAATAAATTTGCCACATGCAACCATAAACACTATTTTTCTGGCCTCTGATTGTAATTTCCTCATACCTTTCTGCTTCTAGACTCTAGTTCTTCAAATTCACTACCCTGTCTCTAGTATATGCTGCAGTTTAGCCTAAACTTGGATAAATATGGCTTTGGTTTTCTTATCAAAAATTTAAATTCTTTCTTTGCAAGTCTTAACTCTGGTTGTCACAGAAATCTTCCCCAGCAGATTCACTGCACTTCAGATTATCTCTTCAACAATTTCAGCTCACTCTCAAATTCTTCTCCCCTTTTTTTAACTTCCTTCTGAGCTCTGTAATTCTCATCTTCCTGTGCTTTGGTGTTTGGGTGGGTTTTCTGCTGGTTTGGTTGTTTTCATTATTTTTTGGTTTTAATTCTATTCACTTTATCTCATTCAAATTTCCTGCTTGGTTCAAGCACAGTTTCAGATCTATACCATAAGAATCTGCTATACTGGAAGAAATGCTACAAATTCTTCCTTTGCCATTACTTCTTAAAAAATGTGACGTGATTAGCAAGATAGAATTTTAAAATGGAGGTAAGGCCATTTTTTTTTAGCCTTCATTGGGAAATGTCTTTTATCAGTATAAACCAAGACTAACTAGTAACTTCCTTAAGAATTTGAAAATTTTATAAATGATAATTATATTCTCATATTCTCACACAATAATATCCTGACAGAAGTTGCATTTCTTTTTAGGTATAATTTCTAGACTGCTTCATTTTTTCCCTTATTTTTGATTAATTAAGAGAGTTGCCAGGTTATATAAGTGTAAGTCTCTTGAGGGTGTGAAAAAACATTGGAGTTCTCATACTGACAGTAACAGTTAAGGAGAGACAGAAAAATAATAAGTTTAGCAAGTGTTATGAAAATGGGTTCTGCATGGATATAGTGCTACATTTCCCATTTAGCAACCTAATGAGCAAAAAGAGAAAGAAAATTCAAAACCTTATCAGTAAGGTAATCTGCATAATACGCATTTTTAGGTCTCTACAACATTGCAAAGAACTACCATATGGACTAATGCTACTAATCCTACTTGAAACCACAAATGTAATGAGACAATTTAAGTAAGTCAGGGGATAAGCTGTGATCTTCTGTTTCATTAATAAAAAGTAAGAAGAATTACCATTACCAGCCGTAGTAAAAATAGCAGAAATACTCCTGAGAAAGAAAATACAATTGATACTGTACAAAGTGCATGTCACAGAGTACATTAAAGTAGGGCTGGAGAGAAGAAAAAAATGTACTTAAACTGGATAAATGCAGCATATCTTGCTGTTCTGCAGTTTAAATTGCAGTGCAGTTCCAAATCAGTCAGATAATTTAAAAGAAAAAATAATGGAGTCTGTTTACATACCACTGGCTGAATGCAAAGCAAATTTTTCTGAAATAATCCAATCATTCTTTCTGCTATTTAATTTGATATCATGCTGCCTCCAACAATTACCAGAAAAGTTGGACAGATGTAGTTCCTCACAAATTATGGTGGTATCAGCAGCTAAGATTCAAATACCATGTAGAAAACAACAAGTAGAACACTTCATTCCTGGGTAGTGTTATTTGTTAACATAAAGCTTCTGCTCAGAGATGCTGGGATCCAGCAGTTCCTCTGATGACTCTCATTCCAGAGACTTGAGACTATCTACTCCAGATACCTGGGAGGCATCTGGTTTGTTGCCAGAGATGACCAGCTATGGCTCAGCTACCCCAATTCCTAAGCTGGTACTCACAGCAAACAGTCAAAAATGTGTTTTTCTGGGCCATCAGCAGGTGAGACTGAGGTGTAAGAGATGTCAACTTTGGTCAGTTCAAGCTGCCACAGATTAATTAATCAAGAGCTGTCATTGAGGGACCTGGACCTTTACTGGCCAAATCTCTGGAGTTGGTGTCTGCTGTGGTGATCTAGATGGGGATTTTTCTCTTCTGGACCATACATTTCAGTAAAATGTGACAGGTTAGACTTGGCTCCTGTCAACAGAGTGAGAAAAAGAGATGATAGAATCATAGAACAGCTAGGGTTGGAAGGGACTTTACAGATCATCTAGTTCCAACCCCCCTGCATGGGCAGGGACACCTCCCACTACATCAGCTTTCTCAAAGCCCCATGCATCTGGGCCCTGAACGCTTCCAGGGAGGGGGCAGCCACAAATTCCTTGGGAAACCTGTTCCAGCATGTCACCACCTTGCCAGGAAAGAATTTTTTCCTAATGTCCAGCTTAAATATCCCCTCTTCAAATTTGAAACCATTTCCCCATGTCCTCTCACTACACACACATGTAAAAAGCCCTACTCCAGCTTTCTTGTAGGTCCCCTTCAGATATTGGAAGATATTGGAAGGTTGCTATAAAGTCACCTTGGAACCTTCTCTTCTGAACAATCTCACCTTCTTCAGCTTCTCTTCATAGGGGAGGTGCTCCAGCACTCTGATCATGATGTAAGATGATCATGATCAAGATATAGGACTTCCTCACATAATGTTAATATTATATTTTAAAACATTTCTTTTTTTTTGTAATGGTACTATTTCTTACGTAGCACAGGTAAAACTTATAATGTTTTTATTTGGAATCTAGTGTGACTTCTGTTAGTCTCTACAAAGCTTCAGCTTGTCTCAACAGAATGTACCTCCATCCTATAAATGTCACTTTTTTCCTTTTTTTTTTTTTTTTTGAGGAATAGACAGTAATATTTTAACACTGTTGGGAGACTCTATCTCTTGCATAAGAGGGAGGTTGTGGCTGCCCCCTCACAGGAAGTGTTCAAGGCCAGGTTGGATGGGGTTTTGAGCAACCTGATCTAGTGGAAAGTGTTTTTTGAAAGTACAAGAGGGATATTTGTTTCTAGATGTGTGTTATGTACATGGTCTTCCTAAATTATCTGAGAAAACAGTCCATGCTGAAGCCTTATAAATCTAATCTTTAATTCCCTGTCCATATTCATCCATGTAGTCCAGAAATTCACCATCTCCCTGATGGATTGCTATTAACAAGACAATTATTGGGGCAGCACTACTTTCACACAAACCTATGGCCTTTGACTTTTTTGTCTTCAGTTCAAATGACTAATCAGCATAGGATTTGTCTACAACTGGACCAGTATTATTTAAAAAAAAGCAATATAATAACAGATGGAATAACCCATCTATCAATATAGAGAAACTGAGTAACAGCCTGATACACAACACAAATTTTTCTCCCACTTTTTACACCCAAAAGCAGCCTGCCCACCTCTAAAAGACTTTACAGATTATTCCAGGAGCATTGATTTTAACTGTGTATTCCATGAACCTGTCTTCACTTCTATCCAGTAAGATTCAGTATCAAGAAAAGTACTGATGAAGGAATTTGTTAATTAGTGAATTCATCATAACATAACACTATACCCAGAAACTGAGAAGTTTATAGTTTTGTAGATCATTATTCACCAGCACGGTAGCTGAAAATTTTTGAAATAACATTCTTTAAGTAATTTCCAGTGAACTACATGAAAATGAAAACAAGTTGCAGTTTTTCTTATTCTGTTCAATAAAACCTATTTGCAGTTTAATATTGTGGAACACAAATATATACATAAAATAAAAGGAGTGTAAAAAATGCAATGTAGTGTCTTACAAGAATAGTTATATCAGAAAAGTTGTCTAAAATATTTTCCTTTCCCCACTGGCAGCATTTTCTTGCAAAGTCCTGAGATTCCTTTGCTCCTCATTCTCTCCTTGCATATTTTACATTAGACTTTTCTGTCTGTGTATTGCAAAAGGAAATATGTCAGTAAATTCTTTTCAAAGTGACATTGCTGAGCATATTGGTATTATTTTCTGTGCTCTTCATGAATGACAGGCTGTGTGTCCCAGGCATCAGCTGTGAGCAGTTCATTAGACCTACAGCTTCAGCAAACCAGGTGACTCTTTTACAGAGCTCTTCAAAGGCAGCAATAAGCAGACAGCTTTCACTGACTGGTGAAAAGATGAATCCTACGAGTATTACAGCCACAAACCCTCTTTTCTCTCAAGTTGTCAGCTAAAGAAAAGACAAATGAAAAATAGATTTCTAAGAGGCCTAGAAAGGAAACTTTTTCTAAGTTGGGCAAAGTGGAGAGTGGGGAATTGTTTGCAGGTAATTGTTCTGCAAAAATCCTCAGTTTATCCTTGATGCTTTGCTTTATAATTTGTTGATGTTTTCAGGAAAATCTAACACAGGTTCAGGAACTTACAGTATCAGGAAAGGGTACACAGAGTCACTTTGCTTGCAGGAAGTTTGAATTTCCTTAAATGTATTTATGTGTATACATTTTAAATTTCACTTGTAATTATTAATTCAGAAAGTTTTTCTCTAAACCTGGTTATTAATGTATACAGTGGGTTCATTGCATTACCAGTAGTAGTTCAGTTTCCTCCAGTGGTTTTCTGTATAGTAGCCTTTCATGAATAGAAGCTTAACCAGTAGATTGAAGTCTTGCATGCACTCCAATATTTCCAAAGCATGGATGGGGAAAGACTAGAGCAGGACTCTGTTAGGTCTTGTTTATGTAGAACCATTCTGAATATCAGTAATCCTTACACAAAACTACAGGTATTCCTTACCATAAAAAGGCTGGACAGATATCATCCATGCTTCCTTTGTCTGTAAGGTCAGTGATGATAAGCTTGTGATGAGAATTTGTTCAGTTACCAGGAGACTCACAATTAGACATAATTCACTTACTTTAAAAAACATAATTCTTGAATGGCTATCAGTGAGTGGCAGGTTTGATAAGCCCTCAATTGGAGAGGGGCAGATGAAGAATTCAGACTCTCTTCAGAAAGCCAGTTATCAAATAGGCTACAGCCTCACTACATTTCTACAACTGAGTCCTCCCATAAGCAAAAAACTGCCTTTTTTTGGCCATCAAGGTTTCCAGCTTGATCAACAAAACAAAATTAAAGAAATAGCACTCCTAAGGCCCCCCCCCCACACACACACCCCGTCAATCTCAAGAAAAATCCTACATTGTTCTCAACAAAGAAGAAGAAATTATTTCTTCAAGATGGAAAAGTATCCTTTTGAATAGCCTTATGCTTTTTATGGTTTGTTTCATTTCTTCACAGAAATAGATAAAGTCTTCATTTCTACACCAAGCAAAAAATGCCATGAATAGATCAAATATAGATTTGACACAATCCATGTGAGAAAAATGCATTCTACAATATATGAAAGGAATGCTAAAATATAAAGAAAAGTATCTTTTCAACAGGCATTAAAATTTATGTCTGAGAATACATTGCCTATATTAAAATGACAATCAAATGTAATTTGTCATTCAGTCCTTTCCAATTTTTCTTCAGTTGTTTATATTTTATGTACATACCCATAAAATTCCACAGAAAATTTTAGAAGCAATGTTAGATTCTTTGTTAGCAAGCAGTCAGTTTGCAAGAAATATCTAAAATTATCTACATTTATGATCAGAATTTTTAAAAGTTTCTCAGTTTCCTGGTACATTTCAAAAAGTAGGAAATGTACTTTTCATGCTTCAGGCTCATATAGGAATTCATGTTCTTTGAGGGACTTTAATGGTATATATCACATACATGTATAACCAAGGTTAATATTAAAGACATAGGATAAGATTTCAAGCAGATATAGTTCTGCCTTTATCTTAAGTTTTTTCAGCTTATGCTGAAACAGGCCTAGTTTTGTACATTTTGACAGAATAGGGTTATAGCTTAAAATAATAAATAAAGTAAACAGGGTCAATTAAATGCATACAGATCTTTCCCTGCTGTGCTTGTGGGTACATCTGCAGTGCAGGGTAATTTTTTTTTCCTAATGGTAAGTAAGCAAATCTATCCCAGAGCAGAGCTTACATCTTTTTTGCAGGTCATATGTCTGAAAAACTGCACACTGTGAGAGTTCAAGGCATTGCTTATTACACAATGAAAACCTTTGTTAACATTATATTAATGAGAAAACTTTGAAATAAATCTCTCTGCTCCTAGAGGTTTTAATTTCCTACATGTATTGTACCTTCTATGGAGCATGCAGCTTTAATTCTCTTTTAAGATCCCATATTGTCATTGTCCAAAACTCTTATCAATTATACAACACTAATGATAGAGAAAACTAGCAAGACAAAACCATGGTCCTTCTTGTGGAAGGTATGTAACAGTGATAATTATTATGGTAGATGATTGATTCCCTACATGCAACTGCCTGGAAGGGACTGGTGCCCTCCCAAATGACCCAACATCTGAGAAAAAAAAAAAATCACCTCATCGTTTTGGTTTGTTTTTTTTTTTTCCACATTACCCGTGACACAAAAGAACTTTCACTGGCAAACTCATAGTCCCAAACAACATTTTGGCAAGTAACCTCTTCTCAAGATGAACCAGAACTGCAAAACTCATCCACTGAGGAAAAGGGAGGTTTCACTGATTTTCTCTGCAGAAATTTCGTCTGCTCTCTTCTATACTATCTATATAATGTTTTGCCAGTACTGTTCCACACTGCTACTACATGTTTCTACATTTCTTAGAGGTGTGGGCAGCACCTCAATGGGTCCCTGGCTCTGAGCTGATCAGGAACCTGGCAGCATTTGCATGGGACCTCCCTGCCTTCCACAGCAGAGGATCCTGCAGGCAGGAGCGATAGGCAGGTTCTGACCTTACGACTGGGAACTGGTGAGCAGACCATGCAACAAGTTTGACATTTAAGCTCTTCACAAATGTTTAGTGACTCACTACTAAAAAAAAAAAAAAAAATATTGCAAAACTCTTTTATAAAACTGCTGTAATTCATAAGTTAGTTCCAATATAATCTACAGATGACTTCTTAATTAAAGCCTCCAGAATTCGTCTGTAGGTGAGTGCTGTGATTGTAAACAGCTTTTTCTTTTTTCTTCAGAAGAGGGGGTGTGATGTAAACACTTTGAAAATATGAAACTGTCTCTCGAGTCAACGTTTTTTCAGCTCTTTTAAAAATACAAATTAACACATTTTTACCCCAAACTTAACTAGCTTCTGTTTTGTATCTTGTGTTTTGTTTAGGCAGGCGCCTAAAGATAAGAATGCTAATCAGAAAATCTCCTGATATGCAGCCAAGACAAAGATAATAAATTTAGCAAGGTAACAAGGACTGAAGGATTCCACTAATTAAAAGAGAACTTCTTGGGATGGAAAATCTCTGCCAGTTTGCACCAGTGATTTATGGAAAGATAGAATCTTCCCTTCCCTTCCCTTCCCTTCCCTTCCCTTCCCTCTCCCCAGAGTGACTAATTTATTTAAAATCTCTCCTTTTGTAAACTTGTTTTTTCTTTTAAAGGTGGTGTTATTGTCTCCTTTCCATGAAATAAATCTTTGTAATTTACTTAAATCATAAAGCCTGTTATTTTTGTAAATTCGTGTGATGTCTATGAGTAGCGGCTGATTTTTCCTCACTATTGAAATATAAAATAATCACTAGGCTAAAATTTTCATTGACCTGAGCTTCAGGAAAGAGAATTTGAAGGAACAACACACAATGCTATACCTATAAAACTTACTGCTTAGCAGCTTCAGGTAATACACTCTATTTGAGATTAATTCAATTGTGATCAAATACAACCCAAAGTTCTCTCATTCCCCTGTAATTTCCAGACATCCATTGTTCACTCATTTAATAAACTGCTACTTGCTTCCCAGGCTCCATAAAGCATAAGGCAGATTGCTATCGAGGTTATAGAGACAAAACCAATTATTGCAAAGCTCTCAACACTGTCGTAACTCTTTCCTGAAGGCAAACTAGCAAAAGTAGTTTGTTGTTGCTCAGGTCATCCCTTCCATGCACACAGAACTAGACAGCCAAACAGAGTGTATTTGTCCACAGCAATTTTAATCAGTTACAAACGAATTATGTTTTTAAACAGTTCACAAGGAAGGGGCAGGTTCAAAAACTTAATCACTCACAAACACATACTTTGAAATAATAGTAATGTGATAATCACATGCTGCTGCAATCCATTATCCAGTGTTCCTTGTTCATATTACTCCCACAAAACAAGCATTCCCAATCATCCCCTTCTGATGTACAAACATAAGGAGAGTAAAAATCTCATGTGGGAACCTTAACTAAATGACAGTAGAAATAATCAAGCTCAAAAACATCTGGTGCTTCTGGCTGTGAAGTTTGCCCTAAAAACAAACTCATGAGCCTTCTCTCATGAGCAGAGAAAAAGGTACCCTGGCTTACTTAGCAGCAAGGAGAGACAGAAAAGGCCAAACCTTCAATTGCACAGCAATTGCACAGCAATTGCACCATGTAACCTCAAGCCTGCCACCCAAGATGCTTCAGCTTCCGTGTGTATGAAGTCATATATCACTAATTCTATTACCACAGCATCCAAAAGTTTTTTATTTAGACAAGGCACCTGAGCACTGTGTAATGCAGCCACATGGTGCAGGAAATAAACACTTGTTTAGGCAGACAATTTTCTGTCCTTTGGCTGCTGCCTTTTTATTCTGCTCTTGAGGTCCTGCCAGCATTTAAACTCTCTGGAGCTGGTACACTTTCACCTTTGGTATTTCCAGAAATTCAAAAGTTTTAAGGTTCTGTTCATGTGCTGGGATACTTTCCCCCTTCCCACTGCTCCCAGCTCCATCTTTCCTTGCTACTCCAACTATTCCATCTCAGGAAATCACCTATTGTCTGACCATTCTGCAGCTCTCTCCTGAAAACCCAGCAGAGAGAGGCCTGGGGCGATGTCTGAGGAAGGTTTCTGTATGGCAGCAGGCACAGAGACTCTTCAAAAGAAAGAGGAGGGAGAGGAAGAGTGTCTCCTCACCTGAAAATTAATGGAAGTGAGGCTGGACAAAGCAGGTGCACACATGCCTCAGGGAAAGGGGGCAAATATTGCTGATGCAAAACAGTCTTGAAAGAAGAGAGCTACCAAACACAGTCCACTTCTGAAATTCCTTGAATATAGTATCAGTGTCAGGCTGTGACCAGCAAGAAGCTATCTAAATACAGAATGTAAAAGCTACAACACATTCTTTGCAGCCTGGGCAGGCAAACCTTTGCAAATCCTCTCCTTTACTCTTGCTCATTCTTCTGTCTTTCACTGCTGTCTTTTCCCATTCCTTTCCCATAAGAAGAAACTAGGAGGTGGAGAGCAGCTTGTTGACTTGGTTTGTCCTGCAATAAAGATCTAGGCCCAGTTATGTAAGGTCTCAGCTAAACAAAAAAGTGTCTTTTATAGGAAAGTAGTCCTTCTTGTAAAAGCATTTGCCAAAGAGGTCCAGTCATGCAAAGTGTTTTCAAAATCTGTAAACTGAAGCATGGGCTAACGACATGTATGGTCACCAAGAGACCACAAAATGAGCCTTCAATTCTCCTCTAGATTTCTTGCCTTCCTATGGAAGGCTGTTTCCTCAGATCTGATGGCAGAAGTTGAAGTTTATAACTCGATCCACTAAACAGCTTGCATTTCAACAGTTTTAGTTTTAGCATCGTGTGGTATTCCCTATCTTTTAGACATGTTGCCTAGAGATTATAAGTGCTCCTATTGCCAGGCAACACTTGAAAATTTGAAGAACATTTGGGAGACAGGTTCTTTGTTTTCAGCTTTGCATGTTGAAGACTGGCATCTTCAGAGGAAATTAGAATCATTTTCTCTTGTATATTAGTATACATTCCTCTCCTTGCCTCCAGTCAGCTCTCTTCCTCTCTCTGTGCCTTTGAGACCCCAAAATCAAGGCTGGAGCCAAGTGACAGGGGAACCACAGAGGCCAAGGAGAGTATTCAGCTAAAAGGAAATGCTGAAGAGAAGCTGGGACTAGAAGACAAGTCTAAAGTTTTACAGTTTTATAAACAGGGTATTTCAGTGAGTCCTATAATTTACCTTCACTGAGACTGAAAGGGCTGAGCATCCATCTAACAGATGCCTCCTTTCTGCTGGAGAAAAAAGTTTAAATTTCAAATCTTTATTTCCTTAGTAGCTGAATTACTACATGAATGGTTTTCTGGTATTTTACAGGGTGTTCATGGCAAGGCCTGGATGGGGTAGGGTTGGTCAGACCCAGCAGGGAGCAGGAGGTGTTGCCCAAATCAGCACCCTGGGACTGCCAGTAAGTTCATCACACTCCCTTTTCAGGGGCAGCCATTCCACCCAACCTGATCTCTGCATACCTGCTTTTTTTAAACATTTACAGTCATAATTTCAGTTGAAGTGACTTAGAAAAATCACATTTCTTTTCATCTTCCATACAGAATAATCTACACCTTAAAAGTTAGCACATTAAAAAGACAGAGTATTTTCAAACACTTTAATGTAGCACAGGAGTGTAAGGGTATATCACATACACTCAGTGGAATATCTTTTAGTGGTTTTTTTTTTTCTTTTTCTTTGAGGTCTTACATACATATTAGACTGGATCCCAAAACCAAGAGAGTTGGAGAAATTTGCAGAACCAAGGGCTTTCAACGTGAATGAAACCAACCCGCTCAAGATTTAAGGACTTTTGACTGTGAAGCATTATATGCATCTACATAAATTTATTTGCCATCCTCTGAGTTATTTGGACAGATCTGAGAGAATGAAAATCCATTATTTATTGGAGGTGATAGCAGAACTCCTATTTACTCAAATAAGTTTTCACAGTTACCCATGAGTAGATTACTGCTCTTCATCAATATACAGTTATATTTGTAAGTGCTAGCACATTGATGTTAAAGGTAAAATCCAAGTCAGAAATTTATATCCTATTTAAAGTAACGTTTCTAGAATATTTACATTCTCTAATATACTCATACAGAGAGAAGCATGTTGTTCAGCTATTTTCATTAATTATTTTATTGTCTGTTCTTAGCCATATCCCCAAGCACTAATTAGGAAATGCTTTGACACAGAGATTTATAAGTTGTCAAAGCAGCATAGGTGGCATTTTTACCATTCTTGCTTGAGACCAAACACTTTCAATAGCCTTTAATACTTTTCTTCAATATGGTTTTTGAAATCTCCAAGCAACTTAGATGCAAAGCAAGGCTACATCATTAAAGGTAACTGACTTTAAAAAAAGCTTATCATCCCTGGGGAAAACAAAAAAGTAAAAAATATTTAAACCTAACATAAAGCACGTGGAAGTAAATACACTCTTTTTTTCCCCTGAACAGATGGAGATCTGATATCTTGGTACCCAAGCATGGCACACCTGAGATGGGCAAGAGCACGAGATTCACAGCAGTTAGTGTGATGACGTGAACTAATTCAACCAGACACAAATATGTAAGCCTAAGAGAGGAAAAGATGGCTGTCATTCACTTCCATAAAATCCTCCAAACATTGACATTAGCTCCCTTGCCTGTCACAGGGGAACTTTCATTGAAAATTATTGTCTTCCTGGTTTTGAGAAAACACTTGAATCAGTATCTCTTGGTGTCTGCAATAGTAACATTCATCTTCTCCAAAGTCCAAGGCCTAATTCAGCAGAGTGTTCTGTACTTTCAGGACAAACTGAACTGGAGAATATATGCTCTGTGATCCCTGTTGTGACTGAAGTGACAGCTAAGTTATATTAAACACCATGACAGGCAGGTAGGAATCAGAGGTAGCAGCTGTAAATACATGGACATACAAACACTAATTTTAGGTTCATCAGGTCACAGCTGAACACTTGAACTCTTTTCTGTGCCTTTGCCTACACAGTTTGCAAGTTTTTGTTGTTTTCTTTTTAAATTTTAATTTGCCTGAATCAGATCTCATAACTCCATTAACCACGAGCATTTAACATTTCATGTGTTATCAGAGATGACATTCCCCTCCCAGGGTCTTATACTGGCTGTGGCTTGCAATTAGTGACCACTGGAGTCCATAGGTTAAGTAAAAGGTGAAAGAAAAGTACTGGATAAAAAACCAGAAAGCTTACTGTCATAGAACTAAGTCTGTCTCACCCCAACTGCTACCACCACTGCAGAGAAAAAAAGAGATTAGTGTGATGATTTCAATAGCAGTAAAAGGAGATATGTTTACAGCAAAACAGTAACATCAGAATATACTATTGCTCTCAAGATAGTATTGTATCACTATCATTCCCCAGTCAGTTACCTCCCCTTTTTCCTCAAAAAATTAATGGGGCATGTTCTGTGCTGAAGGGAGAAAAAAATGTGTGATTTTTCTTTTTTTTTTTAAAGGAGATAAGGTCATAGAGTTGTATGTCATTATTAAAAAGATTTTGTAAGGGTTAAAGAAAACTTAATATCCCACTTTTTGGATATGGGAGAAGTCACTGAGTGAATGTACTCAAGATGATGGTGCTGTCACAGCTTTATATAATGAATGTATCCACAGAATCCCTATTTTAGGAAGTGTTCAAGAGTAGAAAAAAGATGTAGAATGAAGCACTAGAGGTTCAAGATCGCTTGTGTACAAACTCTGGTCTGAAAGCTGCTTAGTAACACTTTGTCTGCCTTGTGTTATTTGAGGTAACATAACAAGCCCATCAACTTTTGCATCATGCAAAACCTCACTTTGGCCTTTGAACATTCAGTATTCATGTCTTCCCTTCACTATCACAATTGTTCAGAAATGCACTTTGTTTTTCAAGAGAAGATGAAATTGCATCTGAGTAAGACAGTTGCCAATGCTCATCTCACCACTGGCATCATTAGCAAAACCCAGATAATGCTGTGGAAAGAGTATGACAGATCTGTTTGCCTCATGCTTTTAGTATGCCACTTGGTTTTTTGGCCCCCATTTCGTATTTTTCTCAATTTTCAGAAGTAAATCAGCAACTGCCAGAGACTATAAACTTCCAGGACTGCAAAACAGCCAGTTTGCATAATCCAGAGGCTTGGACAGCTAGCTTGGTTGTTCCTGCAAACAGGGAAGGCAGAACTAGGATCTGTTTGCAAATCTACAATGCCAAAAATTCTTGTGAGGGTCCCTGGCAGCAGAGCATCAAGGAGTGCTCCAAGGTGCTTTCTCTGAGGTTATAGCTCTTTCTCTAAGAAATGTTGTCTGAATTCCAAAACAACTTTGGCAGTTGAAAACATTTAATGATCAGTTAAACAGATAGCCCTTACAAAACCCTTTTACAGTACGGTACCTTAGATTTCCATGAAAAGAAGAGTTTCTTGATATCAGCAACTCTGGAAAAAAACTCACTACATTAAAGCTTGCCTCAAGAAAAAAAGGAAAGGGGAAAGGGGAAAAGGGGAAAAGGGGAAAAGGGGAAAAGGGGAAAAGGGGAAAAGGGGAAAAGGGGAAAAGGGGAAAAGGGGAAAAGGGGAAAAGGGGAAAAGGGGAAAAGGGGAAAAGGGGAAAAGGGGAAAAGGGGAAAAGGGGAAAAGGGGAAAAGGGGAAAAGGGGAAAAGGGGAAAAGGGGAAAAGGGGAAAAGGGGAAAAGGGGAAAAGGGGAAAAGGGGAAAAGGGGAAAAGGGGAAAAGGGGAAAAGGGGAAAGGGAAAAGGGAAAAGGATAGGAAAAAGATTTTGCTCTACCCCTAAAACAAAAGTTTCAGAAAATTATTCAGAACAATCATAAAGAGACTTGGAGAATGACTCTATCTTCCAGATCAGTATCTATGCAAGTTATTTAAAGACATATTTCGCTACAAAACCATCAGTCCCAATCTAATTTTGTCATTTTTATCAGTTGTCAGCACACAGTCTTTATGTATCTTGTAAGGCAATAGTGCCCTCTTTTGGTGTAATTTATTATGCACGTTGTTTTTTATACCATTTCTCAGTAAGGTTCTTCAGGGACATGGTCCTTAATTTGTAGAGCACCAACCCACTGAGTTTTGAAAAAAACAAGCTAAAAAAAAAAAAAGTAAAAGTAGCACGGTTTTGTAGGATGTTTATCTATAAAGAGCAGTGCTGTTAACATGTTACTGACAGTGTTGCGAAATTTGTTAAATGTGGAGCGAACAGTACAAAAATAGGACATTGCATGTTTGCTTTTACCAATTACAGCACAAATACACACTGTACAACTTAGACAAAAGAGCCAGGATAAAAAATAGAGTGAGATTAAAAACAGGCATTTAAAGTGATTTAAACATGAAGCAAAATCTCCTTTCACGCTAACAAACACTAGTGATTTCATAGACCTGGAAACTGCCAAAAATTCAAGATTTTGAAAAAAACGAAACAAAACTTCTTGCTAATTTATGACATGAACTAATCTGTATCTGTTTATTTACCAGTAACTTTCTCCTATAAAAAATTCCCACCTCTCACTCCTTTATCCGTACTCCTGTTCCAGCTCTCATATATATGCTTTTAGATTACTTAGTCAAGTACAGAAACAGAAGCTTTTCATGTTTTTATAAGACTGTAAAATATCAATCTGGGAAAAAGCAGGACTTGTATAGAGTTTGGAAGGCCTCTGGACTAGCAACATCTGAGCTTTCCTTCACCTGATAATGGCTTTTGAATCCTAAGATTTATAGAAACACAGAATCTACTTAGTTGGAAGGGACCCATCTGGATTATCAAGTCCAACTCCTGTCCCTGTATAGGGCACCCCAAGTATCACACCAGGTGCCTGAAAGCATCATTCTCATGTTTCTTGAACTCAGTCAGGCTTGATGCCATAACTACTCCCCTGGGGAGGCTGTTCCATGGCTCAGCCACCCTCTGGGTGAAAAACTTTTTCCTAATATCTAACCTAAACTTCCCCCAGTGCACCTTCCATTTCCTTGGGTCCTATTGCCAGTCATCAGAGAGGTCAGCACCTGCTCCTCCTCCTTCCCTAGTGAGGAAGCAATGAGCTGCCATGAGGGTTCCCCCCAGTCTCCTCCAGGCTGAACAGACCCAGTGCCTTTAGCTGCTCCTCATAGGGCTCTCCCTCTAAACCCTTCACCACCCTCACAGCCCTCCTCTGGACACTCTTGTAGCTCTGTGTCCTTTCCCTACTGTGGCACCCAAACCTGCACACAGTACTCAAAATAGGGCCACACCAGTGCAGAGTGAAGTGGGACAATTACCTCCCTTGACTGGCTCCCAGTGCTGTGCTTGATGCACCCCAGGACCCGCTTGGCCATCCTGGCTGCTGGGGCACAGTGCTGGCTCATGTCCAACCTGCCATCGACCAGAACCTCCAAATCCCTTTACACGGGGCTGCTCTCCAGCCTCTTCCCCAGTGTATAAATATCCGGGTTTACCAAGTCCCAGGAGCCAGATCTGGCACTTTAAACTTCATATAGTTGGCAATTCCAACACCCTGATCTGAAGCGTGAAGTCTGATTCTGCAGAACTGCAGTTTGAGAAAACATTCTTAGAGGTAACAAAATGCATTCTCTTATATAGAAAACTTGGAGACAACCTGGAGCTACAGGACAATTAAGAATGAAGATGCAAAGGCATGTTATCAACATAAAAATTGCTCCTAGGTTGATTCTAGGAGAGTAAGAACAAAGCAGAAACAACACAGTCCTCCCAAGGACTGCAGACACACAGAACTCCGTGTTACCCTCGCCAGCAAACGGTGGATTTCTTACTTGGAAACAAAGTCAAGTGTAATTCAAAGAAAAGGAACAGAAATAAAGAAGTGCATGCGCTGCATTTTAATAGTATTGACTGTATTACTGTGATTTTCTTTTCCACCTCTATATAAAATTACTCTAACTACAATATTTTATAACATTTAGATCTAGATGAAACATATTTCTTATATTGGACTGTTAAGATGTCTAAGTGCGTGAAAGCTTCAGTAAAAATTATCACCTCACTCATGATGGGTTACTTCAGAATATCTTGGGACAGATAAGTTATAACACAGATGTTTAACAAAAACTTGCAATTTATCAATACAATTTCAGAAGCAAGAGCCTAAAGTAAGACTCCTGAATTAGTTACTTTCCTTACTTAAATATCCCGATTTTCAGAAATGTGACATGAATAGCAGCCACTTCAAGAAAACCAATATACTGGTGCAAGAACTCAAAAGGATGTCTGAGTGGAAAGACTACTAAAACGTGTATCAGCAACAAAAACCTTTAGATGTATTTGCCTGCAAGAAACTTCTAAAGATGCTTGAAGCAGGGTAGTCAAGTTATCAGTAGAGAAGTATGATGGTCAGCATTGTCCTAAATCAGGAACTGCTAATGAATTATTTTTCAGTCTGGAGGAAGAGGCTAGCAAAATGGAAAGGAAATGCTGATAGAAACAGCATTCTAGTATGCACTGACTTACTTTAGCCCTCTGCTCCCTCTCTTTCCAGTTTATGATCATCGTGGCTGCTTATGAATGCATGAAGGAAGAGGGAGAGACAACAATTCTACACCTTCTGCAGTTCTTTCACTTCTCTCTAGCACTGAAATATTTTGTGAAATATCATGGCTAGTTGTTAGAGATTTCTATTTTGCAGCAGCAGAACATGGAGCTTTACCAAGGAAGTCTGAGTTCCTGAGCTCATGAAACCATCACAGAATAAAAAGGCTGACAATAAGAAGACTCTGAAAATGTTATTTTTAAAACACACTGCTAAATCAGCATTAGATTCTTGATGCCATACACACCATAAACATGGTGCAAGGCTTTAGCTGAACAACCCAGCTGTTTTTCAGAGTAATTCAGCAAATTGACATGCACACTGGGAAACTAGAGAAGCCACAGAGACAGGCATTTATCAAGCCAGCAATCCTGATTTTACTGAAGTTAATTTTACTGAAGGATCTTGAGTAGAACACAATTTTAAAGCCTTACTGTTGGTAGTTACACTCCAATGTTCCTCTCAGATTTATGGAAAGAGCCTCATACATGATTTAAGCATTTTCATAATTATTGGGACCTCATAAAAGTGGAGTTAAATGTACAACTTTAAGAGGAACATATCACACACCTCCTTGATCTTTTATAAATGATTAGTAAATCACAAAGGTAGAAGCCTTCAGTTTTACACACTCAATGAATGACAGAAGGAGACACGCTTGAGGAGATAAAAGATTAATATTTAATGAGTTAAAACAGCTTTAGTCAGAACAGCACATTTGATTACATTCCCTATTTGTTTTCAAACTGACAGATAAATTTGTATTTTAAAAAATAGTTTAGAAAAAAAAAAAAACAGAATGGGGGGGGGAAAAAAAAAAAAAGGGAAGACTAACTTTAACTTGCCAGCTCCTAAACCCAAGCAAGATATAGTGCTCAGCTGAACATAGCTGTTAAAACTCATTTCAATGAAAACCATTTGAAAACCATTTTCCATGTTTTGCTAGACAGCTGACTGGTTGCTCCTGAACAATATGGGATTAAAAACTCCAGGTGTCCTGTAAAAACTGCACCAATCTTGAGTCCTACTCCAGACCAAAGAAGGTAAAACACCACTGCAAGTTCCAATTAATCATATCTTTCCTTACAGTGACCACAGTTACAATATTGCTAGTCAGCCTAGCCTACCCACCTTGGACTTTTTCCTAATTGGTAACAAAATTAGGCTGCACCAAGAGGGAGTTTCAATAGGAAGGGGGAGCTGCTGGTTGCTCACCACTCTTGCTGTTCTGATGTCAAACCTCTCCATATTTGAATCATGTTGAGGGAGAATTCTCTGTTCTTGGGGAAAAAAAATAAAACCATGAAACTGTTCTTGACTATATAGTAAGTATAGCTTCTGGACTCTCCAGAAGAAACTGACTCTTCACAACAGTACATCAAAAGTAGTGCTGGGTCCAAAAAACAGCTTTCCTGTGTCAAAAGTAATGTATCTTCTGACCTTTAAAAAAACCCCAAAATTTAGCAAAAAGGGTGTAATTACTTTATTTCTGACATTCAAGAATAGCCTTTAATTAGGAAGTTACTAACCCAACCAAACAAGCTGGTATCAGGATTTCCAAACAACGGAAAATACTTGCACAGAAAGACAGAAATTCAAGCAAGCAGAAACCACCAAAAAAACCCACCATTTTATTGCAATGATGTCCCCATCATGAACTGAGATGGCAAAAATTATGTTTTAATTCATTTTGCATTTCTACCTTTTTATTTATGTAAATATAAATTCAAGAATGTAAAATAAATCCACATATAAAACACAGAAGAAACATTCTCTATCAGTGACTCCAGAAAAAAACTTACATATTAAAGAATCATGACAAGTCACCCGATGTCCACTCTTCCCAATACACAGGTGTGAAAGAATGCAGAAATTTAACTCTCAAAAAGCATCCCGTATAGTCCTTGAAGTACTTAGTATTTAGTAATCTCATACTCTTGAGCTTATGGATGTAAATTCCAAGAAAAGGATAGACAAAAACATCTCCAACTTCAGATTACTTAAACTCCATCTAAACTTAAACCAAGATTATGCTCAATTCTAACAGCTGAAGCAATTAGTTTATTAGTATCTTTTTGTTTTGAAAACTATTTCTTAAAAGTTTTTCCTGCTTTTAAAATAAAATCAGATTAATTATTTGAAGTAGTTTTGTTTACTTATACTGTAAATATATTGCAGAAAGTAACTCCACATGCTGGTACAACAGGCCTTCAGGAAGTTCCACTTAAACATTACTGCTATGTACCTTAAAAAACAGGGACTACAGCATGAAATGCACCATAAGAAGTCAGTTTCATGCAATTATGTGTTATCTTCCTTCTCAGTTACAACAAAATACTTATATATTTTGAAGTCAATATTGGACTGTTAGACCACATGAATACTGGCTAGTTATAATACTTGAACTAGGAACATTTACTGCTTTAGAAAGATGTAATTACTTTTTTTATTGTTATAACACCAAAAAATGTTACCAGTATTTTAAAATTAGTCGTGCAGGCTGTTTCAAGGGGAATGTTTTTCACTGGGTCCAACAGGCATACATGTCCAATGATTGTGGCTTTCAATGCATATCATGCCAAGTTCTTAATAAACAGTGTTTTCCCTCATGGTTATAACAGAATGAAGAAATTAAGATGGTAAATGCAAACCAAGTTAAAAATGAGAACTGCAAGTAACTTCACAACTACAAATGGGAAAAAATGGAGAAGAATTTAAATCAGCACTATTGTGCGTCCCCACAGCTGCACTGCTACTCTTAGGTTTCCAAAAGATGCATTTGTTTTTATAAATATTTTTGTGCTAATGAGCCATGCTCAGAAACAAAATATAGCCTAGCACAAGTCTACCTTCTTGGAGATGCATGTTAATATAAAACTCACTAAAGTGCATTTGCTGAACAAATTCTAAGTTCTACTATTATAGCTATCCCAATAAGCAACATAAACTTAACTTCATGGAAAGTCTACCTCTACCTAAAAGCAGTAAATATAGATGACTGAAAATCTACATTACAATCCTGTATTAGCAAACATTTTGACTCAATGCCGTAGAAATAAGCTGTCGAAATAAACAAAATGTATTGTCCTAAACTTCCCACAATGGAGGAAGTGCCTCTAGTTAGAAATACTGGAAGTGTAGAATGGAGTCAAATATAAGCAGAGCTGAAGCAAGCATTGTTTTATCAAATACAATGTTTCTTTAAGGCTCTGAGAGAAGCTGTTACTTTTCTCAAGATCTTTTGGCAAAAGATATAAATGCAGAAGTAGCAGGGTAATCTGACATTTCAGAACTTGTATTTCCGTATTTCATTAAAGCCAGCTCATTCAATGTCTGAATACATTTATTGCACTTGTGTTGTTGGAATACATCTGTACCAACATAGTAATAATGATTGCAACAAAGCCATAGTAAAATAAACTTTAAAAGGGTCTGATTCTGACATTAGAGGATAAGTGTCTGCATGTTTAAAATGTTCCCCTAATAATAAATACAGACAAATTGCTCATCAAGTCAGATGCACATGTTTAACAACTATTGAGCATATATAAAATTTCACTCATCCTTTTATCAATACAAATCTGTTAGGGATCAAAAGACTTACCATGCAAAATATTCATTAGTGTTGCATAATGGAATATATATTTCTATCAGAGTTAAAACAGCATTTTCAAAAATTAAAGAAAAATAGATTTTTAAAAAGGGATTCTACTGTTGAATGGAAGTCTTCCTTGTAGCAAAGACAAGATAGAGACAAGTTATGGATTTATCGCTGTACTTCAGTCTTGATGAAAGACTAATAATAATTTGTCCACCTACTTCTTAAATGCTACATTTTCAAGAATAAAGGAACTATCAGTAGGCATTATTTCTACTTAAAACAAGTTATTTCTCTCTGTAATAGGTCAAGTATGCTTTTAAAGATTCGGGTAACGGTAGACTCATAATTTTCTCTCTCAACAGATTTCGAGGAGGCTCTTCTGGCTTCAAGGCCTCACTGTGATCTTTATCCTCCTCCTCTTTGTTATCATCTTCCATTCTTTCATCTTCTTCACTATCTAGAGGCTGAGGAATGAGCTGATTACCAACAAACACATAGGTGTTAATCCTGCGTCTACGACATCTCCTCCGTTTTCTTTTTGGAGGAGCCTTCTGAGCAATACCCTTGGCCTTCATCTCCTCATTTATGAAGTTTCTAAGGGTGCGTCTGATATATATTCGAGCAAGATCCTGTAGATTCCTAACAGCACACGGAGCTAAAATGGAAGAGAGAATTAAGGTTTAATCACTAAATTTAATCCTCCTAGCAAAAGAAAATAATAATAATAAAAAAAAAAATCTGCAAGGCAGTAAGATTAACATTCAAGAACAACTGAAATTTTAGTCCATGATACAATAACACAAATGAAACAAGGGTCAGTATATCCTTCTTGACAAACCCTGTGGCATGTTCACTACTGAAAATTTCAATTCCACAGTCATACATAAAGGACTCATTTGTGCTGAAAACGTTAAGCTTCTGGTTCAGAATCATCCCCAAGTCCTTCTCGTCAGGGCTGACAGATCTTTTACTAAATCTGATGTACATATGAGAGTCATAACTGTAAATCTATATATTACCTTACATGTGTCAGAAGACATTCAAGGGTTGTCTGACAAGTGACTCCATGTTTACTTATTAGTGACATTTGTAATGAAGTGTAATGGTTACTAGACTACTCTGTACTTTTAATTTATAGATGTGTGGATTTGAAACAAATAGTCAACTATAAAAAAAACCAAACCCTATATAGAATTTTCAAATCCTGAGCTTCTGATTACTGATTTTTACATCCTCCCTCCTCCTTTTTTTCTTTTTTCATGGTAGAACTAGACCAGCCTGGCCAGCAGAAAAGAGAGTAACTTACTGATTTCATGCTACAGTGCAGCTACAAGCACTTAATGCTATGGGATTTTTTTGTTGAAAATACTCTTCTATCTTCCAGTGAATTAAACTATATAAACCACAGTATGACCAGAAAGCTTGACAAGTCACCTCTGTATTTCACTGTTAGTCATGACACAGCCCATCAGCTATGGACTACATCAAAAGGAAATAACAGTGGAAAACAAAACCCACCTTGTATCAACAAATTAATTTTGGGAAATAACTTGGGAGGTTTAAACAACCAAAATTAGTGATTTCTGCAAAATAACTGATTACATAAAGGAAAGGATCTTAATGCTTCAAACACAAAAAGGCAAAGGAAACTATAAAGAACTATTCTTGGCAAGGGCACACATACATTTCAAAATAATAGCCAGGTAAGGAGTTACAGACAATGCATGCAACGTATTAGGACACCCTAGACTCCTGAAGGTTGCACAGTTCAAGAACATGCATGGAGGCAAGAATTGCATGAAGGCAAGAATTGCATGAAGAGGACAAGGAGGATTGGTTCCCTTTAGGTAAATGCTAATAGAACAAAACAGAAGGAAAAACACCTGTTACCTTTGAGGCTTTTTGTTTTATTTAAGTTCTCACATGCTACTGAATGCATTTATCATTCTATTCCTAGCTCTGCCTACTCTGACACAAAATTTCAACACTACACAGCTGCCAGTTTTTCCCCTCTTCCTCTTATCATTATCTTATCTTGGTAACAGATGTACTTTCAGAGACTTTCTGAATACCTTTACTAACCTAATTCAAAGCAGCTAGAAAGCCAACCCAAGTAACTACTAAAAATCAGATAGGCATGACAACATCAGTTGAAGATAGACACAGCAAGCAGACACAGAAATTAAAACCTGTACCACAGCTGCAGTCTAGACCTGTTCATTCCCTTTCAGGGGGAATGATAAGAGTTCTCTCTGGGAGGCAATCAGAAACTCAGCACACCTGAGAGACCTTGTATTAGCTTTCTATTTTATCTACAGTTCAATAGAAATGGAGAAGCTGAACCTAAATAAACAGAAGTCTGGAAACACTATCATTTTAATTAAGGATATTAATTGTTTAGCAACACAGGAGTAAAAAAAAAAAACATAGTGAGCTACTGCTTTGCTGAACTGTATGTTCCTGTTATAAAATATTTTATCTGTACAGCCTCATCTCCCCACTTCCAGACCACCACCTGCAGGCCAAAGGGAGCAAGCACAAAGGACACTTACGCAGTCCCACAGTGTCATGTTTGCCGTTGTCATTTCTGTTTGGTTGCACTAGTGGAGCAAATGAAACAGCAAGGATATTTTTACTTTCCCAGGTGTTCTGTCCTGTTCTCAAGATTTGTGTTAGCTGCATAAAAACAAAACCAAAATAGTTCAGTGGTTAGTTTTGTCATACTCAATACTATTCAGATTGATGTTCAGTTATTTTGATTTGCTTCAAGATTGATTTAAAAAAAACTGGTTTATGAACAGAAAAGACTTTTATATTCCTTGAAATGTTACTTGGTTACTACAGTACTGCATAAGGCTCTTTAGGAACAGGAAGAGATGTAGATGGAAAATTAAGGCCCTAGATGAGGTGGATTTTTTCCCTGTTTTTCCTAAAGATCACAGAATACTTTAGATTGGAAGCAGCCTACCTCCTGCTAGAACAAGACCAACTTCAAAGGTAAACTGTGCAACTCAGCTTTTTTGATTTAGTTGAAAAGGACTTCTTAAAACTGAGATATCCCAGCCTGTCTACATAAGCTGCTGTAGTGTTCAACCACCTTTCTGCAAAATTATTCTCCCTATGTGTGCCCCCTTGATGACTTTTATAACCTTCTTTCATTTTGTTGTGCACATGTGAGGAGAACTGTATTCCTGTCTACTAGGTGAATTCTCCGTCCCTTTAGGAAGCCAAGTCAGGAATGAAATGCTTCCTTAGCTGTTTCTTTACAGAAACAGACCTTTCAGCTGCTCCTTATACTTTGTATGCATTAGCCTCCTAACCATTTGTATATAGGGTAGAAATGCTCAGTTTTAATTTTGTTTTCAAATTAACTTTTAAGTTGGATTCCATCAGTTTCAACTGACAGCATCCTAATCCAATTTAAAAAAAATATTATGGAACTCAATCATGAAAGCAATGTTTAAATCACTTTAGTATTTTGAGAAACCAGATGCAGTAATTCTTTTTGGAAGGTAAAGTAACTAGCATGTTTATCAGCAAGCATTTTAGTAATTATATATACTTAGGAGGTCATCAATTTAAGTCATGATCTGTCTATTTCAAATTCCCTACTAGTGAAACAGGGAGAATAATACTTACCTTTGTAAAGCCTTTTGAGATCTAAGGATGAAAAGTGATAAAAGTGCCAAGTATTATTAAAATAATACACCTGTCTACAAATCATTTAATCTAACATGGAAAAGCAACACTGAAAACCACTGGAAATAACTAATATTTTTTACTTTCATTTTTTTCCTCCCCTTACAATGTCCCACTAATCACACCTATTTCATCTCTGGAATAAATTATTTTGATTTAGAGGGTGGTTTCACTGTTTTGAGGTACTGAAAGATAATGTCTGTGTGGCTGGGAGAGATTTCAAAGCAGTTCTGGGACTGGTATAATACACTGAAATGTGTAAATACTATGAACAGAGTTTTAGTTTAACAGAAGACAGTTTTGCCACAGACTGTTGGAAGCAGGATACTGATGATTTTCTAGAAGTTTAAAGGAAAAAAATTCAAGACTTCATTAAAATGATTGATACCTGCTTAACTGCAATGATACACTGAATCAACATATCACTGAACATTAATTAAGTCAAATATGTATTTAAAAGCATTCTTTAAATTAAGTATTTCTCATACTGAAAGACAAAAAGTGGAAATGGTCACTAAGTCACCTGGTCTTCTATAGGCATTACTAAAATGCCTCCAACTTTCAGTAAAATTTTCATGTAGTTTTCATGGTCTTTCTGGACTCCAGCTCCACAGTAAATCCGGTCATACTGATGACTGACTGAGGCTATTTCCAAACAATTACCAACCACAAAGGCAGGTTCACAGAACTCAAATCTAAGGGAAGAAAAAAAACAAAACAAAACAAGGGTGGGAATACATTTCAAATTAATTTTTTAACAAAAGCCACCAAATACAGACAAAGTATTTTTTTATCTCTTCCCGTATGTAATCAAGAAAAATTAGCACACGCACTTCAGAAGTCTGTATAAAAACAATACTTTGAAAATAAACTGGTTTGTTGTTTTTTTTTCTGCCACATGAAGGACCACCAAATAAAAACTCTTAAGCAGTCATAATTATGTACTTCACAAAACAGAAAAGGCCTCAAGGCATCACCAGACTTCCTGACTGCATGCAAACAGATCTGTCTCAAACCCCTTACAAACTATACAGTAAAAGTGCCTTTAAAATAGTACATTTATCAACACTGTGCGATATCCAGGCTGTTGAATAAATATCAAAACGGGGGAATATTTTTTTTATATTAGGCTTTTATAAGACTTCATTTCTTCTACCTCCCCACTTTGCATCTTAATCCCGATATACTTTTTCCCCAAAAAGGAATTTAATGGAAGCCTTTCATGTTGTGATCACACACAAAAGGTTAATTATGTCAGAAGTACCCGCTTGAATTTTCATCAGCAAATCAAATTACACAACTGCTTTTAAATATACTTAAGTTTATAACAGAAGTTGAAGGGACTAAGTACTCTGTCACTGCATAAAATACTGACGGAAAAATGTACAGGACAGGCTATAATGCTCTCTATTACACTGATATTTTCTGACATTTTTCAAATGTCTGCAGCTTACAGCTTATTGCTTCAGCTGTTAACACCGTAATAAAAGTAATTTACCTTTTTGAAAAAAACAAAACAAGAAACCTGCTTCGGCAAATTGTTTTATGCAAGCACTTCAAAATTAAAACGAGAGGTTACATGGTTGCTCATAGAAAGGATTTATGATTTTCCTTGAAAAAAGAAAGTAAAACCTAACAGCTTGCTGTTGAATTAAATAGTTCATAACCTTATTTCAGCAGTATTCAAATACAATGCATCTCTAACTTCATTCAGAAGGAATGAATTTTCTAAACCTTCTTCAAATATATGTTGTCATTTTGTGACCTGTCATAGGTTTTGGTTTTTTTTTTTTTTTTTTTAACTTGGCTACCAGTAGCCAATCCCAGTACAACCAACACCTAGCACCATGCAAATCCATATTTCTTCATTTACACTGAAGGTTGGCAGCTTTCACAGCTTCGGGATGCTGCTGCCTATAAGGCTCAGATGGCTTTTCTATGGCACTGCCATTAAGAAATCAAAACACTAAAGCTTTGCTTGAAGTATACTTTTTCCCTGAGGTGGGATGCTTGCTTCCATCTCGCAGAAGGACCCCAGAAATATCTTTACCAACTATTGCATGTCCTATATGTGGCTAATAGGCTGTAACATCGTTTCCTTATCCAAATCCAGAACTGAAAGCTACAAACAGAACAGACAAAAAAAAAAAAAAAAAAAAAAAAAAAGGGAGGAAGAATGCGGAATGAATGCAGAATGACTGCCTTGTTACACACAACTTAGTAGTAGCCCAGCCTAAACTGTGATTGAAATTATTTCAGATTAATACAGAAAGAGATGCAAATATATTAGGCAAGTTTAAATGCTTAGAAAAAAATTAAACCCAAGGCGCTAATCACTTTGCTGAAAAAGAAATCTCATTTCGTAAGCACTTGGACTATCATGTATTCTTCTACATTCAGTGAAGGTCAATCAGGCAGTTAAGTTTTAATTTCAAGTTGCCTACAGTTAAAAGTCAAGAATCACCATGTCAATTTAATTAAAAGTCTGAGGTAAGTACCTTTTTGGGCTTCACAAGTAGAAAGGAAGGGCAGGGTATGTACTAGGGGAGATAAGAGAGAAGAGTGTTTTGGTTTTTGTTTTTTTTTTTCCCTAAAATGCAGTTTTACATCTTCAGACAGCCTCATTTTAGTTTTTACAAAAATGAAGACAGACAACCTTGCCTAACCTAGAAACTTTCAAAACACTTAAGTACGTTCTCAGAATGCTCCTCAAAAAGGAGCTGCCTTTTCAGCAAGCTCAGTTCCAGAACACTCTAAACTGCTTCCGCTATAGAAATCACCCTAAAGCTCATTAAGTCACTGGTCACAACCTCTAAAAAAAAAAACAAACAAACAAACCCCAAACCCAGAATAAAAAATACAAACAACCCCCCCCCCCCCCCCCCAAACAGGAACACCAAACTCTCCAAGGAATCAAATATACAACAACGCAAAAAACTTAAAATACTTTGTATCATAAGCCATGGATGAAAATCTACAGTGGTCTCTACAAGTTCAGTAAAAGCTGTAGAGGATTTCTCAGTTAGCTCCACAGCATGTAAACAGAAGTGCACGAAGTGCAAACAAAGGCACAGAAGCAACTTCCTATGACATCTAAAAGAATGAGATGGGTTAAGCACAAGACACCAACTCTGTAGGCACTTTAAAGTGGCTGGACTGTGCCCCATGTTTTTAACAGTTTTGTGGACACACAAGTCTGATGACCAAAACAGGCAGTCATTTGTCTATCCACTTCCTTTGACATTACCTTCCTTCTCCCTCATAGCTTTGGCTAATTTCAACCCAATCTGTCAACAACAGCAACTTCCTGAAAGACTAATTTCCCACAGCAAATTTAAAAACTATATGAACTAGGGTGTAATTCCTGCAGACATCCCCTCAGTCGATGTTAGATGAAAAACAAGGGAGTCTACTCATCTCACCTGACTGTGCAGGGGTTACACACCCCACTGGGCTGCACTGGCATGCTGGCTGCTAACCCGAACAGCAGCAGCTCAAGAATTGCTATGTGTAGCTCCCAGTTACCCAAAAAGTTAAATAAATAAGTAGGTAGAAGAGATGAGAGAAGAACAGATTACAAACACTGCCTGGTCATCTGTAAGATTCAAGTTCAGAAGCCAAGATTCTTCATTTGGGCTGTCCATAGAATGTGTCATGTGTTGCGGTACGAATGGTGACAAAATACCAGAAATCAAGGCATACAAGTCTATACTTAGAGATTTACAGACCTTTCAAACTAGGTTAAGTTGTACAACAGTCAACCTTACATCTCCACACTCAAATGTAAAGTAAACCTCAGTAGTGATGCAACAGGACTATTTTTTCCTGCTCCCTGAATCTTCAGTCAATTCTATTTCTCAGGAAGATGCACATACCTCTCAATCAGAAAGAACCAATAAATACATGTACCATTTTCTTCTATTTCTGCAATCAAATAATTTGTGATGAGCTCCCAACAGAGAACGAAGGGCGATTTATAGAATTGGTGTTACTAACTTCCCAAGTAACTTTCAAAAGAAGCAAAGTTCATTTTATTGTAGTAAAAAGACTGTAGTGTAAAAGACTCCAGCATTTAATCAGGAAAATACTTATGACTTAAATACAAAGGGTCTGCAAACAAAAGGTAGTTATTTTAAGAATATCTGCCAATAATATTGCAAATTGTTAGTCTTACAGTTTAAAAGTAGTATCAACCAAATTGTGTCACAATAGAACTTACCCTAATTAAACCCAAATTCTTTTATGCCTAATTATCAATATAATCACCAAGTTGATTTTATTCCTGTTCCCTTTGGAAAACCCAAACAGATGACGTTAGATCTCCTTTTGTGTTACACTGAGCTATTTTTTGTTAAAGACATTACTGAAAAGAAATGGTTTATTGCTTTAACAGGCAGTATTGACAAGCACATAAGCTACCTATCAAGATGAGGCAATATTTCACTTAAATCTCTCCTTTTTTCAGTAACTAAGAAACACCAAGTGTTATTTACCATTACCAAACGTCCAGAGTGGCCTTTGAGAACACTATATATATGTATATATATACATATATAAAAAAAAAAAAAAACGCAAAACTTCGGTTATTCCGTAAAACAGGTTAAAATAAAATAAAATAAAATGCTGGAACAATCTGGAGAAATTTTAATTGCATTAGGTACCAGTTCCAAATGGTACCTTGATTACAAGAGAACCAACAGCCAAGACAACAGAAATTAAGAGTTCCCATTATAGATAACATAGCAACAGAAAATTTGTTTGTATGAGCACTTGCACCTGGATAAATTTAAGCACACACAGATCACGTTTAGCAATGTCCCAGGATAATCAAGCAGTTTCAAGCACATGTTAAAACATCTGTTCACCTGATTCTGCCCTTTCATCTTTTCTACTTTTTCAGTTTTTCTATTCTATTTTTCTAATCTATCCATCAAGGATAGGTGTTTCCATTTCATCCTCAACATAGCCGCAGTACCTTCCACTAGCTAAGTGTTAAAAAGAATACTGTAGAATTTAAAGTGCATTTCTGTCTTCACCACAGCAACTTAAGAAATTGTCAAGTAAAGGCCTGGTACTGCCCATGTTCTTTTACGTAAGGTTACCCATAGATATCAACACAATGAAGTATTATGATTATAATAAAACAATCACCCATTTAAAAAAAAGCAAACCACAACATAGCGAAGAATTAACATTAAAAGAGTGCTGCTCTTGTATCCATATCCACCAATCTAGTATTTTTGTAATAGCAAGATATTAATGAAAAAATAGGAAAGCATAGTACAATAACCTACCCTGATAGCAGGAGCCTTTTTACAAGGGGTTTCATTGGTTGGTCCTACCCTAACACCCTCCCACAAAGCTTACCCTTTAATTAATTCCAACTCTGAATATGTACAGGATACTTCTTGGGGTAAGGTCTTCTATCTGTACAACCTTTATGAATGTAGGATGTTATCCTGACGTCTCTTGAAAATGAAATTAGGTACTATTAGCCATTAATTGTCCTTTTTTTTTTTTTCTTTTAAGCGGCATAAATACTCGATTTTTTTAAAAAAGGAACAAATCCAATAAAATTGGGGAGAAAAATGAAGTAATTGAAGGAAGGACAACTTTCAACATCCACAGGCTTGTGCTTGAAGAAAACAGTAAAACATGTTAGAAGATGCTTATAAAAAACCACAGAACAATACTGAGGAATTACTTAAACTTCTTAAACCTAACTTTTGCTAAGAGAAAACTTCATTAGCTCATAAAACCAGCATCATTAGAGTTACATTATACACCTCTCAACCACTACATTCATAGTAGGATATCATCCAACACTTCTGGCTATCCCTATTATTTACTAATCACACCTGTATCTCAGCTTGTTGCTCACAGCCCTTCTAGAAAAAAAAACATTTCAGTGTGAATGCAGTAAATGGTTTTCCCATCCATACTCTTTTCCTTTAGTTAGTCAAATAAAATACTTCAAGTCTGAAATTTCATTCAGCACCATCAAGTTGCTCCGAGTAACTCCTCTCTATTAAGAAATTTAACTTCTTTTTTTTTTTTTTTTTCAAATTTAGGGCACAAAAGACTACTCTTCAACTTTAATCTTTTATTTAAAAAAAATAAAGTTAGCAAGTTGTTAACACTTTCCATTTGAACTACAGTAACACTACACCGGAACAAAGAATTCAAAGGCACTGTGAGGCAAATTTCATGAAACTCTTAATGAAAATATTTCAGGTATAAATATATATTCCTACACAGAATAGTAAATCCAATATAAAAACTAATGAAATTACTTTTGTGTCAAACTTCCCTAAAAGCATCAAATACAATAATGACCAGAAATTGAAATGAATCTGCAAATTGTGCAGACTCTGAACACATATGATAAAACATGAAACTGTTTTTACTACTCTGATAAGTAAATAACACTTACTTTTTATGTGCTAATACGCTGCTGTACTAACTCTAACATACTCTTGATATTTTCACCTCAGTGCAGAAGAAGAAGAAAAAAAAAATTGTTTTGGCAGATTGGTTTAGAAGTTTTGCTCTTTTCTCTAGCTAGAAAAAAAAAAAACAGCTACAGCAGCTAAAAAGTAAGCATCTGCTATGGTTATTTTAAGACCTAGACCAAAGAGCTACACAATTTCATACTGAAAGTTCTGGTTCCTTTGTCCGTTTGCTTTAGGATGACAACACTCTCAGACCTTCTGTGCCAAAGAATTTCACTCATCTCACTGCCAGAACTCCAAATGCATTCACTGAAAGAATCCCTTAAGAACCTTTCAGATAATCTAGTAAATTTTTCAGGTTTAAAACTGACACAAAACTTGTCTTCTTTGAAAACCACAGATGCAGTTAATGTTGACATGGTGATGATAGCCAAGCTTCTATTCAGTGATTTTGTCTTTAATGTTTTTTCAGCTGCTACAGCAGTGAGAAACCTGTGTCTCTTCCTCATGTGTATTGGTCATACTCATTATTTTTTTTTTTTTAAAATATCTTTGTTCTATTATTATACAACCTCAGCCACCTTGTTTATAATTCCCAATACTCTCATTAGTTTCACTGAAGTTTTACTCCTAATTATTTCTGTAGAAACACTAAAACACTGGTTCATTTAAAAATACTAAAGACTAATGCCACCATCCCTTCAGCAGTGATTTTCAATATTTAAACTTCATTATGTACAGCCTCTAAACTTCAAGAAATCTATCTTCCTTTCTTTTTTGATTAACATAACATCTGGCATCAAAGACTCCCACTGAAAGTCCCTGTGTTCTGGTTAGACTAAACCTCAACAAGAGGTTTGCAAAACCCAACAAACCATAACCTAAACTACTGGAAACTAGGACTACATTATCAGTAATATTTAAACCAAGAAAGCCACCAGTGAGTTTTGTAGACAGTTCGCTTTTCCTGGCTAGATTTTTACTTCAATCATTAATGAGCTGCACAGGCATGAAAGAGCTTTATTTTCTTTGTGTGTAGACAGGAAACTTCCTATTTCATATCTGCTTTCACAAAAAGAAAATGAGCCTTCAGAGTCCTCACAGCAACCCTGAATTTTGATGAAGACAAATGAAAACTCTGCTGGAAGATTAACCTTACTCTTTTTCAATGCCTACACAACCTACTACAGGACTTCAGGAGAAGTTTCACCCGTAACAGTTATCCCAGCAGTAGTAGTAGGGTTCTTATCACTTACCATTGAAGTGGTTTCTTTAGATCCTGAGAAGGGCTGATTTTCTCTCACAGCAGGGACTTCACCAGGTTACCCAGGTTTGGTTTTTGATTAGGTGCTAGAAGATGGGCAACCTAGCCTTGCCCTGTGGCTCTCCCTCCGAGCTGGATATTCTAGGTCTAGAAGTTGACTGGGAGCAGAAAAGACAACACATTCCCCTTCAATAAACAGGTGAAGCGGGGCCTGACACTTGCACATATGTGTTTTAGATAGAGCCTTCTTATGGAATGATTTTTTTTTCCCCCTTAATTGGCATGCATTCCCTGAAGGTTTAAGAAGAAAAGAGCCTTATGCATATTTCAGACTCAGACATCTTCCTTTAGTTTGTATCTCAAATCTTTCTGTGCACCTCATCCATGACAACAATTTCACATGGCACTTCTCCTTTGCTTCTACTGGCAAACATACATTGGCAAGTTAAATCAAGGCAGCATTTTACCTCTCAAAATGAAAAACTCTGCCTTCATTTAGAAGAAAATTACTTTTATAGATTGGTGGGATATGGATACAGATACAAATGACTACTTGATTTGTCTTTCTGAAACCTGTATCTGAAAAGCTTTTCCTCTGATGATCACTTCTACAGGTCAAAACTGAGAGAAGCCCAGGTACCAGAGATAAACCACTCTTCCCTTTGGTCAAAGAGGGTCTCAAATCCTGGACATGCTATTTTTACACTGCTTCCAGCCTTTAGTCAATCATCTACTCCAATCACAGAGATTTAATGTTTTAATTACACTTTGATAACATGAAATAAAAAAAGTTTTATCACACAACACTGGATCATTCTCCCATAAAAACAGCAAAGCAGTATTTCATCTTGCTTCATCAGACAACAACCTACCTAAATCATTATGATCCATCTCTAATGAAGAAGTCAGATCCAAAGCAAATGACGTATTGCTTTAAGAAAGGAGCACTACAAAGTTACAAAGTATTTATTTAGGTTGATGCTCTCTAAGTACCTACCCCTAAGTTTAAAATCCTTGGTTTTGTTTCAAAAGAAGATTGCTTAAGACATCCAGACCAGACTGAAGAACATTAACCACACAGAAGCGGCACTACAAAGTTTTACATAATTCCCCATCTGTGTAATTTTTGTTACTGCTAGGAAGTCGCATTGTGGTCTCAGTGATCTTTCTGTTCCTCCCATGTCTCGCTAGAGGCTGCTGGCAAGTGTAAAGTATTTTTCCCTATCACTGACACAGACACCCACTCAGACAATTAAGTTCATTCATACCAGTCTGCCACATAAAATGTCTCCAAACAGATAAGAATGCCTGTGAAGTATACACCAGTGGTCAACAGTAGGCAGACACGACACACTTTTTTCTTTCATCCAAATATAAAGCTGATCAAATTAGTTGGTAAGTTCAGATGGCACCGCCTGCCCAATTATGGGTAAGTATCTTTCACTTATAAATAAAAATGTAGGAAAAGTTACTGAAACTAGAGTCAAAACCAGACTTACTGACCAAGAGCACAGTATTTTGAGAGGCAGATGGATCAAAATTCAATACACACCGTATAAATTATATTAAAAAAATACAGAAGGACCTCATCACAGAAAAACCCACACACCATCTTCATTACCTATATTGAAATGCAAAGTATTTACAAAGGAAGCAGTTAGCCAGAATCAGCAATGTGGGCAAGTTACAAATCCCCCCACAAAATACAATATCCAAACAGCCAATCAGTATCACATCAGCTGCAGTGCAGATATTAAAGAGATTTCTATCAAAAAGCACTTTAAAGGAAGGATAATTTTTGTTAGGTTGGTGAGAAGGCATTTCTGTAGCCATTCTTTAGTATTTTACTGTTGCAAGGAAATGGTGGAGTGTTAAACAGCATATGCCAAGAAAATAATGTACAAATTAGTGATAAAGTCAAGATCATTCTCACTAACCTGCTGACTTTTTCCACTCATTGGACTAACACTGTGTAACTAAAGAGCAATTTAACTATCATTCTAAACAGCTCATGGTCTTTATAACACTGTCTTCGGAGCTGATCTTCGCTGAAAAGGAAAATGCATCTCTCCTCCTTGAAGAATATTTAGGTCATTTACTACTTATAATCACTTCCTTCAAAGAAAATATACACACAACATTGACATTCACTTATGACAAGTTTATCATGTTAAGATTTTTTTCCAGTTCTTGTATGTTTTAAAGTGTAAGACCCATCGTTTACATAAAAACCCTAATTAGATTTTTTTTAAACAAAAAGTTTCTTGAGACCCCTTCCCTCAACTTCTCAATTTCTGTACGTAAACCTATCAAGACTGGAAAAACATTTTCATCAAAACCATCTTTTCGTACGCCCACCTACAGGACGGCAGAACAGAAGTACGTGCATGGATTGGTTAGCTGGAAGGTACATCTAACTTAACAGAGCCACTAATGCAGTATTAATAGCAATTAGGGGTAAGCACATTTCACACACATTTTTTAAAGACAGATTATGTGAAGTGCGTCATCAAGCTCTATACTAAATCCATTTTTATTTGTTCTGGCTTCTGTGTGCATTAACTTCAGCTAACATAGCTGCTGCTATTAAAATGAAGACAGTCGCAACAAAATACAGGTATTTTCTCTTATATAGTTTTTTAATTTATTCTAATGGAGGAACATACTAATAAAAGCATCTAGCCAATATGAGAATCCAATTCAGACACAAGCAACGTTAGGACGATATGTTAAACTTAACTTTATACTCAAAGATCCCTCTACTACTTATAAAGAGGAAGGCCTGTGTAATTACAGCCAACATAACCAAGAGCATGAAGGTTCATAAAGCACATTACAAGCAAGGGAAAGGGACAGAAAGAGTTTTCTCTGCTGACCACTGAGGAAGAGAAGTGTAGGACATGTAATTCTTAGGCTAATCCTACAGTGCAAGAGTTTTCCAGAAGCTACGTTATCATCACTGCTGGAGAGCATATTGCCTGTAAGGAAAAAAAGTCTTTACAGGGAAAAGTCCTAGCTAGAACCTTCCTTTCCATTTCAAAAAGCAGAGAAGCCCAAGACCCACACTCCTATGGGCCAACTTAAAAATTAGTAATAAAAAAAAATGTTGAGTAGATAGAACTAGTGAGTTCCATAAAAGCCCTGCAACAGAGAAGTACACCAGTAAAAATGAGTGGCGTACTAGCATAGATGAATACTCCTAAATCCATTTCTTCAGGTATCAAACATGAAGACAATCAGGTGAATTCACTTGTGCCTAAATCAGCAGAGGTAGATTAGAAAAAAGTTAATACTGTACAAAGAGATTACATCCAATTATATACTAAAAACTGACTTAATGGATACAAATAACTACACATGCAGAGAAAGACACCTGCATATCACATCACTTCCTTGGGTACATATGTTTCATGCATGTACACACACATACATACCTATATGTACAAACACTGCCAAAATGCAGGGAAATCAATTTTGTTAAGGATTACACATCAGCAATACTCCCACATATCTAGAAGGTGCTTCTTAAGCCTTAACTTACCTCATGAACTGGTGCCACAAATGAAGTTTATGTTTTGGTTCATTCTTCTCCCCTCCCTAAACTCATAAGCAATGATGCACTCAGCTTAAAACCAAAAATGCTGCAGCAAAGTGAACTACACAAATTAAATACTTACTTATCAAAGCTATCACTATATTTTATGAAGCTCTCCAATTTTTCCTTGGCATATTCTACGACATCTGAATGAAGCTCTATTCCATGATTAATCCCAAAAGGTCCTGTAAATAAGAACAGCAGGGTATTTTTAGATATGTTTTTCTCTTTTGGCAGAGCACAACAGCATGGAACAGGATTACATATTTATCTGTGAAAGCACTAACATCACATAGAACACAGAAGTCTTATGACATTTCTAGACAAAGTTACTTTTTGCATTTGCATTACCGGTGCTCATGAGAAAAGATCAAAGGATCAATGAAAGAACAGGTACAGAACTGTGGCAAAATAATTGTGCAAATATTTTTTTTTTATAATAATGCAGTGAGAAACTAAAGAAAAAAAATTAATTTGACTATACCTAATTCAGTCTCCACTTCTTTTTCAACAACAAATTTAATCAAAATATTACAAGTTATCATTTAGCCTGCAGTTTGGTACTTAAATTTTGAAATTTTTTCTTATGGCTAAGTTTTCAACTTTTGACAGTTCAGAGATCAGGTACACTTTAGGTACATCTGTTCTTCTATTTTGCGAGTTACAAAATCAGAAGTCTGCTTCTTATTTAAACTATATATTAATTTCTATCTAGAACAATTGAAATTGACCGCATGTTATATTTACTCATCCCAATCCAATCCCAAAAGCAACACTTTCCTGCTTTCCTGCAATCAAATCCAAGTATATTTCCAAGTCAATTTGTGTGCCAAAAGTTAATGCTATTTTTCAGGAACAAGAAATCATGGGACAGTATTATAAGGATTATCCACATCAAGAAGGAATCTAAATCAGATAGTCATATTTGTTGTGGGGATTCTATATTTAACATGCACTCATAGCCCAGGGACTTTAGTCTGCGGAACACAGAATTAGAAAAGGGAGAGGGAAGGAGAAGAAGGGAAAGTAAACATCAGTAAGGTTAGATGAAACCTTACATTTATATCCTCTGCTGCATTCTAAATCTTTTCTAAATATTTATCTCAAAGATGTTACTCTAATGAAATAGAATTCACTTTGCCTTTTCTAGGACAACAATTAGCAAAACAGACCTAGAGTTACTGAGAAAGGTTTAATCATTCTAAAGTATATTTCACTAAGCTGATTAATAATTGTGAAATAAAGCCAATCCAATAGATTACCACAGGAAGGACCTGTAAGACTTCTTGGATAGTGGACAAGAGGTATGCAGATCATCCAAAGGGATCTTCAGTCTTGTGAAAACATGTACCTCCTGTTGAAACTCATACTTACTCTAAATTTATATTATTACCACATTAAGAAAAGCATTAGCATAGGCAATACCTTCCTAGATGTTTAATTATTTAAGCTGCTTTTGCACAAAAATATTCTATGATGTTTCTAACCAGTGTAGTTAGTGCTGCAGCACATAGCAGCATCCAAGGTGTTTGCTTTAATTAAAAAAATCACCATTGCTTTAACCTCGTAACATGAAGTACATTTAAGATGGTATCAACGTCTTCTCTCCCAAAATACAAACCAACATTCATGTCAACATTTGATTTTGAAACAGAGAAATATATATTCTGTAAATATGCAGTTTGAAATTAAATCTATGAATGCAAGACACTCCTGCATCAAGATACAATATTCATAATTCAAACAAATACGAGAAACACATTTTCTTTCATCAGTACAGTCACAGCTGTATATTTAAGTAAAGAGTCAGCCATTCTACAAATTTGACAAAAACCCACCTCTGCTACTCTCCAAAGTCAGCTGGCCTCTGTCAGCATAGTAAGATAGCAATTCCACCACCTAGTCTGAACTAAATTTACATTTTAAGTGTCAGCAACAGATAATTTGTGTATCTGTGGAGTGGTAGGATTCTTTTTTTGCAGTATGTTGCTATACTTAAAAAGTGCTTACCAGTTTTTCAAATTATCTGCTAATTTAACCTAGTCATTTTTACACTGTCAACATGGCAAGAATACTACTCACTACGTTGTCAAACTGAAAGATACCCAACTACTGTCAGAGAACACATGGCTAATTGCAGGGCACACTGAAATCTGTTTTTTTAAAAGTGGGCTTTTAAACATATATATGGTTTATTTTTGTCACAAAATTATGCCTATTTATCTTTCTTTGTTAAAGCAGCTGTTCCCTGTTTTAAAAGAAACACTGGGGAGAAAAAAAAAAAAAAGAATTATCTGCAATTTTATCAAAGGGAGCAACCTAAGAAAATAAAGGCAACCAAATTGTATTTACACCTTCTGTGCCTCAGTCTAGCACTCAAATCACATTACCACACTAAAAGCAGACTTTGGAATCTAGGTACAGAAATATGGTAAGTCTGCTTCTGTAAATATCTGAGCAGTCACTGCTCCAGGCTCCTCAGCACTGGCAGAGAAGTATCAGCACCTGAGCTGGCTCTGTGGGGACATCTGCAGCATAACCATGCTCCTCAGGGGCTGACAGCCAATCTCACCCTCTGTAACACACAAGTCTTTTCCTCTTTCATTTCTTCAACTTTGTACATAATATTCTGAAGGACAGGAATTCTGCTTGATAAGGAGAAGTCAAATGCAGGAGTTTTCAACAGCCAACCAGCAGCCGTTCAAAATACATTAGATAAATACACAGATACGAGTGCAAAATACGAGAGACTTTCTTTTTTAAACATCATGGTTAAGAAAGAAAAATTAAATAAAAAAGCTTTAAAAAAAAACAAAACAAAACAATACCATTACCCACCACCCTGAGCAAACATTTTAGGAGACAAAAATGCAGTAGTATCTAACTTTTTCAATACTGAAGTAAAATGCAGAATTTAAACTTTTACAGTCTAATTAAAAGCATTACTCTCTTCAACAGAAATAATCTTTGAAGGGGCAAAGTAACACTAAAAGTAGGTATCTTTTTCATACCTGTAAATGAATGTAATTCCTATTCCCACAAGAGTAGGATCTGTTGAATTTATTGGTATTAACAAGAACAAACATTGCCAGAGATGCCAATTAGTAGTGTGCTGTGTGCTATTAGGGAAAATTTCTACTCTTTAGGAAGGGATAAGAGAAAGAAACTAAACTAATTGAAAATTAACAAACCATTACACCTCAGTTGTGTATTTAAATAAATGTATACAAAATCTGTATACTACCTGTTAGATCTGTTACATTTGTGTAACCAAAGAAATACAAAAACTGTCAATAAAATTGTACCTATAAAAACTACACACTAAAATAAATGTAAAAAAGTAAAATAAAATTATTGGTACACACGTTCTGCATTCTAAATATTGGGCAAGGAGGAGAAAGTATTTTGCTCACTAAGGTAAGAATTAATAACATTGAAATGTAGACAGTGAGATTTCATTCCACCTTTTTTCCTTCAAGGAAATACATTTGAAACAAGGAAAAAAACAGTGCTATTAAAAGTTTTAAAAACCTACAGATCTACTGTGCCTAAATAGCATTGCTCATTTACAATGAAAACTTTTTCACTAATGTAATGATTAAATAAATGTATTTTAATATAATTGTTTGAATGCTGATGACTTATTTTTCAATTAAGCTATTATACTATTTAGATTTTTCTTTGCATAAAATGAAAAAACTGAGAGTAACAGCATAAATATAATGCAAATGCAGACTAAAATTTTAAGCCTCAAAAACTTCCTCTATGGCTTTCCCTTTTAAGCAACAAAAGGACCGTTTCCTTTGAGATGAGAATTTTATACTACAGAAGGGTAAGCAGGAACAATTGCCTCTTCCAAAACACTCCATGAAATGTCACTGAAAACCATTGGCAGTGAACAGCTTATAGATAACATGCAGTATTGTAACAACACATCTCTAACATCCAATCTTAAATTATGGTACAGTCATTTTTAAAGAAGCAGAAACAAAGTTTTACAGGTATTTTACAATCTTCTAAAAATATGCAAAAACACTGATAAAATAAAATAGTTCATATTACCTAATATTAATCCCACCATTGTACTCAAGTATCCGGTTCCACTACCCAGATTTAGAAAAGATAATCCAGGCTGAAGCTTCAGTGCTTCCATGACTTCAGAATAAATGCAAGGTGCTGATAAGTGTATATTTCCATGCTTCCAGGCCAAGTCTTTGTAAGCATTATCCCTGTATCCTTCCAGATAATAATCACCACGATCAATTGCTCTGAAGGCTTGCTCCACACTCTCTGTGCGAATGTACTGAGCTTCTTTCAAGTTATCAATTAGGTCATCGTTATCTTCTCCAGCACTCACAGCTCCTCCCATGCTGAATTTCTATGGTAATTCAATTAGTTTGCAAAATACATTAGGAGAACTTTCCCAAACGTGTAAGTATGTAATGGATTTTCGGTTCTTCTTTCAGAAGCACATCACAAATGACTCCTGGAAAATAGATATGTTTACATAACTTGAGTTTCAGAAGAGAAACAAACCAACAACTATTAGTGGGTGATGAAATACTGCTAGCATTGATTCACTTTACAAAGCAGAACTATGAAGAGTGCAGACAGCCCCTGTTTAATAAAAAAATCTGCAGTTCAAAGTTCAACTACGTTTTTCAGCTTAGCTTTAATATGTCAACTTGGGATCTCTACATTAGCAAGCAATGAAATATTAAGACCTTACACAGGCACTGGAAGTGGTAGTAAGAACCTATCACCCACATTATATGTAAGGGGAAGGGGATACGTGACACAGACAGCAACTGCACTTGGACTACATCTAATCCCCTCCTGATAACTACATGTCCAACAGCAGTTGCAGCACTTACAAGCTTAAGTTATGTATAAATGGAAACTGATTTACATGCTCTGAAATTATCCCAGTGAGAAAAAAGTCAGGTGAGTGGTTATCTCCTGGAAATGCTTCTCAGACATTCACTTTTGAGTTGAACCAGCACACCAATGCAGACACAACCAAACATTGCTCTGTTTGATTCAGCACAGGAAAACTTTCCTCACTCATACAGACAGCTCCTCCAAACATATGCAATATTCACTAGAGGAGTACGAATTCCTTAAGTGTTTAGGTGTTTTCAACACCTTGCTGACTGTTAAGAGACTAGCAAGTAGAATTAATTCTACACGGCATATTCAGTTTAATACAATTCCCTCAGATCTGTATTTTACTTACAGTTACTACATTATTAATCAATAAATGTATAAAATCTAGATGTTAACATTTTAAATGTTCCATTAATTACCATTAAAATGTAAGTCTGAAACAAAGGAAACTAAAAAAGTTTAATCCACAACTTCCAAATGAATTGAGTATCCATAGTAAGCTAGTTGTTAATGTTAATCACAGATTCAATGGCCAATAGAAAAGAGACTAACATGAAGCTTGGTGCATATTCACTGTGTGACTCTAATTGCATTGTTGTTTTATCATCTTTTACAAAATTCCACCTTCCTCTTCAAACAAGCCCATGTCAATAAGAATTCTTGTTAAGGAATGTAATATTTTATGTGGGAATTCTCCAATGCAATTCAGCAAATTCCTGTTTTGTACACACTCATAAGTCAGGAATTCACAAACAGAATGCAGATACCCAGCATCATTTAAGTTACCAGAATGAAGCTGGTTCCTAAGTTTACATTGTGCAGACTACCACAACACAATTCTATGGTTAAATACTTTAAATGAAGAACCTTCATGAAACACTAGTGAAACCTTTTTCACATTTAATAGGTCTCTATCGAAACAGTTCTAATAAATCTTTCCATAAAAGCAAATGTAAACTTCCAGAAACTACAAGCAACTTCAAATTTGGTGGTTCTCCCCCCATGCAACATTAAACAAAGACTTCTAGAATTCACACCATTTTCCTGAAGGATTAAACTGCAAAAAGCAACAATTGAGAAGTGGAGCACTGAAACATCCTTGCAAATTCAAAAAAAAAAAAAAAAAAAAAAAAAGTGCTCACACGCTGGCCTCCCATTTCTGAGCACTAAGATCAGAATCAATAGAGTACTGAAACTACTAAACATGAGTTATGAGCAGAAAAGCTAGGATTGAACTTTATTTTTCTTTAAAGCAAGAAGAAAATAGCAGGTCAAAATAAATGTCAAAGTTTCTACAGTATCCAACACAATTCTTACGCTCTCTTGGAAAGACAGCCATCACAAAAGTCTTCCAACATGTGAAACCTCATTTCTATCTGCAATTGTGACTAACAAAAGTGGTTTTCTATTCTTGCCTTGCAATCCACATAGAACACCAACTCACTAATAGAAATTAATAACTGTATAGTACTAGCTCTGATAAATAGGTTTAACATTTCAAGCACACAATTTCAAATTTACTGGATTATAGCACCACAATGCTTTTCAGTTTCTGCCATTTCTTTACCCTAAAATTTCATTACTGTCTTGATATATGCTGGGAAATATTTTGAACTAAAAAGTAAATTAAGAACGAAATTTCTTGAAGATTAATGTAGCTGCTACATTTGAGAAACAGAAATACCACTTCTAGCCCTGTATGCAGAGTGCATTCACCCCCTCGCACCACCAGGTGGAGAGCTTTACCAACTATCCACACTCCAGTGAGCAAGAAAACACACCAACAGCTCAGCTGGAAAAAGGCAATCCTCCAAGCAAACGCTTGATCGTTTCCATTACAAAATCTCTTTGCGACTTTCATTAAAAATTCCATTCCCATAAATAACGTTTTGCAATTTCAATATATTCACGATGCTAAAACAAAATTAATTTCTTCAGGTGTGTGTATATATAAATAAATATACATTTCTTAATTTTATTTCCTTCGTATTATCCGACAGCTGAAGTTACTGAAGGATTGCAATATTTTTCTACTGGATGACCTCCACCAAGTGTTTCACCTTCGTTCATGGTTACCATGCAGCATCTCAAAGACAAGGACAGCAAAGGACTGGTACACAGCACAATACTGTGGGGGGTCAGTGAGAAAACAAATGTAGGGAGACTTCTCTAGATAGGGAAGCTTACCCAGCAGAACAGAGTGGCTACTACAAGTGTGGTTGTGACTTTAGGTTGACAGTGATATTGTTTGTTTTGTAGTTTGCTTTTGGTTTCCTTTCATTAATCAACTATAGTGCTTTACTCTGGACTCTACAGCTACAGGTAAGCAAAATGCTCCAAGTGGAAAGTATTTTGGTTAAAAAACAATGAGCACCCTAGGAAGTTAAAGATCTTTCTATGAAAGTGACTTCTTGTTCTTCTAGTAATTTTTTAAATTTATTTTACTTCCTTTCAAAGCTTTTATTTTTGTAAGCTTTTACCTTATAAATAAAGGTACTTGATTCTAACAGAGGCAACAGATGTGTGAAGTGAGATACATTTTCAACTACTTTTAAAACACAAAGGAAACAACTCCATAAGCTATTTTAGCACAACTGGAGGAAAAGGGCAAGTTAGTCAAAGCTTCCTTGTGACAGGACCAAAATGAAGACAACAGAGCATAGGATGATAAAACCTTGGGTAGCTGCGAAGCTCAGAAAGTATCCTGTCAAGGTCACTGATACCTGAACTAAAACACATGCAGCTCATGAGAAGCATGAACAACATTCTGATGCCTATTACACCAAAAAGTATAGGTATTTCAGAAGAAAGAGGAAGGGTGCATAATACTAACATTAACATAATATAACAATTGCCTTCAGCGTTAGGAATACAGAATCCAACAGAAACCACAGTTTAGGAGTTGAAACATACTCTTGAATTAAAAAAAAATTATTCACCAATTAAAACCAACTACAATGAAAAAAAATTCTCAGTTTCTCGACACAATTAATTAAGTTCAAGCACTTTATCTTGAAGTTTCTTCTATTTAAAATAAAATGACACTGTCCAGTTTCTGTAGAAGTCATACAACTGTATCACAACACCTTTGACCTGTTTCTGACCTAACTTGCAACCCAATTTTCTGCAATTCCTTATCATAAATAATTTCAATTTTTGGTTTGGTTTGTTTGTTGTTGGTTTTTTTTTTAGTTTTATCACATTAGTTGAGCAGGTGTTCCCTCACTATGAATCTAATCTCTGACAATTTGAGTGCATTTCAATTCATCATTTTATGGGCTACGTGAAATTCACACGTACTTACTAACTTCTCAGATAAAAGGTTTGCCAAGGTTGTTTTTTGGTTTTTTTTTTCTCCCCAGTACTCAAAGGTTCCAAGGTTTTGCATATTTCAGATCTCTTACAAATGTGTTTTCATATCAAGATAATTCCATAGATCACTAAAGACTTGCACACTTTCTTAGAGATTGAATACCATGATATCCAGTTAATTTCAAAGACAAAACCTCACCTTTGCTAAATCCATACAATGTCAAGTATCTTACATATTTAGTACTTTGTAATACTGACACATCCTAACTCTAAATAAATGAGTATAGAAAAAAACAGAAAATTTTTAATAGAAATTATTTGAGCCTTCTAACTTGACTGTTGTGTTTCAAAGATTAAAAGAAATGAAAGGAAAAATACAGTAAAATAGGGTCAGCCATATTTCAAGTCTCTTCCTCAGATCTATTTTCACAAAGATACTGACTTAAAATACACCACATTGAATCAAGACTGTGACACATTACTTTAAACTCATAGATGGCATAAAAAATTGCTTGGTGAACCTTTCCCCTTAGTCAGGAGAGGAGAAGGGGGAAAAGAACAGTAAACCACTGACCTACACATTAATATAGCCACAGGAGTCTGCTGTTAAATTTTCTTAAAGAGGAAATACTCCGACTGGCAATAGGAGGGAATTAACCACAAATGGGCAAAAGGGCCTGAAACACTTGAATCCATTTAACAGTTTCAGTTTACTCATGGGAGAAGTCAACAACACAACTCTGATAACAGAGGTTTAAAGTTTCCAGAGCCGACAAGGGTGAGACCTGCTTCTTTTCAGACTCAGTTTGTGCCACTCCTACAGCTGTAATGAAATCAAGATGATGTTTAGTCTATCCTTGTCCTGTCCAGCACCTCCTACAACAAAAGGACTTAATTTTTAGTTTAGCTTCCACCTTCCTCCCAAGTACTCTAACAGTGCCACACAAGGGGAAATTAAACTCCAAACTGCAGAGGATTTCAGCAAACTGTAGGATTTCAGCAGGACCTTTTGAATAAACAGAATGATTACTATCCGACAGGAAAAGAGAAATTGTAATATTAGCTTCAACAAAGGCTTAAAAAACCCAAAATATGAACTGTATGCTGGAGGCAACTGTAGTAGGTGACTACAAAAATCAGAACAAGCTAAGACACACTACAATTTCAGAATGAAGTCCTTACATTTTTTTAACTTTTGTACATAGTAACAGCAACAGAAAGTCCAACTGCTTTGGAAAATGAGCTGCTACTTGAGCTATCTTCTCTTCCACAGCTATTTTTTTGTCACTCCAAATAGTTCAGAAAGCAGAATTGTTGTTTTCAGGAGTTAGTAATGTACTACTTGGTGGATTTTAGAAAATTTTACTGCAAACACTGCACAGTTTTGAAGTCAATACTCTAGAATCATCTCACTCAAAAACACCTAACCTTCTGTTCAGTGTATCAGTTAAAGAAGCTTTTCAAATTAAACACACACAAGTACAAAACCAAGCACAGTCAGTCCTCCAACATAATGCACTCCACAAAGCATACTTCAAGGTTCTTTGTAACATAGCAATAGAACAAGGAACAGACCACAGGATTAAAGTTAAGCCAAATGAATGTAAACAGCTACAACTACTGACTTAACCTGAATTGCATTGACCTACTTGGGCAGAAAATGTTTGTCAAGTCTGATGTAAGCTTAAACCTTAATCCTGTTCAGGCCTCCAACAGCTGTTTATGCAACATTCCAGGTGTGTGCTTGCTCTCATTCTTCTTCCACTTCCAGTCACCTGAACACAAACAGCATACCTTGTACTGCACTTCTCTCAGAAGCTGCACTGAAGCTTATGACACTCCACAAATGTATAAAAAGTGTCAGACACATCAAGTGCAGATTTCATGATCAAATGACCTTAACCTTAATAGTTCCCCAAGGGCATAACCTTAGAAGCAATCTTGCTGAAGGTGCACCAAGACAGTTCACAGGAACTTAAAGTAAAAACAAACAAACAAAATCACAACATTTTTTTGGCTGCCCACTTAGGGGAAAAAAACCAAACAAACCAACCCATTTCCACCCCTCCCGCCCCCTTCTTTGGCCTGGGATTCATTCCTTTTTGAGTTTTCTTCTGTACTGAAATTGGTTTTCTCATCCAAAGTTTTATGTACCCTCCACATGGTGACAAGGATTAGAAGCAGAAACATCTTCTACATACTGATTCTATATGCCAGACCTATTTTCATGACATAAGACTTCAAAATTCATTACTTTTTATTACAAAGAATCTTGCATATTTCCTGGATGGAACTTCTAATGCACAACTTAACAACATATCCTGATTCAGTTCTGCTTACTGCTTAAAATCTGGGTAACAAAAGGTATCTGCAAAGCTAAGCCTCACAGGCTTAAAAAGAAGACTGTTCTTCGAAGTCTTCAACCTGTGACAAACATGTTCTGAATGTCTATTTCAAAATTCAGAAATAATAGCTCAGTGTCTACCCCAGATAGCTACCAATAAAGTTTGCCCTCCTGGGGTACAACCTAGAGTACAAGACAGTTTCTGAAATGTAAAGGTGTAGATCTATGCCAAGTACTAAAGTAGCCCTATGCCCTCAGAGAACAAGTCCTCATGTAGTCTCCATTTATTTAGGGCTCTTCTTGATTCTCAAGATAGGTGGCCACCACACACCCAGATGTGTTCACATCCTAACATGCCCTGTGGGCCACCAACTGACCCCTCCTAATCACATGCTGAAAAAACACCCTCCTGAGAGGCAGGAAAGCTGTCTCAGTGCCCTAGTTTACTAACACATAAGCCGCTAGTACCTGCCGATCATCTGCACAAAATTATTTTACCTGCAGTTCCTACCTCAAATACATGAGATTTGTGTACCTACAAGCATTTTGAATCTAGCTATTCATGTTACAAAAAGCTTTACATTGGTATCAAGCACAGAAATATTCCTTTTCTTATAAAGTTTTGCTAGTATTTGATTTTATAGCATGTTTTTATTTAGCCAGTATCTGCCTTAACACTTTTGTTAAGAAATGTCCCCAAGTGCAAAACAGAAAAGCCTCCACGGATGAGAGGCATATGAGGTAAATAGCTCTGGAATACTCCAGTTAGCCTATCTTCACAAAAACCTCATGACATTTTTAGCAACTGACATTACTAAGCATGCAGAAGATTTTAGACTGGCATAAAGAATCTGTCCAGTACTGATGGACAGCATTAATAACCATTTGCTGCTCAGACCCCAGCTCCTCCTCATATTCGGAAGCAGATGAATGAAGTGCCAATGAGTAAATAGCCTCTCACATGCCCTGAAAATTATTTCCCAAAGTAACAAGATGCTGTTAGCTGTACCTAGCTGGAAGTGTAAGCTAGTGTCGTCATCAGATCTTGCTATGTGTCCGTGCAGTGATACCAGATTAAAAATAAATCTAAATTATTTGAGTAACTTCAGAGAGTAGTGTTAATGGCTAACTAAAGTCTGAACACCTGACTGACACTGATAAGAACTGATGTCTATGGCAGCATATGATGCAGCTCAAGCAGTGGAAACAGACATTTCCTGGTAAGAGCACTTGATCAGAGCAGAATGGGACACTTTTCACAGTAGAAGGTGATAAGATGTCAACTATAAATAGTTGCCAGTCAGTTGCTTACCATTAGAGGTCAGCTATATGCAAATGGTAATTACATCTCAAAAGCTGTATGTATATCTTCATGAGTGAATGAATACTAGTTCTGCCCAGTTTTCTGTACTCTGTAGTAACTCATCAACTGTAGTTTTCAAAACTATTAAAACTGCTTCTCTATGAACACCAGAACAGATCATTTGGTGATGTTCATCTGTGAGGCACTGCATAAAATGGTCTAATCTCTGGTGAGCCTAAGACAATTTGGTGCCCTGTCAAAATTCCACTAACGGATCCCATAAGCAACGAATGTCAGCTTAACCCAATGTCCAACAAACAGAAGAACCCCTGTATTTCCTCTGACAGCAGTATCCATGAAGGAATCTGGCAGTCCTCTAACAGCACACTCCTCTTCAAGCTCTCAGCTCCTGAGAGGCATGCCTACATCTCTACCTATTTCCAGGCTCCAACTCTAGGTCTACATAAACTAGCTACAGAGTGCTGCTGTATCACACACTGGCTGGGAGTAGAGAGGGAGATGCTTCTCCAGCAGGCCTAACAGAACCACAGAAACAAGAGGCATCTGGTAATAGTGGCTTGTTCACTGGCAAGATTTAGATAAGAGGACTACTTAAGAGAGCTATGAATCAGTGATGCTTAGTACATACAGATGTCTGATATTCACTGAGTCTTCATCATGCACCTGGTTTTCAGAGGAGGAACTGCTGTCTGTGCACATCTTTCACAGGAATTAGTGAGCTACAGAGTGACCAGGCTGCAAAACTAATTGCCACAATATACAGCTCTGTACAAGGCTATTTAACAGAGAATACTCATTGCAAGCAGGTTTATGTAAGCCATAACAGTCAAACATTAAGAATTATAAGAGCTGTACAGATGTCCAAATACCCTACTTCTAGAATACCCAATCCTGATCGGTGTAAAAAAGGTAGAAGTGGGATAAATGTTTCTGCAAATTTTAACACTATCCTGATCATAAGCCAACTAAAACACCTTGACATAAAGCATAAACCATGTGGCAACACTCAGCATTTTTAAAACAAAACTTGTTACTCTTCAAAAAAGGAAATGCTTAATAATTTAGTTTCTGCTGAACAGAAGGTAACAAACCACATAAAAATATGATGCTCCTTTGCTACTGATATCACGCTCAGAGAGCAAGCAGTAACAGCTGGGGGCAAGGGGGGAAAATTATCTTTTATAATGAAATACAAACCAGGTTTAGTATGAAAACTGAAACAACTTTCCTAACCTTTTATCTCAAGTGTAATTTCTGGAACTTTAGTTCTTAAGCAGATCAAGTAACAGTTCATGTAATTTGGAGTAATTCACTAATTCACCCCACACCAAAACTGAAAAGCCTACTGCGCATAAAGTTATTTAAATAACTCACTTTCAGCAGCAACAGAACATATGCCTGTTGCCTCTAGCAAAGAAAAGAAAAATGAGGTCAAGTGTAAAAATAGAAGATGGTCACACTGCTGACACCTGAAACCTCAATCTTGGAGCTATGCATTTACTGCAGTCTCCACAAAAAAAAAAAAAAAACATGCCCAAATAAAAACAAAAAATATCAACTCGATCAAGTTTCAGGTACACTAAAATCTTTGAGTTTTATGATGTTTAGAAATATATCTGAAAATATCAAAACAGCATGCAAGCATCATAGCATAAATAGCTTTTAGTACTGTTATTATCAGAATGTTTACTTTTATAGCCCAAGAAACCCAACATTTATCATGCCTCCTCTTCTTATGAGATGCTAAGCAAAATTTAAGAAGAAATGCAAGTCCTGATCCTGTTTACTAGGATTCTTAAAATAGTCCAGTGTAATGTTAACAGTTTGGTTTGAGGAGTTACTTTATACTTAGGCCTGTAATCCTCAAGAGGGAAGTACGAGTAAGGCCTCCCCTGTTTCCTGCTTCTCTTCCTCAGAGCCAGGACAAATCTCTTTCACTGATAAAATCTTACAGAAGCATTGCACTGGATTCACCAATTCTTTCACATGTATCTTGTATAGTAGTACACATGCACACTAACAGTTACTTTTATCTTGTCAAAGAAAGTGATGGATATCTACTTGCACTTAACTTTTGTATTTTTAATCCCTAAATCCTGAATAAAGAGTCATAAAAGTATTTGGCCTGGAAGGCCAAACCTTTAAAGGTCATGTAGTCCAACCCCCTGCATTGGGAAGGGACATCTTCAACTAGATCAGGTTGCTGAGTGCTCTGTCCCACTTAACCTTGACTATTTCCCAGGGGCAGGTCTTCCTTCTACCACCTCTCTATGAAACCTGATCCAGTGTTTCATCATCCTCATAGAAGAAAATGTATTCTTTGTATCTAATCTAAACCTACCTTCTTTTATTTAAAACCATTAACCCTTGTCCTGTTTTTACAGGCACTACTAAAAAGTCTGTCCCCATCTTTACTGTAAGCCCCCCTGAAATACTGAAAAATCACAATGTCTCCTAGAAGGCTTCTCTTCTTCAGGATGAACAACCCCAGTTCTCTCAGCCTTTCCTCCTAGGACAGGTATTCCAGCCCTCTGATCATTTCTGTGGCCCTCATCTGGACCCACCCCAACAGGCCTTTGTCTTTCCTGTTACAAAGACTACAGAACAGAGCAGAGGGGCAGAATCAGCCCCCTCAACATGCTGACCATGCTGCTCTTGGTGCAGCCCAGGATACAGCTGGCTTTCTGGGCTGCAAGCACACATTGCCAGTTCATGCCCAGCTTTTCAGCCCCCAGTAACCCCAAGCCCTTCTCTGCAGGGCTGTTCTCAATCCTCTCATCCCCCAATCTGTTCTGATACCAGAGGCTGCCCCAATGCAGGTGTAGGATCTTACATTTGGCCTTGCTGCATCTCATGAGGTTCACATGGGCGCACTTCCAGAGCTTGTCCAAATCCCTTTGAATGGCATCTAATCCCTCAGGCACTTCAGCTGCACCACTCAGCTTGATGTCATCTGCAAACTTAGTGAGGGTGCACTCAATTCCACTATGTCATTGATGAAGACAGAATCCCTGAGGGACACCACTTGTTACCAATCCCCATCTGGACATTGCACCATTAACCACTACTCTCCAACTAATTCCTCATCCATCCATCAAATTTGTATCTCTACAATACTGAGATGCTGGAGGACTGTATCAAAGGCCTTACAGATGTTCAGATAGATGAGATCTATTCTATAGCTCCTCCCTTGTCCATTGATGTAGTCATTTTCTTACAGAAGGCCACAGGGTTGGTCAGGCAGGACTCACCCTTGGTAAGGCCATGCTCCCTGTCTTCCATATGCCTTTGCATAGTTTCTAGGATGATCTGTGCCATGACCTTCCCAGGCTGACAGGTTGACAGTTCCCAGGGTCCTCCTTTCTTCCCCTCTATAAAAATGGATGTAATGTTTCCCTTTTTCCAATCACCAGGGTCTTCACCTGTCTACTATGATTTTTCAGATATCATGGAGAACAGCTTAGCAACTGCATCAACCAATTCCCTCAAGACTCTGGGATGCATCTCAGCAGCTTATGTATATTCAGGTTCCTGAAGTGGTCATGGATCTGATCTTTTCTGACAATGGGAGATGCCTCTGTATTTCCAAGCACCTCACACTTTAGGGCCCAATGTTATAACCTGCCTCACTCTCTAAACACACCATAAATCCATTAAACAGCATACCCAAAAATTACTTTGTCTACAATTCCCTAAGATGTCCAAAGCTTACTTTCTATGAACCATATATTAATTCTCTCTTCATGGCTCTTAACTAAAGGAAAGTGATCACTTACCAAAAATTTCAAAACATACAAATAAACAATGAACTATATCTATTTTTTAAAAGTCCACACAAATTCAAGTCATCTGGGGAAAAAAAACCAAAATCAACTGCTCATTTTACAATTTAAAAGGTTACTGTATTAGTAAAGTTTAATGCAATCTTTATAGCATTCTGTTTCTGTTGCTATTAAAATATCCTGCTTTGAGGTAACATTTCCAAGTCTTGCTTTTGTAACAGTATCCCTTTAAATCACACCTGTCACCAGCCAGTAAGTTCCACCATAAATTTTCAACCGTGCTTGCAAATGATTAAACAGGTTATTTGCCAGCACATACCAAAATTAACCCTGTAAAGGCAAGTGGTAAAAAGCTACTCTGCATGCAAAGGAGCAGAGTCACACTTGCAGATTGGGGAACCCAATTGAATACCCTGATTTGGCTGTTCCCAGGGCTATCATAGGAGACCCATCAGCTTTCCCCACATCCCCCACCTCTGACAGGCCACTCCATAGCACTTTTCAGATTGAGAGATGTGGCTGGGCTACCAGATTTACCATAGGATACAAAGGAAAGAAATTAAGGGATTGCTCTAGTCCTGTCATGGCACGTTTAAAAGAGGAAGCAAGAGTGGTGAAAGGGAGGGATCAAAATGGCTTTGGGAGGAAGAAGCAGAGGAAAACCAGGGCTTTGGTGACAAGTGGGACAGGTCACCTTTGAACAGGCTGCAGGTCCTTATGGACTTCTACCTGTGCTCTGCCCTCAATCACTACTGTCTGTCTTGTCTGCCCATTAATCTCTTTTTTGCAGCTCTTTTCCTGGGACTTTTTTTAGTGTGCATGTGCATCTACATAACAAGAGGAGTTACACCACAGGTCATACGGGACTGTGGGTCTTTTGTGCCAATGAAGGGGATGTGTGTGTGTGTGTGTGTGTGTGTGTGGTTTTGCAGAGCAGACTGTGATCACACAGAGTACAGTACCAAGCTGGCTTGGGACCCATGTACAAGGCTGCCTGTTCCAGTGAAGAAATTGAGAGTTGGCTGCTGGAGGAAAAGAGGAAAAGGAAGTGAGCTGCTGGAGAATCCTGTGGTGTCTGGGGCGTAGTGGGGTGTAAGTGTGGAAGTGCAAGACAAAATGGAACATAAATAGATCCAAGAGCCAGTTTCAGGGTAAAACAAGTGTCTATACCCAGTAAATGGAAGGATCCATAATATATACACGTGCATGCAATTGCCACTAGCAGATATTCAGCTTGACCATCCTGAAAGGGTAACAGGGTAAGGCCACTGAAGCCATTTATGCTTGCATTAGTGCTGCATTTTCTGTGCTGATGTGGTGGCCAGCCATAGATATTCACACAAGCATTTCACCAAATGGAAGGTGAGAACCTATCATTGCTTGATGTAGCAGATTAAGCATATGCTCATCCCCATAATCCTACCCCATCAGGTTTTTTTCAGTCAGACAAAGCATGTGGGTTTCACCTGAGAGAACTGTAGTTTACAGATGTAACACAAGAGGCTGCTACAGTCATGCAACCTGCCACAGCTACATCACAGCAACTCCAGTTTACCCAGAGCACCCAGAACAGGTAAATCAAATCCTACAATGACTCTGACAACTGAGTTACTCCAGAAAACATCACAGAAACTCAGGAAGCTCAGGAGTAATGAGTCTTAGTCATAATGAATGCATAATTAATTCCATTAAATAATCAAAGACTAAGGCCTGCGGGTTTTATAAAGTTGCAGCTGCTAGCTCAGCATAACTCCACAACTCATTTTTTTCTGCGTCCTTCCAGTTTCACTGACCTCCTGACTGCAATAATGACAAATTAAGAGTTTCTTGAAGGGAAAACACAGCAAAACTAAAACTGAACAGCAGGTGACTGCACTGAATGGAAACAAAATCACAGTTCATCCTCACAAGGGTAGAGGTGAGAGCTGCAAAGAAACAGCAAGGTCATATGCCCCAGCTGAAGAGCCAAACCCCCTGTCTGCCAGAATCCAACACTAACTGCAGAAGTAAACAAGAAATTTATGGGTCTCAGGCAAATTTTTCAGATGGTAATGAACTCCTCTACTGGCAAACCGATGTCATGCTAAAAACACAACTTTCCAGATTACTCAAAATTATTAGTACTGCACAAATAGTAACCTTGTGCTTTGTTTGCTGAAAGTAAGCATCTCGTTTATTCTTTCAGCAATGTTAATTTGCATACATTTTAGCTATACCTATCATACAAAAAACCCCACTGTAATTAAATTATTATTACCAGGACAGCAGCTTCAGCTCTCATCTAACTTTGATACATAGACAATTATATAGTGCCAGTGATTCTGACTGAGTTGAGGAGTACTACTTGGCTTTTTCTTTCAAATATTTGCCAAGAAAACCACATGGTAATTCCTGAATATCCACTGAAAACATCTGCTACAGAAATATCACAAATTCTCAGAATAGTAACCACTTGTCATTTTCTCCCAACCACATGGTCTTAATTCCTCTTTCAATGTTAAAACAACCATTTATAGGAATCAAGCCTGTCATTTGGGACAGAGGCACCACAGGCAATAACAATGGCTGGATGCTATTCATTAGCTATTACCATAGACAATTCCAGTAACTTCATCACTTCACTTACAGAAGCCATACATTAATGCAGGTATAACTTTCTGGAGAAGCAGTTTTGTCACTTTTCAAAAAAATAATAAAGTCAATCATACAATCTCTGAGATTTTATCTTCTAAATTTTGTTCCCTTTAACTACTAAAGACAACAGGAACTGACAGCAAATGCTATTTGTTTTGCTTGAAGGCAAATACCAATACACATACTTTTAACAGTTACATTCACGAGTACATGTATTTTGTGTTTACTATATTGCTGCATATTCCCTTTCACTACATCTTATATTAAGAACTCTGATTTGACTCGTAGCACCTACAGCCAAAGCTATAAAAACACTTATAGACCCCCCTGGAAAAAAAAATAAAATTAACAAACTGCACAGTAGCAGCCAGATGCCAATGGAATATCCAATATCACAAAGTTGTTGCTATTCATGATGAAAATAGTTTTCAAGAGTGCTTAATTTGCCTCTAGAAATATGCACCTAGCCTTTAAGAGTTTAACAAGCCTTTTTAATTTTTTTTAAAAAAAGGAAGAAATAACCATGATTACTGACAGCTTTATTAAGTATTTTCTACTTAGAAAGCATGCAGAGAATAAAGTTTTTGTCATATGAATACCAAGCCTTTGCACACTTGCTGTGTGACTCAGGTGCTTAAACACAGGCCTTTAGTGCCATTTTAGGTGCTCATGCTAACTGTAGTTTACTTGGCCTATAATATGGTAGCACTTAGTGTTAGCTAACACACCAGAAAACTCTCCTGCCCACACCCTGTTCTTGCTTCCCTGCAAATAAGCAAGAAGAGCTGCTGCTGTTGTGTGATTTAAGACTTCTAGGCAGAATACAAACCGCAGCAAGCTGAGTGACGTGTCCTTTGAAATTAACTCAACAGTTGGAAGTGGAAAAGCAACCAGTTAAAGTTAAGGCATCATCAGCTAAAGACTGGTAACACAACAAACCTGGAGACCTCTGACTTGTAAACAGAGCTGAAGGTGCAGTCTGTCATCACCATGTTCTAAAATCTCTCAGGACAGAGAACATGTCCACAGTCACTCTGCTGGCACACACAAACACCAGTAAAGCATTGGTTATTAACCAAGACAAAGACTGACCCTTCTCTAACTGCTCAGCTACCTCTATTTAGATTTATCCTGCCTGACATCTTTTTTTAACTTCAGAAGAATGTAGGCCCTCAGTAAACCGTATCTCGTATCTGGCAGCTCCATGCTGACAACTCAGATGCCCTACAGCACCTTCATATAAATGACCTTCACACAGGACACCAAACATCCCATGTTGCTATCAAACCATTTTCTCTAAGCCTATTAGGTTTTAAATTAGCTTTTAAAACTAATTTTAAGATTTGTTGACAAGTTCTGGATTGTTTCCTAAAAAAAGTTTTTAAACATTAATTCCATTTGTCTTTTTACATCCTAGACACACTTCAAATCCAAATTTAGCACTTGGTTCGCCGATCTATGCTGAGAAAGTACTACTTGGAGAAAATCTGAAGTGAAATGCAACACTTGAGAAAAATTCTAAGTTTCAATATTTTGTCACCTTAGGATATCACTTAGGATATATTAAATCTCAAAGTCCATCCAACACACGGAATTATTTGCACTTGTCACGGACTAAACCTTTACTTCCTTTCTTTGCTAAACACTATTCAAAACAAAAGCAGATTCCAAAATTCACTTGCACTAAATGCATCTTTTGCATAGTAGGCTCCAAGCCTTTCTCTGCCATGAGACACACGTCTAACCAGAAAAGCAGTTTGCTCTTGCTCCATGGTCACCTCCCCACTTTAGAACTCTCCCCCCATGAGAACACACCAGAATCTGTAGCCTGGGAGTTACCATGGTGACTCCTGATGTCACCTCTAAACTATCTTAGAGCTGTGGAGTCAGGTTTTTTGATTTTTTTTGTTTTGGTTGGTTGGTTTTGTTGGTTTGTTTTTTTTTTTAAGCTGCTCTATGTTGACCTTTTTTTTCTACTTAAAATGAAGTACAATTTGTATTTTTGTGCTTCAATTAAAAAGACAAATTTCATTGGGAAATACATCCCATACCAACTGAACTCACACATACAAGTAATGGACAGCACAGTTGCTCTTTAGATAAAACTTCCAGCATCTCTGGCTTTCAGAAATAAGTTTCTTAGGACTAACTGCAATCTTTAAAGTAATCTTTACTTTCCATTTACTTTTACTTCTTAGTTGCAATTTTTCCAATTAAAGTACATTTAACAGGAATTCACACACATGCACTCATCAGAATTTCAAGCTCCTTGGAGCAGCAGCGACTTTGAGAACTTGCATTAAGCCAGTCAAAAGGCTCTCGCTACAACTCTGTGCATACAAATAGGTCCCAAACGAATTGGAGCTTAGTAGCTATTTCCTGATGTTTTAATGTAATTATACCCATAACATTTAACATAAGCTACTTCACTTTGCTCACTAGAATGCCATTAAAGAAAAAAGTGGAACAGTATAAAACTTTTGTAAAGCTGATATATTAAAAGAATTCTCCAGAAAAACCAAACCAAAACAAAAAACCCAAAAACCTTAGACTTGATGGTTGAAGTATTCATATGAACTTGGGACCCTACCAGAGGATACCTAGAGTGCTTTGAGCCCTGTCACATACCTGATCATTCATTTGTAAAAGAAGATGGCAAATGTATTTTTTGGGCTTTTGCTTTGATGAACTTACATTTTAAGTAGGCAAAATAAAAAAATGTTCAGTGATGTCTGCATTTTATTGTCAAGTTCTGTAGACTTCAAGACGCTTTTCTTACAGATAATTTATAATCAGCTACAGATCACTTTCAGCTCAGCAGGGTAAAATAGCAGATCTCGGTGACATTCCTGCTGAAAACAGGAACAAGGCAGGAAACAAAAAGAACAGGTATGTGCAAAGACACTTCTCACACAGACACAATGAGTGTATACTCAGATGTTTCTCACCATGGACTGCAGATTGATATGAGCATTGCCATAATGTCTAACTATTTCAGAATTGCTGTTTTAATGTATATGTTTTTGGGAACTCATAAAACTTTTGGCATGCACCTTTCTAGAACACAGCAAGAAAAAATCATCTTGACTATACTGAGTTCTGGAACCATCTGTGGGAAGAAAAACCACCTTGTATTACTAGTTATGTCTGCAGTAGGAACCTCAAATTTAATCTTTGCATTACTGTTTCTTGGTTCCAGTTTGCCTGAAAAAAGAAAACCAAAAGTTCCAAGCAGCATGCTCTTTAGAGACTTTCACCTGCACCTGTATCACCTGCCTACCTATACCTTCAGCATCCACACCAACTCAAAGCAACTGCACTTCAAGTTTGCAGAAACACAGCCTGTGACTGCTGTGGTATGGTCCAGCACAAGCACAGAAAGTTAGAACACATGTCTGGCAATCGGGTCCTATAGTCTTAGTCTCTTACTAGGCTCTTATTAATCATCCTGAAAAGGAGCTGCTGCAGCTTGTAGCAGTCACTGTCAGGTAAACAGAAGACTCAGCAACAAAAATCACCAATCTGCCAAGACTAGGACTATAAAATGGCAAGATTTCACAGATCTATAAACAGGGTACTGAAAAATTGAAACTGGATAGTCAAATACCTAAAGCAAGTCATGACACGAAGTCCCAGACTGGATGACGAAAACCCAGAGAGAAAGCCAAGTAGGAGAGGCAGAAAGAGTTCTGGAGTGAAGATTGGAGATTATGCAGGGAAGGAACCCAATTGTTCACAAACCTAGTGATAACATTTGATTATGGAGGGCTGTCCAGTATTACATAATATTTTCTGTTTCTGTGATTTCATTACAATCTCCTCACTGCAGACCTCCCAACAACATCCAATTGTTTTTCCTTGCATTTCAGAGGGACACTGTTGTAAAGAACATCTGGCTAAGTGTCTATCTCCAAAGCCATCATTATGGCTCTCTGACTCAACTCATGTAATTTTTATATTCCTATTTTTTTACATTTCCATCATTATACTTGTTCACCCCAAGACAGTTAAAACAGCAATAAACCTTTCACACATTTGTTCACCTACACATCCAAAATATTTTTCAACTTTCCCAACAAATCAGGCAGGAGTTCTGCACATCACAGCTCCACTTATCCATGCCTGATTCCTTCCAGGGATGGTCTGCCCAGAGAAAGATAAGGGTCCTGTGGGGGGGAAAAAGTGCATCACACATACTGTGATTCATTTGCAAAAAAGTGAATTATGGTTACAAATGCATTCTCACAATATATTCTCATCATTAACTAAGAATTAGATTTCTTGCATCTTAGAAGCATTTTCTGTAAAGCAGATGGTCAATCATAGAATCACAGAATCATAGAATTGTCTGGGTTGGAAGGGACCTCAGAGATCATCATGTCCAACCCTTGACCCACTGTTGCAGTTGCTAGACCATGGCACTGAGTGCCACATCCAGTCTCTTTTTAAATATCTCCAGGGATGGAGAATCCACCACTTCACTGGAAAGTCCATTCCAATGCCTGACCACCCTCTCTGTGAAGAAATTCTTTCTAATATTCAACCTAAACTTTCCCTGGCACAACGTAAAACCATGTCCTCTTGTCTTGTTGAAAGTTGCTTGGGAAAAGAGGCCAACCCCACCTGGCTACAACCTCCCTTCAGGTAGTTGTACAGAGCGATGAGGTCTCCCCTGAGCCTCCTCTTCTCCAGGCTGAACACCCCCAGCTCCCTCAGCCTCTCCTCACAGGACTTGTGCTGGAGTCCCTTCACCAGCCTGGTTGCCCTCCTTTGGACCTGCTCCAGGACCTCAATCTCCTTCCTGAACTGAGGGGCCCAGAACTGGACACAGGACTCGAGGTGTGAAGAGGTGTCAAGAAGGATTGGATACCTGCATTAATTCACTGAAGTGCTGACTATTCTTACTTGTCTATCTTTTGTTTGTGTCTCAAAGTTTACTCTTCACTATCAGAAGAAATCTTAAGTCCTTGCTAAAATCTGCAGTTCAACTGTGCCTGACTTATTTGACAGGAGTTAAAAAAAAAAAAAAACAATGGGAGAACAGCAGCCACATGGGCACTGGTTAAGCACTGCTAAGACACAACCATTCTCCAGACATGGCAGCATTTCAGTACTTCCCCTCTTCTCTCTTGGAGACCCCAAAAACGTTGTCCTTCATCTTCCACCAAGAAAAACGCACAGCCCCCCTCCCTTCCACCATAGGATGTTATTTGTTTTGGTTTTTTTTCTTTTTTGCTGTCAAAGACGACAGAGCTGTACAAAGCAGGCCCAGGCTGCTGACTGCGTATCAAATAAATGCCAAGATTCCTTCCCCCTCCACCCTCCCCCTTCCTCCAACTTCACTGCGAGCCGCTGACAACTGCCGAGGCAGGGGGAGGAGAGACAAAACTTGCACATGCACAGAAGAAGGCGGCCCAAGGTTTTGGGGGCCAAGGAGGAATTCACATTAGCCTCAGGCCCGCAGCTAAACGACAGGCAAACGTGTCCCCAAGACGCCTCCCCCGAGCAGATAACAACAATGAAAACAAGACAGGGGAGGAGGAGGTGGCTGCCCTGGAGCCAGTTCCTGCTCCTCCCCTTACGCTGCTCCCAGCCAAAACCACAATGTAAACAGAGACAAAACGTGAGTTGATGGCGAAGGCAGGGGGCAGCGGCCGCCTTCGCCCTCCCTCCCGGCTGCCGCCGCTGGGCCTCACACCATTCCGCCCGGCCCGGCGAAGTTACCGGGCATTTTACACGCTTCATTTATGTAAACGAAGTGTTTCCCTCTCGCTGCTGCCCCACCGGCTCCTCTCCCGACAGGAGAAATGCCCTTCCTTATGTCAGAGGATTTTCCTGAAACAAAATGTTGCCCCACGCCCCCTCTTTTTCGCTTCGCCCAAAACGCTTCGGCCTGAAAGACGCAGCCCCCACAATACGCTGAGATTATTTAGGACTTAAAAGAAGGAAAAAAAAAAAAAAAAAAAATAGATCTAAGCTACAGTTCTTACTGCATTTCCTCGAAGCAAAATACGACCCCAGCCGTCAAGGGGAGAGCGCAGGCCGCAGAAGAGGACGAGCGATGCCCTTACCTGGCCTCTACCCCCACCCCCCCCCCCCCGGCACCTCAAGGCTGGAAGCTTCTCTCTTGTCCCTGTCCCCTCCTCCCTCACCCCCCGGCCTTATGTCCCCGTCCCCTCACACCTGCCCCGGGCCCACAGCAGCCACACCAACCACCTCTCCTCCCACCCCTTTTTTTTGGGCCAGAGATTATTTATTACGCAGGCGGCGAAAGGACACGAGGGGGGGTGGAAGGAAAGGGGGGGGAGAGGGAAGGGGTGCGGGGTGCGAAAAGGGCAGAGGAGGAGGAGGAACAGGGTTGCCAATGGCGTATATACACTTTCCTCGACCTGTCCCTCCCCGCCCCACGGACGCGAGCCCCAGCAAGCCTTCGCCCCGTCCCGGCAGCACGAAAACAACCTTCCCCCTTCACCACCACCACCTCCCCCCGCGCCTCAGACGGGTCCGCGCCTGCGTGCGGGACCGACTGACAATGGGAACCGGAGCGCCTGGGGAGGCGGAGAGGGGGGGGGCAGCAGGGGGTCCGCGGGCCGCGTTCCCTCCCGTCCCCTCCCCGCAACTCAGCGTCCCGGCTGCCCGACGGTGGCCTCCCCGCCGCTGAGCGTAGCCAAGGAGAGCGGTTCTACGCCCTCCACCCCCCTCATTGTCCCCTCTGGGGACACTCACCCGTTCTCCAGCGGACTCTACGCGGGGCGACAACAGCAAGACTCGCGCTGGGGGGAAAAAAAAAATAAACGCAGAGGAGGGAGCACTTCGGTCTCCCGGCCGGAGCGCAGCGGGGGCAGTCGCTGAGTGAGACGAGAAAGAGAGGAGAGCCGGCGTAAAGCGGAGGAAGGTGTGCCCCCGGTGTTACCCTGCCCTCGGGCCGGAGGGGTCCGCGTCTCTCCGCCGCCGTCAATGCCGGTGTGAGAGCCGGGGCGGGGAGGAGGGGCCCCAACAGCTGAGAGGATGTAAACAGAAGGTCACGTGACCCTGCCTCCGCAGGCCGCCGAACCAACCCCCTCCCTCCCTCCCTCCCTGCGCCGCGGGGCGGTTGGAAAAGGGGAGGGGCAAAGAGCCGCCTCGCCCCGCCCCTCCCCTTTCGCTTCGAGTTCTGATTGGCTGCGCTAAGCTAGCGCCAGAGCCAATGGGAGGCCGGCGTTCACGCCGTTCGTCACCAGTCGCCTGGGGGGCTGTGGATCCGCGTCCTCCCAGCACCGTCCGGTCACGGGTTCAGCCCCTCCCGGGATCGGGCCCAGCCGAGCCGTGCCGTGCCGGATCGGACCCCGCCGCCCCTGGCAGGCGGCCCGCTTGTCTCCTGTGAGCCGCTGAGGAATGAAAACAAGTTCTGGCAGTGCAAGGGACAGGCGGAGGGCTGGGGCCGGCCGCGGGGGGGGAGGAGGAGGAGGAGGAGGAGGAGCAGCAGCAGCACCAGCACCAGCACCAGCACCAGCACCAGCACCAGCACCAGCACCGCCGGAGGGTGAAGGAGGACGTCCGAGGCCCGGTTGATGAAAAAAAAATCCTGAAGGTGCCCGGTGCCCATCCGAAAGTGCTCTGCTTTCGCTAGGCCTCCTCAACTCATGGCTTTTTTTTTGCTTTTCTCCGAAGAGCAGAGCCATGGGGGAGGCCGGCGTCTCCTCACCCCCCCCCACCCCCTTCTGCCAGGGCCTCGGCCAAGGGGAATCAGAAACGGCGCTGAGGCCTCTCCAAGGGAAGGAGCTTCAGGCTCCGGTGTTGCCGGAACTCTGAAAGATAATTTGAAAAACGACAGGGAGATAGCTCTCGGGGAAAGCTCAGAGTCAGGGCTGGTGAGGCCACAGCTCGAGTCCTGTGTCCAGTTCTGGGCCCCTCAGTTCAGGAAGGAGATTGAGGTCCTGGAGCAGGTCCAAAGGAGGGCAACCAGGCTGGTGAAGGGACTCCAGCACAAGTCCTGTGAGGAGAGGCTGAGGGAGCTGGGGGTGTTCAGCCTGGAGAAGAGGAGGCTCAGGGGAGACCTCATCGCTCTCTACAACTCCCTGAAAGGAGGCTGGAGCCAGGGGGGGGTTGGGCTCTTTTCCCAGGTAGCTATCAGCAAGACAAGAGGGCATGGTCTCAAGTTGTGCCAGGGGAAGTTTAGGTTGGATATTAGAAAGAATTTCTTTACAGAGAGGGTGATCAGACACTGGAATGGGCTGCCCAGGGAAGCAGTGGATTCTCTGTCCCTGGAGATATTTAAAAAGAGACTGGATGTGGCACTCAGTGCCATGGTCTGGTAACTGCAGCGGTAGTGGATCAAGGGTTGGACTTGATGATCTCTGAGGTCCCTTCCAGTCCAGGCAATTCTATGATTCTATAATTTGTTAAAGGATGAATTGTTTTGGGAGGAGACAAATTGAAGTAGTCAAGGCTGTCTGGCGGAGCCAGAGGTGAAGAAAATGTTCTGGGTTGCTCTCAGGCCTGGTCTGAGGTGAGGTGTCTAAGGCATCGGCTCATGCTTGGTTTCAAAGGAGGATGGAGAACTGATTTGAGATTTGGGAGGTCAGAGAGGGGAAAGTAGACTGCTTCTGGTGTTTTGAAGAATTGAAAGTTCTCAGCTGTCAGGACTTGCAGTAGCTTGGATAGTCAGTTTTCCATTAAGGAAAGGAATGATTTCATGCTGGAGATCAGTATCAGAAAATGGATAATAGTTACACTTGTACAGCAGTAAGTTCATAATTCACCAAAATAATCAGGTGTGTTTTCAGGCAACTGGATATGAAAACATGAAGATTAGAGTGTAGGTTACAGGAAAAACAACGATTTAGGTAATTTGGTGAGATTTACAGTGGTAACTTATTTTGGATTGGTTTAGGCATTGAAAGTTTTGCAAAATGCAGTTGAAAGGCATGAAGTTTTGAGTTCTAGCCAAAGTTTGATTACTGGTGGAACAGGATTTCTCCGTAATGGCCCTAAGACATAAAGCAGATAAAAATGTTGCTGGGATGAGTCCAGGAGTGAGAATTACTCTGTTGTGGGGATGGAATTAGTTAATACCTGCAGCACAGAATGGGTGTAGATTACAACTGAGGTAGAGATAACTGGCAACCTAAGGGTCAGAGTTTCTGCTAGACTCTGGCCAATGATTCTGTGTTTTGTTAGTTGAGGGACTAAAATAGTCCTACAGATTGCCTTGCAATTACTGCTGCAACTGATGCACCTTTGCATGAGAGAAGCGGAGGGAAGGAGAAACAAACATTTTGACAATTAAATACATCTTGCCCTAGTAGTAAATTTAAATGCTTGGTGGCCCTGAGTATTGAGAATTTTTAGAAAGCTATACTAAGGGCATATCATTCCTATTGTCTATATAAGGGTTTCCTGGTTTAATTCCTTCTCTTTGCATCATATCCTAGATCTTCTTTTGCATGACAAACACATACTGGTTACCTGTCAGGCAAATTGCACTTAATTTGTATTCACTCAGGACAGAAGTTATGGCTATAGTTTGCTTAAAATTAATTTTAAGGGATTTTTTCTGGATATTTTTTTTCCCTTGTAAATTACTATGTTATGCTTAAACCAAGACCATCCTATTCCATTTACAGTGGACATTCTGCTGTCTTCTCTCAGAGCTGAAAAGAAGCTTCAGCATTCAGGCATAGAAGAAAATTCTACTCAAGAATGTATGATTCTCCAAATCTACTCTTACTTGTGTCATCCATTATTAGACCAGAAGTAAGGTACATACTTTCTTCTGCAACGTGTAACTTCTGCATCTTGGTATAGAAGATACTTATCCTCACATTATTTTAAATTTCAGATGTGCATAATTTAGGCAACCTTTCGTTTCGTTTGAGTGTAAGTTAATATTCTCAAAAAAGAAGCTTTTACATGACAGACCTGTCAAACCTCTGTATATGTTAGCTGAGTTCAAAACCCATGTAGAGCACTTCTTGACTGATGCACAGTGAAAATCCTTTCACTCTTATAAAACAGTGGGCTGTGTAGGCTAACGGGCCCCCAAAACCTCATTATTGTGTGAAAGTAGCAGTTAGAGTTTTCAGATACTGTGCTCAGCTCCCTACAGTAGATATTAACCTCGGGCAACTGGGTACAGTGAGCAGATACTTAACACTGTCTCATATGTTGTCATTGCTATAGACTGTTTCAGGAAGAAAGCTCTTAAATGAAGAACTGAAGTGGCTTTCATTGTCATGCAGCCCACATTAACATCTTATATCAATAAAAAATACTGTACTGTTGCAAAAAATAACAGAAGAAGTAATAAAATAAAGAAAGAAAAATAAATAAATAAACTACTGGGAAGCATTTTCTTTTATCCTCAATGTTTGGTCCACCTATCATACTTTTAAAATGTTTTATTTTTACAATCTTTGCTCCTGCATATGGAGTGTACCTTCTGTGGCTCTCACCTGTATCCCAGCAGTAGTGTTCAAGCCTCCAGGAACTGTGGAATCAGCCCCCATAGAGTGCCAAACCCAAAGTGAGTCCCTTCTGTTGCAGATAAAGTGCCATCCCACTGACTTTTAAGTCACACTGCCTGGTCACATCACACCATAGTTCCCAGTTCCAATGAGCAGCAAAATATTAAGCTGGCTCAGGAGGCTGTTGATGTGGACCTATGAAACTAATGCAACTATGCTGCTTGCAGGTGTGGTCTGGCTCTGAAAGTAGTTTAGTCACATTTGTATGGTGTTGCTTTATCAGGTGAGACTTGGCACCTGTAAGATCTGTGTATACAAGCTCTAGTTTCTCTGCATCTTTGGCCTTCTTAGTCTACACTTTGAGTAAATTGCAGCATAATTGTTTTAAAGTGGTTGTATGCTAATCAAGCTTTAGATCAGAATAACATCTCCCAAAAGCTCCAGAGGTAGTTAATCAGAATAGGCATCTTTAAAAGGAGTAAATCATTATTTACTTCAGGCCATGTCTATGTGCTGGGTTACTTCACAGAGTATTCCTGCTGGTTTTTATGGCTTCCTTGGCACTTTATTTTACTTTAGAACTGCAAACTCTATCCCTCTCCTGCCCCCTTCAGAAAGGCAGTTTTTACAGTAACCTTGCTAAGGTATTTGTAATTTTTAGGAATGGGGATTTTCATACCTGTAGATTTTGAAATAAACACTTCTCAGAGATTAATTGCATGAATATTTTGTTTGGAGAGTGGGGTAGACTTTTTCTCCCTTGCCATGAAATCCTCTGCTAGAACAGTGTTAGCACTCTGGTCCTCTGTTGTTGTGTTGGGAGTGCTCCTGAATGTGGGCAAAGGGTGGCACAGAGACAGAAGTATTATTTTAGCTGTTAGAATATAAGTTATCCTCAGGTCATATGTTAAAACATTGAAAATGCATGGTAGAAATATTTATGTATTAACTTAAAGACAAAAATTGAGTCAAAAAATCAGTCACAAGACTGAAATTAATTTTAAAATGAAATTAAATCAAATCTCTGTTCGCAGACATTGGTCTCAAGCATGTGTCTCTCATGATCAACTGTATTGATTACTTTTCTAATTTACTGCTTGTTACCTCCATGTTTTTTTCTTCTGTAGAGAACTAGCCTGAGACTGTAGCAATGGAAGGGTTCTAGAGGCCTGGAAGGATGAGAAGGGATCTTTCTAATGTTTGTAAATGTCTGAGGAGTGGGTGTCGAGAAGAAGAGGACGATCTGTTTTCACTGGTGCTCATTAATAGGACAAGGAGTAATGGGTTTAAGCTAGAACATAGGAATTTCCACCTTAACATGAGGAGAAACCTCTTTACTGTGAGGGTGATGGAGCACTGGAACAGGCTGCCCAGAGAAGTTGTGGAGTCTCTTCTCTGGAGGCTTTCAAAACCTGCCTGGCTGTGTTCCTGTTTGAGCTGCCCTAGGTTTTCCTGCTTTGGCAGGGGAGTTGGACTGGATGATCTCTGGAGGTCCTTTCCAACCCCTACCAATTTCTGATTATGATAAGTACATAACCAGATGTTCATAAACATAACAAACTGATCGCATCTAGGTAACAGTTGGCATACTGAAAAATTAAATCAAGTCACATAATCAAATGTTTAAAATATCTTTTAAAATTTGGTACCAGGTTTTTGTCTTTTAGATTTAATGTATAGAAGCAACCTATTCATCTGTAATAGGGTATATTAAGGCATTCTTCTCTTTTAAAAGGTTATGGATACTTACTCACATTACTTTTTTTTTTTTTTTTTTTTTTCTTTTGCATGACCCATGATGGGAGAAGAACTGTCTTCCTCCAGTGCTTCTGCTTTCAACCACTTGAAAATTTTTGTAGGCTTATATTAGGATACAAAATGAAAGTGTCAACAGAAAGTGTCATATATTATCATCTCTGTCCCACTCATTGATCGTAAACTGCAAGCACGAGACATTCTCCATGGAAATATGTGGATTTGTCTCTGGCTGTAACTGGCAGTGAGTCAATAACAGACTCTTTGTGTCATCCTTTGCTTAAATCAATAGGGTGTTTTGCTAAATTTATAATGCTATTTTCTTTAAAAGCAACACAGTCCTACAAACTGAGAAAAATTATATGCCACCATGATTAATAGTTTGAAGCCAAACAGTCTATAAGCTTCCTGGGGTGACTCATGTTAAGAGAACATTACTGTATTTCGTATCTTAATTATTAGCAAGAATTTTATTCTAAAATTAATAAATTTGGGGAATTTGCCTGATTTTGGTAATTGAACATAAAGCAATATATCATTTAATTTATCTAAATTAGCTGTAACTTGTAGAGCCTCTATTCTGTGTATGGCCTGATGATACACTATCATTAGTCCATTTTCTGATAGTCATTTGGCCTAAGTGCAATAATTTCACAGGTTTTTATGACCAGCCACCTACATGGAGTCACAATCTATTAGGCACAATGTTCTCACATGCTGCTTTTATCTTGTAAGCAGGAAAGATGAGAACTACTTTCTTCCAGTTGTAAGTATGTGAAAAATCCAAATGTCTCTACTTTCATTTCTATCACATTTAATATTTTAGCTAAGTGAGAAAGTTAACTTTATATGAATTTTTCTTAAGAGAATTTAAATCTCTTAATCCATAGAACTGAGTTGTTACAGACATTAATCTGGTCTTGTTTTGAACTGTATAAAAACATCCCTTACCAACAGGCTACCAAAAAGATGAGGAACAATAATTTTTGAATGGAGATCATTAAAACTAAGGTACTTTTTTAAAAAATCCATAGGCTATCATATTCTACGTTTTAAGTAATTTTTATGAGCAGTGAAGAAAGACTCAATTAGAACTCTCTCTGGTTTTGAACCAGGATGGAAGCAATTTTCTTCTAGCAATTTTACTTTTCACTTAAGTGTCTTGTGCTTAATATTCATCATGCAGATTGCTTTCTAAAGGTCTTCTAACAGAACATAATCTTTTCTTTTAGCCTCCTCCAAACTCTTGACGCTTTCCAAAAAAGCAGTTGATTTTTTTTTCCAAGTTTGGCAGAGGTTTTACACCTATTTTTTATAGCTTGTTTTTGCTTTTTGGATGATGCAGTTGACTATTGTTAAGTCCTTGGAATATGTGCAGATTGCTAGGGCGTTAAAAGTAAAACTTCATAACTGTGTCTGAGGAGCACATCATTCATCAGGTTATATTGAACTAGATTGTTAGGAGTGATGTAAAGGGTCTCTGGAACATTTCTGTTCTGAACCAGCTAATTAAAGCTCTTTTCTAGAATCCCTCCTCTGTGGCTGTACAACACACTTTTCAGTATATAGTAGAAGAAATTAAATTTTATGAATATTCTCCCCTGTTTTATTCCTCTGACTCTTGGAGCAATGGTGAGACAGGTAAAAATTATGAATGGTTAGCTAGGTGAGATACTGCTACTGAAATTAATTTATTTAATATGGGTATGGGAAACAAGATGCATATAAGTTAACTATATGGCTGTAACAAGCATTTAGTTAGTTTCAGAAGTTTATAACATGTAAAGGTAATTAGGATAAGGTTAAGTGAAGAGTGAAGGAAGATGGATAAAAGGATGAGGCAGGAAACAAAGGATGAGAAAGAAGAGAGGGTGTGACATGAAACTATGATCTGAGAAGTTACAGAAGATTGTAGAACAGTGCAAAACAAAGCTCATGATGGCAACTCTTCTTTTTGTCTTTACAAATCTCTCTTTGGCCACTTCTACAGCTGTTTCTTCTAGCACTATCTGCAAGGTATTTTCTGCCTTCAGGTACTATAAAAAGCCATATAGGCTGAAGAACAGCATCATGGAGGAAGCTTCACCAGTATGTTTTAGAAAGGTTCTGAAAAGCAGGAGCAACTAGAAGAGGAGAAGAAAGAAAAAAAATACTCTAGGCAGATTTTCTAAGGCTGCAAATAGTGTTAAACCTGGGCTGCTCCCCACATATCTATTTGCACAATATCCTGAGTACTTTCAGGTGCTTATTTCTGATTCACTTTTGACAGGAATGGTGACCACTGAGTACCAAAAACGATCAAGAACAGGACTCTAAGGTTATAGCTGAACCAAGAGCTGAGAGCAGCCACAGGACAGGATGGGCATGGCTTGCTACAGTCCAATAGCACCTGACCTGGATAAGCAAAGCAGGGTGGTAATAGCAGCAGATCCTATGAATAGTCCAGGGATCATAAGACAAAAACAAAGTAACAAGCCAGATCTAAGTTGAACACAGGAGAAACAAACAGCAATGCAGGGATGGGAATGGTAGATACACCTTACAGCACAGAGCAACTTGAGACTAAACAGATCTTCGAGGACCATGGGCAGGGGTTGTGAGTGGAGATCCCAGGTGGGGCTCCTCAGGGCCATTGCAACCCATTGGTGCACTCAGTCCTGACATTTGGCTTTTCAACTGATCAAGCCCAAGTAGAACACCTCCATGACATAGCTCAGCAGGCCAAATTTTGCAGTGAATACATAAGTGCAGGGTATAATAACTAGAATAAGATTGCTCTGATCAGTCACGTTGAAGTTATGCCAAGTTAGAAAGCTTCTGATTGTTTCAGATGACCTTGGGTATGCATTAGGTCTCTTGCAGGAATTTTATGGCTAACTATACGTGAAAAGAAAAAAAAATCCATTGAAGAAAACCCAGGTATGAGAGAGACAGATTTATTTGATTGTTTTTTTATGATGTTTTACTCTGCTGAAATTTGCAACTTCTCAAGTAAAATACTGGACTACATACAAGGGTGTGAGTGTAAGTCTGTGGCATTTCTTCTTATGTCTGTGTTGAAGCTTTCAATGGCAAGAAGGTCTTTAGAAAAGTATAAATGTGTTCTGTCAACATTATGTTATATGCTAGAGCAATGGCAGAATCCAATCTGGAAACAATTGACATACCAGTATATTGAAGAAAAAAAATAGTTATTTCTTTATATGCTAAATTTGCCTCTGTATAACTTACTACCCTGCTACTGAAGCAGGCAAAACCACAAGAATAATACCAACCCATTTTTCCTGCCCCAAGGAATTAACTGTATAACTGAACTGTGCTTTTTTTCACTTTCTGGAATATAATCAATAACTTCACTTGTGAAAATGTTTTAGGGTATATAGGCAACAATGTGTTAATGTTAGAGAATACCCACTAATTATTTCTGTTGTTTTTCCTCTTTTTAAAGTGTTTGTGTAGCTAGTTTTCAGATGTACCAGTGCTTCATATAACCATTTGCTATTAAAAAAAAATTAAAATCAAAGCATCTTCTAGATCACAAATAAATGTATCTGTGGCAGGCAAACATGCATATTTAGCTTGTGCCCGTATCAACTAAGATCAAGGAATAAAAGTTACACTTGAATCTCACTTTTACCTCTATGTAGTAAGTAATTGCAGAGCCCTGCTGATTTAACACTCTTGTTCTCTAGAAAGAAGGCTTATGCTGCTGAATGGGGAAAAAAAGTCAAGAGCTTTCATTTTTTTAAGACAGTAACTGATACTTTTTCTCTGTGTTTTAATTCACCTGAATAATGCCACACGTATTTTTGGCATAAAAGCAAACTGAACCCACGGTGAACACAGCACAAGTGATTTAACACCTACAAATAGAATAGCATCCAAATGGCTTCAAGTTTCTATGATGGTTGAAGCCACAAGAGACTACAAAGAAATAAGCATGTAAATAAGCACGTAACTGAAATTTTGATGACACATGGGATTATTTGGTATCTAAATAATGGTTTCATGGAGTTTCTTCATATGAGTCTGTAATAAGGGTAAAATTACACAGTTATTTTAAAAATAAATACACAAGCCAAAAAGACGCCACACAACTCAATCATGACACAGATGCAGCTTTAGACATTTTTCAATCCAACTTTACTTGATATCCTTAAAAACTTATGTGAAATTTCTTCCTTAGAACTTTCAGACCTTTAGACCCTGACTGTCTCACTGGCTTCAATTCCTTCTGTACATGGGTGTGCTGCTGCTGCGAGCTCATCTAGCCAAGGGATCCTGAGGCTTTTTTCATGGCCTTTCATGTCCTACTGTCTTTGCTATCTCTGACATTAAGAAAGTTGATGTATTACCCTTCTCTATTCTGCATTTCTACCCTGTAGCCAGGATGGATCATTTCAGAAGATTTCAGTAGCTCTTTTTTTCTTTATAGTGATTAAATGCAAGAGAAATTTACAGAACCTTCATCTAATTAATACACTGACTCTATTCAAATGCTAGAATTAATTTATTTTGTCACAGGCTAACCATTTTTCTGCAACAGTAAGTGTATGGTTGTAGTGTTTGTGTGGCTTTTTAAAACTAATTCAGCAGTTGTGGAAGAGCAAAATCATTTATCAGAACTTGGGAATCAAAACACAATCAGGTACTAAGAGTCCAGACTGTAATAAGTACTTGATTTGTGACTCAGAGCTGCAGAGGACTGTAATGTTTGATGACATTTATAGCTAGAGGATGAAATATGCTCTTCATTTCACAGTAAGAAAAAGACAGAGCATTCAAATAATGCCAATTGTCTTCCTAGTGAGACATGATGTACCTTCCAGCATGCTCAGATATAAATCTGACATGCTATAACCAGTTTCCAGAATTTCCAGAACCAACTTACTAAATGCCTACATTTTATCTGAAGCCATAAAAACTTTATAAATAAGTATACATATATAAAAAATAAAAATAAAAAAACTCTGGTAATCTTCCTTGGTGATTATAATTTAAGCACCCTCTATCCACAGGGTTGTTCTTGCACACTCATGTTTGGTTTTGGGGTTTTTTTAGCTTGTTTTTCAAAGGGTCACAGAGGTCAGTAACATTCAAAGATGGTGTTCTCATGAAGGTCAGTAATATCCAAAATATTCATTATTTCCTCTGCCTAATTATAGAGTGAAAATTCTTTAGGAACAGGGTGTATCATGATATGGCTTTGTTACTGTATCTCACCTGCATAGTTCAACTATCACAATGCTCTTTGATAGTTGAAATAGCTTCTGACCTTCTGATACTGATGCAGTATGGTACTCTTTCAGCTGATAGCTTCTGATTTTGCAAGAGTTGTTTTCAGTAACAGAGTCATTAGTGAGCACAAAGGAAAGAGAGGGGTATGTTTCACTTCTCCTAATTGTTACAGATTTTCAGTGGGACCTTGGATCTGCCTTAAAATAAGATCCATATTTAACAAAAAAAATTCTGAAACACTTTATGTGAGAACTGTATTATGGAAAGCTTATTAAAAAGCTGGAGAGGTTTGTGTTTAGTCAGCATCATACTGTTGTTCTCTTCCTATCTGGGACATTGACATCAGAGAGCTTGATTTCTTTAGCTTATTTTTAGATAATTTTCTTCACAGTATAATTATGAGAGCAGCATTGTAATGCTAGCAAAACCAAATAACCCCCAGACCTGAAACACTACAAAATGGCTGGGAAGAACCTAAACTAAATGGATCATATGAGTTTGACAGGGATTTTTCCTTCAAACAACAGTGAGTCTCTGTTTCTCTAAAAGCCCTTGGACCTGCCAATCATTTCATATAAGTAAATACCCATACAGAAAATAAAATACTATGGTATTCATTACTTCTGCACATTTTTGTTATATCTAATACCAAAGACTTTAGTGAAAGCTGAAGGATAATTTTTAATGCAATTAAATGACAGTGAAGTAATGATACTTTTCATTTCCATAGCTTTTCAATGTAAGGATAATTATTTTCCCAGCTCTCTATTGAATAGGCATGTATCATTACCCTTATTTTATAGAGAGTACAATGAAGCACAGCAAGGTTAAACAAATTTTTCAGAATTAGAAAAAAAGAAAAGGAAAACCAAGAATAGTACTCTAAATTCTTGTCATCTTGTTCAGTTTTCAAGATCAGCCTTTATTAAGTTGTCATCTCTAGCACCTTTAAACAGGTTATACCCATGAAGAATCTAAATGAGAGGCTTCTAAAGTTCATTTAGAAGATGAACTATCAAAGCAAGGGATATAAAAAGCATTGCACCAAAGATTAATTTTGTCAGATATACACCGTTTACAGTTCCTGTCGTGCTGCTTTGTTGGACACAGATTACTCTTCAACTTTCTTTTTATTACTGGAGCACTCACCAATACAAAACCAAAAATGTGATTATATACCAAAAATACCGAGCTTGTGGTATTGCAGGGCTCCTCTAAACAGAACACATTTTCTTCTACTGTAGGGAACCCAAAATGATAGAAATGATAGAAATTAACCCAAAATGATAGAAAACCACAATCCTTAGTATTCTTCACAAGGCAAAGGTGGGTGGTCTGTAATGCATGATATGCAGGGATGAGACAGAGCTCTTAGCTTTCCTTTGGACCCTTTTTACTTGCTTGTGTCTGATCACAGGGAGCTGGGCAAAACAGGGATACCTGTCATTTTGATTTCTTCATTATTTGATAAATCTTACAAAATTTTGGAGAATTCAAGTTGAGATCACTGGAAGCAAAAAACATTCTCCTTGCAAAATTACATGGTAGGCATCCAGTTTAGGAAGCTTTAAAAGAAAAAAACCAGAATCAACACTTAAAATTGATGTGGGGTTTTTGGTGGAAAAAACCTCCAACAATTTTAATATTATTCTATATAGGCAGTATACTAAATGAGGTTCCTGAAGTGAGTAAAAATTACAATCCTCACATTTCTATTTATATTTGTCTTTCGGAGAATGACATTTAGATGAGTTCAAAAGCTGTTTTCATGATTTTTTGCAGATTTCTTCTACAGCAAAATTTAGCTACTTTTGCCAGGCATCACTGGCAGTTGCCAGGAAAATGTCAAAATTCTTCTCAGTAAATCTGTTTCTACAAATTTGTCCCAGGTAGAAAAAGCATTTTTTGCAAAGAAAATGAGTCTTCTGACTTAAAAAAAAAAAAGAACAAAAAACCCCAAAACAAAACAAAAAAAATGATGTAGTGATTTAAAGAGAGAACTCTAAGACCTTCTTGCTAAGGGTTATTTAATCTTTGTACGTTTTTAATACTATTATTTGTATCTTTTCAATAAATTCTACTGTTTGTTAATCTAATAATTGGTAAGAAAATATGCTTTGCAACCTCCAAAATATTTTTGTGATAAGTGAGGATGAAAAGGTTGCTACACTCAAAAGTGCATTTTTTTGGTCATTTTGTCTTTGTTTCTCTCTAATATTGTCATTGTCTATTTCACACCCTAGAGATTGGCACACTCTGGGGTCCATGCTTAAAGAAGTCAATACAGTTCCATCCCACATTTTGAAAACAATCATACAAAATCAGTTTATTCCTGTGTAAATCCTGAATGCTGCTAATGGGGCACACTGCTGCTGACTGGACCCCAGCCTAATCTGGTGTGACAGAAGAGAGCTGCCTGAATGCAGAGCCTCAAGCACTTGCTGCCCAAAGCAGCAATCTTAAGGGATACACTGCAAAAATACTAGAGTAATTCTGGTAGGACTTGAACATAAAATCTTACTGCATCTCTAACAGTGGTTTGCTTGTTGTTTTTTTGTTTTGTTTTGGTGTTTTTTGTGATAGACTCTATCCTGGTGCTTCAGTTTTAGGTCTGTAAACAAAGAGTTCTTTCCTGACATTGACTCCAGATATACTGCAGTTTAGTTATCAGACTCTATGCCTCACTTCCCAATGGTCTCAACCCTATGTTGTTGGAATGTCTGGTACTGTAAAAAGAGGAATGCCCAGTACTTCCACAGTAAACGTTAAGACCATTCTTGAAATACCTACCAGACCCACTCTGGGGTTCAAAGCCAAATATTACATTCTAAATGCATAAAGGACTTGTGATGCAGTGTTTGCATCTCTGCTGAATAAAACACTTGGGTGGATTCCCCTTTTTTGAAAGAGTTTTTGAAGAGACTTGAGAGAAAGCTAGGTATGGAAGAAGAAAAAAGAGTTATAATTAGATATTGCTTGGAGAGCATGTATTCTGTAGGAACACAATTTGATCACAAAAATGCAACACTCTTCATTGGAATTTTTCATGTCTGACTCTAACATAACAGCCCTGAGCCCAAATTCTGTTGCAAAATCTCTGTTGCTGGACTGATTTCTGTCAGAACCCATGTTTTTTTCTCCTGTAAACTCATGAAGTAATCTTTATCTGGAATGAGCGGAAAAGCCCTAATTCAGAACTTGCAATTGTAAGGCTAGTCAGACTTCTCAATCCACTGCTTCAAGGACTCAGGGAAGGTCATTCAGGATCTGCATCTCTAAGGCACATTGCAGTGTGTCACAGATGAGAGAAAGAAATATGTAGACATTTCTGTTCGTTTAGAAAAGGGTTGTGTCTGCAACCATAGTGCCATTAGCTTTGCTTCTCAGAAGTTTTTTAAGTGGAGACATGTCAGAAGGCAAAAAATGCTAAGGGAACCATTCTGCTATGGTTTCTTTTATATTTAAAGATAATAATAATGTTCAGGAGAGGCAATACACTTTTTAAAAGGGTAGGTGTTATAGTCTGAAGTGAAAAATTGAAGGCTTTCTGTAAAAGACTTGAAAAATTCATCACTTCACACATTAGGCTATCTAAAGATGGAATTTTTGGCACAGCATTTGAGGATAAATGGCATGTCTATTTGATCAAAGAATTTTTTGGAGTTTAGCTGAATATTAAATATGTAAATATACTCGCCTCTAACAGGTATGTAATTGGCAAGAATGATCAAAGTATTCTTTCAAATCTCTAGGCAGATACTAAGTATGCATTTTCCAGTGTTAAGGATTGTACTTCCTTTTTTTTTTACTTTTTACGGGAGCCTTTTCATCTGATCATCTTGGGGAAAAAAAAATCACACTGATTGATATATGACTTCTTTTGAAAGCCTAAAAGAGAAACATTTGTTGTGAAATACTGATCCTTTGGAAGCAGGTGATAGTGAGAAAACCCACCCCGTCACTCAGGAGTCTGACATCCTGAAATTGCTGGCCAAATTGCATGAATCTGGTTTTTCCACTGCTTACATCCCAGTGCTAGCAGCTGTTATCATCCTATTAGCCTTCTGTAGTCCTCATGTAACCTTTTGAAACTTATATGGGCACCATACTTTGAGACTACGTGCCAAATATTTTTAAAAAGTAACATCACATATCTCTTTCTTTTCATTTTCCACCTGAGGGAGAAGTAGGTTGATTAGTTTGGGTGATGATAGGAAGCTGGAGGAAATCCAATCATGATGTTTCAGTCTGAAGCATTTCTTTCCTTTCATTTCATTCATTTCCATTCAGCTGAAGGTAATGAGGTTATGCAGGTCTGATTTCAAAGGTCACAGTTTTGAAATGATGGGTTTTGCTTAGGTACACTATAGCTTTAAATCTGTGATTTTGATGAATTTGCATAAACTGAAGTATGGTGCAGTTTCTTACCCCAGAGATACGGTGGCTCAGCAGTGAAGACATGCAGTGATTTTTTTTTTCCCTCTCCCCACTAAAGCATACAAGAACAGATCTGCTGAGTAGGAAGTGCTATTTTTACATAATCACTTTTCATCCCAGAGCCTCACTGTAGACATTTTGAAGCAACCAAACTAAGCATCCTAGCATTCACTTCTCCTGCAGCTGCAAAACTGCATGAGAAACTGTAGTGTAGGTCATTTAATATATCAATAGTCTCCTCTTTATAGATACTGCTGCCAGATAGCTGAAGGATTTCCAGATAAGTGTTCTTCACACTTGTGGGGTTAACCATCCAGAAATTCCTTGCATACATACAAACAGCTTATGGTTACCAGAAAGATAATTTTGAATTGTAGGCATCTAAAAAATCATATCAGTGTGAGAATTTTGAAAATTCTTCTTAACTTTCTGGGATGCATTGCTGTAACATCTGAGCATCTAATTTATTCTTAAACAGTCATTTGAGATAGAGAAATGTTATTACTCTTATCCTCATTATTCAGATGAGAAGCGTTTTGGTTAAAGCCATCCAGGACCTGCATAAAAGAGAAGGGAGGTAAAACCATCTTTATATCTCAATCCAGCTTCTTAGGAATTGTTCAAATGCTAATGAAGGCGCAAACATGATTAAAGTGTTTGTTCACAAGAGATGCAGAGGAATCTCTTCCTTCTCATGGCTCCAGTCCATTCACTTCTTTTTTTGACTCCCTCCACCTGCTGTCATTGACCTGCAGTTCCTAATCTTGGCACCAGGAGTGTGTTTTTCCCTATGTGTGTTAAGCTAAATTTCTCTTTTTTCCAGGCTTTGCTATAATCTCGGATAACACTTAGCAACTCTCTTTATCTATTTTCTAGCAAAAATTAAAAACTGTGTTAAAAGGAAGAACATAGCTAAAATCATAGCCCTGATAATGATGGGGTAACAATTCAAAGCATTTGTTGAAAGCCAACATTTTGGGTAGACAGCATAACTTTTCAGTAAGTTTATTACAAGTTAAAATACAGCTGAAAACTTACCATGTAGATACTTATTCTTTCATTATAATTTCTGTAGAAGTTCTTAGTTAAGAAGTGTTGGCTGATGTGAGTCAACCTCTTTGTGGGCAGTTGACATTAAAAAAATAAAAAAAGGCGGCAAAAAAGCAGTAGGAAATCTAAAGTCTTTTTAAGACTTCCTGCCATCTCTTCCTTTCAACATGAAGCACGGGTTTTTTATTGGTTGGTTGGTTTTTTGTTTTGTTTTGTTGATTTGTTTTTTTGTTTTGGTTTGGGTTTTTTTATCCTGAGACCAGTGTCTTTGACTTTGATAACTCAAATTTCAGAGCACCTGTGTAAGCTTTTCCAGCAGCACAGCATGGGACTGCAGAGCCCCTATCCAGAACCAGAACTTTGGTCTGAATTCTAGTTCACTGATTTACACTAAACAAGTCACTAAACATTGGTCCACTTAAAGACAAAGTACTTTTTTTTTTTTTCCCCATAGAGAGTTTTACATCTCAGATACGAGCTATATTAACCTTAGAGTTTGAATTAGTAATGTCCCATAGTTTCTCATTAATACATATTCTTATCAGAACAGCTACTTCCAAGACCATTTAGCCTTTGCTTTCTAGCACAGTCCTTCCTGTTTGTAGAGCGGTGTAGATGATGATGAATGTTAGAATCATTTTACGCTTAATTGGACAAGGACTTTGCTCACAAGTAACAAAGTGTCTTGCAGAGTTCTGAAACAAGCAGAAGGAAAGCATACATAAAATGTCAGTGTGTCATTTGGATATGTCTCTGGGCATTTACCCTTTTATTGGAAAGATATTTTTCCTCTGGTTGACTGAAACAGAAGGGATTAGTATTTTAATTTTAGAGCTGAACTTAACTGCAAATATTATACTTCCAAATGTTAGATTTTTGATTTACACATTATCATAACCCACTAATACTCTATATCAGTATTCAAGTAAGGAACAAAACCCAGACTAGATGAAGAGGTGAGTGCATCCTACCATGTAATGGTATTCTATAAATCACTTCGAAATTTACTCAATTGACTTCTGATAACCAAGAAATATATTTAAGTCACTGCACATCCCTGTTTTGTAAACAAACAGTTCCTATGTTATGTTTATGTTCTAAGATCTAAAGTTACATACTCATCTACAAACTTGAAGAGCTGGTAGGCTTTGTATAATAAAAAACATCACTGGCTGCTATATTCCTTACATCCTATATATATTAAAAAAAATAGAAAAAGGTGTTCTACTGGAGAAATTACTTTTCATTCTTACTGTTTCGTGATTTACATATTAGATTTATTACATTTTTTTCATCAACAACTTCAATGATAATTCAGTATTTTTCTAGAAAGTAATGCGTTATTTTACATAATTTATTCAGTAAGCTTTGTTTTTAATTTTTTTCAGAAACACATTTCTAAACTTTGTCTGCTGAGAACTGTAATGAATGATGTTTGCTTTCTGTTTTCCGCAGTCATTGTTTTCTATCCTAGCTACTGCATTCATTTTTCTTGCTTTATAGAAAATTACAGTTTTTAGATATACAATTAGGGACTGTCTACATCTTAAACTCTTTGAGATGGGAGGAAAAATAGAGGTTCCTGTACCAGACTCCAGATTGTAAAGTGAAAGCAATAGATGTTTACATTTGTAATGTAACTTTAAAATTACAAATGTAGTCCCAGCTGTGCCATATTTCTATAGCTAATGATACCCAAAAGACTGGCTCCTCAGCTGATGAAATTCAGTATTACTTCATGATACTAAAGTGAAAGCCACCTAAACTCATGGTTCACTCACCAGAAAAAGGCTGCAGCACGCTAGCTAAGCAGTAGAAAAAATTAAAACAAAAACTATGCAATGAGTAGATTAAAAATAAAGATAATTTTCTTAGTTGTTCCTCAAATTTGTCTGTTTAAATGGAAAGGTATGTGTTCAGTTCTAGGAGTTTAGATTCATCGTTTGCTTACATGTGAAAACTAATTTATTTGTTTTTCCAAGTGAAGGAGCTACTGCATAGAGTAAGAACTTTAGAAATATCTGGCAGACCCTGTGCTTGGGATATTTCAGTTTGTATTAAGGTTTTAATTAGTTATATAAAATGTCCAGTATCCTAAGGAAGCTAGCAGAAGAATTTCCCCTTCCTTTCAAAATGTCTATCAATCTGCATTTTATTGAGGCATTTAATGCCCTCTGCTGGTGCACATGTTTTATGTCAAATACTGGAAAAAGGATGAAATAGCAGCTGGGAGTGCATCCTTTCTTCCCCTCTGATTTCTAGCTCAGGAAGAGAGCTGTTCTGCAGTTTTGATAATTCTTTCGTCAAGGTTAGTAGTGAGATTTTATTCTAAGCTGCTTTGAAGGGGCACAAAGCTCTTGCAGCCCTGCCATGGGTGAGCTGTACTGCCCTTGGAACAGGTAAAACTCCAGTGAGTACTGAAGTGGAACTAAAGTCACATTGCAGCCTGAATTGCACATAGGACTAGAAAGAAATCACATGTCTTTTTTGAGAATTTAAGCCTGTGTATCATTACTGCACAAAGAGGACTAGATAATACAGGATTTATCCTGGTAGTATGCATCAGTGGACTATCTCTAGCATTTTTCAAAGCTTTTCTCAACCTGGATACCCTTGGCAGATGAACAGTTCTGTTCCTGTCAGAGGTTAGAATTAGTTTCATTTTTTAAAATATTATTAGTGCTTTGTCTATCTAATACATCTTTTAAAAGAACTGGTGAGAACACATATACCTCTTTAAATAGTTATTTGAACCAGACAGTGAAAATATTTTATTTTACCCCAACGGGTATACATATGGAAAGAGGACTTTGCTAGCTAGTGTTTTGTGAAGGTTTTTATTTTTCTGAGTGAGGGAATGAAAAGATGATTGAAAAGGTGATGAATGGAGAATCAGCATAGGCAGCCTGTCCTCTCTGAAATCCTATCTAGCTCATACTATTTTTCTTCAGAAAACAGTAAGTAGAGATGGTCATGGAAAAATAAAGAAAAATGTATATGAAATGGTAGCTGGAAATGGACTTCAAGCTGCAAGATACTGTCTCCATATGTTTTATTTCTGTGATGTTCCAAAAAGATGAGTTTGTACTCTCTATTCATATCAAAAGACCAACAGAAATACACTTGATAGATACAGATATTTTTTTTGAGCTAAGTTTTTAAACTTATAATTTATACATAGCTTTAGAAATCTACTGGCTTTTTAATAAGACACTTTGCTGTGTCTGAAAGACCATCAGTTTAAAAACTTGATAACATTTGCATCTAAGCCAATAAAGTATTAGCAAGACATAGAAAGAGAAGGGAAAAAAAGCCCATAAAATAGTTATTACTTACAGAATGCAAGCAGGAGAGAAAGAAGAGCTGATACATAAGGCTTTTTGAAAATTCAGAAAACCTGGTTTGTTCCACTCCAGTTTTATTTAACTTCTACTGCTGATGAAAGGTGTTGAGGCTAGCCAACATAAACTAATCTAGACATTAAAGAAATTTTTGCCTTTGGTTAGATAGTTAGTGGCAGTGTTGTGGGTTGCAAAGGGCTGATTGTGAAATCAGGCAAAAAACAATAATTCAGATGGTTCATTTTAACATGACAAAGCTGACTGGAGGACCATTATAAATACCAGTTCCCTATAAAGAAAGACATAAAGGAATCGACTTCAGTATCCCTAGCTGTTTTTATTCCTGGAGGTGATGCACACACACAAACTGAAAATAAAAACTTAATAAATTAAAGTAATTTATGGTTTTAAGGGTCAAACTTGTTTTGTCTGCAACGTAATTTTTATTGAAAATTATTTTAGAACTCCCAACATTCCAGTTATTTCAACTTTTACATCCCTTTGACTGAAAATCATTCTGCAAATTAAAAAAAAATAATGTTTGAGATTATGACTGTTTTGTTACTGTGGGTGCCCTGCTGGTATCTTTAAGATCTCTGAAAAATGGGTGAAAACCCTATTTTGGCAGTTTATCTGAGGTGTGCTAATTGGCCCAAAAGGCTGTGGGGTATTTTTAAGTGTCTGGCTTTTCTTCAGTTTTAAAAAGTCTTTAGGCAGCTCTCTGCCAGAATAGTTACTGTAGGTAATTTGCCCCATACAACACATCTTCAGGTGTAAAACCAACCAGTTTGGTATTCTGGGGGAGCACATGTTAATTCTGACTGCTCTTAACTGTGTAAAAACTTCACAGCCATATAAGATGACACAATAAAGACAGTATACCATCATTTCAATGCCAATGCAAGTGAGTCCTCACAACCCTCAAGCTGCCACATATTGTCTACACATGGCAACTGAATAGTTACTTCTCTTATACAAGGTTAGCATGGTTGTACTGCACTACACTTTTCTCCTAAAGGAAACATTTGGTAGTTTCATAAATACATGTATAAACATCGAATCAAAAAATTAATGAATGATCCATCTAACAAGATCTCAAGCCTTTAACTCTAGCTCTTTGTGTATCTGAAGACAGAAGGATCTAGGATTTCCTGCCTGGAAACTGCAGCAGAAGCTGCCAAGTGAGGTATTTGAAGGCATTCAGAATTATCTACTGCAGGCATGAAGCCCCCAAAATTGAAGGCATGTCTTCCAGTGTTGTGTGGATGCCACTTGGCATGGCAATCTGAACAGGATCTGAAAAATCAGGAGGCTCCTGGGACAGCAGAATAGTGACAGATTGACTCTATGGTTAATCCCCGAGTCAAAGCCAATCCTAGTAAACCCCGAGGAGACCAGCTCAGGAAAGGCTATGGGAAAAGGAAACTCATGTCACAAACTACAGTTCAAATGAGTGGTAGCTATCTAGATGCTATTTTGTGGCTTACCAACCATTGGGGTTTGGAATAGGTAATTAATTGTTGCTTGTTGCATTTATAGGGCACTCTGCCCCTGGATAATTTTATCAGTGATGGGTATGTGGTTAAACCTCCAATTTCTCAGACAGTGTCGTATTGATTATCTTTCACCTTTTATTGTATAGTCCCTAAGGATCAAATCACCTAGAGTACATTAAGAAGTAAACTGACTTTCAATTGCATGCCTTTTTATTATGCTAGGTACTCTGGATTATAGTGGTACATCAGTTTGTGGAGTGTGTTTACAGCTTCCTTTATTACTGTACTTCCACAGTAAATAAAGGCAAGCTGTGATATTGCAGAAAAACAAAAAAAAGAACAGTTTAGAGATAGCTATTCACTATCTTAAAAAGAGGTAGTGATATCTCTCACTACAGACAATTTCACTGAAATAAAATATGAGTAAGTTAATCAAGTGAGGTCAGACCCTAGGGAACGAATAAGTATTTAAAACAAAGCAGTGTGCAAATTAAGTATGTAAAACAGAAAGAAACAAGGTGCAAATTAAACTGACTCAATCCTGAACAGTAAGAAAGCACAATATGAAACAAGAAAATTACAAGTGATGTGTAAATTAAAGAAGAGGAGGAAAATATCGACAAATAAACATCAGACTGTACCTTAAAACAGAATAAGGCTGATGAGGCCAAAAGTGATATGAAAAGAAAAAACAGCCATATATATGGCATTATATATGTTGAGTTGTACTTCAGTTACAAAAGCTGATGTATAGGAAGACAATATGCGTGTCACTAATTTAATATTTTGATTGCTACCCAAGCACCATCTTTTGCCCCATCTCTGTTTGTTTTCTCTTCCTCAGCTAGTTTTCTCCACCTAATTGTTTTATGGGAAACAATGGCTCTGACTTACAGGGCTTTCAGTTCAACACAAGAAGACAGGAGATGTGAAGGAAGTGATTCTGCCCCTGTACTCAGCCCTGGTGAGGCCACAGCTCGAGTCCTGTGTCCAGTTCTGGGCCCCTCAGTTCAGGAAGGAGATTGAGGTCCTGGAGCAGGTCCAAAGGAGGGCAACCAGGCTGGTGAAGGGACTCCAGCACAAGTCCTGTGAGGAGAGGCTGAGGGAGCTGGGGGTGTTCAGCCTGGAGAAGAGGAGGCTCAGGGGAGACCTCATCGCTCTCTACAACTCCCTGAAAGGAGGCTGGAGCCAGGGGGGGGGTTGGGCTCTTCTCCCAGGCAACTTTCAACAAGACAAGAGGGCATGGTCTCAAGTTGTGCCAGGGGAAGTTTAGGTTGAATATTAGAAAGAATTTCTTCACGGAGAGGGTGATCAGACATTGGAATGGGCTGCCCAGGGAAGTAGTGGATTCTCTGTCCCTGGAGATATTTAAAAAGAGACTGGATGTGGCACTCAGTGCCATGGTCTGGTAACCACAGCAGTAGTGGATCAAGGGTTGGACTTGATGATCCCTGAGGTCCCTTCCAACCCAGCCAATTCTATGATTCTATGATTCTATGAAAAGTGTCAGTACCTTAATGAAGGACCCAGTGATTTGCAAAGGGGTGGTGTGCTTTGGCCAGGATTAAGCTTTGTGGTTATGCAGCAATCCTTAGACCAATACCATACTCCTGTGACACCTTAAACTACCCAGGATCTCCGTGAAGGTGCAATAGGGCTTCTGAGTTTGTCTTCCAGGGCTGATGTTTCTTCTTCCTCCACTAGTTACACTGGGTCCCAGCAGGTGTTGGGATGGAGGAGATAGATGAATACTTTGGATTCTGCTGCCATGGGTTGACTTACCTCTGAAACAACTGATGAATCCTCCCAGAGATGTAGCCTGCAGCCCCCACTCCAGGTCTGCTTCCCAATGCAAGGCCTCTACTGCTTCCACCTCCTGTGAGCACCAGCTTTGTCAACACAGAGTCCATCGCACCACAAGTCAATTATTGGTAAAGTGATTGAGGGTGCCATTAACCCCTAAAAACTTTGCTTATCATGTTGAAAACTGTTGTTAGTCTCCCTAGGCAGACATACATGACTAATCACAGAAAAAGAATTGCAAACTTACTGCTCTCCTTGTGCTCCCTTGTTGTTTCCCATCTGCTTGGCTCTGTGTCGACAGCATGTGCTGATGAGCATACGGCTCAGGTGGGGTGAGACTGGAAGGTGGGAGAATACCCCAGCAGGTTAAAATGCTTCCTGCAATGGAGTTGGTTGAGTCTTGGAAGGCCTAACATGCTAACTTTTTACTCATTTACCAATAGTCAGAAAACATTTCATTTCTTAATATATAAAAATATTTACCTTTTGGTTGGTTGCTTGCTTTTTGTTAAAAAAGCAAAAAATAACAAGTAGTAGAGTTAATAGAACGAGACTGCTATCTGGCAGCATGGTTCACTCTGGGCAGATTGACTGATGGGCCTAGAAATTCCCTTTGAGAGTCTCAGTCCTGTGTGAGCTGCCTCTGGCACCCTAGCAGTCCCAAGAGTCCCATCTTGCCTTGGCTGGAAAATTGTGCTCTGCCACACCTCCATCCTCACCACGGGTATGAGCAAGGGGCCAGCGAGCATGGATGCCAGGAACCTGGTAAAAATACAAAAAGCACAGTGGTATTTTTTGACCCAGATAAGCATGCTGGAGACATTAACTTCCTTACAACACCACTAGGTGGCAATTTAGTAGCCCTGTTCTAAATGTTTAATATATTTGATTTCTTCATTGCATTAGACACAAACTTAACGAGTGGCAAACTGAGTACTGGCTGTTCCTGCCATATTTAAGTCTTTCTGCTTACCACAGGCTTCTCAGATGTTCACTACCTTCGTTCTCTGAAGCCCTCAGTGAACACCTTTAGCCAGGTGGTAGGACAGGGAATTATTGATTAGTGTGGGGAAATAGGAGCTCTTCTAATTTTTTTGTTTACACCTGGTGTTGCAGACTATAAAATTATTCCTGTTCATTCTATGAGGAGACTGACCCTTTCCACAGCTGCAGTTCTATGGCCAGAAGGTAGATAGCTGTATGCACCGAAGGTAGATTTATTTAGGTGGCAGCACACCAAAGGCAGCAGAGCAGCTGCCATGGCCTCTCTCTCTATCTGCAAAATATGTCTACAGTGACTTTGCATCCCACTTTTACTGCTAGCCAAAGATCAGAAAATGGCATGAAAAATTTTAGAATTACAAGAAACTTAAAGCTGTTCTTCCTTACAAACAACTATTGCATGGTTGCCTAAGAAGTCTGGATTGCTGCAGAAAGCATTTCAGGGCTGGAAGATTTAAGACTGTTACCTAAACAGGGAGAGGGAGAAGGTGAACAACTCAAATATATGTATATATGTTTGTGTACAGATATTTGCATTACAAATACTGATATGCATTATACAAATACAAATATACATTATAAAAAATGTATAATGGATGGAAAAAATAATCTATATAGAAAAATACTTTCAAAAGCTATACACAGAAACAATGTTTTGGTTGTATACCATTTTGCCTTTGGGATAATGTTCATTTTTAGTTCCTCTCTCAAGTGTTAAGGGTTTTCATGGATTTTTATTATCAGCAAACTGATGCTCAAATGACTGATACCAGAACTTCTGTGAAAAGTATTCTTAGTAGCACCCACGGTTTATGATTCAATAAGGAGACTTACAAAGTTATTTTCCCAGTGATCTCAAGTGAAAAACAGTAAAAGCAGTGAGCTTTTGATGTGCTGACATTTTTCCTGCATAAAAATAATAAAAGAGCAATAGCATATTGTAAAATTTCAGCCTTCAGATGCTAAAAATAGGAGGAAATGGAAGAAAATACTTGCTTGAAGCCAGAAATCAACAAGACAAAATGTAGTGCTTCTGTAGCTTCAAAGCAGGCTGACTCAGAAGCTAATATTTTGGTAGAAAAGGTCAAGAAGAAAATGGTTTATGGTTCTCAGTGATCTTTATATTAAGTGACTCTTAGGTCTCCAATTACAGAGCTGCTACTTGATGTAAAAAAAGTCAACCAGTCTGTTAACAGAAGGAAATATTATGAGTGAGCACAGCCTACAATTACAGGGTGTGGGGAGAGGGGACAGAAGAAATAAAATGGAAGAAAAGTAATGAAGGGTTTTGTGAAGAATGCCTCCATCCAGATGAAAAATAAAGCAAATGATGCTACCAGATAACACAGAGGACCAAAATAAGTCAATAAATAATTGTACAAATAATAGAGAGATTTATATCACCTTAGCATATTTTTTCTGGATTCCCTTTCAACTGTGCTGTTCATGTTTAAAGGAGCTGAGAAGGTAAGAATAGCAAAACATTGAAGAGAGTGAGCTGGCCTGGGGACAGGGTGAGCTATCTGTTTCCAAACCCACTTGGAAAAAGGAAATCTTGTTTCTTCTTTCATCTATAGCTTTGTATCTGCACTCTTTTTGTGTGTGTTAATGCATTAATGCAGGAAAAAAACAGGGTTTATTGGGATAAGAGGGTTTCAATAGATCTGAAAACAAACAGGATCTTAAGCTTCAAAAGTAATTTTGTTTGGTGGTATTTTGTTTGTGGGGTTTTTTTTGGTTTTCTGTTTTTTTGGTTTGGTTTCTTTGTTGTGTTTTGGGTTTGGTTTGATTTGGTTTGCTTTTTTGGGACAGTGCAAAACCTTGAAAGTTAGAAGAGCTCTCCAGTTCTTTTCCCTCTGACTGATGTGCAACTGCTCGCAGGTCTTGGACACTGCTACCTGCTCACAATCCCAGTGCCATCAGCTGAAGGTGGGACTTTACTGAAAGGTCCTGAAGTACAAAGCACTAAAAACTATCACATCATGTTCAGTTGTTTTAATATTGCCATTGTTCTACAAGAATTCTTTCATAGTAACTAAGGCGCCAGTACTGCCCAGTAATAACCAGTTGGATCAGCTGCTCCCCATCAGTCCTCCAAGGGAGCCAAGGGCTCCCCTGTAAAGCTGCTTCCCAGTCACTTATAAAACAATGAGCTCTTGTTCTTTATACTTTGAAGCAGAACCCCCCCCCTGCGAATATTTGATGATATTAAAAGTTCCCTGCCTCCCTTTGCCCCGCCTCCCTCCCCACCACTCTTCTTCAATGCTTTTTATAGCTTTGAGAAGAAAAAGTCACACAATCAATCTCCTATGGTTTTGTTGAGCAACAGGTAGAGGGAAGCTGAAGAGAAGCTGTGAAGCCTCCATATTTGACGCTGCTTCTTCAGATTAATTAGTTTTTAATTACACTTTAAAAGGCTTGGATTTGAAATTTTTTTGTTGGAAGCTCAATTACAAGCATAAAGAGTATTTTTGCTTGTTTATTTGCCTCATGTAAACTGAGAAACTTTATGCTCGGTTGATAATCAGTAGCAGTAAGAACCTATTTTCCATGAAAAAAACATTAAAAATTCTTTCATCCCAGAGAGTATTCTAAAAATAAACATTTTCTTTACTCTGAGGAAAAAGTATAGTGCCATTTTGTTTTTTTTAAAATAAAATAAGTAGATTTTAATTCCTGTCATTTTTAAATTTTCTTTTTGTATGGGGTTTTTTTTGTGAAGAAAAATTTGAATGGTTTCAGAACATCATTATTTTGACAAAATAATAATTTTCCAAACACTCTTTTTTTTTTCCCCCCCTTAAGTCCAGGCAAAGTGGTATATATGAGCATTTCAACACATCTGGCTTTAAAATACACATTTTTAATTAATTTTTAGAGGAACTGTTGTGTTATTTATTACGTATAGTATTTCTTCTCTTTAAGTCAAAAAGAAATAAACAACAAAAAAACCTTTTGTACTTTGTGGCTGAAACTCATTTAAAAATCTCTCACATGCACTGTTTTTAAATAACATACTTAAAACCATGAATAGAAATTAAAGGCTATAGAGTAATTTTTTTTTTGTCATTTTTCTGAATTATACCAGTTGTCTTTCTACTTTATAGCTGTCTTTTATCTTCCAGCAGTGATATCCACCATCTGACTCATGATCTCTCCACAGGAAGCCATTGAGTGGCACAATAGAGTTAATGAATTGGTCTTTCACCTCCCAAAACCTGATCTAAATGCTAGCCTGAGATAATGAGCATGATGGAGTTCAGTAATGTCAGCAGAGTATTAACTTCTGTTTAAAGGAAGAATGAGCACTGGCAGGAAAATGGATTTTAAGAGAGATTTGGAGCAATTGCACCTGCATGCATTATGGCAACTCTAGCCTTCCTTCATTAGTGTCATATTCACATTATCTCTTTGCCATTTGAATAGAATTTGGCAGAGGTTTATCTGCAGAGCAGATCATTTATCAGGGACCTTTCTAGATATTTAAGTTCCTTACCACTGCAATATCTAAGCACGACACCTCTAGTACCTGGTGGTTCAGTGTCAGGATACATCTATACAGAGAATGAGAGAGGAGCACTTAACCAGTCAAGAGTTATATTTCTTATCAGAGACATGCATAATGGCAATATATTTCAGGAAAAAAACCAATCACTGTCATCTAGTAATCACTGGGTTAACTGCAGGAGTCAGCAGAGTGTTCCTCTTCTTGATGTAGAAAGGCCAAATACAGCTTATTTCATTGAGAATCTCTAACCCAGCTGAAGGTGAATTATTGGGATGCACTGGAGGCTTTTAGCACCTATAGAGGTAGCTCCCTTCTTTGCTTTTGGGGACACTAATAAGAGGTCAGCTACACCTTCCAAGTATATCATCATTCACAGCCATACTACAAACTGCCAAATCATCTGGACAAAGACAAGAAGTCTTTGAAATGGTTGGCATATTTAAGTAAAATCCCAAGACAACAGCAATCCCTTCCCCTCTTTTATGCCCACAGAATTTCTTTCCCTGTTAGTGTCATCTCTCCTGAAGGAGAGGCAGTGATCTTCCTAGCTGCTCCACAAAACTGTGAGGGAGAGTCAGGTTGTTGGAGCTACAGGATAGTGATGCTGTTGCCATCTCTCTTATTCCTTTCCTTTACACAACAAAATTCAAGCTTTCACATAAAAAAAAAAAAAACAACAAAAAACCCCAAAATTAAAAAACAACCCACAAACTGGGTATTTACAGACTAACCATTGAAGTGCTTCAAGGCAATGAAACTCTGAATCACCAAAACCAGGATTTTAGAATAGTGAAATAGTTGGTACCAGCATGTGTACATAGAAAACACTTTATTTACCTCTTAGCCAAAAAAAGATTATTTTTTCTTCTGAGGTGCAGAAGAGTCTGGGTAACTTGTTCCCTGAACAGTCATTGGCACTTCACACTCTTACACAGACTGCTTTTTTTTATTCGTTCACCAGTTTTGTATCTCTCTGACTTTAGCTTTCCAATCCCAGCTAAAATAGATCTATTGATAACAGCAGGCAGACTGCAAACAATTTACAGATTGGTCTTCTGCTGCTTAAGCATTGCCATCTTTTTACTTCTAGCTTTTTTTGGTTGGTTTGGGTTGATTTTTTTCCTTCACAACTCTTGATTCACCCCTAACTATAGTTCATAAAGAAACAGCTTTAATACAGTTTTGTCCTCCCCTTGCCCTCTTTCTTGCCTTCCCCTCTGCAGCTGCCTGCAATTCCCACCAAAAGGCTGGTTCATACCCTCACAGCTCACATCTCCATACCCTTGTTTACCCAGTCAATACCTGTCTCCACTCAAAAATTAATTTTAGACATAAACAGCTATTTGTCTCCAGTGTTTACATAGTGAATGTATTTAAAAGACACATGTTCTCTTGACTTTTGTTTTTCTAGATTAAACAAACCAGATTCTCTTTGGGTATGGCTGAGGGTGAGTAGACAATGGTGTTCATGCTCCATCCCTGTGAGGGGCCAGCCAAACCCATGGTAGACCTGGACTTGAGGCCAGGCAGGTAAGAGTGTGTAGATCCCTGCTGAGTGTTGCACTTGCAAAATTTAGTCTCAGAGCTTGCTTGCACGAGCAAGGATCAGTCCAAGTCCAGGCATATGGTTTTCAGTCCAGGATAGCTTTGCTTTGGGCAGAATATGGGTGGAGAAAAGGCACTTGGGTGTGTCAATCAGGACCACGGTCTCTTCTCAGGTATGGTCTCCAATCCCAGTTTACCAAGAAGTCTTTCCCAAGCATAACTGTTAAACAGATGAGTTCTTTTCTGTTCATGGAAGATTGTTTTTGGCTCTTAAGATCATGTCCTTACACCTGGTAAATCTGAGATGATTTCTGATAGGTTTGAATGGTTTTTTTGTTTGTTTGTTTGCCTTGAGCTGAGGAGCAGAGCTGAAGCACGGGACATATGCACCTTTCCTCAGTGGTGTGACCCAGGACTTGCTTACACACTACAGGAACAGAGCAGTCAGTAAGGTATTGATGCATCAAAATGCTGAGTAGGCACCTGTGAAGTGCTGAACAAGACACACATCTCAATGCCCACTGCACTAGGAACTTGGTCTTTTTCTGGGGACCCACAGAGCTTAAAGACTTGCAGAGTCCAGGAAACACTGCTTTAGAGAGCATATGTAAGGGGGGAAAGGAGGAATGTAAAGATGCTTGGAAAGGAGTTATCTTTTGCTTTTACTGTCTGCCTATTCACTCCATTTGTTCTGTACTCCAGCTGAGAAGGAAACTCTTAGATAAACCATCATCTGTAATGGCATGTTTGTTCAGATATATTAAGTTTTGGTGTATTAATATATCTCAAATGGCAGTCTTTATTTTTTTAATTTACTTTATATTTAGTTTTCAAGTTGCACAATGTGGGAGATTTTTAGGGAATGTGAGGAGTGTGATGTTTGTCTGTTTATTGCTTACAGAAGTTCAGATCGTCAGAAAGGAATTCTCTTGCCTTGTCCTACCTGCAGTAAACTGACTCCTTCTCTTCCTTCTGGAGATATCACCTTCTCCAGAAACTCATGAATGAGGCCAGAGGAGGGGGGAATTCCAAGGCAAGGACAGGGTAGACAAGAGGAAAAGTGGAAGAGCCAGCAGGGAAACAGCACAGCAAACAAAGGCAGGCAGCTCCTGAGGAGACCAATGTCAAAATCCCAGCCAAAGCAGGAGATGAGGAAAAAAATCACTCTTTCTCAAGGTTTGCTCATCATGGGCACTCAGAAGGCCAACAAGTTGTTAGTTTAAAACCAGGACTGGATGTGGAGGCTGGCTCTGATACAATCATCAGAAATGGGAAGATCCTCACGTTCCCTTCTACCTTCCCTTTCTGTTTCAAGTTTTCTCAGATTTAAAAGCATGTTCTTCAAATTTTTGTTCTGAAGAAAACTGGCTTATAAATCTGAAAAAGCCCACTTAGTATTCTGGAACTGATTACTTCCAAGAAAGGGTTTAATGCAGATCTACCTCAATATTGTGGTTTATTCAGCATGAACATCCAAATATTCCCAAAATATATCTCTCTGTCTCTGCCTGCTGGTGGTCACTGTGACCTTTGATGGTGCACCAGAAGGAAGATACCAGTTTGGGTTCTGAAACTCCAGCCTGCTCCTGGTTTGCTGAAGTCAGTTGACTGTAGAATCCGAGCAGACAGCTCCTTGAACTATAGTGTACTTGTTTATGCCTTCCTCCCTGCTGAGTATTTTTTATCCACAATTGTACTCCAAAACGTAGCTATCTGGGGTGCCTCATGTCTGGGTATGCTCACAGCAAAATGAGAAATGGCAGAGCCACATTTTACACGGTGTCGTGGTCGGGTTAATAAACCTTGCAAGCTTTCCAAATAGTATGTTGTTGTGCTTGAGCAGGGCTTGCCACCTCAAGCACAATGTCATCTTAAATATTGCTGTGTAGCTTCCACATCTGCAAAGATTTGTATCCAGTCAGCTGAAAACACGGAGTGACCAGGCTCATTTTCATCTGCAGAATACCAAGTAACATACCCTGAAAAAATTTGTATTTGTGCCAAAAACATGCACATAGAAATAGCTATATTTCCAAGCATTGGGTTTGGTTTTAAGCAAGCTAACAAAAATGGCTTTATTTTTAAAACAGTAACCACGTCTGTAAAAAGGTATGATATACCAGAAACACATTTAAATAACCTTATATGAGTGCACAATGCACTGCCAGTGATAATGCTGCTAAAAGTGTGTCTTGTGTACATAATCATATTTGCATGAAGCACTAGCAGGGTTCTGCGTTTTGTGACCACATAACATGGTGGAAAATTGATCTGATTAACGTTCACTTGACAAGATGAGATCTCAGGTACACTGCTCGGTGTTTTAATGACCAGTGTAAAAAATGCCTATGTTTTTAGCTGGCAGTGAAGTGACTCTGAACCTTGAAACAGAAGTGAAATACAGGCTGTATTTGTAGAATGTTGAGGATAATATTAAGGGAATGAGGATCGGAATAAGGGAGAAGCAAGCACTGCTTATAAAGCATTGATGCAATGTTTTCTATAGCCGAAGTCAACCGTAATCCCCAGGAAAATGTATTTTTAAACTCTTAAGTAGTGGAGTATTCCCTCTTTCTTAGGAGGAAGAAATCTTGCTCAGCAGCTCTGTGGCCAGCGGCAGCTCGCTGGAGCAGGTAGGGAAGAGGCTGCAGTGCAGGTGTGGACTGGCTGAGCTTCTTGCAGCAGGGAAAATACCTTTTGTTACTTGAAAGCACTTGATATGTTTTTCATATGTTCAGGCAGAAATCTAACCAGAATTTTTCTTCCCCAGGAGAAGTTCCCTTTTGTGTGAACTTGGAAGTTCAAGTGGGGAAAGAGAAACTATCGTGGGGAGTTTAGAGATTTCTGTGAAAGTGAAAGCTCATTCATGTGGAAATTATTTGGAATTCCTGGGATATGCAGAACAGTTCTTTTTAATGAAAATGAAGAGACCTATAGGAGCTCACCTGTGTCCTAGACAGGCTTAACTAATACTTCCAATGATAATTTTTGAGCAATGTTTTCTAGCTCAAAGTAGGCATCTCCGTGTATTCAGGATCTGAGAGATGTACCTTGCCCTGTCCTGCAGTCATGACAGGGTCAGAACATGAAAGTTCTCCTGTAATGAATGGGAAAATCTGCACTGACCTCCAGAGCAGTGAATTAGATAAGAGCCTCCTGAGTAGGAGCAATCAGAAAGCTGTAAACTAAAGATTAGTTTACTATATCTGAGACTTGGAAGTATGTTGGTTTTGTTATTACCTAATATTGGTATTACCATACTGTAACATGCATATACTTTGGATTTTTCAGGATTTTAGGAAGTCATACAGCATCCAGATTCCAAGGACTACTAGACTGTTATTTAGTGTATGTTTTTAAAAGGAAAATGACTCAGCAGACCGGTCAATAATAATTGCACGCAGAAATGGAAAGTCAGAGAGCTTATATTTGATAAATACCTTGAGAAAGATGAATAAAAGATTTAATTTATTAACTGTTCTAGACATTCTACTGGCATTGCTAATTTCAGTGGAGAAAAAAGTTTTGAAATCTTTCTAAATCTGGGAAGAGAATAGACCTGAAATAAACACTGTTAGTAATTCTGAGTTCTAGATTTTGACCTTTACATTCACACAGTTTACTATTTTAATTTACTTTCAAGTAATTCAGATTGCATTTTCAGGACAGAGAACAGAACAGAAATACACAGTGTGATTTAAAAAACCTCTTTGTAGTGGCAGTAGCAGTAATGTAGCACATGAGTGGTTACTGTTTTTGTTGTTTGAACTATGTGAAGTTTCCTAAGTAGATTTATTGAAAATACTATCTTAAAATTGAGTCCTTCCTAGAACAACTATAAAAACAAATAAGAGGAAATACATATTCAGGAAAAATAAAAGACAAAAAGAAATGACATTGGTGAAATTATATTTGATGAGACTGTTTAATTCTGATTCTGCCACATAAAAGGGAAACACATATAAATTAATTTTAACTTGAGTATTCAACTTCTTGCTGACATCCTTCACATGGAAAAACGTATTACTCCACTATCCCATGAATCAAATTTATCACATTTTTTTCACTGCTGTAGAAAGGAAATAAAAGTCTCTGCCTAGTTTTGAAACTTCCTTGCCTTTACTGCAGGCTTCTCAATATAAGGAAAGTCTCAGCCTCCATGTACATTTACTCACAAGTAAAAAAAGTCCAGAAAAAATGTTTTTAGTTTTAGTTTAGGAACCATGTTCAGTTGGTTTCCTGCTTTGCAAAAGCTGGTAAAGGTAAGGGCTATGCTGAGCTTGGAGAGCTTATGTGGCTTTTACAAACTACGAAGACAGTAGTCTCCACATGGCATCTCCACATTACACAGAGGAATCAAAAGCATTTACGTGTCAAGAGCAAGAAGATAGCCAGGAAACAAAAGACAAATCCAAAGAAGAGAAACATATTCCTCCTCAGAGCCCTGGCTTAGCCTACCCTGTCCCTGCTACCTACGACTGGTGCTTCAGAGTCCTAGGAGGTGAGGAGCAGCTCCAGCCAAAGGCAGGGAAGCCAGCAGCACTCCAGTGCTTCAGAGGAGTGGTGTTCAATCTGTCCTGTGACTTTTTTATGAGAAGCTGCTGAGGGACTGCATTTCTCACCCCCAGGGGTGCATCACCTTCTCCTCTAGGCTGGAGGGTGAATATGCAGCATCTCTTCTTGGCAAACTCTGAGCAACAGCAGTCGATTGAGGAAGAATCATTTGCAGCTTTAAATTGTTACACTTTGGAATGGTCTTTGGCAAAGAGAACTTAAAAGTGAGAATTTCAGAAGCAAGGAAGGTTTTCTGCATGGTAGCGGAACATATGTTTCTTTGTCTGCCCATCACTTGCCATCAAAGCCCTTTGTGAGTACCTGGCTGTGTTGAAGAATGAAATGGGATGATGAAGTGTTCTACCTCTGTCACACACCAGAAGAGGTGAGAGATGGATGTGGGGATCAAGATCAAACTCAGGATAAGTGGTTTGTCCCAGTGCCATTTTATAGGTGTGGCAAGATGCTTGGCTTTATAGTCCAGAAGCAAGAATAGGAAATACCCCAGCTGGCATTTCCTCCATAGGCAAAGCTAACAAGCAGAATTGTCAGGATCAAATACCTAGGAAAATCCCTGGAAACAAATGTGAATAGTTGTCTAGATCTACACACACCTTCCATTTACTTTTTTTAATTATTTTTTTAAGTGCATGCCATATGGACATTTCAGTGCTTCCTGCTAACGGTACATATATGCTGCCTGTGCTCATTACCCTGGAACAGGAAAATTGGAACTTAGAAAGGATTTTGTTAATAATCCTTTTCTAAATGACACTTTTACAGTCCACCTCTCAAAGGAGTATGGTGCCAACTTTGTTGTGAGGCAGATGGTAGTGAAAAAGGTGGATGTGACTCTGATCATTTAGCAGTGAAATTAATTTATGCGATACTAACCAGCCTCCAAATTGAGTTTATTGGCTCATTACAGTTTCTCCAAAATGCCAAAGTGTTATGTTTTAAAGAAGCTGAAGGTTATTTTCAGGATATTTGAGAAAGAGTGAGGAGAAAATTGACTGAGTGACTGAGGATCTGTATTAAAGGTAAGGTGACAACTTTTCTGACACTTTGGATTAAGGACTTTTCAGATCAGCCAAAGAATGTTGTGGAAGTTCTCCTGTCTTGTAGTAAAATATGTCTTAATCCATCCTTGGGTGCTCTAGCATGACTGTTCTTAACTTATTAATGTTGTACTTCTGACATTGATACACCTTTCATTGAACAGAGTAAATGAAATACACCACGACCTAGCATTATAGCATATAGATATTTCACAATTTCTTTTTATTATCAAAACCATCCCCTTATAGCAGAATTACCATGTCTATTTAGTTTACTAAAGAGAGGAAAATCAGGATGAAATTTGGACAGCAAACTGAAGCTTCTTCTTCACATTGCAGTGGTTCATGCCAGATGGGTAATCCTTATGTGGCACCAAAAAAGTTCATTCCTGGCTGTAAAGAATGTTACAAAACCAGGAAGTAACTAATGGGAAAAACTTACAGTTTTACTTTTACTAATATCTGTTTGTGAGTAACAAATCAACGCCTTTCTCCATTTCATCATATTTCTCATCCCATATTGCTGTTACCCTTTTTTCCCCAAGTACTAACTTGTAGCTCATCAACACATGATTGCATATTTAATCACTACTTATTGCTCTTTATGGTACATTGTTACCTTAAGCATGATTAGTACCAGCTTTAGTACCAGCTTGCCCGAGGAAACAATCGTGTTCCTAGATCTGGTGATTTAGACTTCATTGCTTCACTTGTTTCAAAGCAATTATTTATGCTTGTAAGTGATCTAAGCCAAAGAGGATTTTATGTAATGTATTATAATGTGCATGAGATTTACAGAGATTCCTTAAAATTTTTTCCTGGAATTTTATTAGGCTGCTGTAGTCAACTTTTATCTTCAATAATTTAACAGTTCAACTCTCAACACTACTACTGCAAAACTGATAAAACACTAGTCTGGGTTTTGATTTGAGATCTCTTTCCTTAGGTTGCATTTACCCTAATATGAATTATTTTAGTGGTACAAAATTAATTTTCAAAAGATGTTTTCAGGAACATTTTAGAGTTCTTGAAAAAAAAGTATTTTAGACTTTCTATTGTTATCACAATAATTTTTTTCTAACTTCATGGAGTAGAGACTTTAAAAATATTATCAGTTTATATCCAGGCACACCTGCACTGAAGCACCAGTCATGAATGTGGAAAATACTCCCAGATTAGGCTAACTCCTTCTTATGTATTAGATGGAATTTTTATAGATCTTGTGTTGCAACCTAAAATTTGCAGGATGCACGTTTGCTCTTGCCACTTGAAACAGGGGCACTCCTGTAGTTGCCTTGCTTTCTTTTGATGAGATGACATTTATCAGCAGAAAAAGAATCCTAGAAAATTCTCAAAAGGGACAAGATACTGAAATCCAGAAGCCAGACTTCTGTGCCTTTTGTAGGCTTTGGAAAGGGCTATTGATATTATCAGAATACTTCAGGTTCCTTTTAAAATAATGAGCAAAAATTTTTTATATCTTTTGGAAGTGGGAATATTTCACAGACACTCAGATGTATCTTCTATTACATTTCAGTCCTGTATTAATACTATTTTTCTCCAGAACAGATTGTCTGTAATTAGTTAAAATAAATACCTGCTATGCAGTTTAGGAAACCCTACAGAAGGACTTTGCTTGAGTGAAGGATTCCCAAATTCCAAACTGCAACTTAAAGTAGTCCTCCCTAATCCTGGAGGTATTTATGTTTGCTAGCTGCAACCCTGATTGATTTGGAAGTTTTCAAGGCAAACAAGGCTTTCAAGGCTCTGCTTCTAGACCGCAGAAATGCTCTGAATTGTGCAATAGAGTGTGTCTTCTGCCCAGACTATTGTTAGGATGCAAAACTTAAGCTGCACTTCACAGGGATTCTGACAACCTGACTGGGTGTTTTTGCAAAGTCTTGCATATGTGAGTGTCTGCCTAAACCAGGACAGTGAGTCCCCACAAAAACAGTTGTGATCATTTTATGTAGCAAGTGGGAGAAAGTGGTAAAAGCTGTGCCAAAGCTTAGAGGTCAGTGGTCAGTGGGTCTCTGTAGGTGACTGCCACAAACCTTCTTTACAGGGAACCATCCCTCCCCCTGGCATTACAAGGATAAAAGCTTGTTCCTTCAGTCCTGCAGTTCCTTCATTTCCTAAAGCTGGCAATAGTAGATCAAAGTGGTTGAGGTGGTCGTGATACATTGGGCTAATAAGAATTTCTTCCCTGTTGGTTAGGCTTTCCCTTCAATTACAGACTAATTCTTCTGTAAATAATTCTGGAAACTCTCTACAAGTTACAGTTGCCTGACTGATTCCAAGAATCAATATGGTTGTAAACCCTTAGAGGGTGATTAGAAAGAAAATAATGACATATGAAGTCTTGTGATATGAAACAGAGGAAGGGAAGAGAAGCGCTGCTTATCTAATTTTTTCCAATAATGGATTCGGGAGCATCCTCCCTGTGAAAAGCTGTAGCAGTGCAGTGATCTGAATAAAATACAGTTGTGGTGAACAAGGGCTGCATGAGCATATCTTGCAGCATTGGTCAAACCTGTCAATAAGATGAGTGGGAATTATTGGGACTCAAAAAAACCCTAATATCTTCCTGCACACCCCAAGACACACCACAAGAGGGAAGTGAAAACATGCATAATTTATGTCTCTTCACAAAGCATTAATTCAAAACTTTGGAAGTGTGAATTATTCATTAACTTTCTCTCTTAGAGTAGGCAGCTACCAAATTAAAAGATTGTGAGGCCGAGTTTAAAATTCATGTTAAAAAAAAATTAGGAATGAAAAGAAATTATATAATAACTTATGTTAGTTGTCTCCAAATGTTTTCCTTTTCTACTTTTGATTACTGGTCCTGGTTTTGATCAAACTCTCATGGATGGCTGAGAGGTAAGTGCTGCAGCTTTATTTAAAGTCACAACCTTGAGACTGAGAAGAACCTGTGCTACTATCCATGGTGCAGGCTTCTGTGGCAATACTTCTATTTTATTAAAGATTATCTATTTTTCAATCAACTGATCCTAGTAGTACTTTGAAGGAGTACTTTGAATGGAGAGGGGAGAGATAGATATTGTGGTCCAGCTGTCCAGATTAGAGTTATCCAAAATATTAGAGCTATCCATATTTTTTGTGCTATCAACACAAAAAAATATGTCTCAGGACTGACAAGAAAAGACCATTTCCCTCCACACCAGCTCACAGCATAGCAACTCAATTAGTGTTTCCCCAGGTTACCATGTATTTATCTTGCCTTTGTCAAAAAAACCCATGCAGAATGAGGCTTGAAAAATTTAACTTGTTACCCTAAAAAAAAACCCAAAACCAAACAAAACTGAAAATAGTTAATTTTCAGTTCTCTCCTCCTTGCCTACGAAGTAATTAAGGGCTAATTTTGCTAACATCTGATTCTCCCCAGACTTTGAGATGGAACCCTGAGGAATCCAGTAACCAACACCCAGACCACAGCAAATAATGGTTTATTCTTTAGGGTAGAAAAAATGCAGATGAAAGGGCCTGTTACGTGAAATGCTGAGGACTTTCTGCTTCCCCTAAATCTATGGTAGTTGCAAGCCTTCATTGCCTAAAGAAGATAAGTGGACCTATGATACAATCCTCTGAGATCCCATGGGAACATTTTATGGGATAGTATAATTGATCTGGTGCTGAGTGGGAACCCTCTGGACCAAAGAGTCTACACACTCCTTTTCATTCCTTTCCTATTAATTTGCTAATCTCCATTTGCAATAGTATGTTCTCATTTGGTAAAAAAACACTATCAAATACATGGCTTCAAAAAATCCCAAACACCATATTCTGAATGAACATTGTTTTAATAGATTACCTGTTAATTATAAGGACTGTGGTATTTCAAAATGCCCAGACCACACTTTTCAGCAGTCATTGCCACCCCAGGTTTTAAGTGGCTATTTCAAAGACAGACTTTCAGAAAATGGAAAACCTTTATCTAGGAAGTCAGCTTTGTTTAAAATGGGTTGTTAACCCAGAACTTTTTTCAGTGAGATACATGAAACATTCCTATAATAAGCAGCACGGTCACCGGGTGTGCTCACCATTTCAAACAGCATCATTTAGGCATGTGGTCCAGCAAGGTTTACTCTCTGACCACAGGAGACCCATGCTGATAATTCACAGAATTATTGTCTCTCTTTGTGCTTTACAGCATTGCTGATCTGGGAGAGTGAACATCCAAGGACAACACCCAGAACAAGATGAGTACCTTCCTCATGGTATAGCTATCCCTTTCCAGACACATTAGAGCATCTCTCTTTATAGCCAGCCTATTTCTGCTTTCACCGGTGCTATGCCAGAGCAAGCAGGATGAAATCCATCAACCTGTGTCCAGTTCTGGGACCTTTAACATAAGAAGTCTGTGGACGTGTTGGAGAGAGCCCAGAGCAGGGGCACAAAGATGATGAGAGGGATGGAGCACCTCTCCTACAAAGACAGGCTAAGAGGGTTGGGGTTGTTCAGCCTAGAGAAGAGAAGCCTCCAGGAAGACCATATAGGGGCCTTCCAGTACGTGAAGGGGGTCTACAAGAAAGCTGGGGAGGGACTTTTGACAGGCCATATAGTAATAGGACAAGGAGTAATGTTTTTTAACTGGAAGAGGGTAGGTTTATGTAGGAAGAAATACTTTAGTGTGAGGATAGTGAGACACTGGCACAGGTTGCCCCGAAGTGTTGTGGCTTCCCCATCCCTGGAAGTGTTCAAGACTGGGTTGGATGGGGTTTTCACAAGCCCGGTCTCGTGTGAAGTGTCCATGTCCATGCAGAAGGTTTGCAACTAGATGATCCTTAAGGTCCCTTCAAACCCAAACCATTCTATGATTATGTGATTCTATGAAACTACTTAATTCTCACTGGATCAAGCCCAGTTCCTGAAGGACCTTTGATTTGCCTTAGCTCTGCAGTCAATTATGACACATTATGGGAAGATTATTTGCTTCAGGCCAGCATGTGATTTGAACTTGCTCCTTGCACAGGTGCTTTGCTTCAGCCTACCCCTAAAGGTGAAGCATCACCTGCCATTGAAACCACACACCAAAGTGGCTCTTCAGGACCCCAGTGATGCCCTGAAGCACTGGCAGTGAGGCAGCACTAAGGAGCCCAGCTGGCACTATATAACTTTATTTTCCCAGAAATTCTTGGACATTTCTAGTCTTCCTGGTATTCTGTTGTTCTGCTATTACAATACTATATCAATAGTCTGTGATCCCTTGTTCTGTTTGCAATATTCATAGTATCTCTTCCCCTATCCCACCATTACTTGTGACTAAACCAAAATCACAAAGCTGGAAATGGTAGCTCTAAAGATAATTTTGCTTTCTTAGCCCCAAGAAAGAATATTAACCATGTTTTTTTCATTTCCAGGGACATGAACTATCATAGTCTGTAACCCTGAGTATTTATTTACCTTGGTATATAAGGTTGAATTTCTGCTGACATTAAGAAAGTCATGGGAATCTATTTGTTATTTTTTTCATATGTCTCCTGGCTTCATTAAATGGGCTAAAGCTAACTAAATTCTTGACTGTCAATCAGCCATTGTCTTGGTTCATTATACAACCCATTTCTTAAGGCTCACCACAGCAGGAATTGTTTTCATTTTTGTTCTGCTAATGGAACCTGATTTGGAAAAACTCAATGGAAGTCATTTAAGGAGCCTTAGCTTCAAATGAAAAATATGAAACAGTTTACTTCCCAGTGGGGAAAAATGTGGGCTGGAGAAAGAAAAAAGAAACGAAAGAAAGAAATGCAGATAGATATGGAATCACAACTCAATTCAGAGTGTGGAAGCCCAAAACACTGCAGGATTACTTCATGTAATGAACCAACAGTCTGAGAAACCCACAGGGAGTTTCCAAAACATTTTCCCTTTGGAGAAGATAAAAATAATTTCCATAAAAATTATAGTCAGGGGCTTATAACCAACACAAAGATAGTATATGGTTTTTAGCCAACTGTTTCTCTACTGTGGCTAAATAAAAGTTGATAAAGCTCTGCTCCTGCTCTCAGATAATGGACTTTGTTCTGAAGCTCACACAACAGAAATATGCTTGTTTCAAGCCCTCTTGTCCCCTCCTGAAAAAGGGAGGTCCATCTAGATATCTTTAAACACATATTTAACTGTCAATACCACTACAGTGTTGTTTTGTGTTCTGAGCTGAGCTTGCAAATAATTCATGTCACTAAAAAAAAGGTTTTAATTTACCATTTTCTCTCATAATAAATTTCACACAAGCAGTCCTGTGGATTTGGCGTTTTTTTCATATTATTTTTTTTAGAAATATTCCTTAGCATAGAAGCAGGACATAGCAGGACATTAACATATCAGGACATTGACTGTTTGTAATTCACTGTCTCTATAACTAGCTTTTATTTTTAGGTTCATAGATACTCAGCATTGTAGAATCAAAATGCCTTGTGTCAACAAATTTTTTGCTTTCAAAGATTAATTCTCAGAAAAAAAGTCAGGAAAACATCACCGTTCTGAGGATTATGATTAAATGGCTGCATTATTGCCAATGAAAACAAAGTGCAGCATACAGAGTAACTGGGTTTTCAAGTACTGAATCTATGATTCTTGTGAATTCTGTGAACTAGTATATTTTTTTAAAAAATTATGGAAGCACTGAAAATAGGATGTAACATACCAAGAACCTAAAACCTAAGCGAGCAGGTCAGCCAAATCTGGTCTTAAAGCAAAGCAGTGAGCACTGAAATATTTGAATCCTTCTCTTATGGTGGTTGTTGGAAACAAGGAGGAAAATAATTTGGGAAAAATTTAACCAGTCCTTCCACACTGCTTTCTGATCAACCTAACAAAGGTCAAGTAGGAATATTGGGAACTCCTCCATGTTCAGCTCCACCACTGGACTGACAAACCTGACACTGAACTTCCAATCCCTTGGTGAGGGACCTCTTGTAGCTTTTCATACTGGGCAATGTCCTTCAGTGTGTCTTTGGGCTACGACACCACCCCCAAAGCCCCGACCATCCAGTTTCTGCATTCAACAAAATCCAGATGAATCCACGAGTCAAGGTTATAAAACAGTTAACCTTGAAGTCTTTTTCCATCCTCTTACTTTGAAGTCTCATAATCCCAACTGGCATTAAGTACAGGTAGAAATACTGCTTAAAATGTGAGCAAATACTTCCTTAATTCAACCAAGGTCATTCCCTCTAAGAGTTCTTGCTGTAGCTGTGGAAGGATGTAATGCCTAAGGATTTGAACTGAAGGAGAAAGAGTTGCAAAACTCAGTTGTATTGGTATAGAGTATAGCCAGATGGTGCAGTCATCAATAATCTAAAAATATCCCTGGTGCATAGTCAAAAGCAAAGTAGCATGAAAATTAAAGTAAAAAAAAAATTGCATTCACCAATAATGTCCTAAAAGAGCTTTAATGGCAACTTACCCTATGTTTCCTGAAAGGTCAGTATGTGGGGACAGTGAAAGGCTTTTGCAAGAGGTTTTTTCCAGAAATGCAGGTTTTTGATATAGGAAATCATTGGAAGAGAATCTTACTGTTACCTGACTGATTTTAATGTTGTGTTCTTATGCAAATGAGTTAAAATAAATACTTTTAACAGTGGCTTTAAATGGCAGCTATTTTTTATTAGAAAAATACACTCATCTCCTGTACACCTGGCCTAGTATGAGTCAAAATCCCTCTGACAAGCCTGGTTCATCATTCTTGTGTGGGTTTTGATATTCTTTATACACTCTTGTGCAGGAAGGGCAAGAGTTTACCATTCTCATGAGGTTGTATTTGCGCAACAAGTGACAACTGTGTAAGGTACAGTGGTGAAACAAATATTTTTCATAAAAATCAAAATATATTAATTTATATGTAAAGCTATGGAACCACAATAACTAACATATATATGATAGTTTCTCAAGCAATATATAAATATATATATGCACATACATCTATTTTTAAGCAGTAATCCACCTTGCCACCTGCATAAAAGTAGTTCTAGCTCTCAGCTGCTACTTCTTTGCATTACTATGAACCTTTTCGTCTAAGACTGTGGTTGATATCTGAATGAAAGAAGATAAAATAACAACCAAACATTTTTTAAAATGTTTATTTAGATGGCAAGTATTCCATATATGACAGCAGTTCGTCAGTGAAAGCTTTAAATTAGCAATACTAACTAGAAAAGAAATATTTACACATTACGCCATTTTAAAAAACCTTTACCTGATCATAATCTGGACTTTGGTTTTCTCTGGGCCATTTTCACACTACCAAAGATAAATCAAATTTCTCTTTACTAATCCGCAAAGAAAAAAGCCAATACAGCACATTTCTATTTTGTGCTTATAAGCTATTTCTCACTAACTCATTCTTTTTACAGTACATGTCAAAAGACAAGTAGGAGGGTTTGGTTTTTTGGTTTTTTTTGTTTCCTCCCTCTTCCCTCAAGCCCCCCCAGTATATTTTCCATGCCAAGTCAAGCATTTACTGTATGATTTCAGAGATCTACATACACAGGCTTTGTAAAAGAGTACATGGAATTTCTCTGGGCATGTCAGCTTTTTTGAGACCAAGGATATCTTCAGTGACAGGAGAAACAAATAGAACAAGACATAGCAGGAGATTATACTTGTCAGGTGGAAGAAAGAGCAGCACTGCCTGGTGCAAAGCCACCCCAGCCCCATGACTGCCTCTGTGGCTCAGAGATGACAACTTAGACAAATAGTGATGGGAGCAGTGAAGGAAAGACTTGAAAAATCTTTAGAGCAGGAGAAGATCTAAGAAAATTGTTCTCTGTTTTGTTTTTTAAAATTTCAGTCTTGTGTCAGTTTGCCCTCCTGCTTTCTACTACCAAACTTATGGATTCCTCTTCTCCAAGGCCACTTCAGGTTGGGTTGCTGAGAGCCACCTGGGCTGCATGAGGGAAGAGACCATTGCTTTGGCAGTGGTGGCTTTCCTAAATTATAAAAAAAAAAAAAAATTATATATTTTTATGGGGAATAGACATCATGAGAATGGGAAATGAGGTGGAGGTTGTGTTGTAGATTTTGGGATATTCTAGAGATACAGGTAGGATATTCACATACACCACCATAAGGGGGACCTAAATTATTAAAGAGGAAAGCCCACTTTTAGAATGTTTGAGTGTTGCTGAGAAGAAAAAATTTGAAGGAATCTAGTAGATATGCAAAGGCTACTCAAGAGATCAGGTAACCAAGCAATACTGAAAGAATGTGTTTCTGATCAGCTTCACATCACACCACAAGTACAAATTATGGTAATGTAGCAGCATCAGAAGCACGTATGAAAATAATAGGTGTGCTGACTTTTCAGTGGTGTAAAAAACACTTGTATCTAGCCCAAATTTATCCAGTCCTGTCAGTGATATTCAAAATCTAATTTTGGGAATGATACTTTCTTCTTTTCCTCAAATCTATTCGCTCCTTGAACCATTTCAGAAGCATGAGGGAGCACTCCTTAATCACATCATTGAAGATAAAAGACTAGAACCAATCAACATACAAAAAGAAGATACAGTTCTGATAAACTTTCATTCTTTTTTTGATATAGAAGTAAGACTCAAGGTATTGGGAGTGTTCTCACAGTAAGATAGTTCAGCAGTTATAAAGCATCTGTTTCAGGTGCTCTTTTTTGCATCACCTGAAATGATTCAAAAGTCAAAGATATACCCGTTACCAGGATAGCCTTTAATCAAATGCCCAGAACACCTATGAGAAATACTTAGAAAATATATTCGGTTTATATGTGTAAAAAAAAAAAATTAGAAGAAACACATTATGTTTGTGGTTTGTTTGTTTGTTTGTTGTTGATGGTTTTCATTTTGTTTTGTTTTTTTTAGTAAAGCCAATGAAAACCTATTAATTTTAAAGATATTCACTGGAAAAGCCCAAACAGCAGTATGGTTTTGGGACTGTTCTATGTGTCATTATTTAGACAGATGGTGATTTTCTTATTTCTATAAATAATTTTTATTCATGCAGGCTTCAGGAATAATTTCACAAAGTTTACACTGGCACTTCAGAAGAAAATAACTTTCCAGCATCCCCCTGTTAAGGGTAAATTTTTCAAGGCACATGAGTGACTTAGGATAGTACAACAATTTCAAAAGTGATTTAAGCCTCCCTAGCCTAGTTTTCACACAGCCAGCAAGATTTAGGATTTGAAGGGATTTATTTAGATGTTTTTCAGTGTTGTTTGGCAGAGAAGCACAACACAACTCCTCGTCTGCTTGCAGATTGGAATTTCAGCACCAACTTGAGAGCCTGTGTGCAGCTTGGGATCCCTGTATGGGAATTGTTAAGCTTGTAAGACAGGGATTTTCAGCTTTTTAAGGCAAACAGCTGAGCAGGAAGCTGCCTAAATTAGCCAGTAGTGCAAGGCTGAAGAATGAGGCTTATGTGTCTAAGCAACTGATGTGGTGCCAGTTTAGAGGTGGCTCCCCTTGCTCAGGATCCTTGGCTGGGAGCTCTCTGCCGGATGCTGGCATCACAGCCATGTCAGCTACTTCAGCATCCTGTGCTCTAGTTGTCAAAACCTCTGCCTGTCCTGAAGGCCATCTCTGCTGAGCTTATTCTGTTACTCTCATTATCCCTCAGCTGTCACATAGCCTAGTGCTGGGCTCTCCTTCCATCTAGAGGTGGCCTGTAGTTATTTTTCTGCTGTGGTCCTGGGAGACATCATGCCTCAGGCAATCTAAGGACACTGGTGGATGGGGAAGCCCCTAATGAAATAACCAGTTTGGTATCCAGGCCAAAACCAGACCAGCCCAGTACCCTGGTGTGAGGGCTTGCAGGACCTACTTTTGGATCAGAGCAGCTCATTACTGTTCTGCTGAAGATGTGATGAGGCTGATTTGAATGCTTTGGATAGCAGCAGGTGGGAAGGTATCACCTCTGGTTTGCACTAATAGTTTCACTGTGATGTGGTTTTAAAACTCTCAGTGAAGCCTCTTCAGGTGCATAGCTTGGTGTTGATTTGGCTCAAAGCAAATGAATTGTTTTTGAAAATGGGATTGATTTTTATAGCCTATGTATGCTGGGATCAAAAACAAAACAAAACAAAACAGTCAATCAGTATCATGTCAGCATGACTAAATATACGGGTACATAAGTAATCCTGAGAATCTGAATCTTATATGCTTTAAAAATCAAAGGTGCCTATCAGCATCCCTAATACCTAAATGCCCTGATAAAATCTGAAAGTTCTAAGTGGAAGCTTTTGTGAGTATCTGAACTGCAGTTCACAGATTGAATACTGAATAATTACAAATGTATTTAAAAAAAATCTAAGAAGAAATTCTTCTGAGTTAAGTCTTAAGCTACTAACTGTTGAGATGGCTGCACTTTCTCATTTAAACTTCGTTATATCAGAACATGGTTTCTTATTTCACTGTTCTCTTTGAAGTTCTGCCACCTATTGGTTTATGGAAGCAATGGTCGGACTGACAGGATTTCTCCCTGTGAAATCGTAAAGGAAAATGTATCTTACAACGTCATATTGCTTAGTAAGAAATCTCCCTTTGCCAGGTAATTTTCTAGTGCTATATCAGTACCTGATATGGACCCAGTTGCTAAACTTCAGCTTCCGTCCTTTTGAATTTGGGGTAAAAAAAAAAAATCTTCTTCAAAGTTCAAAACACTGAAGCTTTGGAATCTTATTCAGAGGATTCACAGACTACGCTAGAAAACTGTGCATATGTTTATTGATGCAAAATAGATTTAAATATACAGATATGCATGCACTCCATTTACTTTTTATGAGCCAAGTTGTACATAAATAACTTATTTCATAGCTGCAAACAGATCAATCACTCTGCCTTTATTTGCAAATTAATTCTTCTACACCACCAACAAGCTGAATTGTGAGAATATTTTAGAATTCTCTTTCAGTCTATGTTATCCTGGTACCACCTTACTTTTGAGTTCCTCTCTACACACTCAAAAAGTGTTTAGCATACCAAGAGCATTTAAGGAATGACAGTATAGCACAGACAGAATCCAAGAGGTACATGAGCAGTGCAGGACAAAGATCTACGGAGTAAGAAACAACTTCATGGAAGTAGGAAAACAGGGTGAAAATCTTTATACCTTCAGGTACTGATTTTTGAAATTTTGCTAGGAAAGTAAGAATTTTTCAAGATATAGCTGAACCTGCTTTTAAACTAAACTTTTCTTAAGGCTTTGCAGGTAATTCTTCACTCTTGGGTGGTGACCTTAGTTGCTGCACATACCTGATTTCTGCCTTGTGTCTTCCAGAGCAAAATGAAACAAATAACTTCCTGAGGAGAAGAGCTTTGCAGCTAACAGGAGCTAGCCAGCCAACCAGCCATCCTGTTCTCTTCTATCCCTACTAGAACCAAAGCAGTATAGACAAGGATTATGCAGAAGAAGGAATGATCAGCTTGTCACAGCTGCAACATAGGCTGCATAAAATAAGGCATCATTGTCAACATAGCTTGCCCTGACAGCTCAAGCAAGTGGTGTTGTGATTTTTCATGCCTAAGGGTCTGGATGGAGAAGACAAAATATTTTAAGAAAAGGGCTTGAAAAATATATCACCAACAAGAAACTTCCAATCTGTTAACAGTTCTTTAAATATTAGGGACACGAAACTGCTTAATTCACAAGCCTTGCTGTCTTCTGTTCATTATTTTGTGTACCCAAAAGAATTCACCAAAGTGCACTCCACACGATGACAGTGTGACAAGGGCCAATTTGTGAATAACTTGTCAACAGCTTGAATGAAACTCTAGAAATCCATAACAGGTGCTCGATAGCTATAATCGAGTGACAGATGGATTAGATACATGAAACCACAACAAACTGACTGAATGAGAGAGGGAGAGAGAACGAGGGTGAGAGTGGGGGAGGTTCATTAACTATAGAAGAGAGCAAAAATACATGAATTATTAAAGTAGCAGCATGAGCCAATTTGTGTGGTTGCTTCCTGCTCATCTTCAACAGGCCTGGGAAGAGGAGCTGAAATGCCAGCTACTACACACAGCAGCAATGGCCTAATATCTTGACTCTCTGCAGTGATGTACCAGAGCGTGGCATTGGCCTTGATTACAGAATTCACTGTTATATTTTAGAACACACATAAGAGCTGATTCAGCAATGTACTTCAGCACACACCTTGCTGTAAGTGTGTGAATAGTGCCACTAAAGTCAGCAGAACTACTGTGTTCAGCTTGCACTAACATGTTTCAGCATCTTGCTGAATTTTGCTCTCTCTTGTGGGATTTAAAGTGCACAGGGATGAATTCTAGCTGGGATAAACTGGTGCAAGCCACCTGGAGCCCTGGGGTCTGCTGCCATAAGTGTCTCAAGTGCCACTCAAAGACGCATCTGTGCATGGGGGCAGCGATGGACTGCAGGCTTGAAAGAACAGGGTTGCCTCAGAACCAATCTGGGCCCTCTAGAGATGTGTCTATACCAGCACACCCAGCCTGCTTCTCCCAGGAGTCAGAGGCTGCCTGCATCCACACATAGGCTTTGTCCCTTTGGGATGGCCCTCAGCATCATTAGTGCCAGATATCTTGTGCTGTAAGCACCCAGCATCATTGGTAGGTGCTTGTTGCCCTCACATCTTTGTGCCAGCTATGTCAGAAAATTATATATAGGCTCAGCATGAACCAGTTCTCCTTAGTCAGTTCCCAGCACACATCTTCTACCTGGCACAGACTGCAGGCAAGCACAGGGCTCCCATTACCACTCTTCCGCTTGCTCCTTCTCTGTCACCAATGGGTTTTCCTTTAAATTAAATTTTTTACTTTAAAATAAACCTTCAGTTTCCTAATTTTGCTCCTGCACTCCCTGCCACAATCCCAGATTTGCAATTATTCTATCCAAACAATGCTTTTGCACAGATACCTATTAAGGGAACAAGCAAAACCTTGACAGCTGGTTTGCTTTTATGGAGTGACCTGATGGGTTTTTTCCTCAGAAATCTTGCTGTGCCTAGTATCTTCCCTGAGAGAAAAATCTGTGAAACTTCAGAACCTGTTTAGGTAATGAACAAAATACAGTTACTGAATATTTCAGGTGCAAAACCAAAGCTTGCTGTTGGTAAAAAAAGCATTAGTAACTTCTCTTCAACACAAATGTCATACAAACACATGAACCAAACTACTGCTTAGAAAAGGAATTTCCTATTTAGTCACTACTGTACCAGAAATCCCTATGATAACAAAATAGAGACATTTAATATGATACAGGACTGACCTCCCAACATAGTTTAATCTTTCTGTACATTGGCATAATTCCTGTGTTTTATGATACATTGACTCCTGCAATAGTCCAGGCTTTTTACCTGGGGTGAGACAGTTGTCTCTGCCCACATGGTCAGTGATCCCCCAAATGTCACACTAGTGCACTCATATTCATGTGTGAACCTTGAAACAAGTTCAAAATGTCAGAATTAACCCAAGGAAGGCACTGTTTCATACTTGAATGCCTTTCAGCTGCTAGCAATGAAGAAGAAAGTTGAGCTCACAGATCCCGGATGTAGGGGAAAGGCTTATGCATTAATTAAATCCCATTTTATCTCATTTAAGCTCTACTTCAGAGGCTTTCTGTGGTGCTTGCCTTGGGTGAGAGAAAGATTTCATTGTAAGCTTTTTTTTTTCCTGGCTTCTGTTCATATAAAGATGTGACCATGACGCTGAAAGAGCATAAGATAAGAGATGAAAAGATCACGATCTCTGATAAGGATATTCAGCTGTCACCACTAATCTTGTGGTACGTAATGATAATATAATGGCTAATGACACTGCCTGAGATAGAGCAGGCAGGCATATGTAATGAGCAATAAAAGTGTATTAAAGCAAATTGCAAATCCATAGAGAATCAATCATATTTCAGTCTCTGGAAGAGTTTGGGTGCCTGGGGTAGTTCTTAGCTATTGTTTCTATGGAAGGAAAGCTAAGACAGACCAGAAAAAGTTTCCTGCTTAGTAAGTGAATTTCCTAGTCCTGTTATGATCTGACTAAATGTTCCTCTCTTTCAGCTGAGAAATCTATTTTATGTGTATTAGCCTTGGATCTAAAAGTGTTGCCCTGTTCCAAAGTTAAAAAATCCCAACCTGATTGCATGTTCTTATGATTGTGCCTGCTTTGTGATGCACACTGTAATTATCACCATGCAGAGAATTTTGCCTGTCTGCTCCACAGCTGCTGTGGGTGAAACAGCAACTCTGCGTGAGTGAGTACACAGATGTTCAGCTACTGAATCATTTCTTTGCAATCCAGACCTGACAATAATCTGGATGTCAGGGAACCTTAAGCATCTGATCAGCTGTTGTCTTTCTTATGCTGAGAAACAAACTGCAGAAAAAAAGTGAACCTCCACAACAATTGTAGAGATCAGGAGAGACTGGCAATTGTACCTTGGGACTTCAAGGAGATGCTTATTTTAAATCTCTCTACTTAACCTTTTTAAGGAGCATCAGTAATACAAGCCAGGCAATGGGTTGCTTTCACTGGAATGACCATTTATTGAACAAGAAAATTGTTGTGAATTTTGGGGGGCTTTTTTGTTGGGGTTTTTTGTTGGTTTTTTGTTTGTTTTTTGTTTTTTAGTTTGGATTTTGAGTTTTTGTTTTGTTTTTTTGTTTTGTTTTGCTTGGGTTTGTGGGTTTTTTCTTTTCTTTTGTAGCTGGTTAGCCAACTACAAAAGTTCTGTCTGAATTCCCCAAGACTTGGTGAATGGCTGCATCCCTAAATTAAACTTAGGATCTCCTTGACAGCACCCTAGAGACCACATTGCAAGTCTTGCTCAAGTTAACTGCTAACAGCAAGATGAAAGGAAAATTATTAGTTCCTTCATTTTACAGATGGAAGGTGAGACACAGTTACAGATTCACACTCTTGTGTAACCAAATGGAAGACAAATGCCAACACACATTTTTTACTTCTCCATTAACAAGAGTGAGAATTTGCACCATTTGCACATAATGAACTGTTTAAAGTGTAAATGCTCCTTAAACAATGCAAATTTGTTTTTCAGACTCATCCTGTCAAGAGACTTCCTCAATATCTGTAAATTGTAAGTGTTAGAGCCAGAAACAGCTGCAAGAAGAATACCTTTTCCCAGGCACCATGAGAGCAGCTGTTGAAAGATGTGTTCACTTGATTGCATACTATAAGCAGAAACTAGAGACACTCTGAAATGCTTCACGTGATAACTTTTGCAAAATCCACTCACACAGATGATTAACCTCCTAGTAGCCCATATGAGCAACTGAAGGAATTTCAAAAGCAACTACTTTAACTTCAATAACTTTTTCCTTTAGCTGATCTGACCTGAGGACACCAATTTCTCCACAGTTTTATTTGGGTTAGTGTTTTCAGTTTAACCTAGTGGGAAGAGGGAACAGAAATGTCACAATTTTCCCCACATAATTCACCATCTTCGCAGCCAGCTCCTATGTATCATTTCTATGTCAGAATAAAGGAAGTATGAGAAAAGTTTTTACACAAAGCCATTTCATGCAGATGTATCTCCTGCCTAGAAAAAAATAGAAACATTATAAAACCTCCTATTAAAACAGTCATTCTATATTACTATCATGTGTCATTGATGTAGACTGAATCCCTAAGTAAGGACTTGGTTGAAGTTCTGAATTTTCAAAAATCGTTTTAAAAGAGCATGAAGCCAGCCATAATATGCATGACCAAAACTCCTTATTTTTCTACCTGAAGTTGAATATTGCCCTTAAGCAAAAATCCATGGGTAAATTGCAATTTCTAAGTCAGTTTGAGGCCTGGAATAGCAATACTTTACTCGATCTTACATTTCTGTGTCAGACCTGTCCCTTTGTTACTGAGATGCATTCCAAGAGGTGCATGAGGTTGTATGGGGAGAGGTAGTGCACAAACTTCATGTTAATTTTCAGCTATTCTGCATCTTTCTGGGATACCTTAACTTACCGACTGCTTTTTATATTGCATACAAGTCTGGAGTGGACAAGAAATCTAAAGGATGAAAGACCTGAATCTGATTTCAAAGATAAGTATTCATACTATAGGGGAAAGAGAGAGAGATAGTATTAAAATTTTGGAGGCTGAATGGTGCTTGAATGAGCGATGATGTATGCATTTTTTAATTTGGAGTAGGCCCCCAGGCCAGTGCTGTACGTTCAGCAGCAGGCTGTCAGTCCCTAATTGCTTGTCCCCCTTTGTGAATCAACATCTCTGAGAAGCCAATTCTCCGAGATGCTTCCTTAATATACATCTTCCCATTTGCCCCACGTATATTTCAGTTTGCCATCTGATAATTGGAATTGTGTGGGTAGCAGCCGGTACCATCTGGCTTGTTAATAAGTAGAGGATAAAAATGTCTAATGCCTTGCTCTACATAAATACAAGAATTACCCTACAAATAAACAGCTTCCTAAAATCTCGACTGATGAGAACAAAAGAAAATAGAGTGCTCCTAGCTCATTAAAGAAACAGTGAGGAGAGAAGGAGAGAGCAGTGGGAAAGCCTCATCACTTTCCATCTGAAGTTTTAGTGTAACTAAAACATATGGGGAAAATAATGCAAAATTAAAGGTGATAACGCACTTTTCACACTAAAACATATTGGGCCACTATACAAATGATGCAATTAAAACTGCTGCCTTCAGGAGCCAAAACCTAAGCTGAATAAGTATGGTACAATTAAAGTTTTTGATTTAAAACCAGTGAAAGATTTATCATAATGAACCTCAGAATTGAGATAACGTGACTTGGGGGCATCAAAGCTAAGCTATAGAAAGCCACATGTCCTACAATGTGCAGTTAGAATTGGAAGACTGACATCAGCAGATTTTAGGGCACAGAAAGGCTTACAAGTTCATTTGCATGTGAATGGCCAAGACCATGCAGAATCTTGCATGTAAACAGTGTGGTATTGTAATCAATACTTTAATTAACAGGAAGGCAGTGCAAAGCTGTCTGCATTGGGGAAATAAACTCTGATCCTGTAGGCTGGATGCAAAAGCTGTGCTGTTGTATTTGGAACCTGCTGGAACTTGTACAGCTCCTTATCTGAAAGGCCTCATACGCATCGCGACAATGTCCTCTAATCTAGTAATAAAAAGGGCATCATGAACAGCAGCAGCCAGGCCAGCCAGTGATGGCTGCAGTCGTGCTATGCTCCCAAGAGGGTGAAAGGAGATTTAATCCTCTTGCTGAAAAAAACCCCAAGGGTTGCCTCCAGCCTGGATAGGGAGGGGGGAAGAGGAGGAAGTGCAGCTGGGAGGCCAGTACCTGGCTGGGGATTGCGGGACCTGGGAAGGTGCTGGTGGCGGGCAGAGGATGAGAGGCACACAGTGAGCACCTTGGTTCCTCCCCTGCCACCAGTAAGCCCCACAAAATATCAGCCTGCAAAAGCAGGGATGCTGGAAGCTGGAATTTTCACAGGATCACAGAGCTGTCTCGGTTGGAAAAGACCTCTAAGGTCACAGCATCCTCTTGGCACCACTGGGGTGGGTCCCCAGCAAATCTTCGCCTGCATAGCAGGTGGTCTGAAATATTCATCTTAATTCTTACAGCACAAACCCATCCTGGGCTGAGTCAGAGCTCAGAGGTAGCCTGTGTTTCCCCTGATAGCAGGGTAAGTAAAACTTCTCGTGAAGATACCATAGCAAGCTGGAGTGGGTATTTAGTTTCACAAAATGGGACAAGACCCACATTTGGAAAATGGACAAGTTCTGCACTGGGTGGAGATGATGTATCCTGATAGACTCCCATGGACTTCTTCCTTGTGTCCCTAATCCCATCACTGTCACTAGAAATATAGGAGCTATAATCACTTCTTGCCTGCCTGCTTTTTCTCTCAAATATTTAAACTCATGCATAAAGACTTGAACCCATCATGTCCTTTGACACTGCACCTGGAAAAAGAGCTCAGTTCTCTGGCCAACCTTGTAGTAAGTCTTGCTGCTATTCTGGGTTGTACATTGTGCTGATCAGGAGCTGGTCCTTGCCAAACAGAATCTGTGACAGCTGAGCCTCCCTCCTCTTCCCTCTATGGTGAATCATAATTTTGCTCTCATAGCTATCAACTGATTTTTTTCAAAATCTGTAGCAGCTACATTATCACAATAAAAATGGTTCTGCTTTTGCAGACTTTGCTTCTCTTCTGTAATTTACCTTCTGATTTTGAAAATTTAATTTCAAACTGACCAGCAGTCCTTACTGTAGGATATTTCCAGTGGAGGCAACGTAAGAAGCATAGGAATAAAATGAGGACTGTAAAAAATGCCTTAGGAGGGGAAAAAAAAAAAAAAAAGGAAAAAAAGAGAAAAAAACCCCAAAAATCTAAACCTTCAGGATGGGCAGTGTGCGAAAGCTGAAAGTGTTTGAAAAAGGAAATGAAAAACCAGAAAAAACAGAGGACAGATCTGAATGTTTCATCTGGTACCATGCGGTGCTTCTGAGGCACAGGGAACAAAATAATTGCATCAGCGTTCGTTGAAGATATCTCTCATTGAACACAAAAATTACTATTGTGAGGTTGATAGGATACTGCCATTCATATAATAACAGCTACTACATGCTCTGGCTCACTCCCCTTCCCTGTATATGCATGTGTGTACTGAATGCTCCCATGTAAGACTGGTGTTGGTCATTCCTAATACACTTCAATCTTCTTTCACTGATGTGAAAACAGAGCTAGCATGAAGTGTCTAGTCCAGAGTTACCCAAGAGGTTGGGTTTCCTGAGGTGCCATTTTGTCTCCTGACATCTGGGAAACACAAGGTGTCCCCTCACAGACTTCAGCATCAATATTCAACATGTGGTGCCTCTGCCCGGCACATCTGTGCAGAATTGATGTCTTCAGTCTACGGAGATGACACTGCATTTTTCTCTGAAGGGTTTCTATTTACAGAAATTTTCCTGGTAGGTTTTTATGAGCTTTTTAAAACCTTCATTCCTAAAATCCTCCCCCAAAATATTTTTGTCCAGAGGATTAAAGAAACTGACTCTATCTCCCAGTTCTAGGCAATTCTTCCCAAGGGAACTAAGCTCATCCTGCTTCCAATGGATCAAATGAATTCCATCCCAATAAACTTGAAAGTAGCACAGAACATGGCTCATAATCCAGATTTTGCTTACTGTGCCAAAAGTAAGCAGGGGTTTCACATGAGATGCTACATATGATTGTAATTAAAGAAGATTGCAGAGCAGATACTCTAAGCCTCAGCTCCAGCTTCAGCAGCAATGACAAGGAAATGTTTGGACAGACGATATCTTCAGCCAAATAAGGAATGAGGTTCAACCATTTGTTGAACCTCAAACAAATTTATTTCTTTTTTGATTTTCCAGCAGAACCTTAAAATAGATTTGCACAGAAAGCAAATGAGGAGTTTGGCAAGGATCAGAATTAAGCTTGGGATAACATCAATCATGCTTTATTCTTCAATACCTGGTATGGGTACAAGTACTCACCTAGAATTTTATGGTGCATTGTACATGCAGATAGCTACATATGTAAGGATTCTATTGAAATACTAATAGGAAAACTTTGTAGCAAGTCATTTGGATTGGCCTGAGAAAAGTATTTTGTAAAGGCCCTGCTCGGTATAAAAAGCTGTACACTTAGCTTCTAAAAATAAGGCCACTTCAATCAAGGAATGGGAATCTGGGCAACAAAATCTGGTGCTGGGCATCAAAAGCTGGTTTGGAAAAGTCTCAAGCAATAACAATTTTAGCAGCAGATAGAAGCAACCTAAATAGTAATTGTTATCACATAACTGAAGCGTCCTGAGATTTACTTGGACAATGTCCCTTGGAACATTTGTTAAGAATGAAATGCAGTTGAAGCAATTTGTACCATGAAGTCAGACAGGAAATCAGACTAATCCTTGATGAAATTATATGTAAGCTTGGCTGTCTAAGACTTACTAGAGCAAAAGAGATAGAAGAAAACCAAGCCAGAATGAGATATTGAAAGGTACTGAAACTAGGTCACTGTCCTACATTACACAAAAGCTAAATGGAGCTCTATCATCCCACAGTACACAAGATGAACAAAAGACTTTGTCTGGTGCAAATCTCCTAGCAGCATCCAAGTTATACAGCTGCATAAACCATAAAGAAACCTTAAGCAAGCAAGAAATGCCAAGACAGGTAGAATGTATAGCACAGAAGGAATATGGGAGGAAACAAGAGGGAAAGCTTCTGTCATAACTGCTCCGTTCCATGATAACAAATTCCCATTAAGAAATCCTCTAACCTGATAAAAAAAACCAGCAGTACAACATGAGTGGGATGAAGGGCACTGAATGGCAAGCCATGACATAATTAGATAGGTACACTAAGCCAGAAGGAGAGAAAAGGTGCTTAATTAATAAACAGAAATAAGATTGTCGTAGAAAAGAGAATCTATTTTTCTGCACTATAGACTCAAAAACCTTCACCATGATTAATTAAGAGACAGGATAAACTTCCTGAGACACCAAATGTTGACTCTTCTTGCTCCCTTATCCTCTTTTTGATATTTAAAGTTTCAATTCCATTCAAAGTAATTTGATCAATGGAATTTATAATCTTTTACGGAATTAAGCAATTTTTCTCTTTTTATAGGTATAAATACAGAATAATTATTAAAATTTGTTAATTTTTAATAGAGGTGAAGAAGATGGAAATGGTTTGAAAGGTTACTTCAAGTATAACATTTTTTTGCTCTTTAGTTAGGGTATTTCCCATCCCTCTGGTTTACATCCATTCACCTATGAAGATGACTCAACAGTTTACTTTTTTTTTTTTTAAATTGAGAGACACCATCATTTGAACACTGAAATAATCAGAGCAAATTGTTTAAAGCTGAATGCAGGCACAGTCTTCAGATAACAAGTTAGTCAACTGATTTAGACATCTTTCCTATTCAAAAAAGAGAAGTGTTTCTTTGCTCACAGTCTCTGTCCCAGATTGCTAGAGACCTTTTGAGAATACAACACTGTTTCCTTAGGTGTGTGTAAACATCTCATACACTAACATAATAACATACCTACCTACCATAACTACCCTCCACCAAATAAGAAAATAAAAATTAATATAGGTCTTTTAAAAAAAGACATCTGGGGAGCAATAAGACCTTCGAAATTTTTACTTTTAATTTAGGTAGTCAGAAAAAAAAAGGAAAATATTTGCCCCAGTCTTTATCTGTTTATCATTAAGACATGTTGCTAAGGGAGACCTGCTTCTGCTTCACCTGTGATGTGAGAAGATATTATCCCACTGCAGCCTGCTGACCTGGAGGTCTACAGCTAAAATGAAATAGTAATTCTAAAGGACTCTGAAAAAAAGAAATGATTTTGTAGTAAGAAATATTAAGAAATACTACTTAAGTAACAATTAAGTAACAAACAGTTAATGCAGTCTTTAGATAAGTGTCCTTGAGCAGAGAAACCTCCAAACCCCAATGGATCAGATCTTTCCAGGACAGGTCTGTCTCCAGCCCAACCCTTTGCTTACTCTACAGCTCCAAACTCATCAAGATTTTGGAGTATCTAGGATTCATGTCATGATGCAAACTTTGAATCTCTGCTCTATTTAAATGCAGAGCAAGACAGTTTTTCTTTTGTCTGAGTGCATTTTGGTTTATTTAACAATGTCTATTAAAATAAATACTTGCCAGCTGTTTTATGTACTTTAAATTTAGCTTATTTTCAGAATGAAAATTATTCTTGGTCTATCCGTGATAAGTTGGAATCTGAGACAAGAAATGTGCCTGAACCTATTACCATTCATCCTAAATAAAACCTCCCTGTTTTCGCTACAACGAGCAGTGAAAAAAGAAAGTCCATTAGATACTGGAAATACTGTCTTTCTAAAACCAGCAGATTTTTATTTGTGCAGTGTCTGAGCACTGCAAATCTCAGCAGAAAATTGCACTAAAAGAGTGGGCGCTTCCAAATTGCTGGAAAGTTTACAATGGCTTTTATGTTTAAACATCGTTTAGCAGCTGTTAAAGGTCAGCACAAATCCTGTACTTTATCAGTATAAATGAAGTCTACAACTGCCACGAAAAGAATGCACTAAATAATGCAGTGATTATTATCTTGAGGTTTTTCCCCCTTTAGAAATGAAAAGGACCTCTTAAGCAGTTCTGGTTTTCTCCTCCTTATTTCAAATTGACAAAGTAAAACACTAATTAAATTATTTATACCAGAAATGTACTTAAAGGGATGACACACTTTGTACACAAAGCAAGTAAAACATCTGACACATTGTATAGTGCCAGGTGCAGTTAAGAAAGTGTAATACAAGTCGGCATCCAGAGGCTAAAAAAACCCAACAAACTTGCTGCAGTGTTTCATTATCAATTTTATTTCCTACCATACACCAATTGTACAGCACAGAACACAATTTTGTTGTTTTGATGTAAGAAATATTAATTGTATGAAGAAACAGTATACAAACTACTCCAAATTAAAAAATGCATACATCATCGCTCTTTACAAAAGGTCTAATTTACAGTATAGCTCATCAATGCATTTAAACACAAAAAAAAAAAAAAAGAAAAGAAAAGCAAAAAGAAAAAAAAAATCAGTGCACATTACAAAACACATCAAGTACAAGGGAGGCAAATAAATACAAACATACTTCACAGAACATCCTGAGCAAACAACCAAACACAGATAAATTAACCTGAAGCCATAGTAAATCATAATAATAAATACGTAGGTCAGTAAGAGATTTTTTTACTTAAATAAAATATATAACAAATTTTTAAAAATATTTATTAAATTAAATTTTAGTCTTTGTAATGAGTGAACTTATTTTGTATGCATTTAACAAGTATAACAAATGTTTGCGTTCCGTTGTGGCTTTTTTTTTTTTTTTAGCAAGAACAATAACTTTAATAACAAATTTTTGTTTGGTGTCCTCCTATTTATATTAGACAGCACATATGGTAGCTTTTGAAAAATCGATTTAAAAATAAACACAGCTCCTAAGAACATACATTTTCCCCTGTCTAAACTAGGATCGGAGAGTTACATCAACCCTCAAACAAAAAGCAAGCCCCACCTAACGCAGAACAGTGACCACAGTGCATGAGAGTTGAATCACTTTTGAATAGTACTTTTGTGCAGGAACAGTAATAATATAACCTGTATATGTCAAGCCTGTGAATGCCATCATATTCAATCTAAATATAAATGAGGCTAATAAAAATAAACACTTTCATTATAGCACGGAAAAATTAAACACACGCTAGATCCATGTATACATTTACACTGAGGCACATATGCACATGAGGTGTGTGTGCATACAAAAAAGGCAGTTTAGCTGGTTGTTTATACCTTTTTCTTAAAAAAAATAAATATAAAAAAAACTTTTGAAACAATGCTTAATTACTTACAATCCCTGAAATAGACATTGCCTCTGTTTGTAGCAACCGCTACTTTTCTGACGGGTTCAGAAGTTCCACGCCCAGGTGCACACCAGCAACTCCACGCAAGTGCTCGCCTGTCTGCACCTCCATCTGTATGCTCTGCAGTAGCACTTGGTACCCTACCAAAAGACTGGTAACAGATTCAGGATCAGCCTGGTCTTAGTGAAGAAGGATGGGAGAAACCAGTCATGGTGTTGCTACCGTTCATTCAAAGAGAACAGCAACCACCGTTGTGCTGGAGTGGTATTATTCCCCTCCAAGAGCACTGCCTTCTCAGCTGCCCTTAGGTTCAAACCAGTATTAAATGCCATTTCAGGGGGGATGTGTTTGATTCATTACGTACAAAGATTTCAGCTTGGGATGCATTTGCGTTTTTCAAATCCAAATCCATAGCAATACTGGTCACTTGGTTAAAACCTCAACCTCTCCTACTAAAAAGGTACCAGTCCTATCAAATTATCCTTCTTGTTTAGAGATAATTGTCATTTTCCTCCGTGAGCTAACTGCGGAAAAAAAAAAACAAAACAAAAAAACTGCAGTGGTAAAATAAATCTGAAGTTCTCTTGAAACATTTTAAATAATCATTCGCATAGGCTAAATCACACAGCCAAGTCAAGTGCTTTGCTGATTGCTATATTTCATTATTGCTAACGTATTCTTTAACACACTGTTCTCCAGCATACTGTGCTTTTAAGAGCCCAAGTTCCCCACTAGTGGGAGCCGTTTATCTTCTCATTCCATGCATCTTCACATCTCATGTTACAGCAAACCCATTTCTGATACAAAGCCATTATAAAAAAGCAGGATGTGAGGAAAATAAAACTAGAACCATGGTTCAGTCATTTGTTACTTTCATAGTTTTTTTTTTTTTTCTTCCTGTACAAACCCAGCAAGTTTTTTAATTTACAGTATAACTTTTCAGTCTATTTAAAATCCCGTTGGAAAATAAATTAATAAACACATTTGTAAAAATATGGCAGGCCGCAAAAATGCTGTTAAAAGATAAAAAAAACAACTCTTTGATTAGAAATAAATAAAAAATATAAAAAATAGTCGCACACACTTTTTACATTCACTTTACAAAAACTGAGTGCAAAAGAAGAAAAAAAAAGGAATTGTACTGAAATAAATACAATATACTAACAGAGTGCATTGCTGTTAATACAAATAGTCTGTTGTGGTTTTATTCTTTTTTTTTTTATGTCAGCTGGGAAAAAATTAGTGCAATGTTGCAATTGTAAATGCAGCATGGCAACCTACACCCCTTAGCAGTAGTACATGAACTCCTAACAGATCCATCTGGAGTTTACTGCTGTTAAGTAATTTCTGTTGCCCAGCAGCTTTCACATCCTACACATGGATGCCCTTCACTGCTTGTTTGATACTTTCCAGCAGAGCTTTGCATTCGGGGGAATAGTCCCGTTCCAGATTGCTGTACATGTCTGTGAGTGTATTTACATATGCTTCGAAATTCTGCTCACTGATTGGCCCCTGTATGAAGACAAAACAGATTATAATTGTAGGAGATGAAATTAAGGCCAAAAGAGCCCCCAAACATCCAATCCCAAAGCATGGTAAAGCAGCGATATGGCAAATGGGGAGAAGCCATAAACAGGGCAGCCATCCAAAATAACGGAGGTTTTGTAGAAATAAAGGGAGCTGTATGTTTTGGGGGACCCAAACAGCAAGGAAAAAGGTTTGAGTTTTTACCACCAGTGTAACTTGCTTATTTATTGCTGTCTGGCTCTGGGATTGTGGCTGATGTCCCTGTAACTGTCCTCTCCTAATCTCCCAGCAGCACTCTGGAAATTAAGACAGGGAACTGTAACTCTGGAGACCCAAATGCCTTTTTTTTTTTTTTTTGGATTTGGCCTGTGTTTGAAAGTGGTACATCAAGGACCTGGAGTTTTTGAGAAGGTACAGATTTGCTGGCTCCAGAAAAATCCTGTATGAAACAGATTAAAGTTTTGATCTAGGAGCAGAGGAAATAAGGATTCTCACTGTGAAGTTCTCGTTCTCTCTGCGGGGCAGACATTCAGACAAGGAGGTATGAGGGAAAACCCTGTCCTGCAAGCAGTGGTACAGGGCAGAGATACCAGGGCTGGCTCAGGCCTGGAAAAAATTGTACCTTCTATCACACAGATTTCAGGATCCAGCATCTCTGCACAGTAAATTAGGCTAAAAGACTTCTCTGCTAATGCAGCTCCAGTCCTCCTGATGATCCCTCAGCTTTTTCATCTGCTTCAAGTGATGGAAAAACAGTCTCAAAGAATGTGTGAAGCTGCTGGCTGTGGTCTTACCATCTGTGGAAGCTGAATGTCAGCGAGGCTGGAGATGAGGGCTTGGCTTAAACCAGCTAACTCCTTCAACAGGCTTTCGTTGTTCTGCTCAATGAGTTTGTTCTCTTCTTCTATTGTTTTCAAATTGCTCTCCATAGATGTAATCTAAAAGACACAGGCACAAGCAAACAGACAGACCCTTGTAACTGCAGTTTGAACCCAAAATACCAGTCACGTGATCATGAGAGTGGCCACGATGGATCTGAAACTCAGGTATGCTTTCCTTAGGATAGGCATAAATTCTCCCCGGAATACTGAGTAAGGAAGATGCTGTGTTCTGTCTGAACCAACTGACTTTGCTGCCTGAATTTTGTGGCAGTGAGGCACTGGAGGGTGCCCTGCAGTGGGAGGAGGGGGCTGGGCTGAGGGGAGGAAGATCACCGTGGAGCTGCAGGGCTGGCAGAGGGAAGGAGAAAGAAAGTTGATGTTTACATTGCTGTCCTACTCTTACAGCATCCCTGATGATCGACCACAATAGCAAGGACACAGATATCAGCTGCTGTGCTACTTGCTTGCCCCACTCTTTGATGATACTTTCTTGGGTGGAGGGAAGAGCTGTGGGCTGACTGGGATTTGACAGGGCTGGCTCTGGAAAGAATAAAATAGAGTGGAAAGGAAACTGAGAGGCTGAGCTCACAATGATCATCACAAAGATGATCTCTGACCAACAGAATGGAAATGAAGAGTTTGGAAAGAAGAGGACAAAGCATCTGGGGTAGCAAAACTGTACCTTTTTAGCATGAAAGCACTGGGAATATACTTAGCTCTGAAAACTTGTATGTAAAAAGAAGTGCTGAAAAACCAAAGGCAGCAATGGCAGGGTGTGGTTTCCAGCTGCCCAGCTCCTTCCCCCGCAGTAGGCAGTGAGGCAGTGGAGCAGGGCAGAATCCAAGGTTGCCACCCCGGCACCTGGCCAGGCCTCCACAAGGAACAGAATGATGGAGTCAAATCCATGGCTGTTACAACCATCCCTCTCTTCTTTAAGATGCACACCTCTGCACCATGGAATTGTGTCCTGCTATGACCACTTCTCTTCCCCACAACAAAACTGTCCCCCTGGGCAGAAAGCCCTTTTTGTCTTCATCTCATCCACTACAACTTCTCCTCTTGAGTGTGCATGCAGCAGCCTAAAATCTGGCTGGGCTAGAGTAAAAAGAACTAGAGAAAGCTATGTATGAGATGTGTTGCTTCAGCTGTTGTTCAGCTCAGGCTTTGTGGGTCAGACTGCCTTCAGGAAGCAAGCCATAGGAGAAGAAATTGTGCATATCAATTGGGTGATCTCTGTGCAAATAACAGTGATCACCAGAGAGAAATCAGTTACATGTCCATAGGCACTGAACACATCCTCCCTCACTGCAGTGCTCTTCGGGATGGATATCCCCCAAACCCTTGCAGTGTGAAGCCAGGTCATTTAGATCCAGCATAATTATTTAGACCTTACACATAATGGTTATTACACAACCAGCATGAACCAATATATAACCATATCCCTCTGTATTTCCCCATTCCAGTGAGGCACTGGAATGAAATGAAGAGGGGTATGGTTATACTCAGTTTGTTTTTCACTCACTTTCAGTTCAGAGACCTCTTTAAGAAACTTTTTCTTGAAATTATATTCCTAAAATAGTGAGCAAGCTTCTGCTCTTGATTTTACCCAGTCTGCCCAGGTGAACTCCCAGGTACATATTACAGTCTCTGTTAGGATGAATATATTCAGCTCACGCTATAGAACCATTATCAGCATGTTAAAGCAAATTTAATCTCTTCAGTATACAAAAGAATGAAAGCAAATGACTCTTTTCCATAGCTCCCATCAAACTTGTCTGCTATACAAATAAGTAAAAGGCATCCATTCTTTACCAGGTATTGCCTGGAGGCAAAATCCAGATCGTTTGAATAACTGACAGTGGGTGAACTGAACTAGGGAGATTTTCTTATGTACACATAAGAACCACATCAACTTGCATTAAGAGTTAGAGTGTGCTGTTAAGGGGCAATAACCTCTCTAAAAAGCCGTCATTGGACTCTTCATGGTTTGATCAACAGAGGTCTGGTCAACAAAGACAGATGAATGGTTTGTTTGGTAAATATATTTTTTTCTGCTTCCCAAGATTAGCTCTAAACTGCCTTGAATTTTTGGTTTAACAGATCTTTAAGATGATACCCTGGAATATGCTGCTGATTTACAAAAAACAACCAACGAAACAAAAACTTAACAAAGAAGCAGGTAGAGTTTTGGTACTTTTAAGTGCCATGGAGTGATGGGAAAACAAGTGTGAAGGAGACTGCTTAAACATACTATTGGCATAGCATTTGTTTATTTATTGTGATTAAATGTAGCATAAAACAAAGGTAAAACTGTCCCATCAATGTCATACCTGGGTTTGAAGTTTCATCATGTCAGCTTCAATTTTAAGATTAGATTCATTCAGTTCTTTTATTTCCTCATCCAGGTGTCTGATTTCTTCATCACTCTCAATACCTGCAAAGAATTGAAATTACCAATATCAGGTTTTGAGTGTCCATATATGAATGGATGTATGAGTAACAAGCTGTGTTATTTGTTATTAAACACGACTAAGACAAACTTTTCATCAAATGAATGATCCTTAAATTCCCTCTTACTTTGCTTTTACTGTCAAAAATGTTTCCTAACAGTAAAAAAATCTGTGAGCTGAAACATAGAAGGGGCTTTCTGAGTCTCTGTGTTTCTCAGTTCTGTTTTTCCAATGCAACATGCAAATACAGCCTGGAAGGTACAGAAAGTAAAAATTGCCTAGAAAGAGGGATGTTTATCATAAAGTATCAGGGTGTATTTACAATGGGGTTTTTTTGTTTGTTTTAAAAGAAACAGAAGAACAACTCATCTGTTGCAGGAAACACCCCAGAGTAAAATGTCCAGTATAATTTGTGACTTTAGGAAGCTCATCTGTAACTTTTTCTGTTCTTACAAGAAATTCTGTGGGGGTAAATCCCTGTGAAGAATAACTTCAAGAAGCAGAGACTTAGATAAATGTAATAAATAGGGAAATACCCCTATTTACCCCTAGGATTCTATGATTCTATGATTCTATGATAAGTAACAGCAAACCCAGAAATTTTCATAAGGCTAACAAGCTTTATAGACAAAAAACAAACAAATAAACAAAAAACCCAACAAAACAAACAAAAAAACCCCAAAAAACCCCAAACAAACAAAAAAACCCACGAAACAAAACAAAAAACAAACAAAGAAACAAAAAAAGCAATGAAGACTTTTACACAAGTAGGATAGCAGTGGAAAAAAACTTCAAGTCTTTAGTGAAAGCCTTGTCCTGAAAAATACTGGCAATACATTTTCCTCTTTCTGCTTAATGTAACTCTGGGATCAACTCTACCTCGAGATTTCCACCACTGTTGTTGTTTATACTTTAAAACCTAGAGGCCTGAACTGAGTCTACTGGGGAGACAGCTTGGGAAATCTGTAAGCAGCAGTCCCTGCCCCAGTGAAAACATGGACACATGGAAGCAAATTCATTTGCCCAGCGTAACACAATTGTTTTGCTCAGCAGTTGGAGGCATAAAGAATATGATCCCTGAACCCTGGCTCAGTGCCCAAGTTTCTAAAGCATGTTGTGCATGAAAGGAGACTCCTACATATTTCCCCCATAATTATTTGATCATGACACTTGGTTAGCAAAATTGTCCAAGTACTGCACAGATACTGAACCATGTAGTATGGTTCAACAGTTAGGGAGAGGAGTCTATTCCTGCACACAATATTTAACCCTTCTTACCTTAGTCATCAAGTAGCTAAGCCTTTATGATCTATAAGTAAAAATTTATTAGTAGTAGTGAAACCATTTCCAAACGTAGGAATAATGCCCTGAGACAAGATGAGAGCACAGTCTCAATGCTGAGTTATTGTGGTGAGAATGAGAAAAAATTAAAATCTCTTATGCAAAGATTTTTGTTATTCAAGTTTTGTTATTGCTAGAGACAACTGAAAGGAGTGAGAATTAATGCCAGAATGGCATAAGGGGGCATAACTATAAATGGGAGTCAGGGCCCTTCTATCTAAATAAATGTCATCATCTTTTACAAATCTCCTTACCACCACTTGCTTTAAGCTTGATAGTCATTAATTCTTCCGAAATTTTGCCCTTTTTTATGGCTTGTGCATTCAGAGGACAACCAGACAGGCTGAAAGGGATAGGAAAAAAAAACAACAAAACATTAACACCCACTTGAAAATGGCAACAATCCTTTCAGGCAATATTATCATGCACTTGGACAGACCTCTGTACCCAAGGTCACATCAGTATCTCCATTATAGCATAGCTTCAGGGAATGATATAACTCATAGAGAGCCATTTAACTCTATATTCCAGCTTGAAAATTGGCACAGAAATCTCAGCCTATAAAGAAACAATTCTTAAACTTATTTCAGAATAATAAAAATAGCAATAGCAGCTACTGCTAAGATATGCGAAGACGCATTTACAGAATTCTTGAAATTCCAACACATATAAATTAAAACTGTCTCCTGTTTTTATTGAGGGCTTGTGCTCCAGGGGAGAAGGTCAGTACCGTCCTATAAAATGGCAAGTTTACTAGCCTAAAAAAATTTAGTTAATGTGATAATTTCCACGGTGCTCAACTACTGTATCATTCTGTTGATACATAATAATGATCAATACAATAATAACTCTGGATATACCCCATAGACTGTAATAGTTTTTTTGAATGGTTCTATTATATAGTCGGTGTGCTTTTTAACCACTGTTCACATTAAATTACATTTTGCTATTTCAAAGCTTACAATTTCATCAGCTGGTAATTATCTGAGGCAATTTTTATAGCCCACTAAAGAGCTAAGATGAATTGCCCTGTCTTAATACTATCTTTATAAATAACAAAGAAGAAATACTCATATGCTGAAGAACTGGCAGAACGATTTGTATTCAGATGTAGCCAAGCAAAGAGTGAAGGAAAATTTTGTTTGAGAGGAAAATGTTTTTTTTAATGTGTGTGTAAAAATTAAAAACAAAAATCCTAACAGATGTGATGTTTCCACATGGAAAAAGAAAGTGAGTTAAAGTTAGCTTCACACTAAGCTAAAAGCGATGCATGGAGAGATGTTAGTTCTCTAGTTCTAAAATGCTGCTTAGTAACTATCCAGAGCATGTTATTAAAGGGAAGAATGTCTCAAATTCATAGGTTACTTGTTAGGTTTCAAATGTCCTATCATAAAGCTGTATTTTCTACCTTATATTAACCAACATGATCTTGACTGTGATTCAGCCTTATGTGGAAGCTGGTGATAAGGAATGTTTATTGTTACTGGTTATATGCATGATTCTTTTTTTGTAAGGATAGTTTTCTTTGTAAGATTGTTATAAATTCAAACTTGTATGATCCACACATTTACTTTTTGCATCTGGCTTTAGCTATTTAAACACAAAGTTTATGAAAACAGATTTTCCACTAGTAGAAAGATAAAATGAATGTAGCAATTGCTCCTGCTAAATCTTTCCTGGTGACAGGTCAATGATATTTGCATTTGTTGTAAATGATATATGATACAATTTCATATTTGCCTAGGAAAGAACTCTATTAAACTTCAAACCATATAGAAACTGTGCTAATTTGAAGAAGAGACCTTGCAAAGTCACACAGCAATGAGAACAAAGAAAAGGAGTAAAAGTTGATCTCAGCTCTCTGAAAGTTATTCTCATCCATACTACTGCATGTGCAATATAAACCATGTTGTTACTTTAAAGGACTTCAGCACAATTTATTCAGACTGTAACCTCACATGTTGCCAATTGAACAGTAGAATGTTAAGGAAAAATAAAAAGAGAAATCACAAAGTTATACCTTCTGTGGGTGACAAAAACATTATTAACATGACCCAGCCCGTTGCAGCCTGGCAAAGGACAGTGTGGCAGCTCTTGTTTGTTCAGTTTCCAGGATAGTGAAGACCCATTGACAGGACTCTCCTTCTGTCTCTTGGCAGCCAAAGGACAACCAGAAGCAGTGCGATGAGAAGTGTATTTACCTGATATGTGACCTTGGCCATCACAGCCTATCACTGGACATCTAAAAAAAACACAGCAAAAGAACCCCCATTTTCATTGGAGAGAGCAGGTGAAGTCAGTCTCAAGAAAGACTAAGAAAATAATTCCAGCTGCTTGTGTCACTTTGCATTAATGAATTAAGACCCTGTCCCCAGAGGCACACTATACCTGAGCATCCAATTCATGTCAAGCTGAGTTATGGTGCTTCAGCTGATCTCGAGATTAAGCAATTTACAATACAGTCATACAGCCTTAGAAACTAAAATATCCATTTAGATAGTATTTTACCAGAAAAAAAAAAAAAAAAAAAGAAAAAAAAGAAATTCTATCACAGGCAATAAATCCCACTTCTACAAGTGTATGGGAAGTCAACATTCTCTCTTATCTATCTAGGTTTCTGGGATGAAGCAGAGGGTGGGCTCCTGTAGCTGGAATCTTGCCTCGTTTGAGAAAATACTTGCAAAGAAAGGTTTGGGATTTATTTTTGCATTAGTCTGTGTTAAGTAGCCTCTCATATATCATTAGTAAGTATTAAGAACATTGTATGCAACTCGATCTTTGTATCTATACTCTGGCAGTTATCATTTACTGATTTTAATGGAATGTGTGCTCAAGTCTGAAATGTAGTGAAACTGTACTGGGTTTCCAGTTTTCACTTGAAGGCAAGTTTTAGTTTATCTACACAGGAAAGACATGAGATGTAAATTCTCTGGGACCTATTTTTAAGGTGTCACTCTGATTTAATTAAATGACATGTTAAGATTACACTACAGGCAGAAAAAAAAAGCTTCATTTTGCCAATTTTTCCAGACAAGCGTCACTTTCATAGCACTGTTTAAAATAATTGGACCAAAGCAAGAAGGTACAGCATCCTTCATCACTGTTTAAGCTCCTAGGTAATGAACTCTCAACAGCTTTGCTGCAAGCAGAAACACTTGTTTTGGCTCCAGCTCTAGGCCGTATCCTCACATGGTTCAGATTAACTAAGGAATCTCCTGGGATGCCTCAGACCTCAAGCTTTTAAGGTCTTGTCTCCTCCTTCCCTCTGCTTTTGTACTCACTTAAGTTCAGGGTCTTCTTTTTCTTCCTTGGTAGGAGTCACTTTGATACCTCCTTTCCTGGCACGAGGACAACCAGACAAACTGAAAGAAGCACACAGAATAAAACTCACATCTTGCTGCTGCTGCTTGCTGAGAACACTGAGTGCTATGGCTCCTGCAATGGGTTGGATTTTACCTTCTGTGGGATGCATAGTTTCCTGTCACATGGCCAGAGCCATCACAGCCAGGTGTCGGGCACCTATAGGGTAATACAGGGAGCTTACAAAATACAGCTTCAAAGGTACACAGGAAATAGCAAGTACATTCTGCATTTTATATATTGTGGAAGAAAAAACAACAGAGCTTTTTTTTAATAATTAAAAATAGTTTTGTTGATATTTTCTTTAAAAAAGAACAGGCTCCTTTCATTGTGGTTTTTTTTTCTTCTCTTTTATAACAGATTTCTGGTAAGGGGTATGAAATATATTGCATATTATGTCTAGATTTAATTAGTTTATAACACAGTTTGCAACAAACATTTTTCCTTGTACAAGGTCAACATTCCAAAAAAAAAAAAAAAAAAAAAAAAAAAAGCAGCGTGATATACATCTATTTGTAAATGTACTGTTTGGTATTCATCTGATGTTTTCAGGTACAGATATAAATAAGCACTTTGCCAGTATTTACAGAAGGAAAAACAGAAGCAGAAAAGCAGTTTCACTTTCAAGGATCAGTATATGATAACCAGAATTTGAATTTAAAAATCTGTATATTCTAACACTGCAAGCATACAACAGGATCATATCTTCCTAGCTTTAGATTCTATTGGGTATTCAGCTTGGTAGTTGGATTGTGCTTATGTGTCAGAGTTAAGGGATTTCTGTTTGCATGTGTGTGCAACAAACAAGCCTTTTCAAATACAAATGTTTAATACTAAAACATCCACACAATGAAAATAAAAAAACCTTCCTGTAGCTGTGGTTTTGCTCGTGATCTGGGAAGGTGGACTTCTCTCTTGCTGGTCATGCATGAAAAAGGTGTTCCAAAAGTCAGCAGTTCTTTCCACTAATTTCTAGGGGCCTGGAGCAGGAGCTAACACCTTCTGTCTCAGAAGTTCAGATATATGTTGTTGGGTTTTGGTTTTGGTTTTTTACTTTTTTCCCATTTAAGGCTATTATATTTCTTCTGTGGATTTTTTCTTTTGTTTTGGGTTAGGCTTTTTGCTTGTTTGTTGTTTTGGTTTTAAGAGAAGAGAAATACAGCTCAGCACACAAAGAAGAACAAAAAATATTTACCTTCAGAAGTTGTGCCAGCAGTTTCTGTGTTTCTATATTATAGAGCATGAAGTTCTTATGCTAAGTATCCTTTTGAATAGCTATGATTTTTACAGAGTATCAGAGTTACAGAAAGAGTTGTGCCAAGTAATCTTGTACCAAACCATTAAGGAAACTTGGTACCTTTTTAAGGGTCTCATTCATTATTGAATCTTTCCTGAGTTGAGGATATGAGTGATTTAATCCAGACATTGGTAAGCTGCCATAGAAAACACCTACAAATTTAATTGTAATAGCACATCTGAGTGTGCAGGTGTATCTCTTCACAGAATATTTCAAACAGTTTTCCTGCAAACAATTAATTTGTCAAAAATGTAATTTCTTTTGGACATGACCAAATTTATTCACTGATTCAAGCAGGATTCAGCAAATAATTTCAGCTGAAGGGGAGAATTTTTTTTAAAGTTAATGTCAAAACATTTCATGGTGTTTTTTTCTGAACAAAGTATTTTGGCAGAATGACATGCCTCACACTGAAAGCAAAGGTAGAGGTTGGGTTGCAGAGTGCCAGTTATGTTTGAATATGTAGAGCTAAATGCTGACCTGTCTGAGTTTGAGAGAAGGACTGGGCACAATGTCAGGTGGAGCAGGCAGCAAGGGCAGATGTCTGGAATGCTCACAAGCAAATCCAGAACACCTGCCAAATACTATGGGTAATAATTTTGGCTACTTTTTTATCAGATATCACAGATGGAAGAGCTCTCCACACAGAATGTATGTGGATTTTAATTCAGTTAGAACTCTTTGTGGAAGATGTTCAACTCTAAAAGTTATGGACTTTAAAAAGACACTGGACTAAATTTAAGCTTCCCCATCTGTATTTTTCACTTCTGGCAGCAAATGGATTTCACAACCAGATTAGTGTCCAAAGTTTTCTTGAGGTCATAAAAGATCTGAGGATGAGATATTATCAATACTGCTGAAATTACTAGGTGATATTTCAGAGGTACTACTAACAAATTAGTAGGAAATTTCACTAGCGAGTCTCCTAAGCTTGATCACTGTGTTTTCAAAATATCAGTGATATCTTTGTATGGATTGTGAAATTCCACAGTACAAGATAAAGCAGCAATGTGTTGCCTTACAGTCAGTAGTGCTGTGGATCTTCATCAGCTTTTAACTAGCTTATGAGTTTGAACTGCTGCCCCAGCCTCAGGATTCATCCTCTGTTACAGATTCCTGTGCAGAGCTGAGAAAATCACATTTACATTGGATGGCCAGAGGTCTCAGGAGCTCAAGCTGAAAGATGCCAACTATAAAGAGGGTGTAGGCTACATATTCTTGTAGCATTAATAAAGTTTGTTTTCCAACACTCCCAATGATTTCACATAGAAATTCTTGTAACTGTGCATTGATTACTTGCTTTTTTGTTCCCTTCTCCAAGGGGCTTGCTTTTCATTTAGGTAGGTGAACTACAGCTGCATGTAAAACTGATACAATTAGGATCAGATCTAGGAGCATTTCTGGTGATTTAACACCCTAGAAAGCTCACAGTGTTGTTTGGACATGAACTGTTCTAGCAAACCACAAAGGTGAGCTAAGAAAACTGGTGACTGAAATATGTCATGTTGCCTGTGGAATACGGATCAGTACCAACAAGCTGTATGTATGATATCTAACTAAAAGAACTACTAGAATCTTGCCTAAAATATTACATTTAACCACTGCAACATCTTGTCTAAGGTTAGTACTGACTACCTATTTCTTATAGTATCTGAACTGTAAGTAAATATTTTTAAATATCTTTAAATAAATGTCTTTTTAAAGTACACTTTTACAATTCTTTAAGGTTTGATAAGCAAGCTTTTTGGTGAAACAGGATAATCAGATATAATTATCCTTTATAGCTTTAAAATCTGAGTCACCAGCTGTAGTATGTTTTAATTTGACCATTTCAGATTGTTCTGTGCAGCAAGAATCCTCAGATAAAAAATTTCTTGAAATCGACTCAAAGGCTCACTTTCTGAACAGATCTTCCTTATTTTCAAACTGTAGATCACATGGAAGCCTTGTATCTTTGTTGGCTTAGAGTTTCATAATCAAAGCCAAAATCATATCTTGATTCTGGCAAATGAAACATGGATAACATTTGGAAAAATACACAGCTTTCTCATATTGATGCCTAACTACATGAGGGTACTTTTGTGGCCTGATTCAATGAACATTTATGCCCTTTGCTCACATAGTAATAGTAAAATTAACTATTGATATGACTACCCTATACCAGTGCAAGCACAATTGCATTTTTTGGCATAAGATTTCATTTATCCAACACTTGCTGAAACCAGAGTTTTGTTTAAAATTTCACCTGAACTATGTTTTCAGGAAACTAAAGTAAGGTGGTACATTTGTGGAAAAGATTTTTATTTAGCCCCTTCTCCTTTTGCAAATTGTCTGTGAACAGATTTTGAATTTTGCTCTTTTTCTTGTTAATTGAAATTAAATGCTAAGTGTGTTATGCAACATATTTCTGTCTGTGAAATGTCCATGAACTTTGACTTTGTCTTTCACAACTCACTTATTATACATGGCGTACAGTGTGCAGTTTGTCATTTAAGTCATATGCTGTTGCTCCTCTTTCCTTATGGCATGACCAAAACTCTAGAAGCTTTAGTGGAAAAATAACCATATTGGTATGCAAATTTCCTTATTCACACATGAATATGGTGGAGGGGGAGCTACATGAGGAGCAACTATTCAAAATATTTGTGTGACTGTCTATGTATGGCAGAAAGCCAACAAAAGCAGGGACAAATACATGTGACTCAGCAAATGATTTCAAATTCGTCAGCATTTTTGCAAGTCGGTTCCTTGCTTCTAGTGCTGCTCTTTTTAAAATAAAGCAAACCTAAATATTATACCTTTGAGATTAAGTGATGGAAAAACTGAAGCATTGTGCCAGTGTGTCAATTTAAGTGCTGGCATTGGGAGCCACTTTAAACAGTTGGCCATAGAAACGGCCTTTCTTTGCCATTTTGCTACATCTCCACCAGCTCAGCATTTTTTTTATAACTCAAGTTGTCAGACTAAAGGATAAGGACATTAACATTTGAAGCTAAACACTGAGTCAAGCCTAAATGTAGTCACTGCTACTATTAATGCCATTAGAGCAGTGTAATAGTGCCATGATCAGACTTTATTTTCCTCTATCTGAACTAGAGATGAACCTAAAGGACAGAGGGGACAGTCACAGGATTCTCTTCTTTTTACATGCATTTATGAGTTTTTCCAAGCCATCTATTATGGGATTCAATTTTCAAGTTGCAGAGCAAAAGCTATGAAAGAACTCTAATTATCCTTTCCTCTTCACCATATCCTTATTGACAAAGCCAATTCAATGACTAGATGACTGGTTGCCAGTGCCTCTCTTGACTACAGATTTTTGAAATATTCATATGTCCCTATACATCTGTCTATATAGCAGAGCATGCACAGTCCTTTTGTAAATGACATTTCATGGTGAGAATTATGCCAGCACAAAATCATATGACTTGATGTCTGTTTCAGTGACATTATACTCATAGTATATGGTAGTGAATATTAGAAAATGATTTGCAGGAATTCTGGTGTCATTTGTAGATTTATCCTAGCTAGATTTATTTCTGACTAAATAATTCTACTTTATTCTAACTGGATCAGACCAAGTTATTTGCCAGCTAAATTTTATGTGTTAGATATTTTCTAATTTCTCTCTGATTCAGAAATACTGCAAATGCAGCATCTCTCCTTCTGTTTACACTTTTCCCCCAAAGGTCACGGTTACTTCACAAAAATAAGTGTTATAAAACTGAGGAAAGAGAAATGGAGAATGCTAAAAATTCTATTTCACTAAATAGCTTTCAAACCAGTTCCCTTCAAATTTCAGAGAAAGGTTTGATGTTGCTCAGAGCAATTCAAATGAGCAACTGAATTAACATGGGGGACACGTTGATCAAAGATAAGTAAGAATAATATTTGTGGTATTATCAACACTTACTTAAGCTCCTGAGAATTAGCAGCCATAAGGGATTTCAATGTCTTGTCAGCTAATGGGCATCCAGAAACACTGAAAAAAAGAAAAGAAAGTATGAAAAGTTTTACTAAAACAGAATATTTTTTTTCCTAAACTAACAACTTCCAGACAATCTATGATTTATTATGGTAAAAAAGTTGTCCTCAAGTGTTTGCTCTTGGGAAAGGAGGAGTAGCAATTACCAGGCTGTAGCTCATAAATTACTGGAGAAATATGGGGTTAGGAACAAAGGTTTCAAAGTCTCTGTAAAGCTTTGAATTGGGAGGCAGTGGTACACAGAGCCCTTCTTTAATGTTGCCTACACGGAGGGGAGGTGGAGCATCTGGTCCTTGTGGCTAGGAAAAAGCAGCAACTTTCCATCCTACTCCCAGAAAGAAAGGCAAGCAATTATTTTTTCAACTCCTAGACTAACAGTAGTCTACTCTGAGGAAAATATTTAGAATCCTCAGCTTGTATTAGCAGATCTATGAATTTCAAAGGCATTTATGGAGAGACCTGCAGAAACCTCATTTAAAATCTCAGGCACCAGCGTCTGTATAGGTGCTTGTACGCTTAGGGAAACACAAGGGAAAGGGAAAAGCTTTATTAAATGACTTATCTACAAATCTCATCTAAGACATGCAGCTACAGGAATATTCATATACTGCTTAACTCCATCAGTCTATTGAGTCCAGACATTCATAAAATATAACAAAATAACAGGAAAATCAGCCAAGTTTTTGTATGGATTGTTTTTATGCGAATTTATTTTGAAATCTGTGGTTAAGGTTAAAAATGTTCAGAAACGAGAGTAACTATAAGTAGCTTTTTTTCCTGCTTTGGGCTTCCTGCTGTTTCTTACCTACGGTGTGAGGCATAGTTTCCTGTTACATGACCGCTACCATCACATCCTGGAGTTGGACAGCTATGCACAGGAGATGCAACAATAAATTAGAGCATGTATAATACACCCCACAGCACACCCTAGCCTGCAGTGAATGACATGATGATCCTTAGGGCAGACACATTCATCATTACACAGCTAAACGTTATCATGACACTGCAGAAAACTAGCAAAATGTATGTGACATTTTTAGTTTTGAATTATTACTTGAAGTATAGATGGAAAACATTTTTCCTATTTCCACCTGTTTCCCCATTTCCTAAATGCTGGGGCTGAAGTTTCTGATCTGACCTCCTGTATAGCACAAGCCAGAGAACTGTAATATCAAAAATCATTCCCTCAACTTCTGACTGAAATGAGGTAACTTCTTTAGAAACACACCTGGTCTTTATTTGCTGACATAAGCGAGAAATTAAGGGTTACGGTTGCTTGCAAAACAGAAAGAACACCAAACTCATGCAGCTGAAGTTCAGAACGAGCACAGAGGTTTACCAAGATGTTTCTCAGCCAAACTCAGAAGTGATACAAAGGTGGTGTACCTTTAGCAGATCAAATATACCCATTTATACCAAGAGATGGAACTCTGTTTAATTTGAAGACGATGTTATGGCTTCTATTTTAACTCAGCCCTTCTTCAGTCATAGCCCTGAACTCATGTATCAAATATGTAATTTGTGCATGAAGAGGAGGGGGAGGGGGACTTAAGTATACCTTTTACAGAATTATAAAACTCTCTAACATCAACTCTGCTGAGTCCCCTTGTAAAGGGCTGTGTTTCTTTCATTGGCACATGAATAAGAAGGGCAAGCAGAAGCTGTACAAAAGCTTTTAGCTAGCTGAGATCCTTGCCTGGCTATTTTCTCTGAGCTGGCAGAGTGATGGAAGTTTTTCAGATCCACAAAGAAAGCCTTAGGAAGATATCAGCTTCATTTTCACTGCCCATTTCAACCTGAGTAATACAGTTATGGGCAAGAGAATTCACATGGACAAATAAAAAGCACATGCTAGGAGGTGGTGTTCATACAATAACCATGTCAGAAATTTTTCTCTGGAACTGCTTATGTCATATTATAAACTTCCTCATGATGGAGCCACCTGTATTGAATTGTTTTGTACAAGTTTTTAACTGAATAGGATGACAGAAATGCAGTCTGATCCCTATATTTCTTCTAGGATCTTCTGATAAATTTAAAGTGTTTCTTATTTAGTTTTATGGATGGCTACATTTTAGATGTAGCCATCTGAAAGTAATGCAATAAACTCATTGTATGCTAGTAAATACTCTGAGAATTATTTGTGAGAGTAGAAAAGTATTTTACAGGCATCTCAAAAAAGGTCAGTATCACAAAGGCACAAATATTACAAAAGAAAAGCCATTAGTCTTCAGCAAATAAACTCTCAGTGATTTTTTTTTATGCATTTGTTTTAGAAGAGGCAAAACAAACCTGACCTGTAGCAATTTAGGTCATGAACTACAAGTGCAGATATAATGTGGTGAGCAGACAACACGCAGACTGCACGGCATGAGGGGAAAGAATCACTCTTCACAGCAGCTTGCCCCAGGGAAATGTAAATTCTAGAGATAGAGGTGGATCTAACTGCTTCAGTGACACTGAATCTGGGGATCAGGACACAAGGTGACAGGATGGGATGTATTTATTGATGGGTGAGCCTGCAGTGATACATTATGGACTTATCATTGCTAAGTAATACTGAGTGCACTTGCCTAGAGAGACCTCCTCTGGTGTGGGACAAAAAGAAAAATGCCATGAATGATTGCTAAAACCCAGCTGACTATTACAGTGAAAACACTATATGGATATCAAAATGGTGTTGATGTGAATCTGAAGGGCTTTTGTGAAGAGCCTAGAGGAGATTTTTAAAAAAGTGACTCATGTTATGAGCTAGTTGGGCAATTTTACTGAATGATTCTGGATCGAAACAAGCTGTTGCATACAGAAAGATTTAACAGAATTTATTTGCAGTTTTAGACAGTAGAGTTTTGGAACATGAGACAGAGCAAGTGCGTTCTCTTTACTTGGGAAAATATAGTATTAGCCTATTCTCACAGAGTGTGAATTTGTGCATTACTGGATTTTCAGCAGAACAGAGTAGTTACCCGTGCTTCGAAGAGGCAGAAGGACGACTTAAATATTGTTTTTTTTTAAAGGCTGGAATACCCTGAACCAGTTCCTGTTTTCTGTTTACCTTTTTGTGAACTTTGCATGTTTCCTATCTGAGAAACCCCAAGGATTCCTACTTCTGCTTTTGGATCTATAGCAATGATTGTCCAAATAAAGTTCAATTATGCAAACATTAGCACAGCCAGCCCATAGCACACTACAAAATGTCTGCTTTGTAGAAGGAGATGTTGCCCATTTGTTATCTAAACATCTGAGGAACAAGGAGTGATATCAGTATAATATTCGCCATGAATGTGTCCAGACCCCCAGACTAACTCTGGCTCATCTCAGCTCCAAAATTCATGTGTACCAAGTTGCATACCAACAACAGGGACCTAACAACCTGCAGTGAACAGTCATGCAAGTCTGCTTGCTCAGCTCCTGCATATGTACTCCAAACCAGCACCCAGAACAGTCGTGCTGTCAGTCTTTACCAGGCTAGAAGAAAATGAGGCATTTTTTTGTGACTCACGTGATGAGTTCCTTTTTCAGATCTCTTGAATGGAGCTTGGGCTTGGGACTTGGTATGGAGACATCTCCTGGATACTTCTTTTCCTCCATGTTCTCTGGAGAGCTCACTGGATCCTTCTGAAATATTAGATGAGATTGTGACAAAAGGTTTGTCTGTTCAAGGCCTCTCATATATTCAGCAAAAAACTCTCTCTGGCAAGAAGAGAACTTCTTGAAAACCTGAAAAAAAAGTCTTAAGAAACACTGGAGATTGATGAAAAAAAGTTTAGTACATCATAGTTTCTCATAGGTAGACTTTTAAAATTTTTGTGAAAGTATTTCTGAAGGCAGATGCTGTCTTAAACATTCGACGGGGAAAATTTGGTTTTGATTTATAAAATGATTATAAAGGCCAAAGAAAAATATACAGGAAAATTAAAAATAGTTGTTTAATTTATAGAGCCAAATAAGACTTTGGCAAGTATGTTCCTGTTTTTTCTGTGCAAGTACATCACTGAGTTTTGTATACAAATGAAATGAGTACCATTGTACAAAACTGTAATTATAAACAGAACCTTCTATTTTACATAAACATATGTAAATGCAAAGCTTTTCAGGTCTTTAAAATGGAATTACTTATTACCTTATCCAAAGAGAAAATACTTGTTAAAATAAAAATCTTAAGAACAAAACCACTTTGGAATTTCCTTAGTAGCAAGCTGCTTATGGTATTTTTTGATTTCTACAATTTATAGATTAAAATCATCACTGCTACAGTGCTGTTTGATAGACAGAATAGCATTCCCTCCCTTGGAAAGGTATTTCAGAAATTTGGAGTCCTGGAGGAAAAGCGAATTTTTGTTTTCTACAAAATATTTGATCACTTCAAACTAGCTTGGCTATACTGCTTTGAGAAATAATGCCTGCATGTATCTATATTTTTTAAGAAAGATATTTATTACATTTCTGGAGGGATGCTTTTTGGATATTGTATTGTTCAAGAATCATCCAAAGCCCATGTTATTGATTATCGTATTTCTATTCACCCCTTCTTGGGCTTCTTGTTGGTTTTGGGACTCTCAGGCAGGTATCACCCTAAGATTAATCTGTAGGAAAAGCAGTTGCTGCCTGTGGTTGAAAGGAGAAACTCCCAGCTCCAGCTAAATTCGTGGAGATGGTGCCATAGATGCTCTGGGCTTGTGCAGCTGTGGAACGTGCCAGGACAGAGGGGCTGGGATGTCTGCAGAGCTGTTAACTCAGAGCAGAGGGCTGAAGAGAATCTGGACTGGAAATGGAGATTTTTCCTAATGGGACTTGTAAGCTCTGCGGGGGTGTTTCTTCTAATAAAGCTTCCATATGGTCCTCAATTCTGGCAGCTCATCGTTGCCTGTTTGGAGGCTGGATCCTCAATATAACTTCCTTCTGCTTTCTGGTACTGGCTACCTACTGCCTTCTGAAACTTACACTACATATACATATAGAAACCATGTCATATTATTGCTGTATCAGTTACTACTGATTTTTGTAACTACATTTGTGGAGTTTGTTTGGGAATATTCTAATCTGCTATAAATATAGAAAGCAAAAATGCATATATTCAGCTTTTCTAAATGTACTTTCATAGTAATTATCAAGAAATTATTTTAAATAAAATAAAATAAAATTAAAAAACCCCAAAACCAATATCTAAAAAACAACCCTGATATATTTCAAGCTTTAGAACAAGTTTATACTTCCAATGAAGAGCAATAAAGAAAAGTAAAAACAATGAAAGGTATGATAAAGTGTTAGTACAGAAATAATAAATAGCTGAATCATCCAAATGTAGGAATTAAAATGCTAAAATACAAAAGTGGAAGAATAGGTGTCAGCTTTGTTCAAGATTAAAGAAACATCGAAGAGTGTTTTTCAAGAGTGAGTTAAATCCTGATTCCAGTGGCATATGGGGGTGGGGTTTTTTGCCACTGCAGTCTGCAGTCTTTTGAGTTCCTATCCACAAATTCTGACCTGCCTTTCTTATATACACATAAATGCAATCTCCTAGAGGGATCATCACCAATGTCAGTATAAAATTAAAGCTCCCAAAAGAAACAACAAAATGGTGACCTTCGGTTACCAGCTGGAATGGGTCAGATGTCAAAATAACTTCAAGAAATGGATGGTTTCCACTTAATGTGGAGACTACCTTATCAGTTTCCTAACAACTAACATATAATAACAAAATAATCAAAGTAACATAATAGGTCACATCTGTATCACTGAACTGAGGACCAATACTGAGCTTCTAAAAATTTAGTGCATGCCTTGTCTGGCTCCTAATTATCTATCCAGACCAGGCACACATCAGCCTCTTCAAAGGCACAACTGGAACCTGGAGCAAAGAACGGTGCAAAGACCACAATGGCACTCCAGTGATGCATCTACAGCAAAGAAGAGAAGCCATCACTGAGTCTTTAACAAAAAGAAGATTGCAAGATGAAGTTTGACGTGTACATCTACAATCACCAGTGTAACTAATATTAGAGGCTTTAGAATTGCAGATTTATAATTTTCTATCTCTGAAATAATATTTTTATTAAAATTTTATGGTGAATTTCCTAAACTGACTTATTAAGATTAGTAATTTTTAAAAAAAAACAATAGCTATACACACACATACCAACACCTACAGTTTCATAGTAATTGCTCTTTTGAAAATGAAAAATTTTAACAATGATCAAAGTGGGAATGCAGTTTGCTTCCTAATTAATGTCCCTCAGCATATTTCCTAGGAATAGTGGAGGCATATGTACAATTAAGTAGGTGATTTATTTAGCATTGTCTTAGTACTGTGTGGAACATTAGGTATTATTCAAGAAGCATGAAGTCTTCAGATGTGTAGAAGATGAAAAACAGAGACAGTGCAAAGGGAATGTAGGCAAAGAAATAAAAAAACTTTGCCTTTGTAGAACCTTACATCAATACATAGGGTCCAAAAGGAATTGCATCTGTCTTAAATTAGTAGGTAAGATGTAAAGATCAAATATTTTTTGGTCCTCTGGACTTAGGTCTGAGCACAGAGTGTCATGCCTTGGCTTGCTTGCTTCTCCAGTGATTTAGCTTTAGAGGGAGAGAGAATCCTTTGGGGAAACACCTTTAGCGCTTCCCATTTTTTGGTCTGTTAGGTGATGATCATCACAGCTAGTTAGGTCCAACCTTATAATTTTTCCTGCTCAATTTGAAGGGATTCATAATTAAATGCTATTAAAATTCTGAAGAATTTCAGACTAAAAGAGAAATCAGAACCATCCCAATTGGTCCGAACACTACTATTTTATGCATAGAGCATGTGTGTATTCATGCATGCACACTACAGAAAGCAAGCAAGCAATGAAACTCCATTAATGTACAGATGGAAGTTTATATTGATTTCAGCAAAGACCAGAACATAATGGTAACATGAATAACAGATAATAGCATCTGGCACTTTTAACATTTTTAAGCCCTGAAATCTTTGGAGAACTGACAGTTGAACTAACTGACAGCTCTAGTTATTTCTCAGTGCTTTCCTTTTGGAGAGATTTTGAGCTTTTTCCAAATCCAGAAAAAAAATTTTAAGGGGGCATCTGGACAGGCTATTTTGCTGAGAGAGAGAGAGACAATATTTTCTGGAAATTACCACCAAAATTAAGCAACTGTTGTGCATATGAACCAGATAACAATGAATTAGAAATAGATATAATCACTCATTTTCTTTGCATGAGGATAACAGACAGTCTTTGACTTGCAAAACGGAGCCTAAGGACCTGAGATCATTGGACGCACCAAGACTCCCTGAGATGACACAGGTTCACAGAAGAGGTCTGGGGCTAGATCCTTGATTAGGGATAAACCACTCAGTGTTGGGGAGCAATGTGCAAGGGGCAAGAGTGCCTGAGTGTGGACCTTTATGTCTGTCAGCTGGTCTGCTGGTGTCTTCAGCTCCCCGTGCTGGTAAGGGGCAGGGAAACAATCAGCCACCCATCACAGGCTTCTGAAAGTTGAGCAGAGATTGGGAGGAAGCAAAGGTGCTCCTGCAGCAGGGAGGAAGAGCAACAGAAAAAGCCTCTTTGCCAAGCCTGTGACATGGACTGATCCCTTGCAGCAAGGTGTTTCTTTTGAAGCTGGATGTATTTGCTCATTATGCAACAAGAATGGGGAAGAGCCTGAGCCCTCAGCCTACTGTCTTGTGTCAAACCCACTCCAAAATGTTATTATTTGATAGAGAAAACCAAACAGGGACAAAAAAGTATTTAAAGCTTCATAAAAACTCCAAACTGGGACATCTTTCAGTCTGTTTTTCAAAGGTATCACTTAGGCTTGTCCATGTTAATTACTAACATTTTATGTAATTAGCCTTTAAAAATGCTTATGGACCCTTTGTTATTTAAGGAAAACACAAATCATCCATGTTCTGACATCCAGGCTCAAGAGAAAAAAATAAAACCAAACTCGCCAGCAAAATAGAAGAATAAGAAGGACTGTAGGACACTATGCTGCCTTGTTGATAAGATGATATAAGCAGATATGGAAGGGCAAAACCAGGAACAAAACCAAAATCACTTTAATTACCAAGTTTGAAATTGCAATCTAGAAGGTTAGCCATTAAAGCTGGAAAGTTACTAAATAAAAGTATCTGCTGAAATGTTAGTTGCTCATCTTTGTTCCTGCAACTGCCTTTTTGAGATTGGGCTTTTACATTTCCAAGAACAGGTTGAAAAAGGAAGACACCTTTATATACTCATCAAGTTTTTCTATGCTGTTTCCCTATTAGATAAAAAATATCTCAATTGGTGGAAATTATGTACATACCCTCTTGTGCTATTTATTGTAATAAAAACCTTCAGGAATTCCTCACAATCTTGTATTTCTGAATTTTTGCTCTCAGGTTGTCTTCTAGACCCCTGGACTCACCAGTGATATCTAAGACTCACTGGCAGGGATTTCTTGAAATATGTGAAATGTAAAATAAAAAGTCTGCCACTGAAAAAATAATTCAGCCAGGGTCCTAGGCATGTGGTTAAATGCTTAACTGATGACTTATCTAGAATATAAAGAATGGATGCAGAAGATTTTTTTTTCTTCAGTATGCAGAAAGCTATGTTGGTTTATGTTTTTCTTATTTTTTTTCTGAGTGATCCCTAGGCCATTTGAGTCTAAGTGCTGTAAAACTGAGCCATTAGGAATAATGATTTAAAAAGCAGTCTCTAATGGTGGATAGCTTTTGTTTCCTTATATTAGAGTCTTATAGTCATCTACACGTATGCTCAGAGAAAGATTTTTCAAAGTGAATAGTATTTGGGTTTTTAATGCCACGTCCCAGAAGGCACTAAAGCCAGCTCAATGTTCCCAAACCTCTGCCTGTGGAAATAAATTCCCCTTAAACTGCCCTAGATTGGTCATCCCAAAGACCATCATATGGCCACTCATCCAACAGAAAATTTCACTCAGAAAGTGCAAAAATACCTCTTTTTCTTCATCTTTCCTGCCATGGGTCTTGCTGTAGTTGATTGGTGTATCCCAGCCCTCCTGCTCACAAAGAGCCTGGTAGAAGGCTGCATTTACCAGGATGCTGCTTGTTTTGAAAGGAGAAGAGGAAGGAGTGGGAAGTGCTGTGCTGGAAGAAGTGAGAGGCATAACTTTGTCTTGACTTCGGTTCTTTTTCATGCTCAAATCCAGAGTGCCATTTTCATCCACTTCTATATCAGCCCCCTGACATGCAACAGGAAACAGAGACATGTTTAAATATGGACATAGTGAGGCTGCAACATAACCATGTGGTGCTTTTAAAGGATAAATATAAATGCACGCTTTTATTTAAATTTAGCTGAAACTAAACCCAGCTTTTCGATTTATACCAGTTAATGTCCAACTCTCAGGCAGACTTAAGAGTAGCTTCAGCATCTCAGCTTAAATATAATAAGTAGAATTTAAATAAGATGCCTCTAAACCATAACCTATACATCCTAAATCTAGTTTTATTTAAAAAAAGTTTAGCTTTAAATCTTCTTGATCTTTTCACTCTTCTAGAGAACTATGACCCCAATTCACAGTTAAAAGCATTAATGCATTGTTTAGGTCATCAACATCATTACCATTACATATCCTCCCTTCCCCCCACATCCCAGAAACATTACAACATCTGCATCATGGGGGAGAGAAGGAGGGGGAAGAAATATGCCTAGAAGTGTAGCACAGTAGGAGAAATTTTCACAAGGGTTTTGTACATCACTCAAAATAGCATGTTGCCTCAATTACAGCCTGACTGGGCCACTAAGGCACGGTTCTGCTCTGGGACCACTATACTGGGAGCTACAGGAGGAACTTGAGGATGTTCTTCCTGATGGAGACCTTCAACATGAGTTAACAAAGCCTTTACTACCTGAGAAGTACAGCAAAGAGCAACCTCTGATGACAGAGAAGTGTGCAGTTTGTTCAACATCAGCAATGTGAGCAGTGTGTGCAGCTTCTCTTTCCAGGCTGAAAGAAGCTGTCAAAGCAGCTCCTGCTCACAAGAAGGGGCAAGTGCTTCTCAGATGTACGAGAAGAACAAGGGGAAAAGCCCTCCTTGTTCTGCCCTACTCTATCTGACCACAGAAAAAAAGTACTACTCCTTTTCTTCTAATAATGAAAAGTTACTAAGAGTGAAACTTACTAGTGGAAGCAACAAAATATTTCCCCTCATGCTCAGTATACAACACTGGATATTGACATATTGTGTATATAGGGATAAATATAAGACTAGTCCTTACTATTGTCAACAGTTACTAAGGTCAAGCAGGGCACGAGGTAAAAGGGGTGGCTTCTCTAGAAGCACTTGGTAGTCTAGTTCTGTGTGTTACCCTGAATAGGATGGAAAACATTCAAAGACTATAGAGATAAATGACAATGTCGAAGACCTACACATGTAGAATGCTGTAATTAATACTACTTTGAGTCTTCCTGTTATTGTCATCACTAATATTTTTTATTTGCATCACCACAAAGCTCAGATACTGCCTGGGAAATCAGTGCTGTATAATTGCAGGAGACAGTCACATAAACCCAAATTGAGACTTACTATAGTGAGCAATATAAAAGTAAACCCATAGTGTAAGTGAATCACCTACACTCTCTCTTGTAAATTAAATATATAGTTATGTCCAAGGGGCAGGGTTTTTTTTCTATCTTTATTAGTCATCTTCTAATAGAGAAGAGGTCTAATAAAGGAGAGGGAAGAGATGAGACAATGGCACAAAGATTCTCTTTCTTCCCACTAACTATTGCTGGAGTGCTATGATTAATTAACCATTTGATGGTTAAAGAGCAGTGAAGCCTATCCTTGCTTAAGGACCTTCCAAACAGTTGTACTGAAATCAGGAATCCTCCCCTTGTGTTGAAAGTGTGACATAGCCACCCCAGTTGGACCAAAGGCACAAGATTCCTCTATGCAGCCTTGTCAATCTAAAAATCAGTGATGGCTCATTTAAAGGTAAAATGTGTCCAATTAAAGCTATTTAATCAGAAGAAAAAAGTAGCAGGAGGTGAAAAATTAGGGCCCAATGATCTCTCCTCAGTCAGAAAGCCGGACTCAATTTTGTATCCATGGGCCTAAGACAGATGCCCACCTAGACTGCAGCACTACCAAGCCATCTGCCCCTGGTTCAGAAACTCAGGCACCTCTTATGTTTGCTTCTCCTGAATAGCCAAGTTCCCATTCCCAATCATACAGCTTAAAGAGAGATGTTTTATTATATTTATGGGAAGTAAATACACTTCTAATATGTTCATACTAAGACGCTTTGGTTATATCTTTCTGCCCCTTTTTAGTAAATAGTTTAATCTCCTGTGATAGTTTTAAGCCCTGAATTTGACAGTGCAGCTTATCCTGGATAATAACTTAGTAACCACAATATCTTATGCCATCTGTATAATATCAAATACATTTTTATACCAGCATTAATAAACCTTAGTTACAAAAATCCAAGATATTAACCATATCAGTGCCAAGTGCACACTCCAGGATCTGACAGTGTAGCTCTGCCATGATTGCCCCAGTGTTTTTTGGCTTCATAGTTGATATGTAACTATAGCAATGAAACAGAGCTACAGTAATCAAGTTTAATGACCAATGTAAAGTAAAATGCTAAATATTGTAGTTGCTGACATTTTTCATAATAAAAAAAACTTGGGTTAAGTCTGCACAACCAATATTCACATAAAATTCCAGACCTCTGTGACAGATGGCTTAGGAAAGGAAGCCATGTGACTGGGCTGCTGTAGTTTTATAGTGCAAAACCCATAAATAGTGCAGATTCTCTGTCACTGACAAAATATCAACTACTCAGAAAGCAACATCAATAACAAAAGGGATCAAAAAAACAAGGTCCCCTCCTCGATGAAATGTCAAAAGGTAAAAAATATCAGAAAATGTATTGTCTCTGAAAGACAGGTACCATTAACCAAAACGAGGAGCTCTGGTTGATACTCAGACCATTTACTAATATGAATATTTAAAGCTTCCTAAGCACTTTCCTGAAGTTCACATAGAAGTTGGGTTGTCCAGCATGTACCTAATTCTGACCAGGGAAGTCTGGCTTGTGTGGTTGCGAAGCAGTGTACAGATGGGGTTTAAGTGAGCTCACAGATGCACACAAACATTAAATATAGTAATGGAAAAAATATCCCCTTTTGCCCATTTCAGGATGGATCACACGTTTACAGAATGGCTTTTTATTCAGAATGGTATAAAAGAGCTGCCTTCATATCAGACTCCAAACAGCAGAGCAAGAGGAGAGCACAGTCAGAGATACTGCTCCAGTTTTCATCCCTATTCTCATCCCACTCTCCTCTCAATATGTCTCCTTTGCTTGTTTTATCATGTTTAATGTTACATTAAATTTGAAATGGAACTAAAAAGGCAAAAATGGCACATGGCAAAAAATGCTAGAGCAGTGCTACGACATGCTGAGAGAAGATGATATTTATCAGGCTTAGCTTAGAACTGGAAAGTTTGTGTTCCTCTCAGTGGAGGTAAAATCCTATTATGGTCCACTGTGAATGTGTGAACAGGGCTATATGCACTTATCAAGGCATATTTAAAATATAGCTACCAAAACAATGTAAACTGTTCCAATCCTTCCTTAAAACGCAAGCCAAATAAAGATATAACTATATCTTATTGTATCCTAACTTACATTACTTTGCAGCTGTCTAAATCTCTGCAGCCTGATTTTGATCCTGCCTACATTTTACATAAACCAAGAAAAAAAAACACTGAAGCAATGAAGAAAAATAAAGGAGGGTGAGAGGATACACACACTGATTAAATTTGGGTTACTCCTTATCTACTCTCACATCAGTGACAGTGTAATCACCCCCACAGGTTTTACAGGCAGCTGGGAAAAGGATTTAAGAATAAAAAAATGAGAGAAAAATGACTGAGGCATATTTTCTTCATTTCAGGATCTATTCAGTGAAAACATAAGGTACAAATACTCTATTGTCAATATCTACTTAAAATTACTACCAATATACATATGTAAACAAATAAAGAAACAAAATATCTCTGTCCTCTTCAGGTTTTTTTAGTTTGAAGTCAAGTTTTTTCAGACTCCTTTATTTTATGACATGAATATTACAGAATATTTTCTAGTGTATTGGCATGTCTTGTTCTCAGAACTGATCTACATCAGCTAGGGCAATAAAAGAATGACTTTTTTATTATTTTTTTTTTGTGACAAGTTACTCCAACATTTTTTTGTATGCTTTTTGTCCATCTGATCACTCACAACATTTAATTCTCCACAGTGTCACCAGTAACGATTACAACTTAAGCTTTATCACTTTAAAAGTGAATTAACTCTGTCTGCATGAATTTTATTTCAAACCTGTGGCCTTAGGGAGGCTGTATCATTACACATAAAGGGTTTTATGTGCTCTTTGCTGGGCATCAGGCATACAACTTAATACTAAGCAAGTCCAAAGAAAAAACATTATCAGTGATTTTGTATTCCCATTAGCAGTTCAATCTAGTTTGGGAAGCTCTAAAGAGCTCTGCAGTTCTGGTATTGGGAATCACCCTGAAACTTGTATCTTGCCATGTGTATGGATACGGTTCTTAATGCAGCTCCATCCAAAAGACTACCACCTTTTCTATTCCCAGACAATAAAAAAATCATGTACCTAGCCCTCAGTTCTTCAGACTTCAATTTAAGCAATTGACTTCTGTACCAAATTAAAATACTAATTTGGATCAAAATAAGAAAACATGCAACTGCCTATCAACTTCTGAGAAAAAAATGAAGTCATATTTTCAGCCTGGAGTAATTCACAAATTAAAAAAAAGCAAGCCAAAAATGTACTCAAGGAGCAAGATGCACAGCAGTGTAACAGGATGGTACCTAGTGATATTCTTGGCTGATTTTTGAACATGTTTTTAGGCTTGAAGGTATCTGAACTAAAGGTCTGCCTGACAAATGTGCTGAGTACTAACTACATTGTTGAAATAATTGATGTAATTATCGTGATCATCAATATCCAAGAATGAAGGGATGACATAATTTCATTCAGAAAACAGAATTTGAACTTTAAACATTTTTAGCAAGTGTCATTTTTTGTTTTCTTTCAAGGCATAGTGTGCATATGCCATTTTGTCTAAACAGGTGGGAAAACCACCAAAACAGTCAACAAAATGTTTGGCAAGACATAGTGATGAGGATACAGATAAACTGTATTGCCTGCAGCTACCTCTATGAGATGTGAATGTGGTGAGAGCTGAAAACAGGGAAGAATGTTATGAGTGTTCTGATGATGTAGACCATTGCACGATGCTAGAAACTGCAGGCAAAGCCTTCTAGGGGAGTTCTGTTCTGAATGAAGCTACATAAACCAAATGCAAACCAAAACCAACCAGGAGACTGGTTTGAGGTACTGACTGCATGAGAATAGGCTGATCAAGATTATATTCAAAGGAACAGTTTACTATAGTCCCAGGCTGAGGATGAATGGCTCAGACAATGTAATAATAATGTGATATTAATTTTTTTTTAAAAACAGTATCATCATGGTGTCTCATGATCTGAGTATTTTGTAGGCTGCTGATAGATAATTCATAGTCAAAGATTTGGATCCATTTTAATGTTAATCTCAGAATGCTTAATTTTTAAAGTCATAACTTTAATCTTGAGATATTTTTTAGATCACCTTTCACATTAGATCTATTTGAACATTTTTCTTACTAAGGGTACTGTTAATGTATTTTTCCCTTTGTTTTACCTTAGACACTCCCTTTTAACTGATATGTAAAGAATGTGAAATATGTATTTGAAAAACCATTAAATAAGTGAAATTTGTAATTTTGGCAGTAAAACTAAGTACTTTTTCCACCGATTATCTTTATTTATATAAAAGTGGTGATGAGCACTCAAGGTAAAGCATCCAGCTCTTACTGAAAAATGGACAACATTCTGTAGATCAAGACATAAAATTTGAAAAGGAAAAAAAAAAAAGAAAAAAGAAAAAAAAGAATTACTTTGAGAATACATTCACGCTTAAATTTTTTTTTGGTGTTTTCCCCACCTCTTTAAGAAAGCTGACATATGCATGCCTTGAGCGAATGCAAGCAAATAACACTTGCTTGAAATGTTGAAGTTCAAATTCTGCTTTGAAAACTTGGAATCACAATATTTTTACAGCTTTTTACATATTTTTACAACTGTGTAACTTGTAAAGGACTTCCTGCAAGTCTAGGAAATCTTTTGCAGGCCTACATGCCCTTGCTCTACCACCACACTGCCTCCCACCTGCAAAGTGTCATGACTTGGGTTGCTGCCTTTAGAAGTCAGGAGTTTTGATCTGCTAAAATGTGGACAATGCCAATCAGGTTTTCTTAGGCAAAGGAACAAAAGAAGGTGGCAAGGGGCAGGACTACGGAGTCTGATACTATGGGGCTCTGAACGCAGCCACCCCACACACGTATTTTCAGACTTGGTGAATGTCTATGTTGTCAAGAATAGAAAAAAGAAATCATTAACTCCCCGGTCATCTGTTGACACTGCATTGTTTGAGTTATCTGAGTTATCCAAACACTGATAAAGCCTCAAGAGATGTTTTTTTATAATCTAAAAGTCTGTAAAATATTCTAGAAGTTAAAGACTTATCTTTGCAGCCAATACCATCTACAAAACAATTCAGAAAGATAGATAAATAGATAATGTTATATTTTAAAGGAGTCTTACTTTTTTTTCATATTTAACATAGAAAGCCCCTTCACTGAAGGGAGTCTAGTGATTTCTTTACATGTTTTTTCTTTGGGTCCTGTGTAATAAAAGTAATAAATAGCCAAAACCAAATAAAGTGGGTTTAGTGTGGTTTTGACCATCAAATATGTTTGGGGCTTACTTGCTGGTGTTGTGGCCTGAAGCTAATTCTGATTCTTCTGTCAGATGTTTTCTAGCAGTATGCCCTCCAGAAGATCTGGCAAAAGCGGAGGCAGGCAGACAGCAAGGTATGCAGGTGATTTTCTTTTAGGATGGATTACTGGCTGTGAAAAAGGAGTAAGCTATGTGCCCCAAGTGTCCCTCTATATCATTACTATTATGTTCACTTCTATTCAAACCTTCCCCATGATTTGGCAACAACGAAGCAGATACAGAAGAGAAAATCTTTAGGTTATGCCTGGTCCCTTTACTGCTCTTCTCTGGCAAGAAGGTCTATGGCTGAGGTCAGCCAAAGGCTGTAGCAGCAATTTAATCCAGCCATTGGCATTAGTTTCCAATTCCCTGCTAGAAGAAGTCTCTATTGAAGATTAGTGGAAGCTTTCTACAGCGGATATTAAGGATGGATCTCCCATCCTGAAGGCTCTGTGAGCAATCTCTGGGCCAGACAATGTCTGAGTTACAGGGAATGCATGTGGCATGTCTCCCTCGTGGCATCACCCAACATAATTTTCAAGATCCAAGACCCCACAAGTGGAAGTCAAAGGCAGTGATGTAGGGGATACCACTCATCAAAGGAGCAAGGCTTGGAATACCTAACAAAGTTTTGCACAGATGGTAAAACTAATGGTTCCACTCAAAGAATATTAGCAAACTTCTTAGAGATAGTGAATGAAGGCCCAACCAAATTGTAGACCAACAGCTGTGGAAACCATCTCTAGGCAGACTGGGCCTTGTGCTAAAGCAGACAAAGTAGAGTGACACTGATGTGCAGAGAAAAAGGTCATTTGTCTTTTGGAGTATACATCATCACTCAGAGTCCCACAGCAGAAACAGACCTACTGGTGTGTGTTTTGGTAAATACACCTCTTTTCATTCTCCAGTGATTTCTTCTAAATTCTTGTAATGCCACCCTCCCATCAACACAGAGCTTTCAAAAGTTTCATTGCCATGGTGCAGGTGTGACTTTAATACAAATAATAACCAACAGTGCTCCCAGAAACACAGTTATCAGAAAAAAAATTTCCCTATTTTAATCAACAACATAATACTATATAACGGTACAGAAAATAATGTTCGTAGCTCACACAGTATCATTTGTAAATCATAAAGATCTATGAGGAAATGCAGAGCAGAAACCAAAACATGAAAGCCACTCAGACATCTACGATATTAGGCAGCTTTCCATTATGACAGACTTGACCAAATTATCTGTCTCCAAACACTGTGGTCCTGATTCACTTCCCTTGCCAGCATAAAGGATAATTTTACAAAAGTCAATTGTTGTTTCCCTCCCTACACCTTGTCAAACTTTTATGAGCTCCAAACATAACAGACTTAATAGGTATAGCTCTGTTCCATGGCTAGGAAAATATCACCTTGATTAATTACATGATTTATTTAATTTTTGTTTGAAAATAAGCATCCAAAATGATTGCTTATGGGAGGTTTCAGAGGGAAGAAAATTTTCTCTTTAAGCAGCTCTAACTTATTACCCACCACACACTGTTGCTGGATTTCAAATAACCTTCTTTTTTCCTCCCACAGAACTCCCCTCTTGTATTTAAGGCTCAATTATGAAATGAGTTAGCAACATAATTCCTGCTATTCATTTATTTTTATCAGAACTGGTCACTACTGATTTTTTCTCCGTCTCTCTTCAAAAGAGCATGCAAACAGAAGCCTCTTTTTGGGGGATTTAATGCAGTCACTAACATGAAAGACAGTTTATTCGCACAGTTCAGTAGCTAGCACACCCTCCAGGTTCTTGGACTACCCTACCTTGGCAGACAGACTCTGTGGTTTGTTGGAGAGGATCTCTGCTGCTTCCCTGCAGCGGGTGGAAAGGTTCAGGATAGCAGCAGCTGCTGCTATGTGGGTGTCTTCACTACATTGACCGTAGCTATAAGAGTTGGCATGGCAAGGGCTCTGTGTGTGGGCGCTAGCACTAGGCAGTCGATTAGAAAATTTCACTGGATTTGAAAAATGCTTTGCTGTTGAAGAGAGATTTGATTAGCAATTGCATGTATGAGATTTTCCCCATTAAATAGTTTTGTTTCTCAGACTACAATTTCATACATTAAAATATCCAAAGAACACATTTCAAACAATCCCTTTCCTATTGACAGTAAGAGTTTTCTGGAAAAATGGCTTCAGAAACATGATAATTTTATTTGTACCTAGCAAATACATATATTTCAGCAAAGCATTTGAGACATTTACTCAGATTTTACTCATTCTTTATTTAGGCTTTAAAAGCAATGATGTCCAAGGAAAGACTGAACAAGAGTTAGTGAATGATTCATCGTGACCTGACAACATTGGTGGGTAAATGTAATTGTAAATGCATCCTTATAAAGGCTTCCTCTTGGAGCTCTATTGTGTAAAAAAACAACAGTGACTTGTCCAGTCTTAGCTAAAACAACACTGCTTACCCTACTTAAATGAATAAGTCTGGTATTTGAAAATCTTTGCTCATGTGAATAAGAACAAGACCAGGCTCTTGAATGAACCAGAGCAATCAGATAAGAACATTATCTTTTAGGAATATTGAGTCCTGATTTCATGGAAATTCTTGGAAATTTAAGCATACCCTTTAATTCATTTAAAAATAAACACAATGAACATTCAGAATAAAATTGACCTTGGCTCACTGTCTTATGTTGATATCATTTGGAATAATACACAGATTTGTTAGGAACAAAGAGGTCAGTTGATAATGAAAACATAACAGGTGAACAGAAAAGCACTTTCAGAGACAAAATTGATGTGTGTGGTTCTTTGTTTTCTGTTCCCTCAGCAGCACTTACTCTAAAACAGGCAGAAAGAACTCTGCTCTCTGTTCTGGATTTTGAAGCTTGAGATGTCATTAACTGTTGTAGGGAAAACACAGCACTGTGATTTCAGCTCTTAGGATGCAATAATCACTTCTTTTGTCTTTAGCTTTCACAGTGTCCTACAAAGATAAACTAAGCAAAATCCAATTTCTCAGCCTACATCCAGATATACCAAGAATATTTCTGTGTATGACCATCTGCTCACTCCATAAAGATCTGAGCCCCAAGGCTCTGGTGTCCTTTGGATGTAGATCTTTGGCTGAGTGCATTTTAATGCTAAGACCTACACAAGACATTGAATAACTCATCTTTTCTCAAACTTGGGATGCTCTAAGAGGAATGCTTGTTTCTGTGCACTGATAATAGCTGAATGCCATATTTGTTTTTTCTAAGTACTGGAAGCATCTCAGTAGAGCAAGGCATAAAGCCTCATGTTTCAGTGCTCCCTTTCTTCAGTGCAAATGAAAAAGGATTTATCTACTTTGTTGTAAAACTGTATTGCAAGCAAGAGAATCTACATTTTCAGCAGTTACTACAGATAACTTCAAATTATATTTGAAATTATGCATTTAAAGAGCAAAAAAGTGCATTCTCTGTTACTCACCCTAACAAAAATTAGGAAAAAAAAGCAGGCTATGAAAGGTGCATGTTTTGTTAATAGACCAATTTTGTAAGCGTAGAAACCACAGAGAGCAAGCAATGGCCTTCTGGCTAGGACAGTGAACCAATAACTACATCATCAGCTTCTTATTGCCAAATTTTATATGTGCATAGCTAAAGCATTCACCTGATCTTTTACTTTCACCTTTCCACTAAAATAATAGCGGCACACTGCAGTATTTGCAAGAACAGGCTGTAAACTTCAGCCCTGATATATATTATACATAAATTGCATATATGGGGATTTGCTTTTGTATAAAAACATTTCAATCATTTTTTCCTTGAAATGAACCTCTGAAATAGACAAGCAACTGTGCAAAGAGACAGCTAATAGGGAATATTCAAATTGACAAACAAAATTGGAAAATCTGACACCCAAGAAGCTGGCAATGAACATATTTGCTTTCATTTGAACAAGCCTATTTTTCAGGACAGATAAATATCTACTTTTAATTTGCAGTTTTAAATGGGGTGTTTATATGTAAACACAAACACAGTGATACCTACAAACATATATATATATGTATGTGTATAAATATATATGAAACCATACTCAGACAAATACACACATATATAAATTTATAAATTTCATAAATATAATATATATAATATAGTATGATTTTAAATTTATATTCTATATAATATTATATGTCATATATATATGTAAAAAAAAAATCGGCTTTTCTGTTCACCTTACTATGAATGTTCACCTTTTTGGGGGATAAAAGCAGTGAAGTTTGCTTACCTATTTATTTTCCTTCACTAATTTTTTTGTTCTGAACAAAAGAAAATCCAGCTAAAGAGCCTTTTCTCACATTGTTTTGAACCTGTTTTCTTCTGTACACAAATATGGTGCAATGAAACTATTTTTTCCATTTGCCTCATGGCAACAGAATCATTTGTTTCTTTAACTAAAGAGTATTTTATAATGGTCAACACAATGACAGAATCTTGCTGAAGTTTCCCATGCAGATAGTGAAGATCATCTGTTATCAGTGTCCACACTGTGGTATCTCATTTGTACAGAGTAATACCTCAGCAAATCTGTTAGTGATGAGAGCAGGGGACTCTCAATAACAATTTGATGCATTGGATTTTTTTGCAATACAAATATGGTATAGGACAGAAATCAGAGAGCAAAACAATCCAGGACTGGAAGTAATGCAGCTGAGGCACATGGTAATGTAGGAGAAACAATGTTTGTATGGATACATTTACAAGGTATCTGAAATTACTTTTAAAGACTAATTTGTATTTCTCTGTACTACAATTCATAATATCTCATGCAGACACAATCCATGGCAATTCTCATGGCAGGATTCTATCACATAAGGATATCATAATTCAGTGAAGGAAGTAGAGAAGACATAAACAATTCCTTTACTCTTCTAATAATTTCTTTTAAGAGAAACATCAAAAAAGTAACCTTGTAGTGATTATACTTAGTATTCTAACATTCTATATTTAGCAAACAAGTGACTGTATTTAGCATTCTGGCCACAAGTAGTTAAAGATTCTTCTAGGAGGGATTTTTTGAATTCTAGAAATTTGACAGCAGAACAAGCAAAAAGCAAAAAAAACCAAAAAAACACCTTATTGACATTTTGCCTATTTTCCAAGAGACACTGGAATTTTAAACTTACATTCAAGGAACTGGGGTGTTTTTCGTCCTTGTGCCACAGGTGCTATCGTGCGTTTGCCAAAGACTTGTGCATCAAAGCTGGCATAATCAAATGGTACTTTCCCAAACTTCTCCTGTTCTTTCATCAGGGTGGCTCTGGAGGAGGTGACTGGCTGTGAAGTTCTGTAAGTGTACTGAGCTACCTCAGGCTGCTTTGTTAAATTTGTCCTGCAGAGGGAAGGGAAAGAATGTAAGAGAAAGGCAAGACTATCTTGAAATAAGTTTTTCTTGAGGAATGGGGTGCAATTTCTTCTCAGCACCAGAAAATGTGCTGTTGCCACATGGAAATCTTACTGGAATGTGTATACAAGAAATAAATAATGCAAATATGGTGGCTGACCTAGTAGTCAAATAACACTGACTTTGTACAATTTCAAAGTGGCAGACATGAAATAAACTGGTTTTGTCTAGTAACAGTTTTGGCTCCTTACAAAAAAGATGCTTCTTTACTTCTAGATTACTACCATAGCATGGTACTTTATTTATGAAATAGAAATTTTTCTGGTCAAAAGAGTTATAGTTTTATGGGTCACTATTGTTCACACTGTAACATGAATGACTATGGTACAAACACCATAAAAGATGATCCAAAATAATTGCTCCTGTTATTTTGGAGAAAAGAATGATATATGGTGTGTTATTCCACTTAGTTACTGTTCAGTAACTACTTGTCTTTAACAATTTCCTGAGGACTTTTCATATATAGAGTTAAGGCACGTGCAGTTGGCAGACACATGGACATAATATTCTGTAATGGCTCTGAAGGAACCATTACAGCTGATCATGTCAATAATCCACAAATTAAAGTGTCCCCAAATAGACCTGAATATAATAGGTTGTAATGGTCGTGGTGCCAATGATGTACAAATTATGCACGTCTGTAGGGTCCATATAACTCTCAAAGTACAATTGTAATAAAATATTTCCCCTTTTTTATGCCACTGTATAAAAAATAAATTAAACTAATTAAACCAATAAATTTAAAATAAAGAAATTCAAAGTATGAATTATTCAATTGTGGGAAAGTAAAATGAGCAGAGATGTCAAACCTCTCAGAATAATGTAATGCCAAAACAACAAACTACTTGGGATAACCAGAAGATTCTTCTGAAAAAAATCATGAAATAAATGAGGACTGCTAAAAGTGCAATAAAACTTAAAAGACCTTTAATCAAAGTTCATTGGTCAAAATATTGTAACAAGAAGGAATTCTTGAAAATTTTTTAAAGTATTTCAGCGAAACAAGAGATCTGGTTTAAAGAAGACATTTGTGAACCACTGATGAGGCCATTTGTGTTAAAGTAAGATTAAGCAGAATAAGATTGCTTTTCAAAAGATGCAACCACTGTCTTTAATATCAATCACACATACAAAAACCACAAAAACACTGCTTGTTGATTTTGACATACAGTCAAGTCTTAACTTTTCAGAGGTCGATCTTGGAATACTGACATATCTGTAGCTAAATCTGAAATGGGTGAAAGATCTGAAGAATGATCAACAGTTTGTATAGAAATACTTTGGAAAGACTAATTCACAGAGGCTCTTACCTGTGAGCCTGATCATGGCACTGCCCAGCTTTTGGAGACTCAAGCTGGTTCTTTTCCTGGGACATTGCCAATTTTTCTGCTGCAGCAATTGGACAACCAGAGAGGCTGTTTAAAAGAAAGGTGAATAAAAGGAAGAAGACAAAGATGGAAGAAAAAAACAAACATTACAAAGAAATCTTAAATAAAGGAATTGTGTGATGTGGAACCCCTTTACTTTGAACTTCTCTGGTACCCTGTGAATATGGGAACCGTCTATATTGTAGCCTAGATGCATCTGTTTTTCAATCCTTAATGCAAAACTGTGAAATCTGTTTATTGAGGTGATATATCTGGAAACAGAATCATGTAGCAGTTTTCCACAGTTCAGCTTTGATGTTTTGTGGCTGGCAAGTCACTAGTAAATTTTTTGACAAATAGCATTTACTTATCAGCTTACCCATGCATATAAGCCTCCTGCTGACTAAAAGGAAAGAGAAATTGAGAAAAAAACAAAACAAAACAAAACAAAACAGGGATATGAGATCAACTGTTACCAAAGGATATATTTTGTAATTTAAAGTTGTGTTTTTCTTTTTTTTTTTTTTTCTTCTTTTGTTTTCTTTTCCTTTTTTTTTTTTTTTTTCCTATTAGCTTTCTTAGATTAGAACATGGGCTGCTTGTGCTGCAAAGATGACTAGAGATTTAAAACAGGAAACACAGTGAAAACTATTAATTTCTTACTATGTTCCTTTATAAGTTCCATTTGTGTAGATGAGCTTGTAATCTCTCTGGTAAAGACTAACTTTCAGTATTAAACATATCATGATAGTCCTTGATTTTGATGGTCTCAGAATACCTGATCAACAGCAAAAAAAGAAAATCCCACAAAAATTCAGTTAAACAAAGAAAGCTGGCTTTGAATTTTTTATGTCCCAAGTCTGATCATAAGATAAACATTATGCTTTTATAAATTTATATATTCTTATGCTAGGCTGTTTTAGAATATTTACAATATATTTATATTTATACACTGCAGTGTATACATTGTGCTGACAGCAGTATCTTGCTGGAAACAGAGCCCTCCCTGCCTCACCTGCAGCTCAGCTGTGAATCTCCAGCTGTCTGTCTGGAAGGCTTTTCTAAATTATACTTTCTCCCTTCATGAAGCAAGTTTATCAGCCTAGAGTGCTCCAAGCATGAAGATTATGTTCCTACGGCTGAGAAGTGCAGTTAGGTTTTACAGGGATTCTGAAGTATTCCACTTAAAATTTCCTGTTTTGCTAAAAGGGAGTGTGCCTTTATGGGAAGTTCCTGCTAAAGACTACCATGTATAGGATGCAAAACTAAGTTTGCTTCCTGATGGGTTTTCCAGTTGTAGCAGCAGTAATGCATTTGCTCATTCATTTGCTTTTACATGATGTTGTTTCACTGTGAGGCCTCCAGTGAAATTATAGTTTGAAATCTCATCTGTCAAAAATGTTAGTGGAATTTTCTACCTTTGCAGTCCCCAGGCACTCTACAGGGTAGTACATAACATCTAGTTCCGGGATGTGCCCATCAGTTTTCTCGCCAGTCTATGTTAGGTTTAAAGTGGATGAATTTTTCTGATCTACCTTCTGTGTGTGTTGCGATTGCTGTTGACATGTCCTCTTCCAGTGCATCCTGGGGTGGGGCACTTTAAAACATTTTCATGCATGGCAAGAACTAAGTAGGAATAAGAAAAAAAAAAGTTATAATAAAAATACACCAATTAAAAATACATATATTAAAAATCATAAACATTGACTCTCAGGTATTCAATTCTGTCACATTTTCACAGCAAAAAGAGAACAACACAGCAAGGCTGGTGCCTCCAGCATGTATAAGTATATCCCTATGTCTTCAGTAAGTGCAGTGCTGTTTTGGAAGTGGAGAGCCACAGAGGTGGCTGCTGTGAGAAGATGCTGGAAGCTCCACTGGTTTCAGCTCTGTCCCTGCCTCTGTCCAAGGCTGAGCAGATATAGTAAGATGAATGTGCTTCTGCAAGAAACATGTTCAAGGAAGGGGAAATGAAACTGATAAAATAATAAAAAATAATAAAAAAAAGACCTTCAGAGCAGAGTAAGAGGAGGAGGAGCAACACCAGAGCAAAGACACAAAGATCAGTGGAGAAGGAGGGGGAGAAGGTGCCTGAGCAGAGATTTCCCCGCAGCCCATGGTGAGATGGCAGCTGTGCCCCTGCAGCCCATGGAGGAGTCACTGAAAGACTTTGTGGATTTTCCAGCCCCTGAAGGATTACGGCTGGCAGATGTGGAGCTGCAACCATATAGTGTTACAGGTGGGCAGATGTGGCTCTGGAGCCGTGTAGGGCCCCGTGTCAGAGGAGGTGACTGCTCCCGCAGCAGCCGTGACTCTGTGTGCAGCCCGGGCTGGAGCAGTCTGTGCCTGAGGGACTGCACCTGTGGGAGGGACTCATGGCCCAGGGGCTCCTGAAGGACTCTCTGCCATGAGAGGGACCCCGCCTTGGAGGGGGGGAAGGCTGTGAGGAGTCCTCCCCCTGAGGAGGAAGGAGCGGCAGAAACAGCGTGTGGGGAACTGACCCTAAACCCCCCCTGCCCCTCCCTGTGCCCTGAGGGGGAGGCGGCAGGGAAGGGATCCGGGACTGGGAAAAGGGTAGGGCTGGGGGATGTTTTCTTTTTCTCCTGATAGATTAATTAAGGGTTTTTTTTCCTTCCCAAGATGAGTCTGCCTGGTTTTTGCCCCTTACTGTAACAGGGGAGTGAAAACTTAATTAAAGAGCCTTTGGGTGGATTTTCTCCTCCCTATCTCACAGTGGGGGTAGGAGGTGAGTGAGCAGAGGCCTGATTGGTACCAGCTGGACCTAAACTTTGACACCCTACATCACTGTAATGTGGCTTCCCACATCCACATCAATGTTCCTATGGGATGGAGAAGTTAGCTAGTGTGTTACCTCATGAAGCCCTTTACCCTCTGGTTCATAGTCCACTAACACAGTTGACTAGAAAAAGCCTGTACACTTCTTATGGCCTTTGATGTAGATCATTTTTACTGAAAGTGACACGTATGTCTGTGTGAAAGAGAATATATCTTTGTAGTCATGAATTTAGTACTGCGTTACCCCTTGGGGTGCACTGTACCTCAACAGACGATTGCGTCATCACCTGGTTTTGTTCTGTTTGGAACAAAATTGAGATTACAGATAATTTTGGGGGGTTTCTTTGCCAACAAAATAGAACACATCTGATAAGAAGTGTGATATTTATTGAAGACCTGTTAATTTTAAATTTTTAGGAAGTTAATGTTGCTAAGGCCTTCCAAATGCAGCAGACTGCTTAACTCAGTAGATGTTTCCATAAATACAGGTTACAACCAGAATATTTTTTTTAAAGGGAGAGTTACAGTTAGGAACACTATGTTAGTAAAGTGCAAGCATCCTCTTAATTTGTTGTTATGCCACATAAAATAATCCAAATAACCAGGTTGTTTAAATAAAGTTTCACTAAGGTTTTGGCTTATTATGCTGCATTTCATTGTATCACATTGCAGGATTACACACATAGACAAATACCAAAGTATCCAGATCAGTACAGTTAGAAATAAGCAGAGAAATTTAGGTTAGACTGGGCATAAAATGGTTAGCACGATACATACAGAAGGGACCTGCTGTGGACCATCTTTGGGATGTACTGGTGAGATTATCTTTTTTGAGCTCAGTGGCAAGGGGGACACTGGAAACATCTCTGATTAATTATGCCCATGCTTCTCAGCTACTGGCAATGAAAACCAAGTCTTGGTGGTTTGTGATATGGCAAAGCAGGTTGCAGCTCTGAGATAAGCAGGTGATTTCTGTGCCACGTGCCTTAGCACAGGTGAGGGCAAGAAAGATCTTGAAGATTCATGGCCTTCCCAGCATACAAATCTGCTGGCAGCATGGGGATAGTTTGGGTCTGAATTTATTCTTCCCAGGCCACCTGAGGAGTCTACTGCTGTTTGTAATGCTACTGCTAAGGAGTACTTGAGCTTGACCAGTGTGGGAAGCAGGACTGTGACTAAAAGTTGGAGGGCAGAGAAGGTGCAATGGCTCCTCTCTCAGCCTTTTCCTACAATCTCACCCAGAAAAAGTGGGTTTCTTCTCAATCATGGGCACACAATGCCCACAATGGCAAGCCAGATCCAGTTATTCTGGACTGCAGGGTGGTGATACTCACTTTCTAGTGGCACTCTAACTTTATGTGGACAGCCTGAGAGACTGCGGTGGTGAGGGTACAGCCCAGTCACGTGCCCTGTGCCATCACATCCTGGGATAGGACATTTGGTTTCTCTCTTTTCAGGCCTGGGTGAATCTGCAGAGAAATCAGATAAGGATTTTGTTTGGTTTTAGCCCCCATCTGTACTCAGCTGAGTGATGCTAGCAGCATGATACTCTCTATTTTGGACTTCAGATGTAATTTATACAGAGTTTTAACAGAGATGTGTGTGATTTAATCATCTCCAGGTTTTCCTGTTTTGTCCTTTGAACAATGGCTCCCCCCTCCCACTATGCCATTTATGTGTTGAACTATATAGCATTAGGATTGCAGTGTCATTTAGTCCATTCAGAGCCTCAAACAGGACAGAAGCCACCATCCAATAAGCCATAAAACTGGCAGCATCAGCCAACAGCAAGATCTATAAAGGAATAAATAGAAAAGCAGAAACAATCTTTTACTCTGTTAATGTCAGACTCCAGGAAGCTGGGACAACCAAATAAAAGCTGAGGTGTGAAACAAACAAACAAACAAACAAAAAGCATTTCAACCAGAAGCCATTCCTTAAATATCGCGGATCTCTGGGCTGTGGGTTCTTTGTTAGGAAACTGAATACATGCCACTTTACATTTGAGAGGCAAGGCAAGCAGCTCCCTCTGGTACACATGGCAATGCTGCTTTGTGGAGCAGCCCACAATGAGAGTGAAAACATGGAGCAGCCGATACCCTTTCAAAGGCGAGGTCTCAGCTCAGCCCCACAGCTACCACTCTGGAATGGCTGCAGCGCGTTCCCAATTTTTGTTTTAAGCACCTAGAATTGTGCAAGAAGCACTGGTCAGAAAGCCTTTATTTGATTTCCAATGCAGGATCAAAAGTCTGGGCGAGAAAGGAATGAATTTGGGTCCAGAAATTCTCTTGTGAGAAATCTGGAGGAAGTGGCTGCATAAATTGCTGAGGATGGTTTTAGCTCCATCTGTGATTGGCTGCCAACAGCATTTGGTGCTGGGTGGGGGGAGAGGGAAACATCTGCAGCCAGCACAGGGAGCAGCCTCCTTGGAGCTCAGTTTGTTGGCCTGTGAGATAGGGCATGGTTAGGGACAGGATTGTCAGAGACAGCTGAGGGTTAAACTTTTTGGCAAGACTGTACTTAAGAAAAAGGAAAAGGAAAAGGAGGAAGAGAAAAAGGAAAAAAAAGGAAAAAGAAAAAGAAAGAGAAAAAGGAAAAGGAAAGGGAAAAGGAAAAGGAAATGGAAAAAGAAAAAGAAAAAGAAAAAGAAAAAGAAAAAGAAAAAGAAAAAGAAAAAGAAAAAGAAAAAGAAAAAGAAAAAGAAAAAGAAAAAGGAAAAGAAAAAGGAAAAGAAAAAGGAAAAGGAAAAGAAAAAGGAAAAGAAAAAGGAAAAGAAAAAGGAAAAGAAAAAGGAAAAGAAAAAGGAAAAGAAAAAGAAAAAGAAAAAGGAAAAGGAAAAGAAAGAAAAAGGAAAAGGAAACAAAAAAGGAAATGAAAAAGGAAAAGAAAAATAAAAAGGAAAGGAGAAGGAAAAGAAAGAAAAAGGAGAAGAAAAAGGAAACCAAAAAGGAAACGAAAAAGGAAAAGAAAAAGAAAAAAAGAAAAAGGAAAAGGAAAAGGAGGAAGAGAAAAAGGAAAAAAAAGGAAAAAGAAAAAGAAAGAGAAAAAGGAAAAGGAAAGGGAAAAGGAAAAGGAAATGGAAAAAGAAAAAGAAAAAGAAAAAGAAAAAGAAAAAGAAAAAGAAAAAGAAAAGGAAAAAGAAAAAGAAAAAGGAAAAGGAAAAGAAAAAGGAAAAGAAAAAGGAAAAGAAAAAGGAAAAGAAAAAGGAAAAGAAAAAGAAAAAGGAAAAGGAAAAGAAAGAAAAAGGAAAAGGAAACAAAAAAGGAAATGAAAAAGGAAAAGAAAAATAAAAAGGAAAGGAGAAGGAAAAGAAAGAAAAAGGAGAAGAAAAAGGAAACCAAAAAGGAAACGAAAAAGGAAAAGAAAAAGAAAAAAAGAAAAAGGAAAAGGAAAAGAAAGAAAAGAAAAAGAAAAAGATAAAAAGAAAAAGGAAAAGGAAAAGGAAGAAAAGGAAAAAAAGAGAAAAAGAAAAAGAAAAAGAAACAGAAGAAGAAAAAGAAAAAGAAGGAGAAAAAGAAGAAAAATAAAAAGAGAAGAGGAAAGGAGAAGAGAGGAGAGGAGAAGAAAGGAAATAGGTGAAGCATCAACAGGAAATCACATGCTTTTTAGAATTACTACAGATGGAAAGTGCTACAATGGTACACAGAAAATAGAGACCCTGAAATATTATTTAGTTTGCCGCCCACTAATTGGAAAGATTTATCGTTAAAAAGATGGAAACATATATTTCAGCCATGTTTTTCTGATGTAGCATCCAAGACAGAAAATTAAGAGCTGATGGTCTTGGTGGTGGATTTTTTAGAAATAAGGTAATTACATAAAGTGAAGAAATTACATTCCTGATACTGCATTGACTAAAGTCCTATGGTGTCTGTACAGCCTGATCAAAGCCTAGTTTGTTCCTCCATCAGTTTTACCTCTGAACTCACCTGCAACTACTGCTAATAATATAATGCAAATTAGGAAGGCCCAGACTCTGCTATGCTTACCATCACTTCCCCTTCCTATGTGAGCTGTGAGAAAATCACAATGACATCATTGGGAACCTGGTACACATAGCTAGTATCAGGACAAAAAAAGGTGCCCATAAAACTCTTGAATATAGTAAAGTCATCTAAGCAAATAAATGTTCATTTAATTTTGCAAGAAGGTAGAATATAGAGTAGTTCTGGGTATGCATAGCTTAAGACATGCTAATGATTAGACTGTTTGAGACAGAAAAATGAGATGTGTGCATATTTTTCCTAAACACTACAGGAAATATTTTATATATGCAACTTCAAAAAAACCTTGTCACTTATCTTATCCACTAAATGCTTTAGATAACTAAATTACTATAATATTTGCAATGTCCACAGGGACTGATCAAAATAAAATAGAAATGCTAAAGTAATTTGCTTATCAAAACCATAAATTGCAGCAATGCTGGGATGACCTCAGCATATTTGGAAGCCCAAAAGGAGAAGCCAAAGGACAGATGAATGTGTTCTTACTTACTGCAGCAGGGAGTGTGCTTACAAAACGACATCTCTTGATGTTCTGTAATTATCCTCAATTGAGGAGTCTCATATGAGACAGCCCAGTTACCAATCAAACCCAAATCTTTTAAATCTCTGCTTCTGGAAGCCCGATTAAGTACTGAAAATGGAGCAATGTTCCTACAGCTTTGTAGGATGCCACAAACCATCTAAAACAATAAAGATTTTGGAACTTACTGGTAATTCTGCTGATGGTGAATGAGGCAGAAGAGCACGGCTTGTGCTTTCCTGGCTTGGAAGTGCTGGCTGTAGCAAAATGTAATGTTGATATGTGAAGTAGACTGAACTCAGAAAACACATGGCTTAGGAATTAGGTGGTATGCTTGAAAGAGGCCAATTTTTCACCCTAACCTTTCTTTAAACACCGTTTTAATACCTTCTCTTTTGGCTGCTGAAATTTAGGAGGTATGTATTAGCGCCCTATGTAGGAGGAGGCAGAGGAGGAGCAAAAGGAGGAGAAGGAGTGTCAGTGCCAGCTACATAGCCCTTTCAGTGCCCATTACTGATCATTTCACATAGTGGTTTGGCAGGAAGCCAAGTACCTAGCGTTTAACCTGGTTAGATGTAAGGCACTAGTCTGAAGGTACATAATTAACAAAATTACCAGCTAAATTCCAGATTCTTTTCTGCTGCTATAAAACCCAGCTCAGAATCCTCTACCAGTCACAGGATAAATACTTAAGTCAGTAAGAATAGCCCAAAATTTTTCCTTACGTTTGTTGCTAAATATCTGTCTCCCGCCAACATCAATAACTTTGGTTTGTCTCCTTTCCCCTGCTAGGTGCTCCAGAAGAAACCTATCCAGTTCCTTGTAGGTGCTGTGAAACACATGGCCTTGCTCTGCCTGCAGAGCGATTGCTTGTTCTAACAAACTCAAGTTCCCTTTTGTTTTGTCCAGCTCAACTGACACTTCAGTGGTTTCTGATAGGCACTCATTGTCGTCTTCTTCACTTTCATGGAAGGGATTCTGAATTCTTTTCTCAAAAGGATCTGAGTGAGACTCCTGGGGTGCTCTTAACTCTGTTTCTGAGTCACAAAGTGTTTCGCATGGGCCAAATTCAACCTCTTCCTTCTTAATTTCTGGGACTTCCAGGATGCTAGGTTGATTACACTCTACAATATACTTCTGAGTTACATGGGGCTTTACACTAGTTTCTTCTGAGAAGTTTGAGGAGCTGTCCCACTCATCCATAATTTCAGAGTTACTTTCATTTTCCTCAGATGAACAGTATTTTGGCTCAGAAACAACAGTCTTTTCCTTTCCTTCAACTGAGTTAATCATGTAACATTCATCAGTGTCATCACTTTCGGTTTTTAAGGATTGGATGCTGCTATCATTTAGATTTTCTGTCACTGTCTGACTGGGTGCATCTTTTGCTAATTTTCCCATATTCATCAACGATTTGGTCATAGCATCTTGATAGGTGGAATAGTTCTCTTTTCTTTGACTGCAATTTTCTTGCCCACCCAAGTGGGGGGGTTCTTCAGATGATTTTGGAGTACTTTCCTCTGCATGAGAAAAAAGCAAAAGAAAATTATGTGAGAATAACTACTTTTTGTATCTTGCAGAGGTGATATGAAGATATTTACTCACCGATTACCATTACTTTCCTCAAAGGTACTCTGAATTTTTTTAATCCACACCAAAGCTGGGGTGTGAAAAGGCTTGCAGCATCAGGAAAACCCTTTCAGAGAGTTTATCCATGTTATATTATAGCTTCAAAACTATATGAGAAATGAATATGTTGTCAGTTTTCACTGATGGTGAAGACATATATTCTTTTACAACACACACACAGTCGTACCCATTGATTTAAATATAATGTGCCATCTATAGAATGTATATATATATATATATATATAAGCAGAAACACATTTCAAAACTCTTCTGATCTATTTTCACTTCCCATTTGTCGGAGATTCCCAAATGTTTTCTCAAAATAGACTCTAATTACTTCCGCAGTCACCCTAGATCCCATGAAAGACTTTGATGGAATATACCTCAACACTTCAGAAAGGGCAAGCTCCTGGTCACCATTGCAATTGCCACATTAAGTGACAGATCAGGCCATGCACAGGCAAACAGAAATGGTTGTTATGTACAGTCTCATAAAGGACTTGTTAAAAACACCACTGAAGTGCATCCTATCTTTATAAACATCTTTCTTCAGAAGAAAAGCATCAGCCAGCAGGTAACAGAGGCTGCATGTAGGAGAGGTTGTCGGTGTGGAAGACAATGTGCCTTTTGTATTTCATTTAATTATTTTTTATAAACATTTCCTCTGACAAGGACACTCAAAAATACATCTCCATCATCTTCCTTTCTGGTAATTATCTCTCTAAAATCAACACTGGTTTGCCAGGATCAAGTAAATATTGCCATAGTAACTAAAAGCATTTTTGGATGAAGGGAAGAATTTAGTCACAACACTAGCCCCTTCAATAATGCTGATTATAGGGTACATTCTTTTGTTGGGATCTATTCAACATAAACTGAAAAATTTAACATTTTACTTCCTAGAAAGGAGGATGAATAAACAAGCACAGGCTATTTCATAAGATGTCTCTGTCCTCTCCTGAATCAGAGGAACTCCAGGTTTAAATAATAAATTAAGCATAGTCTAAAATGCAAATGAAGTTTCTCTCAATAACACAGCGAGCTATTAAGAGAAAGTGTAAAGGGTTATGATAATTTTAAAGTATTATGAACTACAGAAAACAAATAAAAAGCATTTTCAGTGAATATGTCCAATTCATTGAACTATTCTCTCAATCCACTTAACTACCCACATGTGTACAATAATGATTTATAGACATTATACCTAATTATGCATATTTGGGCTGTGTTAGAGTGCCTAACAAAAGCTCTAGAAAGCAACAATTACCTCTGTTGCTTAGCTACATAGTTTAAAATATTCCTATTAAGTGCAGATTATTGTGGAGGGGAAAAGGGGGACAAAAATGCACATGTGCACCACAATGCATTTCACTTTACTGCTGCCAAACTGTTAGCATTTTGGGTCATTTCCAGTTTACATAATTGTTTGGTTCAACTGTTTGTTATATGTTAAAAGAAAATATTAATTAATTCTTATTCTTCTTCAGAAAATTGGACTCATGCAGGGAGAGGTGGCCTTGTGCATTGTGTGCATAAAGTTGTATTTAGAAAAAATGTCTGTAAACCTTAGTGTAACTTTTTAGCAGCTGGTCTAGTACCACACACATTGCAGTATTCTGAATAAAGAAGTCTACTGTCTTTTCACATCTCAGCAAGTGAGAATGATTATTTGGCTCTATAACCATCTTCATTCAAATGGATTTTTATTATTTGCTATGCAGTTTGGAAAATAACAAAATCCAATCAGTGCATCATTTCAGAAAGTAAGAAGTTCTAGTTTAAAAGAAATCCACCATCCTTCAAAAAAAAGCAAAGCAAAAAAAACCACTTGATAATACTATTAGGTCTTTTAAGTTATTTTTCTGTCTGGAAGAAGAAAAGTAATACAAATGCATAAAACTAGATCTTTGCTTCTTAAATGATCAGCAATTTTAAAATGCAATGTTTAAAGATTTGTTGTTGAACCAGTCTTAATGGCTCAGCTGTCACAGCTTTGCTTTTCTCTTCCACAGGTTGTAAACTTACTTTAAAAATAAACAAAACTCAGCTTAGTTTACAGTTGCATCGATTGAGTAACTGAAGCTTTAGCTGATCAACAGATAAGAATCGTAATAAAATGAGCAATATTAGACTAAAAAAAAAGTACAAATAAACCTACATAGATGAAATTTGGTTTTCAGATTAAAAATTAATGAAAAAGGGATACATTATATTATCACTGAGACAAGCAGATTGGGATGAATCTCACTGTTATCAAATAAACCTTTTGAAAGCAAGTGATATTTTTTCCTTGTGACTTAAGCACCGGGTGAAAATAGGGTTCCCTCTCATTTACTAATGAATCTGGCCCAAACACATGATTTTTTTAAAAAAAGAACCAGTTAAATAACTTAGTGTACAAACCAGAAAATCACCTTTATCCTGGCCCAAACCAGGACACTTAGCTTCACCTGTACATGGCACAATTTGTACTTTTACACCCATTACAGTACTTTCCTTTCAGTGAGTTCCTCAAGCTGTGCAGAGGAGTGACACAAGGGAAAGAAAAAACACATGCCTGAGAGTAGCTCTGGATTGTTCAGGAACCAAGCTTAATTAATGCAAGAGAAACTAGCTAAAACTATTTGTTCCCTCAAAAAACCCTGAAAGATCAAACCATATAGGAACATTTATTTGAACAACTTCTGCTTTTTGGAGATAGAAATACTACTTGCAGGCTGGACAGGCACTGAGAACCATAGAGCTTTTTTCCTGGATGATTTTAGCTTCGTAATGTCACCCGAAAGACAGAGACTTTGGTTATCACCATGTTAATTAATGTTCTGTTTGAAGTGGGATCTCCTTTCTAGACTTTCACACTGATGGGATACAGACCCTTGCAAGAGGCTTCTACTGGAAGACATAGAAGGAACAACTGGCTGAAATCTTTGCCTTATAGAAATGCCTTACTTTTACTAATTTTGGATTTGACTCGTTAATTTGAAAGACAGCTTTCTTCTTCTTCTATGTGTTTTATAGTATGCATTTAGAGTGGATAGAGATGTAAATTCCTAAACTCAGTTCATCATAGAACAGCCTAGGTTGGAAGGGACCTCTTAAGATCATCTAGTCCAACCTTTTGTGGAAAAGGGAGCCTAGATGAGATTATCTATCACCCTGGACTTTCAAAATATTTGATAAATAGAACTTAAGTGGAAAATAAATTACCTTTAAACTCCCATAGCAACCAGTAACTAAGTGGAAAATAAGTTCATTCTCTTTTCATGTTATCTAACTTTATTGATTTTCCAGTGCAGTATCACAGTGTTTTATCATGACATATACTACATTCTGCATTCTGCATTTGTTTTAAAGGGAGGAGTCATATACTGATGACTCCTCCCTTTAAAACAAATGCAGAATGCAGAATGTAGATTACTGATATCTTCTCACTAGTCTGATATACAATTTGTTTCTCTCTAAGCAAATCTGTAACAGAAAATTTAGTTTGATAATTTTTTTTAATCTTGAATATATATAAGTATATATCAGAGAAAAAGAGCAGTGAAGACATGGTGTAGCTATACCTTTCTGTCTCCCCATCCTCTTCCATATTTTCCAGCATGCATGTGGTAGAAGTTTCTATAATTTTTTGGACATGTTTGGCTTAGCACAGTTGTAATAACAAGTGTAAAAATGCTGAGTCTAATAATCGTGTTAAACAGGACACACATAGAAGTCACATGCATGAAATTGCTTTGCTAAATGTTAAAGTCAACAGTGTTTTGCTAAGCATTTTTTTTTCTTCCTAAGTGCTCTATATATTCCATTGAAAATCTGCCCTTCATAAATGTGGTTTTTTGCAGTGGTGGGCTTAACCTTGTTCTTTGACAGAGTTAGTGAAGAAGCAGATGATGCTCTGTATCTGACTTGCCACAGTAGTTGTGTCTCTGTGTGACCTACAAAGCATTTACTAGACCCCAGAAGGAGTTACTGTACAAAATAATTGGAAATATTATGGTTAAACCCAAACAGAAATGCACTGTTTCAACTCTGTCAGAATGCTAAAACACATTCTGCATCCGTTTTGAAAATACTGTTTCATTTCTCTAGAATTCAGGTTCAAACAGAGCCATCCTGCACAACTACCTGGAGTTGAGCTGCTTTCGAGGCCACTGATCTCTTCCTGTAAATCTGTCCTGTCTTCATTTTCTTCTTTGCATTCCAAGCTGGGGCTGTAGTGGCGAGGTTTCATTAACAGGGACTTCCTTTTGTTGACAGGAACTCCTGATATCTGTTCTTCAGCTTTTCTCTTCTTAGCCATGGAGCACTTGTAGGCACTGAAATGGTCAGTTGGCAATGATAGAGAAAAAAGTGGGAGAAGTGAGGAGTAAATTGTTGAAAAAATAACCCCATCATCCAGTTTAATTCTAAGCAGAAGAATAAGGACTGATAAAATGTTCACTTGAAGTTTCAGCAAGTTTTGCTTAGTGAATATTTAATTTTAGCTCAGGTCTCAAAGTTCAGGCAAGTCCCATTTCTTCAACTGTTGCCTAAATCTGTTTAGGAGAAGAGGAATGAGGAGGGACAGAAAACAACAACAAACAAACCTCAACTAATATCCTTAATCCTAAATAAGCATATGCTAAAGTCAGCCCTGCTCTGCAGTAAAATAAATACACCCAGGGAAGGATGAACAAATTTGTGGTCTGGGTTGATAATCCAGGAAAAGAGCTAAGGGAAAAAATATACTACCAGTTGTACTACAACATCTTGAGCCCTTGGCTCCATTACCTTTACATCAGTATGGGTATCCAATCACAAACCTTGAATTCAACAGCATAGAACCTGTGTGAAAAACTCTGTGCCTTCAGAAAATTTTGCAATACAGGTCCTTCTGACATTATCAGTTCCAAGCATTCATTTCACTTCATCAATTCCAGCCATAAATGACTAGTTTGCGCTCTTCTCAGATCTCTTTATAAACTCTGGAAAAAGCCTCTTTCAGAAGGCAATTCTCCAATTTAAAACAAGATTTATCTAATAAGCAAGGTGAGTCATTTCCTGGGAAAAGCCTTGCCCAATCTAGATGCCTTTCTGATGGCCAACATGAGAAGAAAGGGAAATATGTTAAAGGTCATGATTTTATCAGATTTAATATACTTCTTTCAACTCTTTGAGATCCACATATTGATATGTATAGAATTTGCCACTACAGATGTTTAGATGTAGATGGTTGACAGGTAGATGTTGCATCATATGACACCTCACTAAGGAAACCTGAACCTTCAGCACTTTTTTATAATAACTTTTTTGTAAGTGATTTGGCATGAATTAATTGTTCTCTCACACACAGTATTCTAAGAAATTTATGTAGGATGAATAATAGTTCTCATATTATATCTGTCAGAGATGAAAAAAATTCATATATGAATCTGTGTAATCCACTCAATGGTTTCTCGACCTTAGACACCTCCAGGGTGCATTACAAATCTACATGATGCTGGATTTTGCATTTGGCTCACTGACTTAGCTGCAAAAAATCCATGTATGCAGAGAACTCCTATTGGTTACACATATTACAAGCTCAACAGCATAAATTAATCCTTCCAAGGTATCTTATGTGCACTAAATTGGCTCAGGTTCTGATTGTTTTAGATGAAAGCATATGACTAACTTGAGCTTTTTGTTAAAAAAATACCCATTTTTGGCTAAGGCCCTTTTTGGCAACCCATCATTGCAAACATGAAGGACATAGTAATACAAAGATCTGCATTTTAAGGGGAATGTTAAAATTCTACCATATTTATCTTAAAACACTGTGGATATTCTTGATCTTCTGAAAGCTAAAATGCTATGGGCATCAGGAATACTGAACATTAAGCACCTGCTGCAGTTGAATATATATTATGGTTGCTGTGTATTTTCTTTGTTTATGAGTAGTGGATAACATGAATATCATTTAAAGGTCAAAATCACAATGGAATAACATCCTCTTGGAAGTAATACCCTTATAAGAGACATCAGGGATGGATGTAGTGTGGACAAATATGCTTAATTTATTTATAAGACAATAAAATGAAGATTTTCTTAATTCATATTTATGAAAGACAGCTCATACTATTCATGATGTTTCAGGAAAACTGAATTGCAAATGGTTGACAACCCTTCATACATAATTTTTTTTTCTCAGCCAAAGCTTTCACTAGGTTTGCTTTTGATCTTCCCCATTTACTTGTCAAGCTTCAAGTTTACCTCCAGTAGCTGTTGTGACAGTGTTTAGGACAAGATGAATTTCCAGTGTTTAATTCCCCTTTGACAAAGCTACAACTATTTCTTACACAAGCACAACAAACAGATTTTTAGAACAGAAAATCCAATTATACCCTCTAGTATACACTCCTGTACAACACACATCACAGAACCTCATCTGGCTCTTCAGCTTTTATCCTATAATTTTACTCTGTGTACCTTCCGGTCAAGTTAAGCAAAAACATTGTAAAATGCTAAGTGTATTACTCCATTCCTGCTCACTAAGTACTAGTGTTTTCTCTAGTAAAAAGAAGTTGGAATGAGCCCACCATTCTAGGACAACAGATATTAAACATGTTGGGTTTTTACCACAGCTGTGAAAGAGAGAGGAACTCAGATGTTTGCAGACCAGACTCAGGAGTAGCTCGGGGGCACTGTTGCCACCTGCCACCTGCAGATCTGCCCTGGGAAATGAAAATGCAAGAATCCCATTGGTCTGTAATTATCATGATTTACAGAAGCAAATTAAAAGCTGATGTATTAATGTCAGGACAGGAAGCCCACAAATCTCCCTGGAAGCACACCGATCATATCAGAAAATTTCTCCTCTATGATGGACTTATGTCTGAGGTTGTCTTTCAATTTGCCTGTACACAAAAAGCCACTCACCCAGCTTTCTTTTGTGATTCCCATAATTTAAAATAAGTGAACGCGTGAAATTCATCTTTACTTCAAATAATTCCTGTTGTCTTACACTCTGATTAAAGGCAGATGACAAAACACAGTTGATGCTTCTTTCCTAGGAAGTGCAAATTGCTCTCTGTAGGCCAGGAAGAGATTTTTCTACTCCAGCAGAGTAGACTCTTTCTTTTGCTGGTGACTTTTCAAACTGCTGGTTTTGAGTTTTAACTCTAATCTGTTGATCTGCATAAACCAGTTTAAGGATCTACCAGTCTAAGGATTTTCAAGCAATTCTCCCTTTTTTCTACCTTGCACTGCTTATAAGATAAAGATAAAACCAGAAAAATATATGGTAGCTTTATCTAGCACTTACAAATGAGTATTTGATAATGGACACTGGAAATTTAACTGCTACGAAAAGAATATATTTATGCCTTTGTAACATTCATGGCATGTCAAATTCACCTTTGTCTTAAAAAGTTTCTATTTTCTCATTTGCTTATGTCACTACACACATACGCACACGTACATTTGCACAGATTTGTCAAGCTGTAGTTTGTCAAATGGGAAACCTATAATTTAGATTCTCCATTACTCATCTCATAAATTCAACCTTTAATAGTTTTGTTGCTATTTATCAATGGCCTGCTTGTTGTCATGGAACACTGATTCAGCTGTCAAGGTTATTTGGTAATCTGAGGCTCATAAAACAGGAGAAGCTCTTTTTATTATAAGCCCAGAGCCAATACATGGCAGGTTTTTTTTCTCCAGTTTAACTGTACTTGAATTTTATTAATAATTAATCGGTTTAGTACTATCTATAATTAGCAGGGTTTGGGTTTGTTTTTGGTTGTTTTTTTTTTTTGTTACTAAAACCAGCCTTGTGCCAGTTATCATAATGTGATCCAAGAGGCAAAAATCCAAGACAGGTAAGATCTGGTTGCATCTGTTGGAAAAAAAAACCATGACATTTTTCATAATTCAATAATTTTGGGGGGGAAATTTACTGGAATTTTTTCTTTATTTCTGTTCAGAGTGTAAGAGTGTAATTGTCAGAGGAGATCACCTTCTGAGGGGAACAGAGGGCCTGATATGCCAGCCTGTCCCATACCAGAGGGAAGAATACTGCTTCCCTGGGGTCCAGATCAGAGTTGTAACCAGGAAAACACACCTGGTCAATGTGTGGCTCAGAAGCTGATGCCATCAGTCAGATTTTGGTTTTTGTGACCATGAGAATGCTTACATGGCACGGGGCTTTCTGGCAAGAGGTAGAGTAGAACTATCCTCAAGGGGGAAAGATTCTTCACCAGGAGGTGACAGGACTCATCAAGAAGGCTTTAAACAAGGCTTGAAGAGGGGGAAGGGGATGATAAAACCAGACCCCCTAGAGATGATCTGAGTGGTGACATAGCAATGCTAGGGGTGAAACTGATAATCCAACCCAAGTTCCTCAACATCAATGTACGCATCATGGGCAATAAACAGGAAGAGTTGGAAGCCATCATGTGGCAGGACAGCTATAGTTTAGTTGCCATCACAGAAATATGGTGGGATGATTCTCATGACTGGAATTCTATAATGAATGGCTATAACATCTTCAGAAAGGATAGACAGGGAAGGAAAAGTGTCTATATGTTAGGGAGTGTTTCAGTTGTATATAGCTTGATAATAGTGATGATAAGGTTGAGTGTTTATGGTTGAGGATGAGGAGAAAGGGGAATAAGGTGAATATCCTTGGGTGTCTGTTATAGACCACTCAACCAGGATGAGGAGGAAAACAAAGCATTCTAGAAGCAACTGGCAGAGGTCTCACAATCTCTAGCCCTTGTTCTGCTGAGGGACTTCAGTTACCAGACATCTGCTGGACATACAACACAGCAGAGAGGAGACAGGCTAAGAGGTTCCTTGAGGTGTATGGAAGATAACTCCCTGACACAGATGGTAAGTCAAATTGCCAGGAGAGATGCCTCACTACATCTAGTTTTCATAGACAGGGAAGGACTGGTAGAAGATGTCGTGGTTGGGGGCTGTCTTGGCCTTAGTGACCATGAAATGGTTAAGTTCTCAGTCCTCAGTGAAGTAAGGAGAGGGGGCTGAAAGAGTCCCTTTGGAGTTCTGAAGGACAAAGAGGTCCAGGTAGGCTGTTCAAGAAGGAAAAATTAACGGAGCAGGAGCAAGCTCTCCCTGTGTACCAGAAGACAAAGTGGTGGGAAGCTGACTGTTCTGGATGAACAGAGAGCTTTTGATGGGAGTCAGGAAAGAAAGGAGAGTTTACCACTTTTAGAAGAAGGAGCATGCATCTCAGGCTGAGTACAGGGGTCTCATTAGGTCATACAGAAAGAAAATGAGAAAAGCAAAAGCCCAGCTCGAGCTCAATCCGTCCACTGTCATAAGTAACAACAAAAAAGTTTTTTACAAATACATTAACAATAAGAAGAGAATCAGGAAAAATCCCTATTCTTTATTGGATGTGAGGGAGAACATGGCAACCAAGGAAGAGGAAAAGACTGAGGTGCCTCCTTTGACTTGTTTTTAATAGTCAGACCAGCTATGCCCAGGGTATCCAGGCCCCTGAGCTGAAAGCCATGGACAGAAAACAGAACAACCCCCTCATCATCCATGAGAAAGCAATGACCTGCTGAGGCAACAGGACACTCACAAGTGTATGGGGCTGGATGGGATCCACTCAAGAGTATTGAAGGAGCTGTCAGAAGAGCTTGCCAAGCCGCTTTCTATCATTTATCAACAGTTAGTCCTGGTTAACAGGGGAAGTTCCAGGTGACTGAAGGCTTGCCAATGTGGTGCCCATCCATGAAAATGTCTAGAAGGAAGATCCAGGGAAGTATAGGCCTGTCAGCCTGACCTCAGTACCAGAGAAAATAATGGAGACTTCATCTTGAGTGCTCTCACATGCAAGTCCAGGACAGCCAGGGGCTCAGGCTCAGCCAGCTTGGGTTCAGGAAAGGTTGGTCCTTCTTAACCAACCTGATCTCCTTTTATGACCAGGTGACACACATAGTGGATGAGAGAAAATTTAGTGGACATTGTCTGTATGGACTTGATAGCCTTTGACACTGTAACCCACATTATTGTCCTAGAGAGGTTGGAGGCTCATGTCATAGACAGGTGTACTCTTTGCTGGGTAAAAAACCTGGCTGTATGGACAGGCCCAGAGAGGTGCAGTAAAAGAGAAGTAAATCCAGCTGGCAGACAGTCACTAGTGGTTCCCCCTAGGCCTCAGTTTTGGGACTGCTCTTAAATAATATTTTTATTAACAATCTAGATGAAGGGATTGAGTCACTCCTCAGCAAGTTAACAGATGACACCAAGATAGATAGGAGCATTGCCTGAGGGTAGGAAGGCTCTGCAGAGAGACCTGGACAGATTGGATCGATGGGCCAAGGCCAATTGTATGAGTTTTAATAAGGCCAAGTGCTGGGTTCTGTACTTTGGCCACAACAACCCCAGGCAATGCTACAGGATTGGGGAGGAGTGGTTGGAAAGCTGCCCAGCAGAAAAGGACCTGGGGCATTTGGTTAACACCTCTCTGAGTATGAGCCAGCAGTGCATCCAGGTGGCCAAGAAGGCTGAGAGCATCCTGGCCTGTCTCAGATATAGTGTTTCCAGCAGGAGAAGAGATGTTATTGTGCCTCTGTACTTGACATTTGTGGGGTTGCACCTATAGTACTGTGTTCAGTTCTGGACCTCTGACTACAAGAATAGCCTTGAGGTGCTAGGTGTGTCCAGAGAAGCTGGTGAAGAGTCTGGAAAACAAGTCCTGCAAGGAGAGGCTGAGAGAACTGGAATTTTTTTGTTTGGAGAGACTTCAAAGGAGGTTGTAATGAGGTGGGTGTTGACCTCTTTTCCCAAGTAAATGATGATAGGACTAGAGGAAATGGCCTGTAGCTGCACCAGGGGAGGTTTAGACTAGATATTAAGAAGAATTTCTTTACTGAGAGAGTAGTCAGATGCTGAAACTGACTGCCCAGGGAGGTATTGGAGTCACCATCTCTGGAGGTATTAAAAAAACATGTAGATGAGGCACTTCAGGACATGCTCTACTGGGCATGGTGTTTTTTTCTGGGTTGAGCATTAGACCTGATGATCTCAGAAGTCTTTTCCAACCATAACCATTCTGTGATTCTGTATCTTGAATGGTATGGGCAGACACTAGTAATGTCCAAGGAGAAATAATGCATTGGATCCATACCAAAAAACAATGTCTCAGAAAAAAAGAAAGAGGTTTTAAGCAGTCCTAACTACATATGGCTTTTTCTACCGTTAACAATTGTCACACTCATAGTTTTTTGCCAAGTGGTTCATCAAAAATGATGTATATGTCAAGTTTTTAACCTGACCTTTAACCACTTTGTAATCAATACAGATTTTTTGTTGATAAACTGTTGACAAGACTTTCACATCTCTGGGGAATTTTTTTCTTATTGATAGCAGTCTCAAGATTGCTAAAGCATGATAACAGAGATAACAGAATTGCGATAGTGGGTAAAGCCAGGGGTACATTCAGTCTGACGATCTTTATTTACTAATCGTTGTAATGGATGCCATGTAAAATAATAATAGAACTAACTGCTTCTCATGTATATTCTTTAGATTCAAGACATAAAATAATGTCTTTGAATGTCACTCCTCATGAGAGCTTGGGGAAGAAATATTAATTGCAAATTTTAGTTTGTGGAGAAAATAATTTTAAATTCTTGATCAGAATTGCCTTTGACTGTTTTCTTGTCTGTACTACAAAAGTAAGCATTAGACTACTGAATTATGATTAAAGGAGACAGCCTCATCTGATCTGCAGAACCATTTAACTTCACACCAGTGGCTAACAGAAGAAAGTTAGCCTAACTACTCCTTTATTTTATTGTGACTGTAGAAGCTGCCAGATGCTTTAGGTCTCGATCAGGTTTTCTTCACAAATTTGCAGATGCTCTAGGACATTGTGGAAGTCAAATACATTTTCCTTACAGGAGGGAAGAGTTGGTATCTGAAGATTCAGGGACACTTGCCACTCATTGATGAGCTGGATTCTGTCTAACTCTCTAACATGATGGCTTCCAAAGGTTTAGTCCATATCTGAAAGCATCTGATCCACCCAAATCACAGAAAAATCTTGAACTTCTTGTAAGCTCAGTGTGTGGTTCTGACCACAGATTTATAATTGTCTCAAAGGAATCAATTTTAAAGAATTAATAGCCCTGGGTGGGGTGGAGAACTTGTCTGGCCAGAACAGAGCAGGAGGTGACACCTTGGGAATGTGATAAGACCATCTGGGTGGAGACTCTTCTGTGAGCACCAGCTGCAATGCTGGGTGGTCCCTCCAGGCACGACTGAGCCACCTCCATTGTACTTGCCAAGTACCTGGCTAAGGTGGCTTGAAGGATGGCACCAGGAAGAAGATAAGAACTGATGACTGGGTGGAGATTACTCCCCTTTCCTGAGGGCCAACCTCCAGTTCTGGGACCTCCCTGGAGGCATGATGTGCTGGCTAAACAGAAGAGGAACAGAAGAGGAATTTCACCTGAAAGAAGATAAGAATTGGTGACTGGGTGGAGGACTACACCCTTCTGCTCCCCTCTGGGCAGTCTGTCTCCCAAGGAACCTGGATGACTGACAGCTGCACCTTTGGCTGGGGATATATATTTGTCTGTCCATGCTTTGCCTTTTTGTCATCTCTTGACTCGCCGCCATTCCCGCATCGGACCCTGTCCAGGATCAGCTCCATCCTGAAGTAAACTCGCTGGACAGCCGGACCCCTGATGGTGACTTTCTCTCTCTCTCTCTCTCTATCTCTATCTTACCCTCTCTCATTTTCCCCCACTATCTTACCCTTTTTCTACACTTTTCTATATCATTCTTTCTTACCATTTTCCCTCTCTCTCTCTCTCTCTCTCTCTCATATCTTCTTTTCATCTCTTCCTCTTTCGCTTTGCTCTATATCTTTGCCTGTATTAATTGTCAAATAAAATCTTCTTGCACTCGACCTTTTTATGGTTGGACTTTGTTTCGCGTATCCAAACAAAAAAAATAAATTTTAAATGTTACCTCCGGACCGTAACACTCAGGAAGGGGATGATATGCTCCTAGGACATGTAAGTTGAAATGACATTGATATTACTGTTTACACCTACCACGAATTCCAGAGGTTCATGAAAGGAGCTGGAATATCAGAGTCCAAAGAAAGGGAGCATCTGTAGTCTGATCACTGTTACTGAAAAGCCAGACAAGTGTTGCTAAGTACAGCAACTTTAGATGTACACCAGCAGTTGGGGAGAAAGGTGGAGAATGACTATGACTCAATTATTTGCTTTTTCTTCAGATTATGATGGTCAGATCAACTAGTGCTTGTTACAGAGAGTATGTAAATTTTATAGCTCAATGGAAGAGTGGTAGTGTTCTCAGCTCTGCTTAGTCTAAAAGTGAGGACAGGCAGAAATTAATACAGTATTAATAAAGTGTTTCATAGCCAAGCTAGGAGTCTGCACAGAAAGACTGAGAATCCACGGCATCAGTCAGGTTTACAAGGATACGGTGGTGTTTCCAGTGCCATGAAATTACTTCAGATTACTTCTAGATTCAGAAAATTAGATAGACACTTTCAAAAGACACAGATTAATAATAAATTTTATGCATAGAGATGTAATGTTTTCTAAAGGGAAGAAAGTATATTACACCACTTCAGACCCTGGATGCTGGAATACAAAATCTTCAAGGTATATGCCCTAGGAAATATAACAACTTAAACAGTAATTCTATTTACTGTATTCTGTGCTAAAATCGATTACAGGTGCTAGATGTAAAACAAAGCAGACTCTCAAAGGACATCAAGACAATGGTTTATGTATTAAATAACAACTTCTTGTTCAATCTCTTCTTTTATTATTTTTTTAAGGAAGATAAAAATTATTTCAAAGAGCATTCATCAGGTAAAAGTCATTTCCTTACATCAACATTTTTAAGCATTGAAACTGGAAAAACTTAAATAAAATATGTAAAAAAAATTCTTGCGAATTACAGTGAATTCACTGTACTAGAAACCCAGAACTAGCACAACTTACTCCAATGATAATTAAATAAATTCTGAGTGTTTCTCATTTTTTAATATCACACACAATACAAAAAAATGTGTTTCACCCCTTTCAACCTGGCTTACAAGTTATATCTGTGAAAAGGACAGGGGCTTTTCCTGTTCAGTGTAGTGATCATTGCAGGGTTAAAGGGCCTTCTACAAATAGAAAACTTTACTGCCATATCCAGGCAATGCTCCTTTTAAAAAATGCTAGAGTTCTGTGAAGTTCAGCCCAGGGCTGAACCAAGATAAAAGAAATGCACATAGGGTATAGATGGGAAGAGAGATAAAAGGAAAATTCATATTTATGAACACTAATGCAGAGCAAAATAAGCTCAGTAACTTGGGGCTATTAAAGTGTCTGTCTATATACACAAATGAAAGGTTTAGCTAGCAAAAAACAGCAGAACTGGATAGATAACAATGTGGAGAAAATATGGTACCATAAATGAAAGCTGGCCAGAGCATGATACTAAAAGGTATATTTTATTTTAAAAAGACATATAAGAAAAATAAAGGAGTTGCCATAGCCTTGTTGGTGAAAAAGGATTTATTAGCTCCCATAAGAAGAGACTGGGGAGAAATGGGTAATGGTGTTGAGTCATTATATACTGAGCTTGGAGATGTTTCAGACAGTAAACTAAATGTTATAGGCCACATGACCAAAAAGAACAACTGGACTGTGAAATGACTGAGCAAATAAAAACAAGCAAGTGAAAAAAGTGGAGCAATGGTAAGTTAGCAATAACACGGGAAAAGGCATGCGCTTTTCTTTTTCTTTTTAAATTTTATTTTAAGAAGTCTCCCACAGGAAAGTCAGCTAAGGGCATGACAGCACAGATTTAAATTATCTTCTCTGACTTTCTTGTTTTCAGTTTATAGGGTTGTAAGATCAAAAGCATATTCAGATCATATAAAAGCCAACACACATACACTCTCTAATTAAGATACTACGTGAATGAAATGGGTGAGTCCTTTATGCTGCCATGCTATAGCTCATAGATCAAGAGATCTTCATGGCTAGAGTTGTACATTTGGATCCTTTTCTAACAGGTTTTTATTTTTAGTAAAAGCCAGTTTGAAGGAAATTTAATTTTTATTATGTGAAGCTTAAAAAGTTCTTAAATTCAGTAATATGAATGAATGCTCAAGATCTGGGCCAAATTCAGCCTCCCTAGCCTCTTTTTCATTTACGCGCTCAATCTGTCCAGGTTCAGTAGGTCAATAAATTCCAGTGGGACACAAGCCAAGAATTTGGCTTAGAATGGATTAAGTTTCTAGGCAAATCTACAGATCATCCACACAACCTTTGCATTCAGAAAGCCTTGCACATGAGTAGTCAGCCTGCTAACGCTGGTAAACACATAATAAAAAGCATACTGGTAGCTACAATCTGCTTGAAGAAGACATAAGAAGATAGGCTGCTTGCTTTTTTTTTTTTTATTTCATTTTTTTTATGGCAGACAGTGGGACAGTAGGCAATTAATTGTCAGGAGCCAGTACCTCCCTTTAATGTATCAGGAGGTCCCGTGGCTGCATTCTTTTCCTTTCCTTGCTATCTCCAGCCTGTCTGCAGTCTGTTTCAGCTTGCTTTTGCTTGGCTGAATCCACCCTTAACATCAGTCAGACAGAGCAATTCAGCAAGCCATAATATTTAACTCATGATTGATACATCTGAGGCAAAAAGTCACCGGTTGGCATTTCAATATCTATATGGCCTGTGGTCATCTGCAGAGAAAAGATCTGCCATAAGAGGAAACAACCATTTGGAGCTATAATGTTCTGATGCATCCTGTTACCCAGCAGAAGGCACTAAAGCATATGGAACTCTAAATTCCTTTGTAGGGTTGGAAGGATAACATTTACTGTGTGCTGATGAACACATAAATTGGGATGAGGAAAGACAACTCCTGTTATGTATCAAATAACATATTACTTCTAGTTCAAGACAGGGAACATTCTAAGATACAAAAAGTTCCTAGGTAGAAAAAAACCCTGAAAATAACTATCCAGCAGTCTAGGAACGACAATTAAAATTATGAGAATTTGACACATATTATAAAACTGTTACAGAAAAGCATACGTTGAAACTAATCAATAACCCCTTTAAAAATATTAAGCGTAGGGTTTAAGTAGAAAAAATGTAAACCCACAATAAAATAAAGTGACAAAGAGAAAAGAGACTCTGAGAATGCAGGTGTTGGCTGGAAATAATTGTAGTAGCTGATAAAAGAAGCCTATAACACTCTAGAAACTCATGTAATGCTTTTGCTATTGAAGAAAGCTATAGAAGTCACCTATGAAGAAAATTTACATGAAGTATCAACTAAAGCAAACCAAAATGTAAATCTGAACATGAAATACAAAATTTAAATGTTGTAAATAATTGCAGGAGGAAAAGTTAGAGGTCAAAGTGCATAGGTCAAAATGTCTTAATATCAAGAGGGATAATTCACACAATTAGGCAAATGATTAATTATAATTAACAACTCCAAACACAGGTATCTCAAAAGGAGTATGAGATACAGTTCCTATTCCAACCATTTTAATGGTTATTCCGGACAGTTCACTAAAGTTAAGTCAAATAACCATCAACCCCAGGATTACCTGCAAAATATTAAAGTTGCCCAGAATTATATGGTATTATTTCTTCACAGAAACAATGACAATGTTTTTAAGGTGAGGGGTTCTTCTTACCTGTTATAATCTCTTTCAAATAGTTTTATTTTAATAGAAAAGATAAAAGTAACCAGTACTGAAAAAAAATTTGTTTCTGAGCTATGAAAGCATATGGAAATACAAAAAGGGCAAAAGCTTTAGGTCTGTAAAGTTATCAGAGGTCCAGGAAATGGGGAGGAAGAGAGAAGGGAGAGGCAGAGTGATGAGAAAGGAGGAATGACAGCAATGTAGATTTCACAATCTGATGGCTAATTAAAGAGGGACTAGAAGATGAAGGAGAAAACAAGGGAAGAACTTAAGACTTGACAGACGTCTAAATTTGATTGCCATTATAATTTATTTTAACGCTTGTTTTATTAATTATTATGAGAATGCTTGACATCCAGGGCATAATAATAAAGATAGGTGAATTCTACCACTATTATTTTATTAGTTCTGTGGCCAGCATACACTTACCTTTGCCTCACAGTAAACTGTAGTGTGTACTCATTGTTCAGTGTTTGTTTATGCTTGACTGTTCAATGTTTTACATCAAACACCGGTTACAAAATCATTTTTCCTTAGCATTAAACATAGATTTTCACATATACTTTGATGGGAATAATGACTAGACCACCAGCCTAAATTCCTTAAGAACCTAACAATGCTGTCAGAAAAGAAGAAATTAACAAGATTGGTTCAGAATATAGGATAGTATGATTGATGACAATATGCCCGAATTATACCCGAAAACTTGCAGTAAGAGGCATATGTTAATGTTTTCAAAGCCCCATAACCATTCCAATTTCTACAACAGATAGAACAGGGGTAAAGTTCCTTTTCCAAGCTAGAGAGCATACAGTAAATACTCTTATCTCATCATTCTATTATCAGATGTTGGAAACAGTTATTCTTAAGATTAATGCCCATTATTTAACTGAAGATCAGTTATCAATAGAAACAGCATGACACAGATCTTTGTCTTAAGTGAAATGAAATTTTTGAATGACAGTTTAGCACCACTCTGTCCCAGACAGCTACCATCATAGGAAACACTGGGGAAGAGAGCTGAGAAAGTATGCCATCAACATCAAAGAATAACAGAATTGTCACAGTTGGAAAAGAACTCTAAGATCAAAGCATCCAACAGTCTTTAATTGGGAAAAAAAAAAAAAAAAAAAAAAGACTTCTTGTCAAGCTCAGGCAGGTTTGCACAAATTCAGGATAAATATCCTGGCAGTAGGTATTACTGCTGACCACCTTCATCTAGCATTTATTACTAAGACTATATGGATTCAGGGACACACTTCTCCAGCAGAGCATGTTAAGGACTGCAAGGATCCCACACTCTTTGCCAATAGGAGACAGATGAGTCACCAGAGAGCTCGTCTGCCTCAGTTCTATTCTAGATATACTTATTTAGGACTGTGAAAAATATGCTTTTTTTTCCACCAGCTGTTTCCAGAAAATCTGGAGTCTAGAACAAACTCCTGTGAAATCAAAGCCCAAAGGACAAACCTACCATTTTTTTCCAGATGCAGGCTAGGAACAAATAGCTTTCTCTATATCTATATCATCTATATCTGTATCTATACCTATACCTATATCTATATCTATATCTATCTATATCTATATCACTTTTAAGCAGTGCTATAGGATAAGAGTACTGTGAAGTTGATAGCAATAAGTGAAATCAATTCTTAGTCATAGTTCTTACTGAGGAACATCTTTGAACATTTTTGTGTGATTTTGTTTCTCATGTCCACTTCTGCCACTGTATGAGTACTGCTTCCACCTCTTTCTCAGGTCGTATGCCAAACTATTGCTTTCTTGGAACAAAAATACTTATTAAAAACCCAATTTGGTTTGTTTTTTTTATTTTTGTTTATTTGGATTTAGCAATGAATCATTCCTTTTTAAATACAGCTAGGTATGCACAGTCCTTTTCTCCCATGCTATGAATTCCATTACTGTTTCTAACTAGAGTTCCAATGTAGCTGGCTACATATCATCTACCAGTACTTAGAGGAAACCAGCAAAACATTCAGGATTTTAAAATAAGTAATAACTAGCTCAGTTAGCAAATTGCTTTTTAGTATGTTGTCAGTACTGTTATTTATATTGGTATACCTGTTAAACATTTTGGATAAAGTTAAGAAATATATTTTAGTAACATTAGCCTTCTGAAATAATTCAGTACCATTGATTGCAGGGTTGATTTGCTGGTTTCTCACCCTCCCAATCTAGCAACATCAGTAAAGGATGAAGTGTCCTGTCACTTCTTCTACCAAGAGACATCCAGACAGCTCCACTCTATTACTTTCTCTCTATGTTAGAGTACTCAAGACACTCAAATCTTTATACACATTCTCCATGACATGAAATACCAGTGCATTGCAGAATCTTCATTAATTATTACTGACAGAAGACAGAAAGGCTTGGTTTCACCTGTACTTAACCCAGATAAGGTACTTTTTCTATTCAGACATGGATTTAGCCAAACTGATCTATGCTTGTGTAATCCTATGCTTGGATCAATCCAATTTGCTCTTCCTTGGTCTGACCCAGATGCCACTCCATAACCTACAGATGGTTCATAGTACTGTATCCCATCTGTTAAATAGAACACAGTAATGAGAATACATCACACCAATATTCCTCACTTCCCTTTGGTTTTCATTCTAATCCTGAACACAGCTGAAGGTTCTGGTCCTCTCAGTGGTCCATGATTAAATCAGCTAAGATAAGACAACTTCTTTCTGCTTCTAGCAGAAGGTGGATGCAACAGAGATGTTATGCCTGAAAGGAGTCAGATTCAGACCTGACTCTATGGGACAGAGATCTGGCTTCAACACTCACTTCTATGACACACTGTGTTTTGTTGTGGAGATAAATCTCATCGTGTGAGTAGTTTAGTTCACCAATGAAATCACCACGGCACTACATTCCTAAATGAAAAATAAACCATATTGTTCATAAGTAAATAATTAAGACTGGAAGGAGAAACAGTTCTGTTTTGAAGAACTTATTAGGTTGAGCATATTGTGCTTCAACACTACACCATATACAGTTGTTATCATGAAAAAAAGGAGTCTTATAATTCAGGCTATTTATATGATTTTGAAATTTGGGTTTACTTAAGACAGAATTACATTAAATCAGTGCAAGTCTGACACTTAAACAGGAATTGTGTATAGGTCAGTACCTGGAAAGAAAAATACTGTCCTCTAAAAACTCTAGTGCAGTGCAAAAGACATTCTAGTTATTTTGTTAAATGGCAATGCATTAAAACACAAACTGACCCCTAAGGTGATATTTTTCTGAAAAGATACTTTTTTTAATAAAAACATTGTCCTATTTCTTGGGAAAAGATTAATGATAACAAAATAATTTGCCTGATTTCTGGATAAAATCTTGGCTTTTTGAGATGAATAGATTTCTAATTTTTTTTTTATTTTTTTTTTTTTTTTTTGGCACCAAATTTCTCTAAGCAAGAATGCAAACCCTGAAATTTATAAGAGAGAAATGCTCATGCACTATGGAATCTAATTGGTGACTGCAACTCTTTGTTTGGATTTTGAGTTATTTTATTCTCTACTTTTGTGTGAAACACAACTTACAGAATAAGAAAAGGCTAACAAATGCTCTAGAACAAATCAATGCTATGAAACTAATAATAATACAATACGAGCATGTAAGCTTATGTAGTGCCTTTCATGTAGAAGTATCCCAAGGCACTTTGTAACAGAAACTCAATATGGAGTGCAAAAGTGCTTTGTCAGATAGGATAAGCCAGGGGAAAAGGGGAAATTAATTAAGCATGGATTTAAAATTCTCAGCCGACACAGCATTTAGAACCTTGGTCAGAAAAGACAGAGGTTCCAATATCTGTATCCAGGGAACACAACAGGCTATTTCAGTCTTTCATTCTTGAAGAGTGTTGAATGTTTTTTTCCACAGTAATATGGATATGGATAATAGGAATGCATATTGTAGGCTTATTTTCCAAAAGGAAACAGAATCATAAAAGTTGATCACCTGCATGGCAGTAGAGCCACTTCATTGCAGGGATACCTAAAGTGGAATTTGGTACAGTAGAAGTTGGGAACACCAAGATAAGGACTGGGCAGTTACTTTGTTGTCTGTTTAGCTCACTGTTTTAAATATGTTTCTTTATGGAGGCAGTTCACAGCTCTGGCAGAGAAAGTAATAGATTATGTGGTAGTTTCTAAGAAAGCATGTATTTAATAAAGAAAAGCAATATTGCTTGGGAAAAGCTATAGTAATTGATAACGCATAAATTACAGCTTCCCCGATGTTGCAGAAACTTACACATCCTCTATTTTTCAAACATTTTTCTCAGAGAAACACATGGACCATCCTCATTTTTGGATGACTGCCTCTTTGGATTAATGTATCCTTCTGGTGCATAAATTAAGGATGCACAGAAAAAGGAGAAGCACTAAATCTCAGGAAACTGAAGGCATACAGAAAAAATGAGGTTCACAGTAGAGCTGAATGAATGACTCACATGAATAATTTATCCAAAAAGTTAACCTTCACTTCTGTCATGTAATATCTAGAAGCTTATACTTCCCTCAGTTTTATCAACTAAAACTAAACTTCAAAACATTGTATGTCTTCACTGCAAATAACTTCATGTAAAAATGTCATGTCCTATCTTAAGAGAGAGTGGCATTTTGACTGATCAAATAAACCACACGATAGTATTTCTGCTTCCTAGATGGATGAACCCACAATCACATGCTTCAGATGAATATTGTGGTTAAGAAAGCAGCTTGCTAGCATATAATGAAAAGTGAATGTAGGGAAAATAAATTAAGAAGAACTTTTAAGACTTTTTGAAAAAATATTTTCAGTATTTATATTGTAGCTGTAGTCCATTCCCTAATAATTCTAGCAATTTTCAGCTACCTGTAAATATTTTCCTTGTGGGCCTTGAGAGCAAAATTGTCCCAGTAAAAACTAGAATTTGATGGTATGTGGGATTTTTCTAAGATTTGGTACTGCAAAAAATGTAACAGGCTTTCCAGGGTTTGTTCTAAGCTCTTGGACCACTTATTAGGAGCTGATGTAGACTCTAGTAAGAATAAAGTAGCAGAGTTAAACTTTTATTAGATTACTGATGATCTGAAGTATCATTTCAGAATTTATGGTATTGTGAGTACTTAGAGAGGAATGAACCATGAATGCATTTAGAATGCACAGTAGTCAACAGATACATTCAGTTTTATAAAAGCCATCTAACAAAACTGTGCAAAAGCTAATATCTTTTAGAAAGTTCAGATGCTAAAATACAGTAATACTTGCTACAAGAAAAAAAAAAAAAAGGCTGAAGGCCAATGAGAAACTATTCTCTTTTGTTGTGCTACCTGACAGAAGCTGAAGATAAAAACAGCATGCCAGAATCCTTACCACTTTGCATTAGTTGCAATTATGCTTGCATAATTCAATGTTAATATATTTCTTTTAATTTTTGTATGTTTAAAAAATTAATCTGCAGCAATCACGCTCTGCCCTACCTATGCTAAATATCTACATAATGAATCATTTACTGGATTCTGTATTTGTAACAATACCATTGATATGAATTTCCCAATAAAATCAGAAAATAAAACAGAGATTAAACAATGTGAGTTCTTACCTGAGCTCCTGAGCTATGGAGTCCACTTGAACTGATAAAAAAATCAGGAAAGAATGTGTTAGTTTACACTTCAAAACCTGTGCTTTCTGCAACCTTGCACCTGCCAAATGTGATGACGGGAGTGGCTATCAAAAACACAGGTGATTATTTCATGTCAGCCCCAGGATTGTTGCTAGTGCTAGCAAATGTTAACTAAACTTATAATTCTCATAGTTATTTTAGCATGCATGAAATCTGCAGCGTGATATTTAATGGAACGATAAGAAAAATAATAATAAACCAAAAATATAAAAGAGAAGGAACAGGTTTTTATTGAAAATAGAATGACAAAGCTCTGCTTTTTCTGTATTTTAATTCATTTTGGGAATGATGAAGGCTGATGTTTACCAATACCTGCCTAAACATTACTCATATTGCACAGGAAATTTTTGTTGTTTCCACTTCTGGAAAAAATGTTCCTGATATATTGCTTTCTATAAATGTGTATGTGCATAAAAATATAGAGAAAGAAAACTCATAAGTTTCAAAACTGTGTTAGTCTTTTAATTGAAAAGTGTATGAATCCCCTAATAAATACAACTAATATCTGCTAAACCAGCCAGACTTTGTTCACAGACCTGAGTAACAGAGAAGACATCATCTAATGCTGAGCTATGAATTTCTTCCCTACTCAATAACTTCGTTCAAGTTCTCTGTTCTGGTACTTTTGAAGTATATATGAATTTTATAATAATTTCAAAGGACATAACCAAGGGATGCAACAAGGATCCAATATGACAATGATTATGTTTTTTAGAAAGGCTTGTCTGTATTTACCCTCTTGTTTGTGGCACTCCCACCCTCTTGCTCTGTCTTTTCCTAAGAGAAGTCCAGCACTTTTCACATCTTTAATAATTTGAAACCAGAGAACTAAGCCATGCCACACTTCATTTTTCATTCTAACCACAACTTGAAGTTGAAGACACAATGTTAGGAATCCAGAATTACTGAGTTGTGATAATGAATCAAAGTAGTCTGTTTTGCACAATTCTGAAAGCGTATGATTCACATTAAAATCAGAGTGATGGATAGGTGCTTTGCACCTCAGAAACTAGCCATAAGCAAAAATGCTCACAGAGCAGGCAAAACTTTGACATTTAATTTTAAGTATTTCCATTTTTCACTCATTATCAAGAGTCACAAAAATTGTTATGAATTGATATAAAAAATTATTTTCCTGAAAGGGCTGTATTGCTAGTCAATCATGTTTTCCAGATGTTGAGATCATTAAGGGCCTGTTTATCTCTCAGTACTGTATTTCCATCTGTTCCTTACAAAAAGAGAGGAAAGCTGGGAAATACAACTATGCCATAACTTTACAAAATGAAGCACAAGCATCATACTTAAAAAAAGCACAGGGTTCTCTGCTGCATACACCTGCATATTTTGATTAAACTAAATATACTTCTGGACCATTTATACAGATAATCTGCAGATAATTTATGGCAATAGACAGAAAAAAACATTCCGTTGGCTGAGGCAAAGTTTTGTACATTACTTTGAAAGTATCCAATTTTGTCTAGCTCTACTCCATATGGAAAATCTTTGGTTGCATAATAAATAGTATAACCTTCTATTTTCTTTGAGAAACATCTCAAAGAAAATAGCATACAGTACATTTTTAATTTGATTTTATTTTTATTTTCTTTAAGTCAAAGCTGATAACATCGTGCCTCTTAATTCCAGCAGTCTGTGTCCTGCCTTGATTAAAAAAGCAGCCCTAAGGAAGCTACACACTCTCTTACTGCACGTTAGGGACTGTGCACAGGAACTATCATATTTCATGGTGTGCTGGGCACAGGATTGGGGAATGTGCTTGCTAACTCACCCTTGGTTCCTTTTGAGCGTGTGCGCAGCTTTTTATTTTCCCCATCTGCATCCATCTGTAATATTAACACAAAGTCTTTTATTCATCCCTTTTGCCACTGAGAAAAAAAAAGTCTCCAATGCTTTTTTTTTTTTTTCCAAAGGCTAGACAGTAATAGAAAGAAATATAATCATGCCTTGTTAATCTTGTCAAAGAGATAAAAAGCCATCTGTGAATATCTAGTAGATACCTAGGAGATACCTTTAATGATACAGATTTGTTTCATAAAGTGATGGTTATGAGTGACTCTGTAAGGTTTAATGACAACTTCTACAGGTGTAAACTGAAGGTATAAGGTTAGAAACAGCAATGTTCTATGAATGCATATCTTAATAGCAGCATCAGAACATACATCTCTGAAAACTTCATCCTTAAAAGGTGAAACCCTACTTAAACTTCACACAGAAATTTTGGTCAAAGACACAGTTACGTATATTTATGAGTTTTTGCAAGAATGCAGTTTCTGGGTTTATGTCTTGTATAAATTAATAAAAACCAAACAAACATGAATAAATCCAACCCTCCCAGAAAGTCAGATGTTGACAAAAGATTTATAAACAGGAAAAAAAAACAACACAAAAAAACCAAAAGCAACAACAAAACAAAACAAAACAAAACACAAAATGACTTGAAAGATGAGCTGCTCTCATAGCTTTTGACTACATCTTAATTAGCACTGAATATATGCATGTTCTGGTCTGGGATGTGGCCAGGACACATAGTTGTAGGGGCAGGATATCAATTCATGGATTTTATTGCAGACCGCTGAAATCCAAAAGTATTAAGATTTCATGTTCTGATGAGGAGAGCTTCAGTGACATACAGCAGAATGTATAACAGAGCAAATTTTGACAACATTCAGAGAGGCAAACTCCGATATAAATGTAACTCTTAAATTTCATTTAAGGAAGGCTCAGTCCTGAGAAATTTTTGTCTTGGCAAAGTATCAGGAATTCTGGAATTCTTCTTCAGCCTATGGTAGTATCTCACTATCTCTTTGGTTTGAATCTTGGTTTCTCTGTTTTTAAAATGGTGATGATCTAACATACTGTAGAAGAAAAAATTCTCATGTGCTTCCATGTTCTGGAGATCAATATGCAGGAACAAATGCCAGCACAATCATCTGATTTATATCGCTGTGTTGGGCAATTGGTAGATGCATTATGTGAACACCAGAAGTTGCCTATGCCTGACATCTTTCTCTGCAAAAGGTCACAAGATGAAAAACACTGTCATCAGAAGATGATGTCTATTATTTCCCTCTCCCCTTCTGAGGGTCAGCAGCACTGATTTGCCCCACAGAGGGGAGATGCATGACACTGTTTGTGCCTTTTTTCCATTTATAGAGTTTGAAGACCTGAGGATTTTTTATTTATAGCTTTATATGACTCAGATAACAGAGATGTTTTGAAGGTCTTATATGAAAGAACATTGCAGAATATGACAAAGATGATCTGAGAAAGAAGAGTAAAGTCAGCCTTTCTAGGGGAGAAAAAGTGTTTTTTCTTATTTCCAGCTTTTTTTTTTTTTTTTTTCTATTTGTTGTTATGTATGGTTACATATTATATACAGCTATTGGAACCAAATTATCTATTTGCAGGAGAGAATATAAGCATTTGAAATGGGCATTCATGTACTAGAAGAAGTCTAATTCTAGAACACAGGTTAGTGATGTCTGAAATGAAAGTATAAATTGATCAAAATGCACCTCAAAGCCAGACAATGATATCTTTTCTCTGTTTAAATTTACATCTGATGTTGATTATTAGCAGGGAGGGAACATAAGTGGCTTCTGTTTATGTAGTGGGGCTGATGGCAATCTTTACTTGCTACTACCCTTAAAACCTGGAGAACGAGTTTTTACAATGTGACTGCAATGGTAATGGGAAACGTGGCTCTGTTCTCTGATGCTGAGTTGTGATTGAAGGCACTGACCTGCCATAGACTTATAATAGGGGAGCAGGTGTGGCAATGATGGACTTTAATTTCCTTTAATAAACCTTTTATGTGCCACACTTTTACTGCCATTCTATGCTCTCCAAGGTCCTGCACATAATAGGTTCATTACTTTTGATTACTATAGTCTATTGAGACAAACAACTCCAGAACACACTATATATTATGTTCAGTTAAACCAATATAGACTATTTATCCACTGTGCATTATTTCACCTGCAACTCTACAGACAAAATTAACAACAGCTCCTGTAAGCTAAAACTATTAAAACCACTGGTACTCCTTTGTCATCATTTCATAATACCACACCAATCACAGTGCTGCTCTTTTAATTATAAAACAAAAAGTGTCCACTGCTTCTACTGAACGGCAGTTACTTTGGTCTATATAGCACGTTGCACTGTGATGAATATTTAAAAACTGCAAAAGAAGTGAAAGCCAACAGTAAAATCAATGCAGGTGATTTTTCTATTGATTTTATTTCCCTGTAAAAAAAATGAAACTATGAAAGATGTTTAATCAACTCAAACCTAAATTTTATAGGACTATTTAGCCTGGTGCGTACCCCGTATTAAAATAATAATCATGTCTGTGTTGTATCAAAAAAACACCTCACAAAACAACATGTTGTTCTTTACCTTGAAAATTATACAAAAATATCCAAATAAAACTGTGAAATATTCTAAGGGTGCTAGCAAAAAGATCTTTCTTGCTCAGAATTGAAATGTAGTACTTTGGGTTCTTCCAGAAACTTTATGATTCTGAGAAAAGTAAACAAAGTTTCTCAGTTCTGATTTTTGCCTACATAGTGATGGTTTTACAAGAGATTACAGCCACAGATGGCCATCAAAAAGTATTCAAACTTTTAAAAAGTCCATGGAACAACAAAAGAATTAAACCTCAAGTGAAAAACTGCATCAAGTAGTTGTTAGGGTGTTTATTTGAGAATTGTATGTTATTACTGCTGTCTACTGTAAAGATTGAATGGATTCTGGAAGGTGCTTCCTGGTCTCAAAGCTGGGGATGATCAGCCCTCCCTCCCAAGACATATGTTGTCTTGAGACAAGAAGTCATCAAAGAAATACAGAATAGTTATGTCTGAAAAAAATCCTCACAGGCTGTCTTACTTCTAAGTTTTTTAGGTGCCAGGACCATCAGGATAATATCTAAAAGCCTGTCATGAAAATTTTTTTTGTAATTGCAGTCCTGTGTTTTTTAAGGGCAAGATTCACAAAAAGAAGTGAATGATGGAATTAATTCCACTTCAGATTTGTCTTTCTATCCAGATTTTCTGATTTGATGGATTTGAAACCCATCTAAACATTTTCTTTTCAAAATTATCTGAAATTAGCTTAATTTACTCAGAATGAAATAGTGTGAGATACACAGTCAGAAACACGGCAAGAGAGTTGCAGTGGCTCTGCAGTCCCCGGTTGTTCAGCAGTCAGTCTAAGAAATAAAAAAACGCCCAAGAATTCCTTCAGTTACACTGAGTTGCTGTGACGTGGAAATTCACTGAGGATATAGATGATGAATTATTTTCTAAAAGGACATTCCAGAAAATCTCACCAGGTTTATAAACTCTTTCTGTCCGTCTTCAAGAATTTCAGTAAGATCCTCCCTCCACCTTTCCTTCAACATCAACATAGGACAAGTCAATAACTAGATCCCAGAAAACTGACTGGAGTCACTAATGATACTACAAATTCTGCTTGGCTGAAACCGGAGTAACTTGCTATGTGCTTGCTGCAGGATATTTATGTTTCTTCAGTTTAATTTACTATTGGAATAGTAGGTACCATAATTTCTGAGCAAACTATTTCAAAGTTTCTGGATACAGAAAACAAATGCTATTTCTTCTGTTTGTATCATCGCACTGCAGTGAGTGGACTTGAGAGCAGCACCTGGAAATACTTCCCTGAGTGAGAGAATCAGGATTTGGCTTTGAAATTGCTTTTTTTGTGTGCCTGGAGTCTATCTATACACATGTGCATGTACTGATATTATAATGGGATCCAAGAATAAGACTAACAGCTGAAAATGGATGTGTGCAATAAATGATAATAAAAATAACAATAATAATAACTATTTCACTTTACTTGCACATTTAAATTCTGAATTTTCAAATCTAAATCGATATTACTATTTGGTAAGATAGTTTTATAGCACATTACTGCGAAATAAACTGTGACCTGGGGAAGCCAGTGCTGCTGACATAGGTAAAAGTGAAATGCACCTCCTGGAAAGAGCTAATGTAAAAGCTGTGCACTTTCTAATTTCTACTGTAATCTTTGTATAAGCATAATTTTCCCTGAGTGGGTTTCACAGTCCATGAGTGGCAGTCTTTCTTTTTGTGTAACTAGCTAGCGAGAAAGAAGTCACCAGTTTATCTAGAGGAAATGAGAATAAAAATTAACATTATATTGTGATCTTCCAACTAAAAGTTTTGTCTGATTTTCAAATGAATTTGGCAAACAACTCCTCTAGGATAAACCTTAAGTGATTTTGAGAGGTCTGATGTTTTTCTTTCTTATTTTTAATTTGTAAACTAATTACGTTTGTGTAGAAAAAACAGCTACACCTGTCACCAGACTATTGATTTATTCAGAAAAATTAAAAAAAAAAAAAAGAACAAAACAAAACAAACAAAAGAAAAGAAAAGAAAACAAAACAACAAACCAGAAGCGAACAAAACCAACCAAACAAACCCAAAGAACAAAAAAGGCTCCCCTCCAAAAGCCATCAAAACCAAACTTGATTACTACTAATATTACAAATTTTTTAAGGTACACAAATCTATCCCAAAGTCCTAAATACAATCCACAAACTTCAGAGTTGAAGTCAGACACTGCTAAGCACTATAAAGACAGGTGAGGTGCGCTGTGCCCCGGGCTGACATGGCATTCTCTCTGCCTCACCCTACAATAAATAACACCCTCAAAGAAACCTTTTCAGTACTTTTGGTACTCTTATTTTAATTTTTCATTTAAGGTAACTCATTTAAGGATCTAACGCAGAAGAAGAGAATGATGCCTTAATGAAAAACATTTTTAAAAATAAATATGATCGCAAGAAGGTTTTCTATAGCCTGTCCATACGTACAGAGCTCTGTTTGCCTGCTTGTGTATCTATGTGTTCTGACTGCATCTTCCTGCCATTGAACCACAGCCTTTTCTATTATGAAGTATTAGTCTTAGACTATGACTAGAAAATGCAAAGTATACATTCAATAACTTCTAGATAAAGTTTATATATTCTGATTACTGGCAGTAAAAATATCCAAAATCTAAAGACAAAATTTTAAGGAATATTGCTAGTACAGTGGTTAAGTTTTCTTGCTCTTCTTCTTTATTTTTAATAACCTATTGATGTCCAGAAAGAAGAAAAAAATATTTACAAAGTAGCTGTTCTTAAATATTGTAGCTGAAAATACCCCTTATTCTGTGATTCTGATTATTTTTAGCCAAGGAGTGATCTCATCTTTATTTTTTTGAAACTTTTGCTTTAGTTTACACATTGCTATTCTGAATATCTCTAGAAGAAAACTGACTAACATGGAAATAATTTGTTCAGGTGTATTTATTTTTCAGGAATAAAAATAAGTAAGTATGTCTACTGAATGCAAACTTTAGAGCATGCTTATAATATGTAGAAATTATCAACAATTTGGCATTTTATGATGTGGTTGATTGGTATACATATTGTTGAGAAATAAATATTTTTATCTTGAAGACACTATACTTGAAAATATGAAGAGATAAAATAAACCTTAAAGCAGAATCAAGCCTGAATAGCTTTGTAATGAGGATGATTTATTTGGATTCTCACTTCTGATTTCTGAGTTGTCACTGCTGTTGTATACTTCAACCATGCAACTTTGCACAACTGGCAGTGCTGAATATAAACCAAAGCCATATGTTTATGTCCTTTTGCCAAACGACTACAGCAAATAGTTCTATTATTCCCTTAGGTAACCAACGTGTGCCAAGTATTTCTATTAGTCTGCTTTACCAAGGCTTTAGAGGGCAGAGTCACAGCTTTTTGAAATTAAGGGGCAACTGCTGGCTTTTTAAATTTTGAGAAAAATCATATAGTTTACCAGGCTGAAATGTAGCTCAACACAAAGTGATGATAGATTCTACTTGCTGAAGGATTTTTTTCCTGCATTTTTATTTTTGACGTAGTTCAATGTCTTGTCACTCTTTCTTGGGCTACTATGTGCAATATATAATTTTTTAGAAGAGCAAGTGTTAGTATTTAAAAATAAAAATGCTTTGAGACTTTTACTTTTATGGTATTATTTTTATCCCACTCAACTGATCTTTAGTTCAAAAAAATCTCACTAAGTATTACCAAAAAAATTTAAGAGTAAGCTACCCCTCGGAGATTAAATTTAGAAGTTCATTAAGAAATACAGTCTACTTCTGGAGTCATATAAATTCAAAGACAGATGTATTCTTGACAGTATGTAATGCTAGCAGAGTGTAGTTCTGAAACTTAGAAACTACAATTTCTACTTATTTACAAAGATTCATATCTTTTTTTCAATAGCTCCATATTGTTACACCTGACCACCAAAGACAACTCTTCCTAAACCAGCAGATGATATGTGAGAAAAACAGTCGTAGTGCACAGGAGTCTACACATGAAACTACATAGTGTTCTAGTACAAATATATATATATATATGTATATATATTTTTTTAGTCAAATTAATTTTTGTAAATAAATTATCCCACCTTTGAATACTTCCGTGTGAAAATATGAGCAGATTCCAGAGGACCAAATTCGTCACTCAGCCCAAGACGACTTGTCTGATTTAACAGATAATCCTGAAATTCATTATCTGAAAAATAAAAAAAAACCCCACAACAACAACAACAAAAATAAAACAATAAAAGAAAAGCAAAAACAAGCTATACTAATTAAAATAGACGAAAAAGGACATTCTTTAAATCAAGTGGGCAAATAATAAAGATGCACTGTTTGCCTGTGTGATGTTTTAAAGATAGGATAGAGAGGCATCAATGGTGCTTCTAAAAGTCAGAAAGAATAGCAATTTTTCTTTTGTTGTGCTACTTTGTTTATATTGTTAATATCATTGCCAATAGCTTATGAAACAGACTTATCTAAGAAAACATTTTCTTCTTGTGAAGTCAAAAATTCATAATCTATATTTAGAAAACCTTAGCCAAATATTTTTACTGCACCAGAACCTGTATGAGTAGCACAGTTCACTACACAATGTGAAGTAAATGAGCAGCATTCCAAAATATATTAGTAATCGAAAAACCCTCAGATTTGTTCTATATTTTAAATATCAGTGTTTAAAGTTTGGCAGACTGATGTGTTCTCAGCATACGCAAAATGAACAAAATCCTTGACATTTCTTCATGCTCAATTTCCATTCTTTTCTGTGAGAAAACTCCCACTAAATCAACAGTTACAGTGAGGGAAAAAGAGCTGTAGAAGTTTATATCTTTGTGTACAAAACTGAGGGCCTTGTATTCAGAAATAATGAATACCCAAACTCTTAGAACTCTTAAAGTTGTAGTTACTTTCAACCTGGGAAAATCCGGGTGTGAGCATTAACGACAGGCAGACTTTATTTTAGCATCATGTTTTCCAATTGTGACAAAATATAAAAAATTTTCAATAACTTGCAAATTCAGGGGTGCTTTTCAAATACTATCCAGCGTATTTAATAAAACAGATCTATTCTTTTTAATGTATAACAATTACACCAACGTTTGAAGATAAAGCTTTGGAACTTGAAGGTGGAAGCTCAACTATTCACTTAATGATGATTAGCTGATGAAGTTTTGTCAGTAAAATCTCTAATATTACATTTCTGAAATTGGAAAGGCTCATTCTAAATAGATTCTCAGAGAAGACAGTTTATTGCATGACTAATTTCTGCTTGAGTCCCAATAGATAGAATATTAGTTGCATCTCATCAATAACTGTTAATTAAAATAAATAAGGTTTTATCAAATTTCAAACCAGACAACAGATGCAAGGTGATAAAGAATGGAGAAAACCCAGGAAAAAAATGCCCAATACCAAAGAGATTTTTAAAGACTTTTTTCTAGCAAATATGTTGTTGGAAAAAGATGTTGTTTACCCTGAATGGCCTATTTCCCCGTTACTCTATTTCAACCTCCATGAAAAAACAAAATAATAAAAAAAAAAACAAAACCAAAACCAAACCAAACCAAAGGACAAAATTAGTTTTAAAGTTTTTTACCTTCCTCTTCCTCTCTGCTCAGTACACACTAATCTAAACCAAAATATCTCTAGGAGTAGCTAAAATGGTGAACAAAGCTCCTTATAAGGTCTAAAACTTAGAAGGTTTTGTCTAAAATCCTATCATGGTATGTATTTATTAGCAATATATTTTTCATTTATTTTCTCAAAGATTGCCAATAAAGAACTAAATCACATACGGGAGTAGCTGTAAACCCTTTTGAGTTCCCTAATGTCAAACTCATTAGCATCCGAATAACCACACAGCAGCACATCATCTGCACAATTGCAATTTTTTACTACTTTTAATAGCGTTTCTCAAAGGGCTCATTTTCAACTTTCTTCAGTGGTTAGTTGCTTCTCTGGGGAATAGGAGCTTCCTGACGCTCACAGCTTCTACTCAACAACCAGGCCGTTTGCTGTCAGAAGCATCAGCCCTCTGCCCTAACCCCATCTGCTGTCTCTCTCATCCTCAGGGACCTGGAGTTAAGACAGCACAGCTGAGATCCCCTTCGAAAAGTGCACAAAGGACAGGAAAATATACAAAACTTTTCACATGTAACTTTACAGCACAAGATAATACATTGAAAAACCTCCTTTTAAGAACAGGAGCTTGGACTTGGGCTGGAGGTGTGGAGGAAAGTTTTAAAGTTGTACTGCAAAACTACATGCAACAATGCTGTTTGTTATTTTATTCCCATCTGCCTTGCATGCGACATCACCAGCTATCTTTGTAAAGCAGAGAATGCTCTTCTAGGAGAAAAGCAAGACTTTATATAAAGCACAAAACCCAACCCTCTCATCTCTGTTTAATTACAACAGAAATTATTGGTTCATAATTTTAAATGTGCTATTTTCTATTTCTTTCACATAACAGGGTACTGGCTACCATACAGCTGATTCGTGGGTGATTACCCACATTGGAAGATCTGGTGTTTCATAAAAAGCCTAATACAGTGTCATGAATCTATCTTCTTATAAACAGGGTGTGTAGGATTACTCTGTGTCATGGGATGTGACATACCCCTAAAAAAATATAAACTATGTGTCACCCCTGTCCACACTCAAAGAAACAACTTACATTTCAAATACAATTGCTGGGATCTCATACTTCACACAGCAAAGACTAGTTAGTGTTGACTTCACAGTCACATCAAGATGTTTTATTGTAAGTTATTGAGAAACACTATTTGAGACTCCTATGTGAATTACAAATTTAATCATAGGACAAATTTGGAGGCATTGCAAAAAGTGCAGATAAAAGTATACAATGCCAACTGGAATTATTAGGATCTCAGCCTCAAGAGCTCATAAAGAATATTTATCTAGGTTATTGGTGACTTTGATGATGAGATCGTTGTTGATAGAAATCAGGTAGAACTAATTTACTCATTTGTCAACTGAGGTTCATTGATAAGAGCACTCCTGTTAATTCCACAGGTGTCTTAATTTGGCCCAGTTTCTTTATATCTTGCATTAATTTATTTGTCTGTTTTAGGAAAGAGTTCAAAAGATTTTGCAGACTGCAAGTTATGCCTACACTTCAATGTCTGTATGCCTAACAGCATTTCTTTAATCCTGAAGGTGAAGCTAGCCTGCCTACAAAAAATCTCACAAAACAATCTTACCTCTCTTCAACCAGCACCTCAGTTTAACTAGAATAATAAACTTTATAAACCCACAAAGATGGAATAAATGAGTTGCTTGATTTGCCAATGTAATGGTTCAGTGAAGTCACCTGGAACCTTTGCAATTCATTCTTTGGTTTATAGCCATTTCCAGTGCAACATGATTTTGTACTGACCCTGAAGTGTTATCCTACTGAGATCCATGAGTCATACCAGGATACTGATGTGAATCACCATTTGGGCCCAGATCCTCAACATCAGATGATCATAAATCCCTTCAAACAACCATTTTTGTTGACCCATTGTTTATGGGTAAAAGTCCACTCATTCAGGTGCTAAAGAGCTCCTGAGGATTTAAAAATTTGAAAAGACATATTCAACAGTCAAAAATTATCTCATCAGAAGTCTGAGGCTGTTTTCTCGGTCTGAACTACAGTAAACAAAGCTGTACCACATCTGCAAAAGACCACAACAACTTTTTTGAGCATAGTGGGTATAATTTCCAACAATTTGATTTTCTCTCATCTACCACATCACTAGCTGATATATTGCAAATATAAAAATGAAGGATCACAGCAGTTTGTGATATTTTAACTCAGAATGGAATAGCTAAGGAAACAAAATCTAGTGTGCTCACTGATGATCCCTGGACAGTTTTTCATGCAACATACTTAGAATTTGAGGGGAGGAAAAAAAAAAAAAAAAAGTAGAAAAAGATGCCAGTACAAATGAATGTAGGTATGTTGGTCTCTTGACTGCGGTCAGATATTTATCCTGCACAGGCTGAAGTATGTAACTTTACACCTGAGATACTGCACAAACTTATGGGTCACCTCAGTGAGACCCTTAAAGTTCATGTGCAATATTCACCACAGGAGTAAACAAATTAATTTCATTAGACATTCTGATGTTTCACTTTAATACCCTCAAAACAGTACACCTGGGCAGTCACAGAAATCTGAAGAAAAGTCTGAAGAAGTCAACTTGGAAACATCAAATTTTATAACTTTTGAGCTTCAGAAAGTAATTTATTTGATGCAGAGTACTTGACGTGCAGAATACACATGAAGGAGAATTATTGCTGTTTCAACTATTGCATTTTCTTTCCCAGCTATAAGGCAAAACTTTATCTTATTTAGTTCTACCCTGTGAGGAACATAAGGTCACGTTACCTGTGCAAGACAGCCTGGTAACACAGGCAGCTGTCCTTCCAGTACCTTTAAAAACACATCCCTTGCACTTATCCTCTCTTAAACTCGTCAGTAATTCCAATGCCATGGACAAGATCATATTTTGCCTAGCAGAAGGGTTTAACTTACACCTGATTTAAGACACAAACTATCCCTCAAAGGTGCCTGAGGCTTTCCTGTAATTAACATAACTGTATTTAGATGCTATTCATGACCAATAATTCCAACACCTTGTGGGAAAGAAAAAATAGAAAAAAAAAAAAAAGGTTGCATGCTGTAAACATTATAAACATATTCAAATAAGCTTAACACAATCTGCCATGCTTATTTCTGCCTAGATCATGGACCAGCGAAATGGTTAATGCAAATGGATTTATAATTTGCTTTGGGGGGCCAGTTTCTTCTCCTTATTTATTAGCCCAGCTGATGGGGCAGATTTGATGAGGCACTTCTGGAATAATTGAGTCATCACACAAAGAAGGCTGCTAGCATTCAGAGTGGTTTTATCAGCAGCAAGCAGGCCTGATTACTGACAATTACACTCTGATCCGGTGATGGAGGAGAAAGAGCCAACGAGTGGGAAATGTCCGTGTTTCTATCCAGGAATAATTTCTACATTCATTTTACATGCTAAGTGTTTCCTATCTCTGCATAATAAACTGTAAACAGGAATAGATGGCACAATGTCCCTTAATATTTCCTGGTAATGAAGACACAAATGTACAGTGAGTGCTGATAAATATAGATGAAACATAAGCTATTCTCTGAGTCTGTATTGTTACCTTTAAAATAAATGCATTTTGGTGGTAAAAGCATAATCATAGCTAATGCAAAAAAATGACAGAAGATTGAAGCTGTCCTTGTAACTACACAGAAACTTTGTAAAAGTCCTGTTAATCACTGCTGCTCTAGAGGCTCATAAGCTGAAGGTGATATACTAGAAAGAACACAATTTTGTTCCTCAGTACTCAACTATGTAGGAACTCCTTTGCTTTGACACAGTAAAGGAGAGGAACAGCAGTGACCTCCATTAACACTTCAGGGATAGAGCACATCTCAATGCTAAACTGAAAAACAATGAAGCCGGTCCTAGAAGACATCTTCACTGTGATAAATTCTCATTTCCCTCTCATCAGCCTTAAGATAGTGTTTATAATGAATAATAGAGCTAGAACATAAATTTCATGAATTGTAGTTAGCAATGTATTATTCTTCAGGACATAATATTTTTTAGCAACCAAGTCACTGTAAAATGCCAATTATTAACAAAATCCTGGAAGCAGGACTTCAGAAAAATCTGCTTCTTCTCTGACTCAGGAATAAAAATCATGAAAACAGACATACTGAAGAGCTGAAATGTGATTTTGCATTTGTTGATGGGCAATTATAGATTTCAGCAGGAAAATGTTAATGCCCTAGTCCAGGGAGAGTTTTTCTTTTTTAGAGTTGATCAAGCATGAAACACTGAATAATAAACTTCTGCATGCATGTTTATTCCTTTTCCTCTTTTAAAAAAACCTGATTCATAGCTTCAAAAGAACTAAAAGTTATTCTCTGTTCTCCTGAGGTAACTATGGTAACTATGTTTCATTAAAGTAGCCACTTAACTTCAAGGCTTGTGTTACAATGATACGCATTATTTTGAGTAAAACCACACCATAACAACCTTACGATTTCAGAGCAATTTTAAAAGAAAGTTCAAAGAGCATGCGTCATTGACTCTGGAACACAGGGTTTGTTTTCTTTTAGAACATGTTTACTCTTTTTCAGCCTGGATGACTTTTCCAGCATGGACTCATCTCTGCTGTGAGGTGCTGTGTGGGGGGACTGACTGCCACTGACTTCAGCAAGAGATGACCACGGTCTGATCATCCTCTGCTCACCAAAGAGGTGCTCAGCAGTTGCAGGATTGAGGCCAGAGGGAGATGTCTAAGCACACAGATCATAATGGCTAAGAGTAGTGAAATGATGTTTTTTTAATTGCTTTGTTATAGCCTCCTTTGACATCAGGAAGATCCTGGCCCAGCTCTGTCACTGCTATATTGAATGTGTTAAGCCACCACTCTTGCAGTCTTTGTAGGGTTACCTGATTTTTAAGCAAGTTGGTTAGGAATCAATGCCTTTGAATGGCAATTTAATGGAGGGGGGGGGGGGAGGGGGGGGGCTGTTGTGGTTGCATTGAACCTGTACAAAAGTTCTGGAGCTGAACTGGTTCAGTAAAGTCAGTCATTTCTCTAGTACTTCAAGGCTGAATCTAGGTTACTATATTCCTTCCCTCTCGTTTCTGGCTGTTCCAGAATAATTTTTTGGGACTGATTTAATAGTCAGAATTAAGACATTGAAGTTCTTAAGCTGGACAAAACCCACAGCTAGTTAGCTCATTGAACATTCTCTGCCATGGAATCAAAAGGAGGAACAAACCCAAAAATACAAACTATTTTTATAAAAAGAAATATAGCTAGCATTCCAAAAACCTCTGCATTCAGCCACCCCTTTCTGAACCACATGCTCTTTTCATTGAGCATGACAGACATGTCCCAAGAAAGGGAAAGTCACACAAAAGGAAGAAGTGTGCCATCCCTCAACATGCAAATCACATATGTTCATTAACTTCAAGAGTGCAATGTGAAGTACAGTCTGCCACTACCTAAAAGACTTGTAATGACCCTAACTGCTAAAGAGAATGGGGTTCACTTGCACTAGTGCACTACACTGAAGATCCTGGGAGCATGCTGATGAGTACAGGAAAAGCAAAACCAAAACCACACCAAAACAAAACCAAATGGAAAACAACCAACCAAACAAAAAATTCTGCCTTGAATATCAAAATAACAAAACCATTAATATTTGTCAGAGAACAAATTGTGTATGTAAAATGGTCACTGGTACAGACTTCCTGAGGTTTTGCTCAGCAAATGTTTGGATCAGGTGTGTGGAGCAAGGAAAAGGGTACTTGATCTGTTCAAAGTTAAACTAAGGGGCCAGTGGCATTGGGAATAAAACACACTTTTCAGGGTGTTTTATCATTCTAGAGTGAGACAAAGGTTATGTCCTAAAATGGCACCTGTCTTCTGTCATAAACATATACAGAAGGCATTGTGATTGAGCAAATAATTGGAAAAAAAGGGATTCTGGAACTTTCTTCCTGCCTCTGCCACTGATCTATTCTGTGACCTTGAACAAGTCCCTTCACCTTTCAGCTAAATGAGGATAACAGAGTGCTGTGAAGTGCTTTTGTGCATTTCTAACCATGTTTTAAAGTAGCGAATATTCTTTTCTTCCTCATGTATTCATCAATTTAGTAGCCTGCTCAGGCTTTCTCTTCCTCTAAAACTCCACCTGATAAAAAACTCCAAAACAAAAGAAAACAAAAATAGCAACAAGAAACCAAGCAAAGGACAACTGATGTATGATGAATGGCAAAATAATTTAAAGAATATTTCTATTCTCTCTTAACAAATTAGGCAATCCAGAAGAAATCACACTCTTAACATATCAGGTCTTTATCTTAAAAATCTGTTTCCCTTGTCTTTCTATAATGAGAACCATTCCACTAGGAACTATCTTTAACTGTCTTTCTTTGAATGCTTTTGCTCCCATTTATGAAATGTCAATAAGATGTGTATCTATTTTTATATATATATACTTATGTGCATTATATATATATGTATATATAATTTTGTGCTAATGTTAAGTTCAAACATATCACACTGAAGGCACTGTATTTCATCTAAAGGAAACAGAAAAAGAAGTTTTTTAAATGTTATTGTGTTAGGTGTGTGGAAAGAAAATGGCCCATTGTATGTATCCCATAACAGCAAATCTTAATTAAGTAACAGGAAAAAAAAAATTCTATGGTAACTTATTTTACAAACTTTACCACTTAATCACAGTTTCCCTTCAGGGTTCCCAGTGTAAGCCTGGTTATATTAAAATTTATAGACCTCAGTAATATTGGTTGTTTGCGTGTGGAAGTACTCCAGTAAACTCAGTATTAAACGCACAGGTATACAAAGATATAGTCCAAAAGATCTTAGAATGTAGGATGATTTGGAGGTGACATCTGTAAATAATAAACAGCAGTTCATAAATTTCAGTAGCACATTAATACAATTTTATTTTAATTGATATTTATGTCCTCCTTGATAAGTAGGCCTGCATGATATGTCTGAATATGTATTTAATATTCTTGCTTTAAATTGTGGGTTCTGCCTTGTCTTTTTGAATTTCAGACACCAAGATGTGCATAGGAAAAGATGTGGGCTGGCTTTTGTGGTCAGGATTTAAGCATTTTTTAAAATATGCATTATACCCCCGGAAACAGATTTTTGTTTTCTTTCTTAAGTCAAGGTCTGCGTCGATTTGCACCAGGTAGTATACAAAAGTAGTAGTTGTGACTTTCAAATAATCAGTCTCACAACGTTCTACCTTAAATCATTTTGACAATGCATTCTCTGCAGCGCCCATAATCTTGGAGGGTGTTCTCACAACATTCAAACTGAAAAAATGTTTATACTTAAGAAAAGTCCAGAAGCAGTCAACCAGGTGTGAACTTCTATCAAAAAAGACTTTTTTAGATAGAAGACCTTTTGTACACTACTTCTACCCTAGGCCCCTTTTAGGGGCCACACCTGAGAGAGAAAGTGAATTATCAATGACACTGTTTTAAAGAATCAGTGGTTTAACACTAATTTCTAATCAGATCCTACAGAAAGGAACAGCTCGCATGGCAGCTGTACTTTTCCCAGGGTTAATTACCTTTCACTGCTCTCTACTAATGAGTCAGCTGTTCCTGTCATCACACAACTACACTGTGTTCATCTGTAGCTCTAGCTGTGGACAAACACAGTAGCTAGAGCCCTGTTTACATATTGGTGAGGTTTGTTGTGCAAAGAATCTGCAAAGCAGTTTAAAAAAAAAAAAAAAATAACACAGGTAAAACTCTTTCTATTCCCATGTCTCTTTGCATGTAAACAACTGTATGTTGCAGGCCAATGCTGTGTTCTCAAGGTTACTGAATTAATCAACAAGACTAGAAAACTAGGGACATGAAAACTAATAAAAATTAATTTTTTTTTGTAATATTGCATAATAGTTTATATAAGGGAGATTAGGTCTGTGTACCTTTCTAGCTTGTCTTAGCTGATTGTTGGGTGAGAATATTTATTTATAGCTTGCTGGTCTATGAACTAGAAAACTTCTGTATAATATATTGGTTTAAGCAGTAGATGAGTTAATAATGTTAAAATTAATGTACTTAAGGAAAGAGTTTGTATTATTTTTATGGCAAGCTCTAATGAGACAATGATTTAAGGCTTTCAGTAACCTGCTAATGTTTTTACATAATTCTAGAATGTAATTCCGTAGCAAGCAAATAGAACACATCATTTTCTTGCTGGGGTGAACAGGATGTGTTCTTTATAGCCATGTAAGATCAAGAGTGATCCTCATACATCACTTTTATATGTCCTCTTTAAGGACTGTATAAAGCTTGGGGGGTATTCAGAAAGGCTAACTTCAGTGACAGGGAGGGGGCTTACACTCATCTACCTCTTACTGTCAAGAAATTAAGGACACAGGCTCCTCCATGGAGGCAACAAGTACCTATTTAATTACTGCTTGTTATTCCAGTTTTTTCATGCGAGGCTACAAAGACTAAGACTAAAGATGGACGCTGTGACAGAGCTTCTGAAGCTTGAGTCTTATTTGGATCAACAATCAGAAAATGTTTCCTTATCATATAAGTGACAACAAGACTCTCAGCTGGCACTGTCTTTAAAATGTGATTCTATGCTAAAATTATCTGTATGGAGGTTGCCCTGATCTGAGCAGATTTTCTTGGGGTCAGATCTATAGGTGCTAGCAAAGAGAAAATTTTCACTGTACACTAAAAAGGAACATGGCAGAGTTATGTGAGAATAAGCTCATTTACCTGCAGCTGTATCTGCAACAGGCCTGTTTGTGAAGATATTATTTGAGGCTTAATTCTTTGCCAGCTGTAACAAGAGCTAATGATACTTGTGAAATCTAAGGCATGCCTATAGTCTTCTGAATATGACAGAGAAAGAAGTTTCAGCTCTCCAGGTTCAGGTTAATCTTACAGGACTGGCAGCTCAAAATATTACATATTTGCTTATGAACACATTGAGCCAAAAGGACCATAAGATTTCAAGAGATCACTTGAATAGCCATCTGGGAAATCAGTTTTTTCTTTGTACATTACTTTAATGAACAACTTCTTTCCTTCAGGTACCTTAAGTTGAGCAAGCTGTACTGACAACCTCAGACACTCTGAGCAATGAGAGCTGTGAGCTGTGTGGTTACGGTCATTTAAAAGGCAGATATTTATTTATTGCTCTATTAGAAGCAATTCTCCTGCTTGGTTTTGGAATTTTATGTGAATGTGAATTTCCTGAAGGTGCATTAACTGAGCTTAATGATTCACAGAGACCTCTGATCACTCAGGTCAGGCCAGGGAAACCTGTTATTATGTAATGCCCATTTTTCCTCAGATTCCCCCTCTGTTCAAGAGTTTATTCCTTCTTCTGAAATACTATCTCTCATCCACACTTGATTTATTTAAAAAAAATTCAGGATAGCACAGGCATTCTCCTTCTCAGGGGTCTTCACAAGTAACTGGCTTAACTTTTCCTGACTTCTCAAGATTCTTTCTTCATCCACAAACAGGAAAATCAGGAACAAGTCCTGGTTTCATTTGCTGAATAGGAAAACCTAACCCTTGGACTGAATTTAATCTTTACCTGAGATTACTGAGTTTACTTAACTTGAACTCTCTCAGTAACAGGGCTCACTAGCTCTCTGTTAGAAGTAGATGTAATGCCATACACTGAATCAGCTAAGATGCTTGAAGACAGCTCCTCTAAATTGCCTATTTTGTTGATGATAGCACTACTGTGGGGTTCCCTCTTGGAGGTTCAGGAGGGAGAACACTTACCAAAAAACATCTCTGGAAGATTTGGTGCCAAAAATCATTATATCTTCCGTACTGTGTATACTTAAAAACTTGACTTCTATACTGTTAAAATATCATCCAAGTAGCCATATAACTTCAACATTTAAAAGACAGGGATCACATATAATTACCAAAACACCACAGATAAATAAGGAAGCAAGCTGTATGACCTGAAGTGTATCCACAAAGCTAAATTTGTTTTTTGAAGGCTGGCACTCATTGGTTGAAAGCAACTCGGACTTCTGCAATATTATGGTATTATTCCTTGTGATTGCAAAATAGTAGCACATCATTCAAATTATTAACAATAAAAATAAGTGGTATTACTAATGCTTTTGCTATAAATAACATTGGGCTGAAAGCATTCAGGGTTAGAGCTATTTATTGTCCCATGTTATTCCAAATGAGCTGGGGATATTTAAGACACTTTTCAAGGGCAGCTACTTAAATGTTGACAGTAGGTAAGAAAACTTTGAGAATATTATATCTGAGCAGATTAAACTTCTCAGGGTAAATGCTAAATCAGTCTAAAGGGTTATGTTTTTTCAACTGGTATCAATTTATACCAAAATAAACCACGATTTTCATTGACTTTTGAGTCTCATTTGTGGAAGTGATACTGGAGATATATAGTTACTAACTCCTCCTAAAGCCCCTTCTAACAAAAATTAGATCAAGCTGAACGTACTCTTGCTAAGTTTACTCCTGTGGCTATCTTCCCCTCAGGGAAAGAGTATGAAAAGACAAAGGACTGTCAGAAACCTGCTTCCAAGGCCAACTTGTGCCTCCCATGGAATAGATTAGGATACTGCATATAAACAAATTGCTCCATAGGAACCATCCACTACGTAAGGGTTAGCACAGCTTTGTAGAGTTCCATCCATCTCTGGTCCCCAAAGGAATTCTGAGTCACCCACTTAGAAATATAATTTAAGCACTTGGCCTTGATTTGAAGAAATTTTGGGAACCTGACCCTAGAGCCTTACAAGACAAATGTTTGTTTAAAAAAACCCTATAGCTATATGCTTAAGATGTGAATATAATAAATAGTCCCCTAAAATTCAAAATTTATGTCATTAATTCCCTTCAAACATGGAAAAAAAATATTTGAAATCCATTCAAGGGATGCACAGTAGCTGAAATTTTTATCTGGAAGCTTGTTTGTAGTTTTTTTTTGATAGCATGAGAATCATTTCATCACTGCAATCACCCATAGAAACAGTGTAAAACTGTCATCTAATCTACCCTTCTGTTACCTCAGAGCTTGAAAAACAATCTTGAAAGCCTGAGATGAGAGACACATTACAGAGACACCTCTGAAAATGCCAACAAAGTCTGAGCAGTGACCAATGGGAGAAAGAAAATATGGAACCGAGTCCAGAAATACTTCTACCAGAAGTGTTTAAAAATTCCAGCTGGTTCAATGTAGAAATATCTACTGTATTTTGAAATGAATGGATGTTGTATAAACTTTAGAGATGATTTCTTATTTTTTTTAAGAATTAGTTTGGGAAAACCCCTTTTCTGAAAAAAAATATAATGACTTCTAAGAGCAAAGCAGAGAATTGCCTCCTTGACTTTTGTAAATGTCATATTTCAGGGGCAAAATTTGGTCATCTGCATTGCACAGCAATATTCAGTTTTGCTATTCTGCTCTCAATTAATATCTGAGCACACAAAATTTCATCAATGCTGTGTATGTGCAAGAAGAAATTTTTGGTCTGGAACATACTACATTGTTTGTATCAATGTCTTGGATGTAAGTGCGAGAAAAAGTTTATGCAGAGACAAGATATAAGAAAAAATCAAGTCCAGTTTGTAGGCTGGACTGGAAAGACAGGATGTGCCTAAAATGCAGATATGTATTTCTGAAGTAGTAACTGCTGACTTCCCATAGTCTCTGTGTAGGCTGTAGGCAGTCTGCAGGCATTTCTACCACTGCATAGAAGTGGTCTGACTTTTTTCATACATCTACTTCAGGGTAATATGAATTGCATACAAGAAATATGTTTTGCCACTGATTCTAAATGGAGCCTGGATCATGCACTGAGGTCTACACACTTCCGCTGTATACACGGACATTTCACCATAGGATTTCTCTGAAAAAAACCCCTATGTCAATTGCTGAGAAGCATCTTATAACTTAAATAATTTGTATACTATGTGGCTCTGAGCTGTATTTTAAAATAGGGATGGAAAAGCAAGAGTAGTGAAGTCAGAAATCATCCTCCAGGACCTAAGGCAGTGCCAGTCCTTGTAGGAAAGAACTGGCAAACAAAATTAAGCTGATGAACAAGTAAGAGAACACTAGTGGATGGTGTAAATTAAAGAGAAAGAGAGTTAGCCATGAGTTTGATATAAGCAACGTGGCTTCAGAGTAGCAGGAGAATCCACTGTCAAGAAGCAAAGAAAGAAAAAAGTCAGCATGATATGGCAAATATTTCTTTATCTAGATATAAAAGAATAAAGACAACCAAGCCCTAAACACAGCAGAGGGAAACAGAACTGTAACTGTATGGACTGAAACACCAACATTTTTAATCTTTGGATTGGACAATATTTTATGAACAAATGTCTTCTCAATAAGTAAACAAATCACATGGATTGATTTCTGATAGGTTGGAAGTTTCCCTCAGCTTGTACTATTATCTGATACTGAATACAGTTTTCTTAAGTCTAAGTTTGCTATTTAAGCTTATCTGTGTTTCTTCCTTGTTAAGTTATTAACTATTGTATACCTGAGAAACCTGATGTCACCGATGACAGTGCCCCTGCATTTAATTCTTTTTTTGGTTTGTTTTAACAATACATAACACCACATGCCCTCTTCTGTTTAGTGTCTTCTACTCAATGCCAAGTTTTAAATCATAAAATAAAAGGCATTAAAATCCAAATTCCTTCTAGCAACTTTTGCTGGCCTTTGGGAGCCAACAACATGAGCCAGATTTTGAAAAATGAAAATGTTATTGTGTCTACAATGCCTGCTACAAACATATCCCTTTTCCAACATGTAAGGTGAGTGTTTAGACAATGAATTATTGACACAATCATTTGCTTGGCACCCACCAAAACTCTTTTTTATTATTATTATTTTATTTTATTAAAAGAAAATTTATTTCTTTGTTTCTTTATTTTGTGTATTTACTCCAAAGAAAAGAAGTCTTGTGAGTAAAATTCACCATATCCAAACAAAAGACTGGCAGCTCAACTAAGTATATGAACAGGGGGAAGGGAGACGTATTTCCTGAGTTTCAACAGATGTCATACTTAATTGGTTGTGAAATAAACCAGAGCTACTCTCGGCCCGTTTCCCTAGTTTCAGCTGTGAAGACACTTTCAAACATGTGCATTTCCCTCCTGCTTGTCATAATGAGGGTGTGGGGTGAGAATCAAACCTCCAAAAGGAGTAAAGCAGCATGCATGCTGTATACAGGCCTTCAGATACACTAATTAAACAGAAGTGAGAGTTGCATCTTTTGTTCCTAGGAGGTACACATCAATAGAGCATCAAGCAAGAGAGTTCTGTTGAGGGAATATTATCTTTGCCTTCTGCTAGTATCAGGAAGCCACAGGAGTAGCCCATTCTGCACTAAGTTTTTCCACTTTCATGCTTTTTCCCTCTAAAACACCCTTTATCACAACTCAGGGCATTGACAATACCCTACAGCTTAGTGTAATGTGGTCATTTATGTATTATGACAGGGAGATCATCTCATAGATTTTCTTTTTTTTTCCTTGTGGACATTTTTTACTAGAAGAAGCAAAGTAACACCACAGGTAACACAACAATGAGAATTGTCAAGTATAAAATAGCTTGGCTAAACATGGTGAAGAACATAAAAAAATGGAGAACAGGACTTGTCATAGGCAAAAAGCCCAGACATTTGTAACTGTGCCTAACCACCAGTCGGTGGTAGGCTAATATAAATACAGGCATGCATTTCTAAAGGATGAGGGCAAAGAATGTTAGCCACTTATTTTATGCATTCTTGTACGTAGAGAGCGTTAAAATGGATAGGTGTCTCTCTGTGAAATTCAGTATGGCCAAGTACCAGGTTGAATAAAAAAACCAAAACAAAACAAAAAATCAAAACAAACCCAAAACCAAAAACCAAAACTAAAATAAGAGAGAGAGAGGAGTGTTAAACCACTTCAAATAGAAATGTAGTGGGAATTATGCAAAAAGAAAAATTAAGGCCAATGTCAAATATGTTTAATTCACCTGTGACAACCAAACTGAACAATATTTGTTCTTTTAGTTTAGACTTGGAACCCAGATCCCAGGAGTGCTAGGAGAGAGCTTTAATCCCTAGAAAAAATTCAAATTCCCAAAGTGCATGATGGAAACCAACATAATCCTTCCTGAAGTCAGAAATAAAATAGAGAATACTTTTTTTTTTGCTATTAAAACAAGAAAAGTCATACTGATCTTTATTCTTTTAATGTTTTACAGGTCTGACTTTCTGCAGATGACCTCTCTTGTTTGTCCCTACATGTTTTCCAAAATATAAAAGTGAAATAGAGTCCCAAGGGCACTGTACTTGAAAGGTTATGAGAGTTAGAGAATTTTAACCATGCCTGCCAAATCAGCAGATGGCTTGTGATTATAATTATATGCATCAATAAAACGAATAATCTTTACAAAATTTGAATTTCTACTAAAGTAAGGGATTTAGTAAGCAGATGCAACAGAATGCATTTTCTTTAACCCTTTTTGTAGACAGTACTGTTTCTCACAAAAATAATGGGAAGGGTCTCCATAGAGTAGCTTGACCATACACTTGAGCCTTAAATATGTTTCTTTTTGACCAAGTGTCAATGTTATTTAGGATGATTTATGTGCTCAGTTGCACTTTGTTCACTAAATGTCTAATGCTCATATATAGGATAATTCCCATCAGACCCATAATTCAAAATGGTGTTTAATTTTATAAAATGTTAGAGATACAGTGAAAATGTCATGTGTATTCAGTCTCTTAATTTGCATCGCTATGTTGTATTTTTCTGTTTAGAATTTGGTGACATCCCATACCTTCTATGGAAGTTGACTTAACCCAGAAGAAAATATTTTTTTCCTGAAATGTGGGAAATTTATTAAATGTTTTGTGGGATTTTTTAACCAGAAGAGATTTTATTATGCAACAATGCATTGACACAAAAAAATCACAACCTTGGATTTCTATGACCTGTCCTTACTTTCAAGCTTATTTTTGTAACAAGATCTAGATTACATGTTAGATTGTGTCAAACTTCTACATGAAGTAGGATAAAATCACAAAGTAGAAAAATTAAACGAAACAAACAACCCCCCTCTTAAGCCAAATCTATTTCTGGGTTGCATTATAAAATTGTTGTTTCAAGACATGATGGAAATATCCTCTACTCTCCTGATATAGGAAAGAAGAAAAATTTGAGAAAAGTAATAAAAACATTTTAAGAGAAAGTCTCCTTTTGAAAAACTGTAGCTGCCTACCTACAATATTTTAACATTTGTTTTATCCAAGTATATAATGTTTTATTTTATTTGAAGAAGGTAAATATGTTGGGTTTTTAAACTAAGATAATATATCCAAAATAAAGTATGCACAACAGTATTTTGATGCTCATTAAAAAGTGGATTTTTAGGAACTGACAGAGCCATTGCTCTGTATAATGTAAATCTTTCTTAGCATAAGGATTATTGACCTGATAGTCCATAATGTTGCCTTTGGAGCCATTTCCACCTCATTGTGCCAATCCAGCTGCTTTACATGTGTTCTAAGTTGGGAGGGAGGAGGCAGGGGCACACTGAGGGTATCAAATTTTCTTCTAAGATTTAGTGACCTGACCTGGTGACTATTAGCATCACCTGAAGAACCACTGTTCAGAAGAAATTGAGGTCTCTGATGCACACCTGAAATGGTATTTTGAAAACTTCTAAAGTATTATTGCTTTTTAATCTAGAGCCTCATGGAGCAGAGTTCAAATACATGTACTTAAATGAAACGCAAGCTCCTTTTAACTAAAATCCCTTAATGGAGGAATAAATTCACACGTGAAGCCAAACCTGAAAAATGAACCAGCAAATGTTACCTGAATCTGTTAAGCAAATCAATAAACTCCTCATCTTCAAATCACTTACACACCTGCTTTGCTGTATTGAAATGAGCCATCAACTTCACCTCAGTGGAATCACTCATGTGTACAAAGCCTTTTGTAAGTGTTCACCTAACCAAGAAAGTAAACCCCATTTTCATTATAAAGAAACTTTTACTGTTAGGTTATCACCTTTTTGAACCAGAAAACTGTCATTTAATGAGACAAAAGTTTATATCATCATTAGAAGTCTTCCACTAACATAAATGAGAGCAATTCTCTTCCAGAGATTTTATGTAAGTAGTAAAATTTAAGGGGGGAAAAATATTTTTATCACTAATTAAACACTAACTTTAGTCTGAAGCAATTCAAGATAATTAAAATCTAGAAGCACTGATTCTGCTTATATAGTTTTTAATGATCCATGACTTTTAGCACACAAACTGCAAGTCACACAGTCCCAGTTATATAGGTATACTTCCAAAATAATGAGTTAAATAACATACAGACTTTGGTCTAGATGCTCCAGATAGATATGGAGGTACTAGAATATAAAATTTACTCTGAAAGTTATTTACTATGTTTTAATTTGGAGAGATAGAACCAGGCTTTCGGGAGCTTTGTCTGTAATTGACCTTGCAGATATTTGCTTGTCAAAAATGTCAAGTGATACTGTCTTGAAAATCTATAAGCATGCAAAAAGCTGAATTATTCAAATCCACTTTATAACACCATAAAGTTTTCCAGATTCACATGCACAACCAATAGTGGTACAAAGTTATGAGCAAAGGCCTCATATTGGACTGTAAGGTCCAAAAAGCCTTTTGAAAAGTGTTTTTTCAAAATCTACTATGTTGTACAGTTTATCAGGAGTATCAAATGAACAACATTAAATATCAGAAATCAAGCTCTGTTGCTTTTTCTGTTAGGTGTACCAAAGATACTACGGAAAAGAAAGAAAATAATGGAGCTATGAAAAGCTACTGAAACTTACTGTGGCTCAATCTTTCAGATTACAATAGCAGTATGATTTTTGTAGCACTTCTGCATGTGCATCACCCCTATGAAATCACTCTCTGCTTTTAATAGGATAAAGGACAGCTGAACTTCTTCAACAATATGTTGAATGCTAAAATATCAAACACCCTTTATTTACGTTCATATCGGTACGTAAAAAAGCATGATGTCCGTGTGAAAGGGATCTACTAATTTTTAAAAGTTGTGATACACCTGAACATAAAATACCTTCAAATATTATCCGTTAAAATGAACTGCAAACTTAATATCAATTAGCAAAGTTCAAAGCAAAACTGGGTCTTAATACTGTAGCTTACTCTCTGCTGATCTATCAGTTAGGTGTGAACCATGGGACTTTGCTGAGAAAGCAGGCTTGTCTTCTGCTACTTGCATATCTCATATTTTTTTAAGAAAATATATTGCTGATATGCACGCACCTTGAAAATATGGAAAATAAACTTAAATACAAAATTTGCCTCATGTTTGTTTGCTTCTTCACTAAATTTTGGAAAAATTGAAAAATCCAAAACCAGACATAACTGTTACTTATAGTTTCAATAGACTGGGATACTATAGAGGTGAACATAGTTTTTTGCATATGTATACTCTCATTTAAATATGCACATGCGGATTTGTATATTTGCATGCAGACACACAACATTTTAAGGAGTCACTGAAGGCATATGTTAAAATACCACATTTAGTTTTAGTTTCTCTAAACCATGATGATACTTCTCTTGTCCATGCAGTAAAAAAAAGATGTTACTAGGTAATCTAAATCGTAGCGAACTGAACTCTGTGACTACAAAAGTTTTTAAGTGACGCTTTATCCTGACATGTGTAAATACATATATACTGGTGAATGTTTTCCCAATTAAATAACTCCTCCAAAACAAAACAAAACAAAAACCACACCAAAAAACACACCAGTAATTCAGACTGGAACCTAAACCTAAACTGTCTGTATTTGAAAAATCATTCTTAAAATAGTTTTTAGAGGTTTTGGGGAGGGGGAGTAGGGGTGGTGGGTGGGCAGAGAAGCACTACTTATATCACACAGATATCTTGCAATATCATGTTGCTTTGAACTACCATCCCCTGAGCCTCCAAAGTGCAAAGCAGACAGAAACATTTTAGTAATGCAAACAAGACTTTCTGTCAACTTCCTGTTGCCATTTTTTTCAGCAAAATAAAGTCCTGAGATACTACACTGAAACACTGCTGGTAAAGATTTAATCATTGGATGCACAAGCAGACACCTGCTATTCTAAGGGATCAGCTGAGTATTTTGCTGTCGTGCAAAGAAAATAATAGCAACTGTGTAGCTGTTTAATAGCAATCTTTTAAACTCTTTAATTTCAGTTCTCTTAAAAGACAATGCTAACAGAGACATCATGTAAAATTCTGTTTTTAAAAGCATCCCAAAATTATATCTCCATAGTTGTAAAAGCTGTATCAGGTTTTTATGGGTGTAAATAGCTGGCTGGTGGATTGAAATGTGCATTCATACATATAAGACATTTTCAGCTGATTTTTAGAGAAGTAAAAAGAAACTTTCTGTCTGTAAAGTTCGTCAGATGTTGATGTACATCTGAGGCAGTGCTTATTGTGTGGCAGTTCTAACAAAGATTATTTCTTTCGTTACAGTATTTCATTACAATCTCCGGTTCACAAAACACACTCTTTCAGCTTACTTTCGGAATTCCAGAAACTTTTGTAAGCCGGCACATCAGACAGACAGAGAAAAGGAAACAAACAAACAAGAAACAAACCCAACCTTGATTCCAGAGACATTTTTCTCCCCTTTGTGAAGTGACAGGGGGGAGAAAAAAATCCCTTCATTATGACCTACTTGTCTAGAAACGGACTTTCAACCCCATGGTTAGGCTAAGATTTGCTCTACTTTCTCCCTAGGGCATAATTGTCAGACTGACTTACCGTGTGCCTTTTAGCCTTTGTTCTGCCTCTCACGCTGACATCAGGGAAGCAGTGATGTAGAATAAAGCAGGGGTGGGCTAGGTTAGTCCACTGTTTGTGTCGTTGTGTGGTGTGCAGGGACACTCTGTGATACTCTAGTGAGCTGCTAAGCTTTTTTTGTAGGCTTTGTGTCATTTACTTAACGACCAATCTCATTAGCTGCCAGGGTACAATGGGCTGATGCATTTTCTATGTACATACTCTACACAGTGACCCTCAAGGTTGCCGAAGGTCTATTTAATCAGTCAAAATGCTGAATATATTTGCAGTAAATCACTAAAAAAAATACGGGACCGCAGGGGTATCTCATGAGGGTTTACTCTTTCCTGGGAGTTATTTGCAGGTAATAAAGTGATAGGAGATGTAGGAAAAAGCAAGGGCAAAGAAGGGAAAAGGGTACTCACTGGGTTTGCACTGGTCACCTTTAATTTAGGGAACCTTGGGGGCCCTGCATATCGCTGTGTCTCTGCTTGTTAATTTCTCCATGCAGTTCATGCTTCAGTGTAATCATGTTATCACAATTAAACCCCTTTAAATAAGAAGAGCAGCACTAACAAAGTACACAGCCTTTCATACATTGGGGAGGGGATCTGTGTGTGTGTGGTGGGGGCTTGTGTTTATTTATTAACTTCCTTACTTCAGGCAACCTCAGGGCTGGCATCTTTGCATTTCTAACCTCTCTTCAGTTACAAGGTAAAACCTTTTTAACTCTTATGAAAAATGAAATGCTGAAAAGCCCTATGAATCACGACAGCTGTCCATAAGTAACAGGGAGAGTTCTATTGTCCAACTTGTCCCTGGGTAAAATGAATACTTTACAGCAGAGGCTGTTCAGCTTGGCTAAAGAGTGTGGGGAGAAGGGGAGGAGGTCACTGGAGATTTCGCACACTAATTTAATCTGGGAAAAGGACAGGCACTGCATCTCACTTGAACAGACTGGCGGCAATCTGGGCTCCCACAGAACTATCTCCTTTTGCCTGTGCTCTATTTATTCCTTATCTCTGTTTACCAACCGCTAGGTCCCTTTCATTCACACCACGAGGCCGTTCTCCTACTATCAGTCAGCAGCTGACACTGTGGAAGAGCCTCAAAGGCAAAAAAAAAAAAAAAAAGGATCAAAACTAAACCAAAGCTGTTTAAACAATGCAACAGTAGAAGTAAATGCATAAATCCTAATTCTTAACCCAACCCACAGGGTGCGAACAGAACCTTTATAGTAAATCCAACAAGCCCACCACAGTGAGCTATGGGCTACAGAGGGAAAAGGGAAAAGCCAAATATCATTCATGAAATCACCATCTCAAGCAGAAACATTGAAAACAGGCATTGGCAGATATTTAACTGGTTTCAGGATAACAGATTCAGCAGTCCTGTGTATCCCTCAGCGAGTCATAAGGCTCACATTTACCTGTGCACTGGGTATAAGGTGAATAAGAGTTCTTGCCCCTTGACCATTACATTTCAAAAGCCTTAGATAACTTTTCACTCACTGCTTGTGATTTAGATTAAAAGAATTAGAGGTAACCAATTAAAACAAAATCTGTAACTGGAGGTTTTGATAATTCACAAAATTTAATATCTAGAAATTAAATGTCAAGTTGTTATTAAAGCATTTATGTGATTAATCTTGCCTTTAAAACTCTGAATATTTCTATGTTTCCATCTCTCAGCCTTTAACTTATATCTTCCCCTCTTACTCTTATACAAGCTTTTAGAATTTACTATGATAAGAAAACTGGTGATTACAGTAACAAAGCTTGTGACTGTAATACAAAAGTAAAGTAATAAACTCTCTATATTCAACATACTGTCTTTAGATTACTATTATGAATTAACTAAAAATAAGTTTATTTTCTTATTTTAATGGGTCCTCATTTTGTATTCTTAAATTGACTTAAAAGGAAAGAAATTACAAGTATTCATAGAAAGACAGCCATATAATTTCAATGAAAGATTCCAGATTTTTAAACCTACATAATCTGTATCTCCCAAACTAACAATGTTCCTTGTGGAAAAGGAGTTTTGTTTTCAGAAGTGTCTCAACTTTTCAAGACATAAAATATTGGTTAGCAGCATATAGTCAATGTGTCAGCTGCCTGATCAAGATCATTATAGCAATAACAAAGAAAATGCTCCTCATTATCAAAGATGATCAACTGGACCTAATTTCAGTTTTGATTTCCACCTATGTGCATTATGAGCAATGAAGTCTTTACTACTTGGATCCTTTTTTCCAAATGAATTAATGAATTAAATTTATCCTTTCACCAGCTGCTAGGCAGCAGATGGAACCATTTCTGAAGCCTTGTTGAATTCAATCCATAAAACTCATTTCCTAGGATTAGCAGTCCAAAGTTTCTTTTAATGTTTATATACCGCTTGGGATTTTGAATTTCATGATGTTAAACTTTCAATTTAACTATTTTTTTTCATTTCATATCAAACAAATATGATCGTTTGGATTTCTATAGCTTTGTAACCACACATTTCAGGTCACATAAGGACAAGAATTCATTTCAAAAGCAATCAAGTAATGCAAGATTGGGATCTGGGTTTTTTTGTTTGTTTGTTTTGTTTACATTGCAGCAATACCATAGAAACAGTTCGCGTTATACTCAAAGATTAATTTAGACTGGAAAAGTGTTATTGACTGTAACTTTGATAAAAACTTTCACATAAAAAAATTTAGTTGTAGTAAGTTATTTGAGAAAGTTATTGTGACCTGACGGTTTATTTGTTATTCACAGAAAAAACACACTCCTGAAACAAGTTTTTCAGACACAATTTTTTTTTTCTTTTTTTTTTTTTTTTACAGTGGACTTCAAGAAAAAGTTTATGTAGTTTTGAAGGCTGGTGGTGCAGTGAACAGTAGCAAATGGTGTCAGATTTGTGATCACTTAATTAAAGAATATTTTCTGTACAGTAAGAGAAGAAATTAATGAACTACAGTACCCTGGACAGCTCCCCTTCATTTTCTGTTTTCTTCTCTCTGAAACAATAACAGGGAACTTTACCTGTCCTTTCCTTCACAAAGGTCCCTATTTATAGATCTTCATCTGAACTAAGTTGTAATTTAACCAAAGTTTCTACTTTGTAGCAAACTGCAAAAGAGAAAGGCAAACTAAAACACCCCCTCTCCTGCTCAGCTTTCAAAGACATATTCTATTAAAAGTCTCAGGAATAAACCCTCATGATGTTCAAGTCTTCCTGTTATTTAACAAAGTAAACAAAAGTAAAAGGAAAAAAAAAGTGCTTAGTTCTTGTGTATAGCAGTGATTTCCGCTAATTTGGCACAAGAAATCTATATTAATCTAATAATGCAGTAAGCCAAGAAGGCCACATAATAATAATTACCATTCAGTAATTGAATATTTAGAAGGAGGAGGGAAAAATGGGAAGACTGGTAATCTTAGCCTGCAGGCATGAAAGTACTATAATACGCAGATGATATTTACAAGTAAAAAAAAAAAAAAAAGAGAAAGAAAAAAAAAATTCTCCAAACTGGGAAGTTAAGAGGCAAAACCTGTATTTAGAAATTCCTCATTATGAAACTCAGTTATTTGTCAGCCACCTAATAGCAGAAATATATTATTGTCTCAGATAAATGTTTCATTACAAATGCTTTAATTTTCCCAAAGAACTGCAAAAACAGTGTACAGCCAAACCAAGGAAGACACATCTACACAATTAATTTAACTAATTTAATTGACAAAAGAGATAATAAATGGTTGTTTTGAATCCTAAAAAGGTCCTTAACTGACAAGTTCACCCCATACAGTTTAAGTATAAAATCTGGGATTTGAGCTTTTATAATCTATTAAATGAAAAATTCACAGCACCTTGCACAAGATTGTCTTGCTATTTACATATGAAGGAAGACAAACATCTGATCTAAGTGCTTTGTTAAAGACAAAAGAAAGTCAGAGAGAGAGAGAGAGCTATTGCTGATTAGTGTTAAAAAGACTTTCTCTAGCATCAAATGTTATTTCATAAAAATCATCCTCCTGCAAAATGTTGTCCCAGAAGGTCCATTTCATTCTTCAACCTTGCCTGATATTACTGTCATTTAACTTTCTGAAGATTATCCTGACAGAGATATTAATTCTAAAGTATAGTATTCCTCTTTTTAATCAGAAGCTCTCAATTCACATTCTGAATCCCAAATAATTCAGAGGACTGAAATGTCACGCTTGTAAAGACTCTTTTTTACTTAGAATAATGCTATTAAACATATTGGTCAACATTCTTCATGTTAAAAACATTGTGTGTGATTTAAAGCATTCTAAAATATCACAAGAAAGCTCTTTGGTGTCTGATACATAACTGCAAGTGAACCTGCAATCTACCGAGCAGTTCCTACAAATACACTGGTCCCACTCTTCCATCTCATTTTTATCCCTCTCTTGCTTTCTTTTTTTTTTTTTTCCCCAATAGTATTTAAGTTCAGTAACTTTTCAAAATTAGAGGAAAAGTGTTGTTGTCACCATTTCCTCAAATCAAATAGCTAGAGATGCAAATTTGCACAATTCTAAAATGTATATGAACAAAGGCTTTACTGAGGCAGTATAAATGCAATTGCACCATGACATTTTATTCAGAAAGCTTTCTCAAAGCAGCTACAAGTATCTACTTTTTAATTGAGGCCCAAAATAACATTTAAGATAATGACCAAGCATACATTGTGGAAGAAACAGCATTAGTGTCATTTAAACAGAAAAGTTTGCAGAGAGCATTTTAAACATGGATTAAAACCCCTCAAACTTCCTCTAACAAATCTGTCAAGCCTTCAACATTGATACATGGACAGGATTTGTTGCTTTTCACAAAATAAGAGCACAAACAATAGAAAAGACAGAAAGTTACTAATAGTACAAGTTGCTTAAATATCAATGGGTTCAGAATAGTGTGAAAAAGTTGTTAAACTTACTTTATTTTTGTTTCCAAAACTTATATGTCTCTCCTCCCTTGTGTGCTGAACTGTGCACTAAAGCTGTGTCTTTGAAAGGTAGTTCCCATGATATGACATCCAGTGCCTTTGACTGCCTAGAGATAAGCACCTGCGTTTGTGTCCCCTCTTTACGTCACACCTCCCTATTCAAACCTTCTCAATATGATTCACATTTGCACATCAACAGCCTCATGCGCATACACAGATTTTTTTCGGCTCTGGGCCCAAAACTTTCACTTTAATTTTCATCACATGATTGCTGTGGCATATGTCCTTCCAAACCTCCCATATATCAGTCATCATGCAAATGAGATGGAATATCACTCCTCTGCAGCAGATGGCCAGGGATGATAACAATGGCTCAACAGAGGAGATTCAATGTCCCTGACTTTATCGCCACGGCAACAACAACCTAAAATATATGTAATGGAAGTGGTGCTTATTAATTTTGCAGGCTCAAGTGTTCTGATTTTGTGAGTGAATGGGCTGAGTTAAAAAGGGGGCTGTGTCCTCCTGCCTCTAGAAGACTATCTATAAAAGCCAGGGACCTGGAAATTATTTTCAGTGACTAAGAAGGCAACAGCCTAGCAATTATTTGAGTAATTAGGTGTAATTCCTCCCTGTAGGCCTTGTACCCTCCTGTGCTTGTTTCACAGAAGCTTGCGAATTAGACAGGCACAGATACTGAAAAGAAAAGCGCCTCAAGATATAGCAGGAGAGCTTGCAGGAACTAAGCTTCAGTGATATGACACTTGGCCTCCACCAGGCTTGGTAAACACAAGCCCCAAGCCATAAGTAAATAGAGGCCCCACTCCACAAACACAGACCAATTAAAATTACAAAGGCAGCCACACTTCTGGGTGGGGCTGGGAGAAGCTTTATTCTGCCATGGTCTCGCTGTGAGTTGCACACATAATAGTCTCTCAGTTCAGAGCACCAAGTACTGTATTTCCATTGCTATCTCTCCCTATCAAACCCAAGCACAAGGTTCTCTTCAGGCTGCGAGTTTCTCCCGAGGGATTTATCGTGTGCCTTTAAGGAAATGTTTCACAGTGAATTTTCCGTGTGTGTCGTCTTCTAAATGCAAACCAGGGAGAAGAAATAAATGCAGTGGTTTGCTATTTATCTTCAACAGATTAGCTGGAAGGAGTGGGGATTACCATTTTACCTCTGAGCAAACAAAATATCCACAGCCTCTCTTCACCCTGCTTATGCCACAACTTCTGCAACTTTCAATATTTTAAAGCATGTATGTAACCATTCCTCAGAAATAAAGTTCAGCTATGAACTGTGTGTTCAACAAAGAAAGTACACATGTGGAAAAAATGTATATGTATTTTTTCCCCCCCCCCCGGGGAAACCTTAGAAGAATGGAGAATCCTTTGTCTCCCTCTGCAGTAGAGGGGTGGATGTATAAGTAAAACTGATGAAACACTTTGGGAAGTGGTGGCTCCCATTTTGTGCTAGAGATTTACTGCAGCACTGGACCAAGAAAGCTTGCTACCCCTCACATAAGAAAATTCTTCAAAATTGATGAGACTGTTGAAACTAATTTTTACTCCTCTCATTGGAGTCCACACACTGTGAACACAAGTGGTGTGTAAATTTGAAGCCAGAGAGGAGATATCAAGTAGCACTATACCCCCCGGAGGAAAATCAGGATAGTGAGACAACACTTGAAGCAAGTGATAGGAAACTCCAGAGGCAGTGCTGTGTCTGTGGATCCTCCTCCTGTTTTGGCAGGGTTCAGCACGACCACATTTCTTAGTTCTCTATTAGGATTTCCAGTAGTCAATTTCTACAAAGGTAAAACTTCCACCTAGAAAAATTGTAAATATTGTCACCAATATTGTAAACTTCTAGAACTGTTATTTATCTTTCATACCCTTGTACAGCACCCAGCATTCACCTTCTGCCCTAGTAACAGATGCTAACAGAATACAAATGTTCAGTCCTGAATGAACACTCCTTTTCCACTACGAAAAAAAAAAGTATTCTAGCTGTGTAAATAAAGTATGGCTGTTTTTACCTTGTGAAAATCAGAAGTGTTTCTTCACTATCTTTCATATTGCCAACTATTATTAGCTACCAATGGAAGCATTTGAAATATAAGCAAGTGTAAAGTAAAGCTTATTGTTCGTCATAATGAGGTGTGGAGTTTGCAATTTCATTTTTGAAATATGAAATATGTTACTGATGACTTTGTTTCTCTTCTACTTTGTGAATAACTCATGAAAGTGGCTGTTACAGTGAACGGAAGAGGTAACTGTGGTCCAAGCCTATGCAAAGCTTTGAAACTCCTTGTAGTGGATCTGTAGTTGGACAGAAAGCCAATACACAGCGTACTATAGGAATGATGCTTTCCTGACAGCTTGTGTTATTTATGGGACTGGCCACTGTCTTCTGAACCAGATGGAGCTTTTTTCCTAGTAGGTTTTTTTGGGGGTTTTGTCGGTTTTTTTTTTTTGTTTTTTTTTTTTTGGTAGGTTTGTTTTGTTTTTTGTTTTTGGTTTGTTCTATTGAACATAGAGGGAGCCTGGCATTTAGGTCACTGTCTTTATGTTTTGCAGTGTGAAGGATAATCTTGGGCTGTGAACTGTCTCTTTCATCTTAAAGGCGCAGCTCCTTTAACAGAGTGATGCAGATGCTTTCATATCATGGGAAGGACATGGGATGGCGGGATAGGTAAAATCTGCAGAAACAGGTTAAATTTTCCAGTCTGATTATTATTTCTATGCTGTAGTGTCATAATATTAAAAACTTTTTTGTCATTAATCGAAGATTTTCATTGAAAAATAAAAGTCTTTAAAAGAGCCTAAGAAAAAAATGTAAATTAATGGTTATCATATGTCAGATAGACCACAGCAAAGAGCAAACTTCCACTGTAGACTGTACAGCAGTAATGTGGCTGCTCTTCAGGTTCAGAGGAAACCCGAAAAAATGACACAGAATTTTAGTACTCTAAAAATTGTATTAAATAGTACTAAAATGTTCAGTGCTTTAAACTAAATTTAACTTATGTTCACAGTTAGCAAAGCAAGAATTAAATTTCTTACAATGGCAAAAAAAAGTTTTCATTTCTTTGCAGAAATACATGTCCTGTTTGTGTTCTCACATCTTCTGAAATAACATTCCAGATCTTCTTTAAATAGACAAAACTTGTTTATAAGGCCTAAGAGATCCCATGAGAGGAAACATAAATTGTGTAAATAATATTGTAAATAAAATTCATAAAAACATACAGACTGATTTCTATTTCTAAAACCAGATATTAGCACAATAGAATCATAACTGAATACTCTAGAAGTAGAGAGGAATCAAATAAATCAAAGAGATTACATGAGATACAGTGGATAGCAAGAAATATGGGAGGAGAACCTTGATTCTTCATCAAGAGATTAAAAAAATGAAACGTTCTTCACTGGTGTCAGTAAATTCATGGCATATATTGGCATCATCAAGCACCAAGTGCACAGTCATTTATACACAATAGCATTGCCAAAGTTGCTAAACCCATGTAGCACCTGGTTGAATAAAAATAATAAATCAGCCTGGAGAGAATTACGTTAGCAGGCTCATCCTAAGCAAAACTGCCAGATACACACATAGAAGAAAAAATACAAGTCATTAAACATTCAACTTTAAAATGACATTTCAAAAGTGTACTAAACATGTTTATATGACGTATTACTTCAAAAGTATCAATTTATAGGAATTTAAAGGATGAAGAAGAAAAGATACCTGATCTAGTATGAGCAAGGGAATGATTATCCAAATAAAATTATATATTGACAGTTGTGATTGTTATGTTTATCAGTGTGTTCTCTATGAAATGTTCTGTTCACTGAAATAAGAGAAGGCTCTCACCTTCTTAAATGTTTACTTAATTGTACCCTAGAGAAAGACAGGAAATTTTGGACCACTCCTTTCCTGTCAATAGATTCTACCACAGAATGCTGGAAACAGATGTTTCAAGTGAGTTTTCTCCAAAACTCCTACTGCAGGTCTGCACTCAATTCTCTTAGATTTCTATAAAAATACTCAAGGGGGTGTGGCCAACCATCTATTTATTGCATTTGAGTTACAGTTTTGTGCAATTCAGAAAATCAGGATGATCTAAAACTGGAAAATATTTTTCTCTTCACAGTCTTATTTACTTTAATATATAGCCTTAATAAGTAACTGAAAGAAGTTATTTAATAAGCACTGAAAATTAGATATAGGTGATGTCTAATATGGATTAAGCCTTCCAGGAAAACCCCATATTAAGGCTAAATATTAAGAGTAACAAATTTTCTCAGCTTTTTTTAATTAAAAAACCCAGACACCTTCAAACATATCTTTCTCCTAATCATGGTATTATTAAATGCATAAATAAGAAAACCAATAATCATATTACTGGTAAGAAACTTTCTGTCATGGATGATGCCAGACTGTCCTTTGCAATTTAGATAGCTGATTAGGTGGAAGAAGTCTGTTGTGTCACAATGTTGTATCATGTCATAATGTAGTAGCTTTCAAGTTATTTTAAGTATTGACTCGAACAAGATTACCCTTTTCAGGTCCACATATACGAGAACAGGATTCCCCTCTTTAGGTCCAGTTTACTTTTGAGAACTTTTTACTTCTAAATTGTTGGTCTGATTACTGCCTGTTTTATGAATTTGTGTCCGTGTGTGTCATTCCTGTCTCTCACATCATATATAAGTAAGGATGACATCACTAACACCTCCAGCCACACCCTCTGAAAATTTCATCATAAGTATTTATAGCATTAGATGAACTCTTTTTTGGGAAATAATTCTTTCCAGCAGAGAAAATGGATCCTGGAAATCCTGAGACCCAGCTCACTTATCTCACTGTCTATGTATTCCTGAGGATTAGCAAACTCAACACAGTTGTACAATTACTCTGGGATATTGTGTCTTTCCCTCAGTTGCCTTCATGTCTTTCCTCACAGTTTTTTCACTGAAACCTACCCATAGGTAGGCCCTCCACATAGAAAAAAGCATTCCAGGTTCTGTTTGTTTCTCTTCTCTGATTTTTATTTGCTTGCAGGTTTCTGCCTTTGTTTCTGTCACTCACATGCAATGTTTTACAGATTAGAGAAGTCAACAGGTACTCTTCTACTGAACATCTGCCATTCAGCCTAAATTCTTGTCCTCATATCTTCCTAGGCTTCCAGCTATGGTTCTTCAGAGTTTTATTTTTACTCTGATATCTGTTTCTTGGGAAAGGGCCTAGGCAACCTTTTTGACTGCCTTCTCAGCAACATACTTAAACTTCCATCCTTTGCCAACAAAGCCTTACCTGATCCCTGACAGCTGCTTTCTTCATGAAATCCAGTGAATCATATTCTTTTCTCTCTGCTTATGTGCAAAACTTATTATCCAAAGAAAAGCTTAATGACATAGTAGAAACAGTGAATTTAATGTTCCTGGGTTTTAAGAAGTCTGAATGTCAGTGCAAAATTCAAATGGGTCTGAACATTAATTATCAAGATGCAAACAGCCAGTCAAAAAAAAAGAAAAAAAAAATTAAACTATCTTGTGTGGATATAAAGAGTGAAAATATTGACATCTTTTTCCTCCTTTCACTCTCAAGTATTTTGGCAATGGATTAATATTTTTCCTGCTGCTCCTAAATTTTTAGAATTTATTTTATAGATATATCCTGCTGAAAACAATCTGATTTGTTCAGAACCATATTCCCAGCACAGATTTTTCTTTTTTTCAGCCTTGTCAAATGTCATTATTTTCTAAATTCTCTGAGTTTAAGTGTAATTTTTACATGATAATGCAATAGTCTTTTTAAACTTTACTATAGTGTGTTCAAAGGTCTTCTTGCTTGCATAAATCACACAGTCATCTCACATGGATATCTGAAACATTACATGAAAAGAAACCCAAGTCAGATTCAACTGTGTATGCAATAGTGTGTGCGTATATAATCACAATTAAATCTAAATTTATATTCTGATGTGTTTTGTCAGCATTTAAAATACTGTACTGATACACTAAATAATGACAGTATTTAATATTATATCACAGTATACAACAACATGGGCTGTCCAAATCAGTATAAATAGGTATATGGAAAATACTCTCAGGTTTAATACATCTGTACAGAAATGTGCTTTTTATATATATATATAAATATATATTTACAGCAGGGAAGAAAAGTTTCATTCTTTCTAACACTGAAGATATGATTTAAATAGAATGGAAATAGCACATAGACCTTTTCTGAATGGATTACAGAAAAGTAAGAGGGAGGCAGTAAGTTTGGTTTGTGGGGGTATTTTTATTTAATCAAAGAGACCTGCAAGGATGTTAGTTATTTACTCATAACTAATTTAAAATTCTTGGAGCCAGAGTAGGATATCAACAAAATGGAAAAAAATAAACAAACAAAAAATAAGGAAATATTTTGCTTTCTTTTCTTACACAGTTTGTTGAACAGCTTCTGTGACCAGAGGCTATTCTGGACCTAATCCTTGGAAGTGAGCCAAGCATGATCAATAAGGCTGAATGCTGGAAGTGGCTACTATTCACCACAGTGTCATTTGGAAATCTCTAGACTGCATTCAGTAGCCCTCAGTCACTAAGTCTTTTCTTATGTCCCTTCTAAAAGTAGTCTTTTAGTTTCACACACATTCCCTCTGTGCTGGAAATTCCAAGAAACGCGTGGAGAGTTCCAAAACCACGTGCTTGCTCAAAAACTCTGTGTGTTTTACACTTCATATTGAGGCATTTACTCAAACAACTAGAAATGAGTTACTCTTGAAAATGTTGATCAGATTGCCTAACCCTACATCCATACAAATCACCAGCAAAATATTTCTACTACCATCAGCAGCAGAAAAATTAGACCCATCCCTCCTAATAGAGAAAAGGCAATTGCATTGTTTTGAGAAATTCTTTGTAAATATTTTCAACTAATAAGGACAGGTATAGTAGCAATAAAAAAGTAAAAAAATTGGATTATGTTAGGTGTTTTCTTAGGGTCTTTAGCTTTTTAACTGTTAAGAAATTTTTCCTAAATTTTACACAAAAATAGAAGGAAAAATCCCACCCAAATCCTCCCACCCCCCAAATAAAAAAAAAATTCTCATCTGTTCTTCTTTTCTTCTGGAGAAAATATGGCAATTTGTATTCCAATTTTTCAAGCCAAAGTTACAGGGGGCTAAAATAAGGCTTTATAATGGAAGCTGATTGCAACCCTAACTATAGAGGGGCTACTGCCTTTCCATAATAAAGAACTGAGCATTTCCAAGGAGAGGAGGAGAATACTGCTCTGCATGATTTCTTGTAATTTTGTTTTTTAAAATTAAGGTTTTGTCTCAGGAACTTTCTTAGTTCTTTTAAGTATGAAGTTTTATATTTCACATCATGTAGTTTTAATATTGATTTAACACACCAACATTTTGCAGTTGATACATTTGAAAAAATGGAGAACAATATGAAGCTTTGCACTTTGTCAGTGCTGTGATCCTAATTGAGTTTGTTTGTTGGTTTGTTTTTTTTTTCTTTTCCTTTTCATATGAGTCATATGAATAGGCTGTGCAGGCTAAAGCAGCAATTTAAACATATTTGGATTTAGTTTGCTTGCTTTGTATTGTCTCCTTGCTTAACGGTAGAATGATTTTTGGCTGTTTAAATTTCAGTCTGGAATGAGTGCTGGCTGTTATTCCTTTTTCTGGGCATAAAATGGGGGAGACCACGGAGACAGTGTCAGGAATGTAAACTGTGATCATAATAATCAGTGCCCAGGTATGAGATTGTTATCCTGTTTCTGTTGCAGAAAGGTTAAACTAGCATTAAATGTTTTCCAGTTGGCTGGCTGCTCCATCACCATTAAAGACCACTGAAAAAGGACCAACAGTAAATAAAAGAATGAGCATAAATTTACAGTGGTTTCAAATATTTAAAATTCAAATTGTTTTGGGTTTGGTTTTGTGTTGTTTTCTTTTTTTTTTTTTTTCCCCAGTGTCTTCAAGTGAGTGCAAAAGAGATGAGATTCAACAAAATGGATATCCATGGAGCAAAGATTTATGTGCACATACATGCAGACATATGGTCTGGACTCCAAAACTTTCATGTGCATTAAAGTGCATTCTTATCTATTTCTCCATTTCTACTAATATTTGCAAAACCTATCAAGATAGAATTTGTGTTATGTCTATGATTATTGATCCTAACACTTTTTCATTGTAATATATTTTCATTATAATTCAGAGCATCGTCCCAAATTTAAGAGCTTTTCATTAAAGCATTGCACTTAAGGGCCTACCATACTTACAGTCACACCTACTGAGTATAAAGGCTTTCACCTTTTTAGAGACAGTAGGCAAAAACAACCCACACTTCACCTGTATAGAAGACAGGGAGTTTGTCTCACAGATTGAAAACTCTTTGGAGCAGAACTATAATATACCAATGAATATTGCTAAAATACTCAGACATTTGAATTATACTCTGCTGAAGGAAATTAGTTTAAAAATTTAATTCTCACACATGCATATTAATAGAAATTATGGAATAAAGAGCTATATCTGAAGACAAAATTTACTTTAAAAAGTTGTTAGCATTTAAAAGGTCTGAATGACAATAAATACTGCATTTTGACACCTGATTCAATAGTGTCTACTACTATTGCTGCCAAAACAGCTAAGACTTGTATTTTATTGCTGTGTATTCATACTTATTGTCTTTCATGCTAAACTCATCCCTTCCAAATATTATGGAAAAAAAAAGAAAATGTTGTTCAAAAGTATTGTTCAGAAAATAAGAACACTTGGAAAGAGCATTTTTACATTACTAGCAAAGAAAATCAGGATCATGAATTTTTGAGTATCCAGAGGAATATTTTTTTTCTGTCTGAGGCATTTGAAGTTAAAAAAATATATAAATCTATCAGGTCTTCAAGCAGTAAATTATTTTTTTTCTCTTCAAATTTATGTGTGAATAAACAGTGTGAATAAACAGAATAAACTAGAACTTACTAATACTATGCTTACATCAAGGTTTTATCAGTCAGTTGGATATGCAGTATGTTTCAACATTTTTATATTGTATCTAAAACATAATTGTATGTAGTAAGTGTTAAAGGAATCTCTGGCTGCACATGTATCCCAAGAAATTCTTATTTACATACAAAACGAGCATGACCCAAATTGCAAGGGTAAAAAATAAGTCCCTTAAATAAGACATAAATGTAATTTTCCATGAGAAACCTACCAGAGAAACCTACCAGATTGTGTATGGATCAACTGATATTTTTATTTCTGCTTAGTAGGTGCCATTGACTAATACCAACATAAAATCACAAATACACCAGGAATGAAGTAGAAATGGATCTTTTGATTCTTTTCATAACTAAGTCACTAAAGATATGATTAATTTTATAATTTTTTAAAGCATCAATATACATTAATTTGCATGCTGCTACATTTAGAAATCCAGTTAAGGATAGAAATTCTGGTGCATTAAACATTGAAAAACACAGAAAAAGAAATAAAGAGCACTTATGTATATATATATATGTAGTATAATGTTTTCTTTTCACAAAAGTCATCTTTTAAAATCAGTTAAAGCCAGAAAATTCACATCTGGGTCTTTAATGTTTTACTTGCTTAATTAGTTCAGTTGAAATTATTCCCTTCTTTGTCTTGAAGACTTAAACTTTCCATAAATAAACCATACATCCAGTAGTTTAAAACACACCTACCTCATTCATCCAACCCACTAGACCTTCTGTCACTAAGAAAAGGCCTGTCACTGGGACTTTAACACATTTCAGTGTGGTTGACAGTGTTCCTAGGAAAAAAAGTGCAGTTCATTGTATTGACCAAGAACTGTATACCACTAACAACACTTAATGGCTATTTTAAATATTAAAATCAGTCTTAAATGATATTGCCAAAAATAATAAAGAAAAAGTAGTCACTTTCTATTAAAAGAACAAAATAATTAAGGGTTTAGGGGACAGAGCCAACAAATTAAAAGTTTTTTCCTAAGATCAGCTGATATCCAGTACTTGTTAAAGAGAACAGGTTTCATGTGCTATCTGTGAGACTAATGATTTAAGATACTGACTTTTTAGTTCCCACATGAAGTATTGCTAAGGGCTAGCCTACCCTACACACCATTGAAATAGAAATTTTGAGACCCAGTGCAAACATGTAACCTAAAAATCTCAGAATTTATTTTCTTTCATTAACTTTGGACCTTAAACATATGATATTTTTTGTGGCTTAAAAGTATATAAGCATCTGCTAACAGAAGCCCTTTATTTCACATAACAAGAGAATTCTGTTTCTAATGTGTCACCAGCTGCTCAGTCAAAATGGGTTCTATTAGAACTAATTTAATTTTACATAAGTTGATCTATTTGCATTTCGAGGCTCCAGTTAAACGACTAGGTACTATTTTGTAGACTGATCCCGCTTCAAGCCTCAGTGTATGGACAATGCTTAATCAGTGTGTACATCAGCAAATAAACATAATCAGCAAGTGCACTAATTAAGCCAGGAAAATTTTGCAACATGCATACACTGTATGGATTAACAAGGCAATTCATTAGAAATCTTAATTATGGAATATTATATTTTCAGTATGTTTTATTTTATGATTTTTTTTTTTTTTCATGATGCTTTCAGATGAGCTGCCTCTAAATACAGAAGCCATCTACACTTCTCAAAGTAGTCAGTGAGATCCTTTTAACTCAGGCACATCTGTGCAGCCTTTAGTCTGGAAGCCTATGTGATAAACATGCTTTGTTATCCCCAGCCCGATAACCTGATGTGCTCTCTTAAACAATCAGTTGCTAATCAAATGTTAATATGAAGATGACTGAAAAATAAATGCAAAATAAAACATACAGGTAAAAATGTCATTGGGTGATGAGGAGCCTCTCATCCTTAAAATCAGTTTTTATCACATTTATTTCTGAAAAGGCAACAAATAAACACTTAGTGCCTGAGCCACAGAACTCAGGTTTTAATGAGAAAAGCTCCCATTGAACTTCATACACTTTCAGGTTTTAGTATAAGCTGGCTGCAAAATTCCAGTCTGAGGTAGAGACCTCAATACATTCCAAACCTGCATAGGGGTAAATATATGAGTTCCTCTTCTTTAGCAAACAAGCCCACTCAGTTGACTCCCTGTCCTACAGATCACTTCTTATTGTATACCTTCACATAAACATTTTGCTGAAGGGGATCTGCACATGGAATGAAGGAGATTGGAAAGATTTTCACATAGCAAGCAAAAAGAACCAACCAACCAGCACGTATCAACGTAAGTAGACTTTATACAACAGACTTTATTTGTCAGACATGTGTTATCATATAATTGACTTTGTCTGGAGTTGTTCTGTGCCAGTGGAGGAAGACTCAGAAGGTCAGCATAGGTTTCCTCTGTGTGGCCAAGCAATAGGATGTTTCAGAGATGCACATTAGTAAGCTCCTTGTATCATTTCTAAGCCTTGCATGTTCACCTCTCATTTACAGAGAAGACTACCATGTTTTTAAATAATGGTGAAGTGCAGGATCCACTGAACAGAGAGACTGGCACTGCTTCCAGCAGTAAAAGGACATGTAACTATCCTTAGGAAATTAGAAATATTTATCATAATAGAAACCTTATTGAAATGTCCCCATTTCTCAGGTGCTCCATATCCAGATACTCCAAGAACATCCCCTGGAGGATCTGTACATTTAACTCATTATTTCAGTGTGCGAATGGGAGAACAAGAAGAGTGGAAAGTCCCCTAACACATTCTATTGAAACCTTCAATTAATATACCTGGGAAGGAGATTTCTACATTGCCAGAAAAGCACAGACTGTGTCCTCTCTAATGTGATATAAGGCATCTCTATTGCCCTTTAGGAACTCACTCATTGGCCCATCCCCATCCTTATGTCAAAAATCTCTTGTGGGATGTGCACATATATTTTCACCTCAATAGAAACAATCTGCATAAACCATCAGCAGTTTCAAAGCTGGGAAATATTATAGCCATCAGGAAAATGGGTGAAATGATGTTATGAATCTTTACTGTTACCATAGCTAAGCTTATTTCTTAGAAGAGAGATGAGGCTGAAGTTCAATGTAAGTTTAGATTAAGTCCAATGGAAAGGATGAAGTCTGAATAACAGCAAGTGGGCACACCTACATGTTTTCCTTTTACTACAGGACAGGACAAATTCTGCTCTCATTTCTATCACACTTTGGATGCAAAATATTCATTTGAACTTCCAGGGTTTTCTACCCCTTGATATCTATCATATTAAGTTTAAGAAGTCAGTTGAAGCTTGAATATTACGTTACATTAAGACAGTAAAGTCCATGGCCTTTAATTGTAAACTTTAAAAATACTGTCAAATAAGAGTTATGCTCTGGTCTGTTAAAAGCAGAAATGCCAAGCAGTGCCCATATTAGTATAGTTCCTTGGCATCTGCATGAGTCATAAACGTGTCTTTTGGCCACTGCTTCATTTATTGCTCATTATGTTTGTTGCGGACTGGTAAAGGCAGATATAAATAGAAAAATGCTTACGTAGTATGACGGACAGATTTTGTTTAAACATTTTCAGTACCCCAGCCAAAGCCTGACAGAAATATCTATTATTGGTATTTGAAAATTCCTATCCCATAAAAGATTATTCATGTATATTTAAGCTACAATTACCATTTTATTTGTGGCAACAGGCATTAAAAAAAAAGAAAAAAAAAAAGGAAAAAGAAAAAAAAAAAGAAAAATATGAAAAAAGCAACGGCTAATATATTCAGTGAAAGCACTTAGTAGATATATGAAATATTCATGTAGGGGACACAGGGCTTAACAGCACAATAAAAATGCATTCCCAAAACACAGGCCAGATCACTTAAATGAGATGGAAAAGGATATGTGACAGCACCAAACCCTTGTCCAGAGTTCTGGCCTAAAGGCAATGAAATAAGTGAATTGACGATCTGGGTAAAGCTTTTGTTGTTGAGAGCAATATTTCACATATTCTTTGTATGAACATGACAAGAGAAAATTACTTTTGCATCCAGTTCTTCCTTCTGTCCTAAATCAGCCTATGATACAGCTTGTTTCTTAAAAGGACATTGGTTACCATCATAGTCCAACAGTACAGAAATTAAAGGTTAAAGTTCTGAAACTTTCCTAATCCTGCAGTAATACTTCTTTTCACATCATACGATTGTACTTACTGCTTTCTTGAGAACACTAAATTATGATATTGCCAGGCTTTTAATTTGAGTTAAAAAATAAACTAAGATGTCTTTTTATAAAGTTCAAGTATAAATTAATTTGCATTAGTTTATCAGTTACAAAGTATATTTGCCTTCGAGCAACGACTTTGTCACATCATAAAGTCATGGAAAATTCAATCTGTCATAGGCTGAAGGGCCAAACTATAATAACTTCATTACAGCATCACAAAGGGAGATGCAGGAAATTATATTGACGGTAAATTATTTCTCTCAAATCCCAGCAGCTAGAGGACTTTTCTAATATCAATTTAAAAGAATAAAATTCTATGCTATTGCTGATTTCACAAAACTGAGAGGTCATACTGAGCAAGTGTGGACAAAACTGTTATTTCATTTGTCTATATGCTATAAAATATGAGATTCTCCAGGCTTGCTTCAGGGAACTCTTTTCTATTAATATTATCTTAGGTCTGAGTTATCAGCAACGGTGAGAAACATCAGGTTCTTTCATCTGAAAGATACAAATGGTCCTATTCTCAAATTTACAAAACTCATAAGAAATAGTTGTTAACATCAGCCTTCATAGGCCTCAAAGACTTTGGTCGTAACTCTGGTTATTGACAACTGGGTTTATATTTAAACACATATATTTGTATAGTTGCTGTGCAATAGATATAATCCTGAACTACACTGATGGAGGATTGTCCTGTCCTAGTAAAATGGTACATCCAGGTAGAAGTGCCTATCAGTGCAGTTGTAAATGGAAGGATTGCAGAACTGGTTTAAATCAGGCACACCTGGTTTACACCTGTGTTGCACCTGATTCAAATACTGGATTTTTCAAACCCACTAGTTTAACTATCTCACTTGCTAAAACAATCTAACCACCTAAATTTGCATATATGAATAAATATTTTGGACACATAAGCTACAGGACTTCCAGATGCTAAGTGCAGACATTTGAAAACCTGTCCCTAAGTGTCATATGCTACCCTTGATTGATGCACACAGATCAAAATGACTTCAGAGAGAGTTCTACACACAGATTGAGGGTAAGATATGGCTGCAATAAAATGAACATTAATCTATGAACAGTGTTGTTCTCCACCATAGGGCAATGATAGATTCACAGTAAACCTGTTCCATCTGTCAAGTGCACTGCAGCGTTCGTGTGCCTATACTAATATGCTTTCATATTTATAGGAGTGATTTTTGAACATTATGTCAGACTGAAAATAAAATATACCAAATAAAAATAGAGGTAGAAAAATTCAGGAAATGGGCTTGGAAAAAAAAAAATTATTGGTGGTGCTCAGCTGTGTAGTATTGTATTTTGAAGAAGCAGAGCAAGGTATTTCTGTATATAACGTGAACCAAAGAATTGATTTCTTCACCAGAAGTGTTGTCAGGCACTGGAACAGGCTGCCCAAGGGACTGATTGTGTCTCTGGACATAATTAAGGGACTTATAGAAGTACTACTTAGGGACATGGTTCAGTAGAGGACTTGACAGAGCTAGGTTAGTGGTTGGACTGGATAATCTTAAATGTCTTTCGAACCAAAACAATTCTATGATGCTATGATTGTAACTTGCAAAATGAACCTGGCTTCATGCTGAGAAATTAATTGCACCTAATTTCACTAAGCATCACTAAAAGGCAAATGTTGAGAGCCTATTTAATGAAATAGTTGCCTACAGTTTTCCTATTGGAGAAAATATAGCATATGCTATGCCACTAGCAGAATCATGGTTTAGAGGAAATGGTCAAGCTCCATACCAACAATGGAGAATGATCACTGCAGTACTTCTCCTCCAACCCATTAGGTTTCTTCTTCTGCCTGAGATTAGCTTAGTGTTAAATTGAAGATGAAACATGGAGTGAACATGAGATAAGATTTTACTTTTACAAGAACCAGCTCAAACAAGTTCACAGAATAGGCAAATATATTGAAGCAAATAATGAAAAGTAATACTCTAATAGTCATAGCTTCATTTGCTGCTAATAACTGAATTTAAAATAATATTATTTGATCATTTAAAGAGCTGGGAGAATAATGAAAATAATCACTCATTAGTATGTTAGCATAAGTTGATGGAAGAATGCAAATAGGTCACATAATTAAACATTATTTGACTATCTATACCACTAATTGAATAATGGAAACATTTAGCCACCAATAATATATTAATCTATCTACAGAAGAAAGGAAACAAACAATCTGTAAATCAGACCTACATTAAAAGTATCTGATGAGTATCTGTAATATTGTCCAAAATCTTTGTTATTTTTACAAAGAATATGAAAGCTTAATGCAATAATATTGTCATTTACAATGAATAAGCTGTAAAAAGGAAATAATTTGGCAGGAACACACTCATATAATTGATCCACTTGTATATTTAACTTGATGAATGGGATGACATTTCAAAGCATAAAAGAAAGAATAATGTCATACTTTAGGTAGAGGACCAAGAACTAGATGACCTGATTTCTACTTGTAGGCCCGTCATTAATTACTTTCACAGGGTTTTCACCCCCATACCTGGAAATTACTTGTTTCTGAGCTAATTACTTTCACCTTAGGAAAAGAAATGAGCTTTATTCACAGTTCAGTGAATAACTGAGGACCCTTAAGTACCTTTGAGTTAGGGTGACTGTAGTAACATGGGTACAATTAACTGAGGCTCCGTAGAATTGAATGCTTGAAAGAAACAATATTCTTACATGGTATCTCGCTTCATCTGCTCAAGGATCATTACGAGGGAAGCTTTCACCAGTCTCCAAGTTCACTTAGTGTAGGATCCAAGGTGATGAAGCAGCAAAGAATAAATCCCTTACTTCAGGAATCTCAGTTTATCCAAAATGTCAAGTTCCCAATGTCCCTACCTGTGCACAAACACCAGTGCACAAACACTTCCATTATTCATGTTATCTCTAGGGGGGCTGGAAAGGAGTGAAAAACTTTACTCTGGATGAGCAGTATTAAGCTCTTTTCTCTGTGCTTTGTCTCTAATAATTATTAGCCAGCTTGTGTGTGGATAAGAAAGGCTTTCCAGGGCATGGTACTTGGTAAATTTTATTAGAGATTTGTGCCTGATTCTCTTCAACAACCTTACTCCTAGCAGAAAGTGGGTTTAAAAGTAGCAAGGTATTTCCTGTTACTCAGTTACTCCTGTTACTCTGGAGCCACAGAGGAAAGCTAGAATTAAGAAAAGGGCAGTATTGCTGCCAAATAATGAAAAGGAAATAAATTGTTTCTCATGCCTTGAGAAAGTGTCCAGTTTTATTCTCACAAAGTCAGATGGCTGTTTCATTTGAGGACGTTGCTAAAAATATGTAAAGAAGTTTTATATTTTAAATGCAGCTCCTTTTCAAATCAAAGAAAAGGCCAACACAACCAAAATTTGTATGCTAATTTCTGATTATTCAAAATTCAGTTGCAAGTGTGTTACATATTTTTTGTGTGTTATTTTGTGGGGTTTTTTTTATTAAGGCACAATACCAAATGTCAACAAGAATAATCAGCTTGGAGTTAATGTTTTAACCTTTTTTGTTCTGACAGAAATGGAATTTCCCCACACACTTTTCCCTGTCAAACAGAATTCATGCACCGGCCACTTCAGTGAAGCATTTTTACTTTGATAGAACTGCACATTCTCTGAGCAGCAATACTGGTCAGACCTTAGGTATAAAGCTGCATATAAATTAATGACTTGAACTAGTTCACAAAGCCAAAAACTGAATTTTAATATAGCCCTATACTTTTTTCTGTACCTTCCTCTTCAGAGTACAGTATAATAAAGTACAGGTGATGAATATTTATTCAACCTTGATTATACTTGAGCTGCATTAGTGTACTTTAGATTAAAACTCTGTTGTTTCTACTGCCAATTCTCGTGCATGGCAATTTTTTACATTTTAGATCTTTTGATTTACACATAAAACTATACTTATTATAATGTATGCCTTATTAACCCTATTTTGTGTTCTACATTCTATTCATGGTGGTATTGTATTCATGCACTGCGTTATTATATTTACAAACTTGCTTTATTTACTATAATTGTACAAATTACTATTATTAAGTATTCATTCAGCACAAAACTTAGCTATTCAGACTGAAAGTAGGCTCTTATTCTGCCTGAAATAATCCACTACCAAGAACCTGAACACATTTATTTTTTTATTTTTGACTTAACAGAGAGATGAAGTTCTTTCTGTTTTGCTTTAAAAAGTGGCAAGGCCTCCACAAACAATGCAAGATACTAGCAACTGAAAACCTGTCCATGCAGCACCTTTAATTGCCAAGAATGTATCTTACCGAAGGCATTAATTTAGGAATGCTTCTGGTAAGGCCACCTGGATGTCATTCATACTCTCCAAAATGTTCTTTCCTTAACCAGACCTTTCCGAGTCGATTTGACTTGTAGACGTGGTTTATAAGGTATTGATGAGAGTGAAATTTTCAAGTCAGATACAGGTTGACATGACTAAATGGGAGGCATGAATTACACAGCTAAGTAGATGTTATGCTCATGAGATGGTGTGCAATGGAAAAGAATAAGCACAAAACTCATTGGTTAAGAAGAGATCAGAGCAAAAGCATTGTCTTTCCCCAGCTACACTGTATATAAACCATTTTCCATCCTTTTCACACAAGTTACCGGGTAGGTAGTAGCATTTTGCTCTAGCACTATAACCAAAGTCTTGAGGAATAAAAACAAAACAAAACAAAACAAAACAAAACCACAACAAACTGAGAAGAAATAATAGAGAGAAAAAATTCCACTGAAGGAGTTGTTTCTCTTACTGGATTTATGTCCTTTCTCTATTTCTCTTCCTTCTCACATAAAGAGGTTACAAAGACTATCAAGATATAAGGACATTAGAACAGAATTGAACATGTGCAAACTCTAGCTAAGTACTCTAGAACCAGATGATAAATATCATGTCAGAATCTGATAAGCCTGCAAGATCTGACTTTCAGAGCATGCAATGAAATGCTTTCAAGATACAGGCATACCTATGTCTATTGAAAACCAGAAATACATATTCACTAAACTGCCATTGCAGATGAAGAACATCTTCTTATGGTTGTCCATCTGCCAGCATCAGTTCCTTTTACCAAAATTATCATGGTGCACTACAGGACCAAGGAAAAATATAACAGTGTTAAAACATTACAACCTCTGAAGTGTACTATGAGAGAACTGAGTTAGGGGAAAAGAATTGAAGGTAGAAGTTAGGTCATTATCCATGATTTTGAATTCTACATGGATAACATCTATTTTTAGCTTTCTGAGAATATCTTACAATGTCAGTAAGTCTGTGAACACACACAGAAACACATGCAAATTTCCTACTTAAGGAACTAAGAAATCATCAAAGAGAAAGGAACAACAAAACTGTGGCAAAGAAAGTGATGCCACACATTAAAGAGAGACAGCAACCATAATGCAGCCACCTAAATAAAACGTAGGTAGTACCTGTGCAGGCTGTTTTGACATAGGTAATTGCAGAAGGCAATTACTTTCTCAGTTATGTTGCCTAGTGGGATGGACTAGAGTCAAAGTGAGCAGATACCCCCATAGCAAAGGATGTGTCTAAAGAGCGGATTTCAGCATTTCCTCAAGAAAGCTTTCATCTCACTGCAGCTGAGCAACTTAAAGGCACAAGTCCATTTGGACACTTAGCTTGTCTTAGAACAACAAAAGTGACAGAGACACATGAATGGCAGCTTATAAAGAACCTATAAGACCTCAAATATCCTCAGAGAGAGACCAGCTCAAATAGTCGCTTATTATCCCTCAAGAGACAATGTTCTTCATGAGAAAAAATGCAGAGTAACCAGATTGATAATGTTGTAACTTAGCTACAAAGAACTTCAGAAACACATCACAAATGAAATATTAATGAGGCAGTGGATTCTAGAGAACTCAGACAGTGTGCACTACCAGAAATTAAATCGTTAAATATTTTGGCTAACCGCCATTGCAGTGTTCATTAGTCTGAAATATTTGGCTAGTAAAATCAGTATCTTTAATTTTAATCAGATTTGAGTGTTTGCAAATGATGCAGCTGTTCCTATAAAGATAATTAAATAACCAAATATCCAACAACTTTAATTTGGGAAATTTTTTTGTGATATTTGAAGATTAAAGTTATTTGCAAACTCCTCAGACCCCACATCTCTCGGTACTGAAAAAGGAACAATTTCAATGCATGTTCTGTGTGAAAAAATTTTGCTGTCTTAGGCTGGTTCCAAACAAAGTATGACAGACCCCACAGACCTCACCATCATAACAGGTGTCTTTGTTTTCAATCTCAGAAGTCAAAAGAGACCACAGAGATGTGATTCTGCACTTCTCCTCCTTTCAATTGGTCCCACTATGAGAAAAGCAAACTGATGGCATGGATCAGGAAGAAGGCATTCACAGTTCTTATGGCATTCACAGTTACTCATGGACTTTACCCTGACGGATATTTGGTCCAGGAAGTGTTAAATCCTATGGAAACCAAGAGATGTTAATATAGTTGTGGATAAGTGTAGTTCTGTGGATATAGTGTAGTTGCTTTGTTTCTACATATGTGACTTCAGTAAATTCTTGTTCGACCCAGAAAAGGTCAAATCGTTAAAATATCTTTGATGTCTCTGTAAAGCAGCACAAGACATGGTGTGAAACATTCCAGGAAGTGTAGATAGAACATAACTCAGTGGTGATGATATTTTGATGCAAGCAAAACAGAAGGTTTTCATACAAGACTTCAAAATCATACAGAATGTCTCACTGACACTGAAATGAAAGTCAAAAACATGTCCTAGGTGTCACCAGGGTAGCCACATTTCTTTTTCTTGCATTTGTATGCTAATCACATATGAAGCAAAAATAGGCTTAGATTGGAAATCAAAGATTGGTTGTATACAGGTAATAGAGTGCTCAAAAGCTTTATTTAAAGATAGAAGGCTTTTGAACCAGGCTTTATTATTGAACTAAGACTATCTATCCTTTTTGACACTTTTTAAATTAAGTTCTTCCTCTAATTTATGTTTTTGTCAGCTTTCCTCTCTTACCTGGCTTTAAACTGCTATTTTTTTCTCTCAAAGTAATAAACTACTTCAGAGAGGAGGAAAAAAATTTTAATGACCCCAGGAATTCAGATTAACAAAATGGATCATTTGTATACAGCTGTAGAATCATGAAACCTTTTGAAGTAGACAGAGTCTGTAGCATTTTACCAACGTAAAATGGTAAAGCGGTTTTTTGGGTTTTTTTGGTTTTTTTATGCTGTGATGGATAAACCCCATCAGCCCCTGTACCAAAGCAGCAAACAAAAGCCTGGGTGAGCCTGGATTTGCACCACCAGTCATGTTTGACTCTTTGCTGGCTGCTCAGTCTGTCTCCTTATTATCACTAATCCAACCTGCTTCCCAGCGCGGTCTGCATCCCGTTGGACTTCAGCAGAGATACAGGGAGCTGGTTCAGACAAACAGAGCAGGGTAGCAGCTGCAGCCTGATGAGTGGTGGCAGCCAGATAATCTGCTGTGATGTCTTGTTGGAGAAAATTTGGGACAATGTAATTTCCCATTTGACATGAAACCCTTGTCAGAGTAACATGAGGCTATACATAGTACACCCAGCCTTCAGCAGCTGTAAGCAATATTTGTTTCTCTCTTATAAGGATTAAGATCACGCATCCTTGCTCATAAGGTGTCTTCAAATCTTCAGTAGGTTGTGTTAAAGATATGAATACAGATTGAAAAGATGAACTGTCTATTCAAGGGGAAAATGGTAGCAGGTCACACTTGTTCCCTGTTTCCTTTCTCTTTCCTTATCTCTAATGTGATTTTAATTCCTCATTAGGTCATGCTGACGGAATTTTTTGTGACTCCTTTAAATATAAATAAAGGTGAAAAGGTTTTTTTTAAGAAAACAGTTACTTATGTGAAAAGTCAACTTGTTTTCTTCCATTAAATAATTACATTCACAGAGTTGTGCAAACATCCACTTCTCATACTAATACACTTTTCAAAATTACATCTTATCTTTGCACATCTTGTATGATTCCTGATTTAGTATGAGAAAGAGAAATACATGTTTCAAGAACTCTGAATTCTTACAGAACATGGCTTTATTAAGGAAGTTTTACTCAGAGAAATATCTAATAATGACTTTAATGGAAATATTATTCCCAACCACATCCCTCTCACATCCCTCTGTACATTCTCTCTCTATATTAGAATATATTTTCAGTATATAAAATAAATATTCTCAACAAAAAATTAAACCAGAAACAAGATCTAAGTTGCCTTCATAGCCTTAATGTGTCCTTTGAACTTCAAATGAAGCTTCTACGACTGGCTGAAACCAACATTCCCTCTCTCCCTCCCAGCAGAAGTTCATTCAAGCACATTTTTCAGATTCATTTTGTATAGATAGCTCTATGCTGTTTTCATACAAAGTTTCTCCAGCTTTGGCCTTCAGAATTTAGGTAAATGTAGAACAATAATTAAAGTGAAGAATATGAATGTCCCGTATGATTCATTATTGAAAATTACATTTACATCCCAAATTATTTCTAAAGGTTTCTGTGTGAGTGAACCTCCGAAAATACAATTTTATTACTGGTGTATTTTTTTACTTTCTAATACTGGAACAACAATATCTGATTCTGGTATAGCATAAAAGTAAGCTGTCCTATGTGTCCAAGTTTTCCTTCTGTAGAAACTGAATGATGAGATTGTATGTGAAAGCTGAAGCCCACTGTGATTCCATACTGGACCCAGAAGATCACAAACACTACTGGGTCTGGTGATGTGGGAGGAGATCAAATTCAACATTATAATTTCTCTGTCCATACTCACATAAAAAATAGAGACCTAGCTATACTGAGTATGATCCATAAATGACAGAAATAGAAATAAAGATTTAGTAACCTGTGTAAATGGCTTAATTTAAAAAAAAAAAAAAAAAAAAAAAAAAAAAAGAAAAATGCTGAAAGCATTCCGTGCCCATGGAAATTCAATTGATGAAAATTAAATGTAGTTTAGGTACTTTGTTAGCTCTTGAAAGTTGAAAGCTAAAAAAAAAATGCACCCAGGTTCTAAACTTATCTGCAGAAAAAGCAAATAATAGTTTCAGAATTTGCTTAAGCTCTTCCAGGAGCTCTTACATGGTTCAGATATGCTTTATTAGCATTCTATTCAGATCTTCCATGGATTAGCTTTGATGATTGAGACTTCTCAATACATGGATGCTTTCATTTTGGAGGAAACAGGGACATGGAAGTAAATTATTATTGTGTGTTAGCTGTATTTTCAGTGGTGAACAAATAGAATGGTACATATATGGTGGTCGTTACAATGAATATAGAGAGAAGAGAGAAAATGAGCAAACACAACTTCCTTTGTTACTATATAGTTACTAGCGAAATAGTTCTGTTTTACTTTGTTGTACAACACCCTTTATCTCATTTGTCTGAACTGAATTCCTTAACTTTAAAGTAAATTTGTCACTAAGTTCTCCCTGAAATGCTCAAGTATGGAGTCAAACCAAAGGGGATTGCTACCTTAATTTAGATTTCTGCTGCAGAAATAATTATCTTTGAGAAGATTGGAACCCAGTATGACTTCATCAGTTGTTACAGCAATTTAGATAGCTAAGTATTTACAAAGAATAGACCATGAAACATATTTATGCATTAGAGACGCTGCTCTGAGTCTTCTCATGAGTGCTGACTTCTGAATGAAATCAAAGAGTCTGGTGCTACTGAAGCAATTGAATTAATACTTCTGGGGCTGAACAGATCTGTCAGGAAGAGAGACAGTGCCATAGAGTGTCATTGTCTTTTCCACTTCATTATTGATTCTCTGTCAGCACACAGTGCCCCTGCCTCACTGCATGGTGCGCACCAGTGTCATGTGCCATGTTTAACACCTGGGCTCGTGATAACTGAAGAAATGCAGCTCGACAGTCCTTGTCACTGCATTAGCTCTACCAGAAATATCATTTATTCATTCCTTTAAAAAAAAAAAAAAAAAAAAAAGGTGGGGGAAGGAATAAAAAGGTTTCTTGGTGGGTTTTTTTAGCCTTTCCAGTAGTTAGCTATGGATATGATCGATTTGCTTAATTAGCATTGAACTCTACATGGTTGATGGTAAATTCTATGTATCTATATAGAATATACAATATTCTATAGTATTCTACTATGAATATTATGGCAGAATAGAATCATAGAATTGGCTGGGTTGGAAGGGACCTCTGAGATCATCAAGTCCAACCCTTGATCCACTACTGCTGTGGTTACCAGACCACGGCACTGAGTGCCACATCCAGTCTCTTTTTAAATGTCTCCAGGGACGGAGAATCCACTACTTCCCTGGGCAGCCCATTCCAGTGTCTGATCAACCTCTCCGTGATGAAATTCTTTCTAATATCTAACCTAATTGTATTCTATATAATATATATATAGTATTGTATTGTATATAATATTGGTATTGTATACAATGTTATATGGCATCTATACTACATCCTGTGTAGACAAGGAAACTCAGTTGAATTTTTGAGGCAGAATATGTGTCATATCACATACACAAATACACAGTGCAAAAGTATCACTACTCAGCAGAAAATATGAACTTTTGCCATAGTAGGAAAATTTACATCAAATATCATGCATACAGAACACCCAGTGAGGCCAGGAGAAATTATATATCTGATTATAAACAACAAAGTGTATGCCCCAGAATTATAACTGCAAGGCAACCTTGCTCTGTGACTTAGGATGTAAGTCACTGAGCCTGCATGTGCTTTTGGAATAGGTAATAGCATATTTTCAGAATAACCTGACATGCAGTTACTATATGATACTAGGGTAGATGTCTTAAAAGTGTTAATAAATTGTCCAAGCTAGAAGGGCAATATCCATGATACATCATTAAATACCACATACCTTCAGATAATCACCAGCCAAGCTCAGTCACATCTGTGTTACTGGGCAAAGTGCATTTGAAAATAAAAGTGCATTTTACTCAGATCATGTGCAAGCCATGGCAGAGGACATCCTCTGTCGACACATGAAGGAGCTCAGCTTGTCATTGAGCTCTTGATTTGTATTCTATTCAATATGTTTTCTCAGTTCCACAGTTATGCTTCATGTTCATGGTATTGTGATGCCTGGAATATAGAAAAGCTAGGGTCTCATTTTTCTTTCATATAGTATAATGGGAGTGGTGATGGCAAAGTAATTATGCTTCTGGATTGCCTTGTAGATATCATTAGTATTAGCAGCAGAGATACAATGTGTAAAGACGCTGAGGTATTTAATGCCATCTCTGTTAATGACAGCAAACCAGCAATATAGTTGCATTCAGTTTGTTCACACACCCAATTATTACAATGTAGTGTATGTCACAGTGTGTTAGAGCAGTTCAGGATTTTCATTAACGTTTCTCTTTTTAGTATGTTGCAAAGTGATTTTAATAATCTGCTTTCGTCTCAAAGCAGATACATGAAATCTCAATTCAAATGTGAATTTCATTTGTGTGAGAGTGAATGCCTGAATAATAAGTGAAAAAAAAGACAGATACCACTTACTTTACTGCATTAACTAGCAGGTATCTTTAAGAGCTTCTCTCCACTGGATCTTCTAATGAGAGATCTTCTAAAAAAATCCAAATTTGGATGTGAGGAACAATACCTGGAAGGAAATATGGCTCAGGAGAGTCATAATTCCCTGTCCAGCCATGCATGGATGGGGAGAAAAAAGTCTGGCAACTTGTGAAGGTGAGTTGCCATATACTTCTGATCAACTCTGCCATATGGAGGAGAATGAATCCACAGACCTATGCACTCAGAGGTAAACACCTCTGGGTGGAACAAGGTGTGAGGCCAGTGGGAAAACATATGGTGCAGAGTACACTATTTACTCTTCCTCCTGTATACAAGACACAGTCTGGCATCTGCAACACCAATCAAGATGCTAGAAGAGCTTTGGGTTTTATATATCTACCTTTTCACTAGATGGCTGGCCATAATCTGACAAAATGAGACTGGAAAGGTTTGAAGGAAACTCCTTGCAGAGTCTAAATACCCATTTTCATCACTATTTAGAAACACGGCTTGTAAGTTTTGTTACATTAATTTATGTGTGTCATCAGGATGTGTAAATAAACTAGAATTTAGAAAGTGGTGCAGTGTCTTTTGATTAATTCCACCTTATCTTCTTTAAAAGTTTGAAATATAATGTTTGCTTCACTCATTTATAAAAAGGCAAAATACACAGTCTGGCATATTTGCAAAACCACCAAAAGGTTAGTGAAATCACCTGAACTGTTTGAACCACAATGAGTTGAGTTTTGAAAAATATGGACAAATGCTTCCTTTAATCTGAGAACAGAAACTAAACCTAAATGATTAGTTTTATGCTACTTAGTCTTTTCAACAAGTTTTCATCCAAATTATTATTGTTGTCTCAGAGGAGAAAAGATGTGATTACACATACACATCTTGCTCATCCACCTGTAGAGAGGCACAAACTAACTTAAGTCAACCACCTTTTATACACTAAAAGTGTACCTGCTACCTGCTATTAGATCATAAAATATCTGCTGTAGAACATGGTAAAATGATTTAGATATGATTTTAGAAGCAAATATTTGGCAGCAGCTGGGAGATATAAAGCAGCCATTTAATGAACACACTGGGAAGAATCTCATCTTTTACCACCATCCAGTGAATCATTTTCAGTAACTGTTTCAATGTTCAGGAATCCAAATGATATCACAGAAACTTGGTCCAAAAATACTTTGATGATCACATAAGTTTGAAGACCACATCTATGAGTTAGACAATGAGAACTTGTTACTTCACATGTATTGTTAAATCTTTACTATGTCTCTTCTTGCATTTACCCTGAGACTAAAAATGCAGCAGTTGTTGTTTGACATGTTAGAACAGATTATATATAAAGGAATCTGCAAGATTACAGCTACTGAAGAGTGCCTTAAAAAGGTTTTTTTGTATCTGGCATTAATAAAAAAAACAATGCAAATGTTAACTTGTGCATAAAATTCAAAATTGTACCAGAAATTAGCACATAATAAAGTATATGTTAGAAATATTTTGAGAATTTTCATTCTAATAGGTTTTATGTGGAATTATTTGGTAGGTATAAATACAACTTTTTGCATCATAATTTATTCTAAAAATTACAAAATACACGTGACTGACTTTATGAGACTACAGTATTGATTCAACTATTATGATATCCTGCTATATCTATGATTTATAGCTACTACACCTAAAAGAGCTCAAAGATTTCTGTAATTTTGACTGGAAATGGTAAAACATTTCATTAAGGAAAATCTTTTGGACCCTTGATAAGGTACCTGACTAGGCTGTGAAGAATGAGACAAAGTTAACTCCAAGCCACTACATTAACTTGCACTTCTGAAAGTCTTATTAAATCTCCATGAACTCCTATATCTCTTTCTTCTAACTGAATGCTTTCACACAAGATACACTATATGAGGGTTTTGGATCAGGTTTTACAGGAACTTTAGTCCTGTCCCTAACAAAATATTTCATTACACTCTTAGTTACATAGAGGCTAATCCTGCAACACTTATGCAAAATAAATTTCTCCAGGAAAGGGCTAGATTCCAACTCAAAGCATTCTTTGATTCTATGATAAATACAGGAGTCATCATTTGACCCAAGATTTCACTGCAAAAAACAGCATAAAAAATTAAGTGCGAAGAAGAGCTGCATACAGAGTGAAAAGAAGTTGATATTCAGCTGCCTGAAGACAGATGAAGGTAATAGTTAAAATGAGAAATGAAGGCTGAGATAAAATAGATGCTAACATTATCATCACCTTTGATTAAAATCTGCCAAAAACTGTTTAGCATTAACACAAACAGAAAAAGCTGGAGCCTGTATTAAGATTTAATTGGTATTCACATGAAAATGAAACACACACAAAAAAGGTATGAAATAAAATATCACACAAAATCATTAGTCTATCCATGAAATTTATCACAAAAAGAGACCTCAGCATGTTCTTTTGTAAGAGTCCAATATCCAAAACATGTATTTTGCCCCGTGTTAAAACGGGGGAAAAATCGTTGACTGGATGTAGAATATGTGTATTATCTTTGTTTAACAGGTTAGAATATTCTCCTGGCTGGAAGCTCCCTGGCATATGTGAGGGTGAATCAGGACATGTAATTCTCAGCAGTTTCACAACTTGGTGGCACACTGCCAGAAGAGCCAGCAGGTCATTGATTGTTATTGGGGAATCCCCTGACAGTTCCAACCCCCAGGAAAAGAGAAGGGAGGCTGGGCAGCCAGCCAGGAATTCACTCCCAAATAAACCCCAAATGCTGCTATCTGACTAGTTATGCAGGAGCCATTCAAACCTCAGGTACTGCTGGTACTCATGATATTCATGATAAACCATTGAGAGAAAGGACACAGAGTTTACTTAAAGGTTTGAAATGCAAACTGGTGTGCAGATGAGTCTCTTTACTTGACTCAGAGCTAAAGTTCATTCCACTATATATGGGGTACCTCAAAGGATCATAATTACACTTTCTAGTACACACCTTTTATAGAATGAGTATATACTGTTATGCGTTACCTGAACCTGCAGAGGAAATTATTGAATAATTTGAGTACATTTATATGTCAGTGGGACAAGTGATATAGTCAGTGGTTGTCACTCTGATCATGTCAGTCCTGTGAGATGGCCATGTGAAATATATTCCTCTGATGCAGGTGGATGTATAGGTTACTGTACGTTTTGATATTCCATCCAAATGAACGAACAATTTATTCAAAGCTGCTGCCACTACTAGGCTGGGCTTCTATTCTCACAGCACTGAAGAGGTTAACAGTGATTTTTCTTGAAAACAACTTACGTACTACAGAAATAGTGCCATGTATAGTGCTATGTGTCTCCACATAAAAAGCAGAAAAGAGAAAAGTCAATAATTATTTTAAAACATGACTGACTGAAGAGAGCACTTCCTGGTTTGTCTGACACTTTATTTGCTCAGTGGCTGTAAAAGAACAAAGAATTTCCCTGTTTAGTTGGGTTCTTTAGTCTAGTGTCTTTGTCTCATGCTTTTAACATACTCATTTTTCCAAACACCTTTATGTCTCCAGATGCACTCAGTTCTCCATGCAGGATTCAAAATAAAATGCCAAATATTTCCATATAGCAAAATGTCATGATATATCCCCAAAAGCACAGATGGGATTTATAACAAGAAAATAATCTGGCTATGTGCTTATGAGACCAGCACTTAGGGTGTTGTGTTTTTTTTAGGACAGTATTACCTGTAGCTTTAGTCTGTTAAGGATTCCTTAAGAAGTGAATGAAAGCAGAAAATTAGATGAATGTTACTGACAAGACTGAATTTCTTGTTAAGTCACAGAGTTGTATTTACAGTTCTGGAGTATCTTGAGAGAGATGACCTCATGAGGAGCCTCATATTGTTGTCTAACCCCCACTAAACACTGAAAAATTTATGGGTTGCTACTGCATATTGCCAAGTAGATATGCAGTTAAATATCTATACTCAATGTAAGAGCACATGTTTCAGCTCAACAGCAGTAGCTTCTTCACCCACAGCCAGATGCAGGCAATGGAGCATGTCTAGACCTTTGGTTATACAGAAGTCCAGATTCAAAATATGACTGATTGTTTCTGATGCAAAATAAACAGTTTCCTGAGCAAGAAATGGACTCATTATGCCAAGATACAGACTATTCATATTTTAGTGATGAATTTTCAGGGTAATGGGATGAGAAAACTTTTGAATAAACAAGCCTTCTGTTTAAGCTTTATATAAGCTGATTTCCTGAAGTTTTGCCACTAGATCAGCAGGCAAAGAAATCCCCCACCTCTCATTCTATTGCAGTTCTGTGTAGCAGAGAAAGAGTGTTTGATAATTCTTTTCTAAAGGTGTCTGGAAAAAAATTCCACTTCGGAACTTTACACTAAGGATCTAGAAATGCTTGTTACATGCATTAAAAGCAAACGGTGAACTTTGATTTCATCTTCAACATCCATATTAGAATCTACTGGTCTGCTCTTTTTCTCCCACATAAACAGTAACTGCAATATGGTTACTTCCTTTACTTCTTTAGAAATGTTGTGCCAGAGAAAAATCATGGCAACACACTTTGCAACATCACTGCTGAAGCTATGCAGCCAACAAGGAAAAGAAGCAGAGAATACAAGTGCTACTGCATTCCTCCTATATTAACCTCATTCTCAAATCTCTTCCTTTCAGTAACTAGACCCTCCCTTCTTACCCCTCCCGCCCCCCCTGCATTAAAGTGATTCCAAAACTGCATTGGCATCACCTTGGCAGATTATTTCAGGCTTGAGCACACACACAGCAAAGAAGCTGGGCCATGATTCCAGGTACAGCTGTGGATGGTGAATCTGCCCCTCTCTATAAGAGCATTTGATTGGTTCACATGATCCACCAAGTGCCAGTAAAATCAGATATTAATGGACTTGACCTTCTGCAGATTTTCTGAGGACTATCTGAATTTCTTGATAAAGTGACAAAAAAAGCTTTCTCTGAGATGGAAAGTCAAGAACAAATTAAATTGTCTGGTGGAATTATGATGGAGAAACCTAGAAAAATAACCTCTAAAGGGATGAACAGAAAGTGATCCCCCAGAAAAAAAATGAGAACACTGAAATGTAAAATATTCTACAGAGAGAATCATGAAGCTAGTCCTTTTTACTATGGTGTGCAAGCACAAAAAAACATGTAGCCCACTTATGCAATTAAGGCTTGGCAATTTGATGAAAATATCACGGAACAGAATTGATGTGAATTTGAGCACCCTGCCAGCTCATTGGGATGGAATTGGCAGTCAGGGGAAGAGACGGGTGGTGCGATGTGCACGCATGAGCCTGCAAAGGCGAACTCTGGGCTCCAGGGCAATTGCCAGGAGTTGGTTATCCTGCAGAAAAACAGGGATTTTAACAATAGTTAAGCTCTCAAGGGAGGTAGGTTTTCCAGAGTTTGGATAATTAAAAGAAAAAATAGTGGGGAATGGATGTATTACCAACCTCTAATGCTCACAATGCTCACAGAGAAACAGAAACATCATTGGCACACAGCTAGTAGAATTTTAAGGGATTTTCCTCCTAGAAGAAAATGCATTTTGTTGCAGAACTTTATGCACTTCACAGTAATGGTTATATCCATGGTGGTTAAATGCTGCTTCAAATTAACTCACTTGATACTAAATAGAAACAAAATGCATCATATAGTACTTTGCATATGCATGATTTTCTTCAGTGATTTCAAATTTATGCTAGCTGCTAAAGGAACTGCTGAAGTGATTAAATCAGTTGCATATCTAAACATTTGTACAAATTACTTCAAGCACATGAAGAAAAAGATATATTACAATGTAAGAGACCGGTAGGATTTATGAAATGCTACTTTAGGCTTTAAAGTTGTAGTGTCGGGTTTCAGAAAGAATGAGAAAGTCTCCAAAATTATTAAGAAATTATTATTATTATATTTTCTTAACAAATCTTTTGCTCACTAGGAAGATCTTTTTCTCCACAAAGAAGCAACAACTGACTATTCCTGTAACAGATTTGGCACAGTCAGCAAAGACAATGAAAAGTTAATTATATGCTGGTGTAATGAATGTTCAGACATCCTGAAAAATAGTCTTGTACTAAATTTCATTTCAAAAAGGGGTCTATTTAACAAGGATTTTCTTACTAGGATTCATTACTTACTGTCAGATAGCAAGCACTTACTGTCAGGCCCTCACATTGTACATATTACTGTGTGATAGCAGAATGGTCACAATTCTGCAAAAGCTTATAAATTGTGCCAATAACTGGACTTGCTAGTCAAACCCAATTAACTTCTCACACCAGTTTGCCTAGTAAAGCATCCACTTAGTCAGAATTCATTTGTGCTTTAAAACTGATGCATTGTACAGTTTTTGAAAAGAATTATTTTTTTTTTCAGTGTGCCATTAGAATTAAAGTATATACAACATACTAGAAATTCTAAAGTTACAAATAAAATTAAGCTGCATGCTTAGAGTTTACAATATTTGAATGTGCTGTAAGCACATGGTATTTTGACTCATCAAGCAGTTCTCAGATTCCTGCTGTGTCCATATAGAGTCTACATCACTATCATCAGTCATGCATAAAATGATTGTTTTTCTGCTCTTACAATAGGACCAAGAAAACCCTGTATTCTGGTTGAAATGAAAATGAAGGTAACATGAGTAATCACATCATGATGGGTCAGCTGTTGTGTACCGAACGTCCTTAAAAGCAGTTCAATAATTCAAAGAACATTAACTAAATGTTTATTTACATAATCAAATAGATAAAAATGACCAAACTAAAAAAAAAAAAATTAAAAATATTAAAAAAAGAAAGAAAAGGAAAAGACAGTACCATTTTAAAAGATATTTTGAATAAATTATTTAGAAAATGAGTAATGAAGCATAATGTTTTTTGACAGTGTCTATGAAAATGGTAACAAAATATTTAAAAAGAAAAAAAATGTTTCTGTTAACTAGTGAATTGCATTGTGACACAATCTAAAGAAACTGAACACCAGATACTTTTTTTTTTTTCTTCTGGAGCATATTAGAAATAACCACACTGTATTTGAACAGTTCTTTGTTGTTTAATCTATTACTGGAATGTGAGAAGCACTTCTGTAATATTTTTAATTGGTAGTCCGCTTTCACTCAATAGAAATGTTGCTGTTTGTCTTAATAAAGCATTGCAATTCAGCTAATCAAAATATATTCAAGTTACTGAAAAAGTAAAACAAAAATGGATTAGAAATAAAATAATTTCCATCCTCTCTCCATCAGTGATGCAGAATATTAATATCGCATTTTTCAGTTTTTTATACAATGGTGCATTCAGATCCCTAATCTGAAGTGCAGATCAGAAAAGATTTAATTACATTAGAGAACACTGTTACTGGCTTACTGTGTGTTTGACTCTGGTTGGCTCTTCAGTTTTGTTTATAACTCCTTGACAGGAGTATTTGGCCTTGACATTTGAAATGCTTAAGTATGTGTGTTGCTTTATACACGTGAATTGTTCCCTTAAACTCCAGTCATTTTAAGCACATGATTAAGTGTTTGGAGGGCAAGAGATGAACATTTTTCAAAAGCACCTCAGCAATGTGAAGAAAAAAAGCAAACATCATACTGTGATATACAAATACAATCATGGAAAGTCAGTGTACAAATAAGAGTGTCATGTTAGATTCATGAAGTCATCCTTCCACTCTACTTGGTTCTGAAAGCTGTATCACATGGAGGTTTTGGCAGAGGGATGTGGATCAACTGGAAGCAGTCCAGAGGAAAGCAACAGCAATGAATTAGGTTTAGAAAACATGGTTTAGAAATATAGATGGAAGAAAGTGAGTTTACTTAATTTGGACAAGTGAGGGATTTCAGAGAATGAAGGTTATTTTGTGTAGTTTTACAGGATTTTTGTGAGACAGTGCCCTCAGAAAATCAGTACAGTAGTGTGTAGGTTCACAGCTACAAGGATACACGCCACATCTTCAAACACTTCTCTATATACATTTTGTATGTGTGAAGCCCCCCACAAAATTTCCACATACATGCTCAGTAGAAGAGAATAAAAATGCCCTAATAATTTGTGCTTTTGACTTGTAAAAATTCTGTAATCTATTAACCTCTCTTTTGTGAGAGAATTATTTTAAATTCTCAAGTAGCATTCAGAACCACTCTTAGATTTGTTGTTATAAATAGATATTTTGCAGAGAGACTGGAGGGGTCGGGGAGCACACCAGATATTTTATTTTCCTTTTCTGGAGTGTTCTCATTTGTAAGAAAATGCCTCTGAGGTAACTAATTTTATCACAGTACACAACTGTGTAGTCACTCCCAGCATATTATCTGTGGATTACTGGAGTTTAATATTCTTACTTATAGGGATTAGAAGGAGATAAAAAATGAACAGAATGGGCATGCTCATCCCTAATTATCTTTATTATGACAGAGAATCATTGTTTTAAGTTGCAAGGTTATAGCTTATGAAATGGTTGTGTATAAAATATTGATATTACAGAGATACTGTATTTTGACTGTTAGCATGGTACATGCCGTCTGTATGAAGCATAAGATCTGGCAAAACAAAAATGTTTTTCCAGGAGATTTACAAAGTGACAAGTTTTGGGGTTTGATTTTTTATTATTATTTAAGCAATCCTAAAGACAAAGTAAATGCATATTTTCTTGTAATTTTTTCCAAGAATGAATGCCTCAGTAGCAACATTAATCGGGAAATATCTCTGATCTGTACTATTTATCATGTAATTAAAATTATAAAAAGCCGACAAATAGGAGGGAACTGGCTGTGTGAAAAGAGCTACAAGTAGGCAGACATCCAACACATGCTCCTATAGTGGAAATCATCAAGTAAAGCATACACATTTAATAATTTTTACAATTCTAAAAGCAAAAACTCCTCAAAGAGTAAGTGCATATGGAAATATCCTAAGAGTTCCAGCTATTGATTTTTCCTTTTGCAATTCCTGCAGTGGGCTTGGATGCTTCCTGTGTTTTATTTGAGCCTTTATAAATCACTGTGCTCCAACAATAGTTCTATCTTCCAACAATAGTGCTATCTTCATTTCTTTTGGTGTTGTATTCTTCCTTTATCTCAGTATATTTTGTAGGCCATCCTATTATCTTACATCACCTCACCATTCAGCTTTTATATTTTCTGATAGGACAGTGTTCATATTTAAGCTAGATTACTTAAGTGCTCTGAACGTCAGAGAAGAGTTACTTTTCCCCATATAACTATGGGAGAGTGGTCAGTCTCCAGGAGGTGATTTGGAGCATTTCAGATGATACAGTATGAAGACTATCGTTGGCAACATATACCCAGAAAATCAAAATCCTTTTGATATCAAATGGTGTTACAGGATTATTTTCAACCAGACAAGGAACAAAATAAAGGAAAAAAAAAATATTTTGATAAGACCGAGACATCGGGAACAGGAAAATAATTCATGAAACATGAAGCTGGTAGATAATTCAAGCCAAGAATTTGAAACTATGTCTTTTATAAGCCAGGCACCAAACATACTTCCTTGGCAGCTTTTCTTTAAAAGACTGAACATTTATCTGTTTATACCACCTTTGTAATTCTGGTTTGGTGGTGGGCAGCAGAAGGGCACAGTACATTTTTCTGAAAAAGACAGACAGGGTATTTCTACATTAATAAATGAGACAAATTTCTGGCTTTGGAGTTTCACTGTTACCATAGCACTCTACGGAGCTAGAATGACTGCATCTTCTCCCATGCACGAGCAAACAGGCAGAGGAGCTCTCATCTCTTTATAACTTTGCATGTAGATATACTGTGATTCCCTGTTAATGACATGCCTGATACACAGAACTGGCTAGGTTCCAGACCCCAGTCAAAACCAACCAGAAGATAGTCCTAAACTGGGTGCTACACACTCATGAGGAGTTCTAATTTTAGGGGTGTTCAGTATTTGAAGTTGAGGATCTACTATATTAACTCCTTACAAAAGTATTATCTGAATTTTGGTCAGAGCAGAAGCTTTGGTTACAACAAATCTTTCCTTTCCAATTAATGCATTCCTGATGGTCTCCAGGTATTCTGCACATGTTCAATAAATTTCACAGAATCACAGTTTGTCTTTGGTTGGAAGAGACCTTCAAGACCATCCAGTCCAACCTTTGACCAACACTGTAAGCTCACCACTAAACCATATTCCTAAGGACCAGGAACACACTCTGTTTAAATACCTCCAGGGATGGTGACTCTACCACTGCCCTGGACAGACTATTCCAATGTTTGACAACCCTTACAGTGAAAAAATGTTTCCTAATATCCAGTCTAAACCTCCCCTGGTATAGTTTGCATCCATTTCCTCTGGTCCTGTCACACACCAACAAGGAGAAAAGACTGTCTCCCTCCTCACTCCAAACTCCTTTGGGGTAGCTGAAAAGAGTGATATGTCAGCCTCCTCTTCTCCAGACTAAACCCCAGCTCTCTCATCCACTCCTCCACTTGTGCTCCAGGCCTTTAAATATGCCTCATTGCCCTTTTCTGGACATGCTGCAGCACTTCTACATCCTTCTTATAGCGAGGTGCCCAGAACTGAATGCAATATTCAAGGTACTGAGTGTAGGAAGAAGATCACCTCCCTGTTCCTGGCCACAGTGTTCCTAATACAAGCCAGGATGCCACTGGACCTCTTGGCTACTTGTGCATACTGCTGACTCATATTTAGTTGACTATCAAACAATACCTTCAGGTCCCTTTCCAACTTCCAGCTTTCTAACCACACTTCCCCCAGTCTGTAGCTTACCATGGGGTTTTTATGATCCAAGTGCAAGACCTGGCATTTGGCCTTATTTAACCTCATACAATTAACCTTGTCCCATTGATCTAACCTGTCTAGATCCCACTGTAAGGTTTCCCTCCCCTCTAGCAGATCAACACACCCACTGAGCTCAGTGTCCTCTGTAAATTTACTGAAGGTGCACTCAATCCCTTCATCCAGATCAATAAGATATTAAAGAGAACATGTCTCAGTACTGAACCCTGGGGGACAGTGCTTGTGACCAGGTGCCAGCTTGGTTTAGTTCCATGGGGAGAGACTACAACTGATGCAAAGACCCAGTGTAGTCAATTGTAGTTATTGTCCCAGTGTAATATATTACAGATTTCCTTCTGTTTTAAATACTTTATAGTCAGAATTCAAGAGCATAATTATTAGGGATGTCATATTGAGCTGTGGGTGTATTCAACATAGATGCATTTCAACCAGTTTCTTCTCAAAGTTCTGAAACTACTCAAAAAAGTTATCATTAATATTTTACAACTGATTTCCTTTCTTCCACTTATAACCAATGGTTGATTTGAGCGTGACTGTTGAAAACCTATCTGTAGGGGATCCTATATATCAACGAAACATTCAATGTTTCTTTAAGATTGTATCACAAATTGCAATATAAATGCAAACAACATATGCTATAAGCAAACAGGAAACTGCCAGAATTATAGTAATTTATGAAAATAACAAGCTATTGATCTGTTGAACCTAATCAAAGAGCCTAACAATTGACTAAACATTTGGTACCCCATTTTAATCTTTTTTTGAACAGAGCTGCTGTTGAAACTTATTTTATATGTACCCTATTTCAATACATACTGTGTAGTTAAATAAGAATGAACATTTCTAGGGAGAAAATGGAAAGAAATGTATGTTTGCATGCTGCCTTTGATGGAATAAAGTAGGAATATGATGGGAGAAACACAGGTCTTTGCCAGTGTGTTGTCATGAGTGGAAATGATTTCCCCCTGCAGATTTTGCCACTGATTTTTTTTCTGTTTAGGAGACAGAGTGAAAAATGGCGAGTGTCAAAGGATTGTATCCAAAATATGAAGCACAAGAAACACTCTTGATGTTCAAGCAGTGTGCTAATGAATATATACAGACATGTAATTGTTTGAATAGAAGATCCAATTTTGCTGATCTGTGCAAGGCCAAAAAGAAATCCCTGCATAATTATGAATTTCAAAGTTTATGGCAATTAGAAGGCAGAAAGTATACAAAGTAAGTGGAAAAGACGGCTGTTGTTTTTGAATAAGGTTGTGTGTGGTTAACCACTAACATCTACCCATGCTTCAAAGACAAGATATTGTAAGAATATCAAACAGTTTTCAATGATTTAAAACCTTCCAACCAGCACTGGACTAGGGATATATGCTAGATGTGGATATATTACATGAAGAAGTAAAACGGACTTTTTTTAAACTGCTGAATAAAACTCAGGGAAGTTTAGTTTTACTGTTAGATTTTACAAAGCACTGTGCCTTAAACTAGCCCCAGATGCACAGTTCAGGTTCATGTACCTCATCTCTCCTTTCTACTTATATGAGGTGATAATATCTTTTATTCACAAAGCTGCAAAAGATGTCCTTGAATGTACCAACCATAGACTTTTATTGTTAAGCCTTGATTATAAAATTCTCCCCTATGGTCTGATAGATAGGGATCAAACCAGCTTCAAAAAAGTTGCATTAGTCCTTGAAAATGCCTCCATCTTATTAGCCAAAATAACTTATTTAGAAGTTGCACTTATTTAGAGTGCCCCCTGTACCTGGGCACTATTCATTAGCCGTAATGTAAAAGGCAGGCTTGACCTATCAGCTTTTATTAAACATATATTAAACCAGGAACATGTATACAGGTGTTATTGTAGTGTAGTAGAAATTATAGACCTCAGCTTTGTCTGGCTGAGTCTGGAAAGAGCCATTTTAATGAGGTACTATGCATACCATGAAAACCCCATCTCTAAAACCTGCTTGTGTAAATATCCCAATCATCAGTACAATGCACTGTGATGGAGCTTTGCAACATATCTGGAGAGGAAGGAACTACAGTTACACCTAGAGTAAGAGATAATGTAATGATGAGACAGATGGGGAAGCACTGTGCAATAGGGAGATTTATGACAAATGTATCATAAAGTAATTAATCACTTGAACATACATTTCTAGGGGAAAAAAAGATATTAACAGCAAATTTTCATCAGTACAGTCCAGCTTTTCCAACTTGTTAAAATACTTATAATTTAAATTTAGCAATCTGGTTGTATTCATAATGGTCATGAAAAAATTGATAGTTCAGGCCTCTTCATATTAACTGCAAGGTGACTTGGCACTGCTGTCAGAAATACTTTGATACCAGAGAGGGACTTTTAGATGCTACTACTAGACAAATATGATTGTGCTAATGAAGTATCTGTAGGACAGGGAAAACTGCCATTTCATATAGATGATACTATAATGTTTCTGCTTAAGCCAGTAAAATAATTTCCTCATTTATTACAATAGTTGTAATTATAATAGCTGTATCATCATTAATAGCTTTATAATAGCTGTGCAGTTATTAATACTGAGGTACAAAATCAATTTAAATTGTCAGAACTTTTGTTATTACCCAGCAGTTATTAAGAAGCCTTTTACCTACAAGTTTAATTTGCCCCTTAAGAATACTGAAGAGTTGGGCTATGGAACAGAAAACAAGAAAATCACTGAACTAATTTTAATGTTTCAGAAACGTTGCAGAATAACTTCTGCAAGTAATTTTCCACCCTTTTGTATTGCAAACTCACATCATTTCAGTAAATTTGCCTATCTAGTCCTTACATAAGACAGAGTGACCTGCTGTGATTGTCCTAACAGACATGCTTAGAAACCACAAATTCACAGAATTGTCACGGTTGGAAAAGATCTCTAAGGTCACCATGTCCAACTGTCAACACCCCCCCTCCAATAAAATAAATAAAATACATGTATCTATATCTTTATCACCATGCCCACTAGAATATGTTCTGAAATGCCTCATCCACACGGTTTTTAAATACTTCCAGGGATTGTGACTCTGCCACCTCCCTGTGCAATCTGTTCCAGCACCTGACTACTCTCTCAGTAAAGAAATTCTTCCCGATATCTAGTCTAAACCTCCCCTGGTGTAACTTCAGGCCAATTCCTCTAAACCTGCCTGTTCTGCTATGCTCCCGTCTTCCATTGCAAATTTCTCCTTTAGTGGAACTGGTAGAGTCTTTTACTCTGCTAAGTAGATTCTAAAGAGCAATATACCACCTGATTTTCTCAATGAATAAATAAACAACCCTGCCACATAAGACCTGTTGCTTTTCATTTCTTTCATAGGAAGATCGCAATGTTGTAGAACAACCCATCTATCTCCTGAAGCAGAATGGCTTTGGGACCAAGAGAATGGTCTCTTATAAAAGCAGATTTCTTATCTGAGCATGTGATGACACATCAATATGAATTCACCAGTCTTGTGCACAAAATGCTGATATTCAGTGATACTGGGGGAGAAAGCATCCAGCCACATTGGAAAATGGGTCTGTGTTTTAGTTAAGTGAAAAGTTGAACTCCAGCCATGACATGACACTACAACGTCATTACATAATAGGAATTCTTTGAATGAAAAATGTGTTTCTGGCTCACAGGAGGGACATGTGTTAAATTCATGTGTAAAGGTAGGTTTGAAGAACTTTAGAAAAAGAAGACCAGGAGAAAACAATGGTAAAAATTCATCTATACAGCAATCTGCTCTCAGCCAGTAAGGTTAGTCTCAAGATATCCAAGAAAAAAGAATGATGATGAATAAGCTGTAAGTCAAATTACTTTTTTCTAGTGTTCTGCATCCACTATACAAGGAAAATTCTCCCAGGACATGGATCACATGCCTTCATACAGATAATACTTTAGAAATCAGAACTTTATCAAAAGACATGAATATTTTCTATCGTTAAGCCTCCTACTTAGCATTTAACTTTTGGACTATGATTCTGATCTAAATTAACAAATAGGATTCCTAATGAATCAGAAGATGACTGCACTTATACTCATTCCTGTTCTAAGACTGTGCAATGAGTATGTCTTGGAATAAAGGCTAACATAACACATCTCAAGGGCGGTACAATTTCATATGTATTAAATCTGGAATAGACACATGACATGTGGTAAGGATTGGCCTCATGAATTATGGCACCTTAATTAAAAGGAAGGATTTTCACCAAGCAGTGGTGTCTCCCTCTAGAAGAAAGAAAAAAGAAACAGTAGTGCAGGTCAGAAAGTAGTTTTGCACAGTGTAGAGAAATTTGCTGCATTGGGGATGCAATGTCAGCAATTTAATCTGTGTTTTATTTAATTCACTATGGTTGCTTTGTCTTTTGCCCTTTGACATCCAGGATTCACAGGCCCATAATGACATGCATTAGTTAATTAGTTAATGTTTCTAAAGCACTTTGAAAATGTAAAGCACTGTGCTGAGCGCTATGCGTATGAGAAATTGATATGAGGATACATTTAACTGTGGGAATGGAAAACATACTTTTCAGATATGGTAATAGGGCAGAGATAAATATTTTTGCATAATTAAGCTAGACAATATTCTGCTCCCTGTAAATACACAAGTGATGTATTTGTGTTATACCATGCAGCTACAGCATCACTTAGTTTACATAAGCAGAAAACCACTATTCACTTGCTCAATGGAAAGAATGCTACAAACACATGGTTATGTATGCAAGATGCCCAAGTTTATGCAGTATGAGAGCAGAAGATTGTCACCCATATACTATATATGTGTTATATGGATATGATATTGCCTGTTTTGTTTTTTTAGTGCTACAAGATTTTGTGATGGGGAGAAGATTAAAGAGGAGCAAGAAGAAAAGGGAACTTTTTAAATAGGTTTGTGTTCTGTGACTGCAATAGTCTTTAAGTTACAAAGAACTTTTAGGAACATCCAAGAAGTATCAGCTAATCCAAGGTGCTCCAAGATGCAGCATTTAAGATGCACGTGTGTGCTGGCAATTTGTACAGGAACTAGCTGCGTGCAGCTGTCCAAAAACTTAGGTATGTCACACAGTGCTGATATGCTTGAGTTAGATATGGAAAATGTAACTGAGGATGAGACCATGGGTACACGAAACAATGTCAACACACCATCAGCTGGCATCAATCACACTAATATAGAGCACCTCATATTCACTCCAGATTTCAGTATTACAAAAGTTTCAGCAGCTCCATGCAGTACAGCAGCACATCATGTAGATGTAGTTTTAAAAAAGAATTAAGAGACCCATTAAACATTTGTCAGTGTTTCTAGTACAAAAGTTTGCACATCGACATGCATTTTTCCCAAACAACCACCTCTGCGTTCTACATTTACCAGGAACTGATTACACTAGATAAGAAAATTTTTATGTTACTGCTAAAGATAAAAAGACACAGTTAGACAATTGGTAAAAAATTTACAGCAGTTGCAGAAGAATGGGAACACACTGTGTTAACAACACGTAGTTCGGTTACTCAATATCGTGTTCTACATGAAGGTGCATAAAGAATGAACAAAAGATGGACCCTGGATTTCACAGGAAGAGGGTTCAATACAGTCTTCTAAGTTAGTCTCTGACCACTCTTAAAATTGAGAATCTTATTTCTCAGGAAACTTGTAGTTTGATTTTAAGATCACATTGTAAGGAGAACAGAAATCCATTTATGATAAAATAAAAGCAAAAGAAGATGAAGAGTCAAAACAAATAACAAGCTGGAAAATGTTGTTTTCATTACAGTAAAATTATTTAGCTTTACTTTTATGAAGTGCTATTTCATAATTTGGAAAAAAATATTGTGTAGGTACAAATCAATGACTTGATTTAGGTAAATTTAGCTGGCATGTATCTGTCCATTTACGCTTAATTTTCATTAGATGAGCAGCTTCTGATGGAAAAACCTTTGAACTTGTCTAACATTTGAACTTATCAAAACTTTTATATAAAAGTATATCACAGAGAGTTACATTTGCAATTAGTAAGTATAGCAATGCTAGGTTCATTAAATGTTTCTTGATTCTGGTGGTTCTTTGGTGCACACATTAATGAACAAGCTATGCTGACACACTCTGCATGTTCCAGCATATTATTAATTGTATGGTCTCATTTTTAACTTCTTACAGAGTTGAGGACTCATGTTTATTGCAGATAGTGTATTCAGTCCTCACTTTCTTTAAAAGCTGAAGATAGACCTGACCGTGTAGAAGTAGACCTGACTACTTAATGTCTTCTCCATATTTTCAGTTCACTTTTTGGTAACAAGAGAGAAAAGTGAGACTTTACAGAAGCCAGTGGATAGGTTTTGATTTCCATCATTGTGGTCGGAACTTTTCCCTTTGAATTTTTGAAATTATTACTTTTTGCAGAAGTATTTCTTCTAACGCTTCATCTGGTAGAGGGTAGGACATATTCATCTAGTGGGAATGAGGGTCAGCATATTCCAGGAGTTACAGATGTCCCTTTATACACTGCCTACTCCAGAACTGCCACACTTCTGGAAAACTGCTTATCTTTCTACACATTATCTTTTCAGATATAAGACAATTTTGCAGTTTTAGGAGGCTCTCTTGATAGTGTGTTCTTTCCAGGTTTCTACATAATAGTGCTGGATGTAGCACTTTTTATTTGCTCTTGTGTTGCTTAAGAACAGTCTGTTGCTTGCTCCCCTTTCTTACAAATGCTATTGCTCATTACCTCACCCACTCAACATGCATTTTCCGTCTTCCCTCAAGCTAAGAAGAAATAGACTAATGAAACTTCTTGTACTGAAGAATACAGTGATGGAGACTACATTTTTAATTGAGGAGCACCTGCACAGATCTTCTAAAATAGTTAATGTATTTTGTCACTATTTTTACTATTAAAAAAATTGGCTCAGATTTGTGAAGGAATTTTGATTGATTGGGATTGATTGATAAGTTGGAAGTGTTTAAGTAAGAGAAATTTCTGAATATGAATGGTGGAAGTATTTGTAAAACAAACAGCTAAAATATAGTGGACACTCATGGCTACACTGAGTCACTTTTTGCTGTTAAAAAATTAAAACAGGTCTCCATGAACACGTAGACCACAGCAACAAAAGGGAAAAAGGGGCAGTCAAGACCTGCAGTATTCCTCTGTCTGTATGGATAGAGACATTTTATTCCCAGCCCAGTAAAGCTGTTTTGGGGTCACATTCTTGAGTGAAAGCATATCAGCCTTTCTATTCTTGCTGTGAACTACTACACACAGTCAGTTTGTATATCTGTGAAAAAACTGGCCTTCCAGCTGTGATATACCATATTTTATCCTGTGCTTTTCCTGCACCACTTACCTCATTACATCTGTTACACTTCATCCAGGACTGGAGATTGTAAAATATCTGTTAGTTATACTTGGGCAGATATCCACTGTAAATATGCTGCCAGATTCTACAAAGATTCTGTGTAAACATATCGGGAACAAATAAAAGACTTTTTCTGGAGGCAGTAACAATCTCTGCCTTAAACAAGGATACTCAAGCTCATTTTTATTCATACCTTTCCTAGAACAAATTAGGATGCAAAGCACTGTCCTAAAGATTTTTGATGTACCTTTTTGATTCAGTGCTGACCCAGACTATTATCAGGTCGCTTCACAGTGCAAACGTTTCAGCAAATATCTGTGCAATAAGTGGTAAAAGGGTTAGAGTAAAAAAAAAATAATAATAGGTGGGTATCATAGACTAGTGATGCTAAAGAGTGTAATGTACAAGAATGATGCCACCATTGTGAATTCTGAGAACCTGTGACACCCATGACAAGTGACTGTAGCAAGTACTCTTTAGTATGGAGTCATAAACAATGATGGAGAAAAAGCTGTTAAAAAACCCATGAGTGGCCAGGAAGTTGTGTGATAAATAACATTTTGTGATCTATACTGTCAAATTGGCAGCCATGCCTAACAAGGTCCTTGATTATGACAATCTCCTGTTATGTAAAAACTGCTTTTTTACTCACTCTACAAGTCCTTATTAATCCTCATTTTCTTCAGTGTAGCAAATAATTTTCCTTGCTTTTCTGAAGTCCAGACAAATTTGACTGGCATTTCCCTTGTAAAAAAAAAATATTTATCTCACCTGAGATAGATAATAGAGTGATCTGACATGATCTATCAGCCTTTTTTTTTTATGCTGTTTAATTCCATCTCTTCTAGGTCTTCAATATTTTCAAAGTTTTTGCCAGATTGAGTAGCATTTCTAAATCCATATTAGTCTAAGTTATCTTTTTTTTTTCCTTGACTTAAATGTAGCTACTATTCATATTAATCTGGAATTTTATGGTATCAATCAGATTTGTGAACAGATTCTGACCATGAATTTATATTCAAAATTTTGGGGAATTATGTAATCTTCCTAGCTCTCTTCCTTTTCAACAAACATACATTAAATGTAGCGAGCTCTGTTTTAACAGGCTTCCCTTTTGTGCTTTTGTGCTCAGCATTGGTTCCATTAAAAACTGAAACAGTTATCAATTTTGACTGTAATCTAGATAAGTGACAATTTTAAGCACATGGCAACCTTCTCCCTTCTTTCTCCTCTGCTAGGAATGAAAAACCTTTCTAAAGTAAAACTGATCTTAAGTCATGCCTTATCCTTGTGTTTTCTATTCACAGGATTCTTTGTTGTGTTCTCTCTTCATCACTTCTTTACAGGATTTCTGATTAAAGTTAACGACCTTTTAAAAATCGTTATTAAGAACAGCCTTTAGAAGCATTCCCAACAGTTTTTCCTCTTTGACTAGAGAGTGAATTCCAGTGAGTTTTTGCACCTTTGACTGGGAAATATTCAGCTACTTAGAGATCTGAGTTCCTGAGGATTTTATTTCTGTTGATTTATCTTAATTTTTTAAAATTGCTTTTCATGATTGAAAACACATGCACTATAGGGGTAAGGCAAAATTGCAACAGACATTCCAAATATCTGAATAGTTATTTTGAAACTTAATGCTTTCAATGTTTAATACTTAGCAAAAAACCAAGGTAGTATGTGTAACTTTGCAAGTCTGTGAGAACTGGTTGTTATTGGTAGTGCTTGCTTTTTTCTACTCTATCTTTCTGCCAGAAATCCTTGACAGGATTCTCTTGCTGCCATCTAATTGGTACTGACTACAAGTGTGTGTATTTTCTGTTTGAATAAGGGTTTGGCATAGATGTTACAGAATCAAAATCTTTAATTTGTAGCTTGATCTAATGGAATACAATTACAATACAATCAGCATGGAGGAATCTCCCACACAGCCTGGTGAGCACCCTGAGGGGGTGTGCTTTAAGTGTGGTGCACAGTAAATTATCCACTGAGCACCCATTAATGCTAATGAGAGCTCCATGGCTAATTTCCTGACCACTGTGCTGAAAAGGTACCTGTAGGTATTGGTTTTAAGCCTGGCTACCATATACTTACACTAATAAAATGTATTGAAGAAAGTGAACAGACCATCAAATTCAACCATTAAAGCTCTCCTTACAGCACAACTTACACAAAGCAACTTAATCAATCTCCAAAGTATAAGATCAATTTAGATTAATAGGAGACACCTTTCAAATATATAGAAAATATTATATGTTCATACAATATACAAACAAAGTATGCAAAAGGAATCACAAAATATATTTTATGATAAGTACTGTAACCAGACACAATGGGACAAATTTCTAATGCACAGCATAAAGTTACAGCTATGTCAGTCAATTTGATTGAATTTGTATATCCATCATTATTTTTATTGTTAATTCCACTTCAGTCATGTGAGTCACTTAGCTAAAGTTTCTATTCTCCTTTAAATCTTATTTTGAATGTTTAGACTTCAAAACATAATTAAAAAATTTCAGCAGAAAGTGCAGCTGTTACCTTCTTAACTGACGTATTTCCAACTCATGTGCTACAGCAGCCATCTCTGATTACACCAACATTAGCTAAGTTGTCCATAAGATGAGACAATGCCATTAAGCAACAGGATCAAATCTCTAGGAAATGTTTTGTAATTTCATTAAAGTGGGATATAATTTTTCTTCTCATGCATTGGTCAGGACATGGAGGACATCCATCCCAGAAACCCTTGCAACTGAAATGTCTTTGACTTAATTTAAAAATAAACACATTTTAAAATACCTTGCCTAGATATAGATAAATGTTAATTGTGTTTGTGTTCATAGGATGGTCAGGTAGGTGTAGTACCTTTACTAGCTCACACCTCTGTAATTAAGTTCTGGTTCCTTAGCCCTTAGTAACAAATGTAGAAAGATATAAATTATCAAATGCAGAGTTCCTTGCTACAGCCAGTTTCTACCATTGCTCATCATCTTTAGTGGTCTGGAACTAGCACTCCTGTTCTTAAGCTCCTTTAAAAATTTTGACTCAGAGAAAAAGAAGAAAGCTTTTTAATATTTTACTTTGATTCTGAATATACTTCTACAGTTGCATGGATTACAAACAGATTATTTCTGTTTTCATCTGGCTTATCATGACCACATTTTAATTGTTAAAATTCTCTTCATACAGAGAATATGAGACATGTTCTTTTGATTGCAGAGGTAACCATTTTACCATCTGCTAGAAAATGAGAAGTGATACTATGGAATTAAACATACTTAATTATGTTTAAATACATGTAAATGGCTTAATATTGTATAACTCTTCTATCAGATACTAAGTACAAGTTCTAGTAAGTTCAATGGCATACTGGATATACAACTAATATAATACTGGTCCCTAAGAGGCATTTAGATTACACTTTAACACACATTTGGAGGTGCCCTAGTTTTGAAACATTCAGTGTACAAATCCTACAGTGTGAATGTGAGCACTGAATTTTCAGTGTCATCTCCAAAAAGCTTTTTTTTTTTTTTTGAAAGGCTTATTGGCTAGCAGCTGTTCATGGAATGAACCATCATGGTTTTGTGCACATAAAGAATCCTTAGACTTCACATTAATGTCACCCCTTTTAGACTCAGTCATGCTATTCAATTTCTCTAATGCACAAAGTTAGGGAAACATACAATAGTAGTACAGATCTCTTCCCTCTATGGTAGAAGAAACATACTAACAAATAATAAATGTATAATTCTCGTTACTGGTCCCATTCTCCTTCCAAGTCACATCTCTGCTTAAGCTGTTTCAATTGCAAATGAATGTCTGAAAAATAATTGGATAATGAAGTGGCAGTTTGAAACGTATCTCTATTATCATATATCTACTTAAAAATTTTTCAGATGGTTCTCTTCACTCTCTTAAATATTCCCTCTGCCATATTCTTTCCCATACCTGCTTTTTAGTAAGTGAAGTGCAAATTAGCCAATTCTCCTTCCCCTAAGCATGCACAGCCCAGCTCCAGAATCTTTGTTTAACTTGCCCTAAAATGATTTAAGAAACTAGGGATTTACAGGATCGATCAAAGTTACTATCTTTACCTTTAAAATACTCAAACAACTGTTAATTAGATTTTTGCTTTCAGATCAAAGTGATACAGTACATGAAGCATTTCAGCTTCAATAATGCAAAGGTGCCCTCTGGGAAAAAGAGGCTAGATTTTCCAAGTTAATGCTCATCTATCCTCTAGATTATGTTGCAAAGCAAAAATTCGGGATGTTAGTCACACATCAGGTTTCCCACACCAGGTTAGATTTTTCCATGCCTGCCTGGAACGAATTACAGTTATATACCTAATCCACAAATAAAGCTGATTCTCTACGTTTACAAATACAAGTTAGAGTTTATAAAATAGAGTTCTATATGAATAAGAAAAGTCAATATTTCTTGTCTGAAACCAAATCTGTTTCTTAAAACTCTCCACACCTGTAACAGTAACACATAACAATTTTATAAAATGTACAGCAAGACAATGATGAAACACAAGCTTGTGAAAAAAATATATTTGGGACCAAGGAGTAAAATGTAGATTATTCTTGCTACAACAATCTATTTCCAGGATGCTCCATCAGAGAATACTAAATAATTTATTTTGTTCAGAAGAATAAAAGGCAAAGTAAAGACACAGAAATTCTTCCATGGGAAGCATAAACTCAAGGAAGGCTAGAGTATTTCTCAGCAGAGCATGCTATACCACTTGATAGCAAAAGGGAAGGAAAAAAAATGCTGGCACTTAAAACTGGCAATGTAGCTATTCATTTAAAACCCTGTATCAGATTACCAATGCCATGTGATGTCTTATATAAAGCTGGATAACATTCATGATCAGTTTGTATCCAGTACAAAGCTCCTCATAAATAAATAGGGCTAGAGGCATGTTTTGATGGCAGAGGGCATCATACTGCTCTGTTCTTATTGAAGGATGGCCCTGGTTTAGTAAAGATATGTTTTGTTGGCAAAAAGTCTGCTATCATCTGGTTAAGTGGAAGGATGTTCAGACATGAAGCTGAAGCAAACATTTTAGCTTAATCTTTAAGGCAAGTGATTTACTTTGTAGCATTTCAAGGCTATTTATTTTACAGTACAGCAGCTTGTTTGCCTGGAATCAGTGTGACTCACAAAATCTTGTTAAGATGGAATATTAGGAGGAGGCAAGAGAAAAATAAAAAGGAGAAAGGAACAGAGAAAGTTAGAAGGAATTTGGAATATAAGTAGAAGAAGAAATAAGGATTTAAACAAGAGGAATGTTAGAGAATAGGAATCTATCAAGTAAACATAAATTTAACTTTATTTCCCATTTGAACTTTTTAATGGAGCCCTTGCTTACTCTGACCAGCAGTTTCTCTTGCAAATAGCTTCATAGGCATCAGTGGGACAATTTCTAAGAGTTACTGCATTTTTATGTCAGTAAGAAGTGGACTGTATGGTCTTTCAGATGATAATTAACAGAAATAACTACAGAGCAATCAGTAGAAAGAGAATATATATTCTATAAACTTAAATATCAGAGTACTGAAAAGAAGGGATTGTTTTAACCAGTGGAAACCCAGCATTAGTCAGTCTTTAATACATTTGTGTTTATTACACACACACACACACACAAATCTTATTTTTCATGCTACTTCATTCATTATTTTTCTATAATGAAATTGATTAATTATAGGAGATTCTAAGTCTTAGGCCTTCCCTTCCCTCCTTTTCTCCCCAAACATCCCTCTTTTTTTTTTTCCACTATTGGATGGGAAATTATAATGCAGCTAGTATTTAACACAGAAGAAACTATTAATCTCGGAAGAATCTATTTAATGTATCTACAAGCAGACAGTAGTGCAGCTTTTATAATCAAGGCTTTAAGATGTCCTTTCTTACAGCAACTTGGTGAGGTATCTTTTTCTATGTTACACAAACATGGCTTTATCTACAAGTTTAACCTATCATTATGTGAAGACAGCTTCACTGAGTTATCTAGATCCTCACAAAATCTGTCAGTAATGTTAAAAACAATCTAACTGTGATATCAGCCTCATTTAAGCAATCATTAAGTAGTCATTTATTCTCAAAGTCAAAATTCTGGTCATACATATATATATAGTAATGATGTCCTTGAAACTTATCTCATGCAAAAGATATGTTTAATTTCAGATTTTTATGCTAATATAACATTTTACAAGACACTATCAATATGTACTATACACCCCTCCAGTCTCTCACTGTTTGGTGGTGTTTTTTTTTTTTTTGCTTAGCTTTTTTTTTAAATTTTGCTCCATAACTGACTTGTAGCACAGAGAATCTATGATAGAGTACATGACAGCTGAGGATCTGTTTTTCCATTTTCAGCAACTGATGACACTATCCTTAAAAGGGCTCCTTTGATGTACAAGTTAAAGATGCCTCTGTCACTGCAAGTCAATGGCCAACAGCCATCATTTCTTCATCATTTGTATGTAGGTGTGACACCCTCCATCTGTCTCTGTTGCCAGTTCCTGAGCAATCACAGGATTTAGGGAAAACATGTAGGTAGATGGAAGAAAAACATAAGAACTGTACAAAGGATGGATTACTCTCATCCTCACTAGTCACAGTATTAACTGGTGGAATGGAAACACAACAAACAGACAGAAGAAAAGGACTCAGAGCAATGAGGGGGACAAATTAAATGACCCCACAAAGAGACCATAACTGGCCAAACTGATCTCAGTTACATGCAGAAGTTGTGCCGTGCTGTTCACATGTGAGGGTGTCAAACACATGAAAAAATACTCTTCCTTCCACTGAAGACTACCACAAGAACAGATTTTTAAACCAATTATTGGACTGCTTGCCAGGTTTGGCTAAAGACATTGATCAAAATCTGTCTATAGTTATACAGAGCAACAGCTGAATCCAACTAGCTCTCAGTCTTCCTTTTCATGTTATTTAATGCTTGATCTCCCCTCTTTAGTGAAGAAAGAAAGTGAACATAGGAGGGTTGTATGTGCACAGGTTTGTTGTAGGGAGGACAGAATGATAGCTAACAAAACATGACACAGACCAATAAAAACTGGAAGTCTTCAAGCAAAAATACCTTTAATCAAAGCAAAAAGATTATGACTTGAACCTCTGTAAAAAGCTTCCTACAAATGCACTCACTTTTCTCTCTTAATATTTGTTATTCCAGTATTTTGAATTTTATGACATTTGCATTTCTTATTTTTCACATAATTTTTCTACATTTGAATATTTTCTATATATTGTCTTTTTATATATTTAAAAGAAAAAATATAAGAAATAAAATATTGTGTATGTAAAATATTATTAAAGTGCACACATGACATTCAACTACATTATTTATTTATAAGTGAAATGCATTTTTTTCCAGGAACTTTTAGAGGAAAGCAGCAGCAGCACTATTTTGTATTTTTTTTTAAATGTCATATTAGCAACCAAATGTGATCCTTTGAGCTCTATTCTGCCTACCACAGCTGATTAATTTATCACTGCATCTTTTTCTTAAGTGTTCAACATTGAAGGAATTCTGTGGTTTTGTAAGGAGCAGTTATGGAGACTGATTCAATTGCAACACAAATGCAACCAGGTTACTCCTAACATCTAGGTATAAAGTTGCACATTCACAATAAAAATAACTTGCAAGGACAGGACAATATAATGACATACATAGTATGTGCAGACATTTTAGGAAAGAAAATTGTTGGAGATGGGGAAATTTGCATATCTCCCATCACTCACCACTCAGAACCACTTTAGGAGGTGCCAGGTGAGTCTCACAGTAACCTGCAGCCTGTTTTACCTGTAAGACCTTCAGAAACCACAGGCAGTCTAGCAGCAACAAATAGTGTTACAGCAGACAAAAGGTGAAGTTTGCCTAATAGATTTAACCATGAACATCAATGGAAAACCCAGCATCAGAATCAAACATGCCTAGAAGAGTTAGTGGCTAAATCCATTGGCTGGACCCTAGAAAGTTACGGACAGGGAAAGCCAGTTTACCTGTGTCCAGTATGGAATCCTATTTAGAACAAAATTTATAAAAATACTGAGGCCACTGACCTATTTATTTCCAATTGCAAATGATCATAAAGCTAGACAGAAAACTAATCCAGAGCCTGTTAGATGCTGTTGTTGAAATAATCTTTTGAAGAGATGTCGTTGAGACCACAAATATGGATTTCCATCTATATTTTTTCTTCCATCAGAAAACTAATGTGTTGTTCCTGTAGCTCAGGCAAATAAGAAAAAGGCTGCAGATATGAAAGAACCATAAAGATAGGAAAAAGTAGTAGGTGCAAGGCCTGGCATGTGGAGTTCCACTCTACCAGAGGCCACACAGGTGAGAATGGCTTCAGTGAAAGAAAATTATTGTAGATTGTACTAATCTATGCATCTACACTTAGCAGTATTTGCAGAGGGGTCCTGAATTTTCAGTAAGAGAATGCAGGGAGAGAGGATGCTTCCATACAGAAAGCAACTACTGCTGAGTTAGTGTTTGTAAATGACCTCAGTCTCCTGTCTCATGTCTCCGAGGACATGTACATAGATATTCAGACAAAATCACATAAAGCTGATTCTCCAGTGTTCACAGGCATGTGCAATTCAGGGTAATGAAAAATACCCTTGGTTGTCTGTATATCAGATGCAACCCTGCAGATGGAAGGGTAGGTGCTGTAGCATGGTATCTTGGCTGGGCTAGTAATCAGGTAACGTCTAGGGAAGAGGTATGATGATGCTGATCCATACGGGAGGGCCACCACATAACACTTGTCTCTACTCTGCCTCACAGTGAGGAGATTTAGGCTGCATATACTTGATAAGGATAACCTTGCTATTATATGTGTCCATCAGCCCAGTCCCCAGGCTCTTCTGTGATTAACTAAATAATTCCATTTGCTGGACATGATACCTAAGTCTACAGTTCTGTGGCATTGTACATTACTGGCACTGAAGTTATGATAATCACAGCTAAATGGTCATGTAGCTTGTCTACATGATGACACAAACCCTCAGGTCATTATTTGCAGAGGGTTCCAATCAGTAACCTAAATATTACAACAATCTTAAAGCTAATCTTATCTTGTAACAAACAGACTTTAGTGGCAGAAGATTACTTCTCTGTTCTGGCAAACTTGGATAATATCTCTATTGTTGTACTGAACTGTTTCTAGAAACACTACAAAGGGAAAGCAAAAGAATAAAAAAACACAACAAAAGCCAAATAAAAATAAGCACTCAATAATAACCTGTCTCGTCTCTAATATAGCTCTGTACCAACCTCTGCTTTCACTTTTAAATTTTAAAAATGTCTTTTACAAAAAAGAGATACTGGAGTTTTTATGGCAGTTTCGAGAAGATATTTCATCATCACACTGACCAGCAACATGGAAAAACAACTTAGAAAACTGCTTTTTCATGGTGTAGATGAGCAGTAATCTATCAGGAACAAATTGTGATACTGCCACAGCAAATGCAGGAACAAAATTTTCAGAACTGTCACACAGCTAATTCATGTTGAAGGCTATTAAACAAGATTTGCCCACAACTAGACTGCACATTTTCTACGCTGAATTCTTAAAAATATTCTTTCAAGATGTGCAACTACAAGGCTAAATTGATGAAACTCTTTCAGATATCACAAAAGGAAAGAAAAACAAAGTTGCACTTAGTGCAAAAAATTATTTCCAAACATAGTGCCATGATTTAAAAATTTCAGTATGGTTTAATATTAATTCAGGGTTGAAAAGACACACATTGCTTCACAAAAAAAAAAAAAAAAAAAAAAGCTCCTTCATGGTGTTTCACCACTGTAATTTAAGTACCTGATCTTAAAAATGCTAGGTATTCAACAGTATTAGAAGTGAATGAAAAAGGAAAATATTGAAAGCATACATGAGTATTTGTTTATCGATTTTAAGATGCTTTCTTCTTAAGCCCAGGCTCACTCAGTTACTCATTCTGGGTAGATATTTTATAGCTGAAGCTTTTACTAAAAACTTGCCCTGGTTTTACAGCTCATTTTCTTCTTAGTAGCCAGAATAATGTTGCGTTTGGATTTTGGATGGGACTTGGTTTAAGAAGAACGTTGACGATATATTGTAGTTTTTAGTTGTTGCTAAGAAATGAAGGACTTTTCAACTTCTCCTGCTTTGCTACTGTACAGGAGATCAAGAAGGTGGGCAGGAGCATAGCCCAGGTCACCAAAGGGAGATTCCATGACATATGATGTGATGATACTCAGCATATATATTTGGAGGTAGAAGAAGGAAGGGGATGCATTTGCAGTGATGGCTTTTGTCCTCCCAAGTAACTGTTATGCTTGATGAAGTCCTGTTCTCCTGAAGATGTCTGAACACCTGCCTGCAGATGGGAAGCAGTGAATGAATTCCTTCTTTTGCTTTGCTTTTGTGTGTAGATTTTGCTTTACATATTAAACTGTCTTTATCTCAAGCCATGTGATTTCTCACTTTTATCCTCCCAATTCTCTCCCCCCAGACCCACTTGAGCGGAGTGAGCCAGTGGCTTCAAGGTGCCTCATTGCTGGTTGGGGTTAGGTTACAACAAAACCAGAAATACCAAATATAAAATGTCTGAGGAGAAAAAAATATTTTTTTCTTTTTCTACTTCTCAGTCATGAATATGCCATGCTATCCTTCCCTCTGTTTACTATGGAGTTTTATTTCAATATTATAAAGTTGCCTTTTCTAAATATTAAAATATTGACAACTGCTTTCTTAAGTTACGAAATGACAAGTTCTCCCTCCCAAGTCTTCATTGCCATCCTGCAGAAATCTGAATGGCAGGTATATCCACCCTAGAAACTACTCCTGTCAGAATCCTGGTTTTTGATACAGAATATGGTTCCTTTTTTCATGATCATGTTAACATGAGCACAGAATACACAGTCTGCTGTGTAGTGTGAGGCGTTATATAGGTGATCTATGCTTCTGTAGTGTGTTTACAAGGGTAAGATTACTTTCTGTAGAAATACTTAAAATCCTTTTTAACTGTTAGGTTTCTATATGTTGTCAGGTACAAATGGGTGCTTTTGCTTATGAAGAGAGGGGTTTTAGTCTGGAGAGGAGAAGACTGAGAGAGGATCTAATTATCATGTATAAATATACAAGGGATGGGTGGCAAGAGGGAAGGGACAGCCTCTTTTCATTTGTTTCCTGTCACAGAACAAGGGACAATGGATTCAAGATAAAGCACAGGAAGCTCCACTTCAACATGAGGAAGAATTTCTTTACTGTAAAGGTTGCAGAGCTCTGGAACAGGGTCCCCAGAGAGGCTGTGGAGACTTTCAGAACCTATCTGGATATATTACTGAGTGACCTGCCGTAGTTTTGATCCTGGTCTGGCCGGGGGGTTGGACTTGATCTTCAGATGTCCCTCCAAGTCCCTGACATTCTGTGATTTTCAGCTGTCTGCTTGAAATTTGCCACTAATTTGATGTGACTATAGCTAAATTGTGATATTAACTTCCTGCCTTTCTATAATGCACACATGCATATAAGAGAAGCAGCTTCACCATTTCATGAGGTAAATGAACAATGCTAAAGATCACCTTGTTATATAGTAATACCATGTCTGCCAACTGTTAGGCTGACAAGCCTTCAAAAAAAATTTTAAAATTGCAAGTGCCTAATCATTAAATTCCTTTTGTTGATCCATTGACACACACAGATGGCAACAATTCTTGTGCAATAGTAGCCTGTCCTTGTGCCCATACCCACCACACAGCACTGACAAAGTCAGCAGGAATAGGACCTGCCACACAACCTCAGGTCAGCAGGCTCCTGCAGCCAGGGCTGTGATGATCACATCTTGTTTTACAGGGACCACCACTTTGTTGGGAACAACTCTACTTCTAGTATCACAGGAGCTCAGGTAACATGAGATGTGACGTGGTTCAGAGGAAACAATTCTGCTTTTTATCAACCATCTCGTTTGTACTAGCAAACAAAGCTAGCAGGCTGGTCCCAAAATGAAGCTTGCAAGCTAAGAGGAGAGGAAGAGCATTTACAATATGGAACCGATCCATTTTCAAGCATTCTAGTTGGCAAATGTGTTAGAGAAGAAAAAAAAAAAAAAAAAAAGAGTCTGCAACAGATAATCTGGCATGAATCAGGAACAATATTCTGTAGGTGGGCCCAGCACAAAGCAAGGTCCATTAGGCTCAAAGGACACTGCAACAGAACAATGGAAACAGACAGGAAGTCTGCACTAATAAATATGCCCATTGGGCCAGTGCCACTGCCTAGCATGGCATAGATACATACAGAAGGATTATACACTAAATGGTGCAAACACAGTCCAGTCCATCTGTCATAAACATTAAGTCCAAAGGCCACAGGTGCAGATGGCACTAAAAAGTAAAAATTACACCCAGACAGAGACCACTTCATGTAATATGGAGAAGAAAAAAAAACAAAACAGCGAAACAAAACCAAACAAATCCAGTGATTTCTGATCAATAAATGCTCTAAAAGTGTCTTTGTTAATCTCTGCTTCTTCCTTTCCCTCTGTCATTGTACAGGCATAACAAATTTTTTTCACAAAAGTACTTTGAACATTCAGGACCATTTTTTATTTAGGTAAATAAATCTACTTGGTATTTGTGAAAAAAGGCAAACAATTTAAAGTAAGTTTCAGTCCTTCATTCTAATGTTTTGAGAAGAGGAAGTGTTTTCCCTTTGTTTTCCTTTGGAGATTGAGTCTGTTAGGTTTCAGGTATCTTTTTGAGGAATGTTTCCATAATAAAAAGCTTAATAAAAATCAGGAGAATGTGCTTTTTTCTCTCATAGTCCAGCTAAACAGAAAGAAAAATTACAACCTGCTAAGATAAAAAAAAAAAAAAAAAAGCAAAGAATTTCTCCTCTGTAGTAATTTAACACTTGTACATGTCACTGATCTATCCCACTGGAGTATCTTTAATATGTTCACTATGTCTCTGTAGATTATGTATGTAATGATGGCTACACACTACAGAAAACACCTTTTATAAGAATTGAATCTGCCCTTGTTTTCTTCTTTTACAGTCAACACAGGCTAGACCAAATATCCAGGGTTAAATGGAAGCAGTACATCAAAAAAAGGATTCTAAAAAGCCCATTCAAGTGAAATGAATCGCCAGATAAAGCACCATGTCTCAGACTTGTGGAAATGAGAATTTCAAGTTTGTCCTTTTTTCAGCCATTCTTCAATGCAGTCTCAGAACTTGTGCAAGCAGTTTTCATGTTGTCAGTTGATTAAATGAGGTTTGCTAGTTCTCTTGCAGCGTTTAATAAAAGTTTTTAAACTATAACCAAATATATCTTTTATGGAGTATTGGCTAATGTTAGATTCATGGTTTAACAAAGAAACAAAAGCCATCCAGTAATGTCATCATATTCCAACTGTATAATTCCATTGAAAGTCTTGGCAACCCTAGTGTTGTTTCAGAAACAGAAGCAGTTTTATTTGTACAAAAATCTCCAGAACTCTTCTTTTTCCAAAAAGAACAAGTATTACCATCTTTAGTCATCATGTCCATTGTGCCTCACTCACTTTGCCCATGAAATCTGACCTCCAGAAGTCAATGAATACATCTGATGCCATTATCATGCCACTACCTGTAAGGTTACATAAACAGGTGAATAGGATGTGCTACATTTTCTCTTTCTTCTGGACAGATTTTTTGTAACTGGGCAGCAGATGTTATAAAAGCACAGAAATGATTATGCACACTATTTCTTTGCTGTACTTGCAGCCAAATACTGTAAAGATTTAGTAATGCAGAACCGAGTCAACTGAATGTTATTTCCAAAATATTAAAAAATAATTCAAAAATCCCAATTTCTACAATTTTTAATTTTTAAGAGGTACATACCCACTAAGCAAGGGTTTGAGTATCATCTGCAAAAGAACAATGGGCAGCATCAACCTCATTTTCATAAAGGATTAAATTAGAACCATTTACAAAAGTAGTTTTTGTCTTTTTTTTCTTTTTTTTTTTCTTTCTTTTTTTAAAGATCACACAGTCTAAACAGTGATTTTATCTGTTTCTTTGCCTAATAAGACGGGATTATAATATATACCAGTTGTGATTTTTACCTTCCAGCTATGGTGTGGTCTAGCTTTTCACAACCAAAGCACATTAATATTTGATTCACAAATGACTCTCTGAAGACATCTGGGTTAACCATGGGTTAGAACTAGAGGCATTCCAAGTATCCAGTTTCCAAGTGTTTGTTCCCACCCTGATGCTGCATCTCTAACTGTGACTTCAGCTGCTTCTACTTGCCCTGCTTCTCACTATTCTCTGTGACCAGGAATGAAGAGCAGAAAGCTTCCTCTTTCATTGACTATGTCTGTTTGTGTAGCCATGAGCAGATGAGACCTTGCTTTGCCATACATCAAGCCCACAGACTCTCATACAATCAGCACAAGGAATAAATAAATGGGACACCATAGTCAGCCTTGCAGCAAAGGCTTACTTATTGTGATCAGTATGGTGAAACCTGCTCACACAATGTTAGATTATGTTAGATTACGTTAGAATCATGACTCTATTATTCCCTTGCTATTAGTTTGGAACTTAGGCAGAATCATAGAATCGGCTGGGTTGGAAGGGACCTCAGAGATCATCAAGCCCAACCCTTGGTCCACTACTGCTGCGGTTACCAGACCATGGCACTGAGTGCCACATCCAGTCTCTTTTTAAATAACTCCAGGGATGGAGAATCCACTACTTCACTGGAAAGTCCATTCCAATGTCTGATCACCCTCTCCATAAAGAAATTCTTTCTAATATCCAACCTAAACTTCCCCTGGCACAACTTGAGACTATGCCCTCTTGTCTTGCTGATAGTTGCCTGGGAAAAGAGCCCAACCCCCCCCTGGCTCCAGCCTCCTTTCAGGGAGTTGTAGAGAGCGATGAGGTCTCCCCTGAGCCTCCTCTTCTCCAGGCTGAACACCCCCAGCTCCCTCAGCCTCTCCTCACAGGACTTGTGCTGGAGTCCCTTCACCAGCCTGGTTGCCCTCCTTTGGACCTGCTCCAGGACCACAATCTCCTTCCTGAACTGAGGGGCCCAGAACTGGACACAGGACTCGAGGTGTGGCCTCACCAGGGCTGAGTACAGGGGCAGAATCACTTCCTTGGACCTGCTGGCCACGCTGTTCCTGATCCAGGCCAGGATGCCATTGGCCTTCTTGGCCACCTGGGCACACTGCTGGCTCCTGTTCAGCTTCCTGTCAATCCAAACTGGAGTTTGCTCCAGTTTCCATGCACAGACTGTAATTCCCAAGTAGCCCTGACAGACAGGTTCCTGTACTAGGATTTATGGAAGGAAACAAAAGAGCTTTTAAGTGTCCACTACTAATCACCCATAGCCTTATCTCCTATTCCCTTCACCACGACAGAGACAACACACATGGTCCTGACTATGCCGAGTTTCTCCAAGGAAGTATTGTGTATTTCTTCTGCAGATCCACATCATGGGATCACTGCTGCCTTGTGACCAAGCATCCTTGCAGGGAGGGCCAAAAATTACATAACACATCAGAGGGAACAATCACTCACTTCTATTAATTTCCAGGTTGTGTCCTGTTCTAGATGCCATACTGGCTGGTAAACACATAGCCATGGAAATCACATATAGTCTGCACTGCACTGTTAATTTTTAAATTGATGAATTGATTTAACTTTTAAACATGAACAGAAAATGCTAAGCTATTGAGAGATACCAAAGTGATGAACTTCAGATACAGTGGAATGAAGAATGGTTGGATTTCACATGCAGTTTAGAGTTACATAATCAATGGCCAAACTTCACAGATAATGGAAGGGGAGCACTGGGGACCTTCTGATGAGTACAGTAATGCAAGACTGTCTGCAGCAGAAATTCCCTGGGTACATCAGTAAAGTTATCAGAAATATAGCAAAGCTGGAATCAGTAGGGAGTAAGGAATAGGGGAGGACTGTGTTCTAGGAAGAGGCAGGAAAGAGTTAACCAGTGACCTGAAAAAGAACTTTGAAAATTAGATAAAGAAAAAGGTAGAAAATAGGAAAAAAAAATACTGAAAGCTATGCACGTGCTTTGAGCAGTGCTGTCTGTTGGATAAAACCTGTGTTTGATCAACGAACCAAACCTGCAAACATAAAGTGCATCTATCACATTTGCTTTAAGCCAGTGGGTCAGAGGTGTTGTCCCTGGCCTAACAGAACATCTGATGGGACAGGTTTAATATTCTGGTGTCCATTCCAGAGCTGATCATATTGTTGTCTTTGCAGTTACTTCCTAATATCATCTGAAATATAAATCCATACCCTATAAGACTGATTACAACAGAGTATTTTCTACAAATGACCCAAGAGAGATCATGATCCTTGTTTCTTCCTTTTAGCCCCTTGTCTGCATTGTTAGTCATGTTAATCAGACATGATGAAAAAGATGAGCTTACAAATATCTGCTAATTACTCCCTTTGTTCTACTAGTTTTACTTTCAAACAAAAATGGGTCAGATTTCTTATTATTTCCTTGATATCTCTCTTCCCAAGCAAAAATATTCACATCAAATTTCCAGAAATGAAAGACAGGGTATAAGCACCAACACAACAACACAAGGCACAAGTCATAATTTGTAGGCCATCAGTTCCCTACCAACAGTGTTCACCATCCTGGCCAAACACCTGTACTCTGTAAATTCCCAGCATCCCAGGAGAGAACGCAAGGACTGCTCCACAACACAGATTTTCTCAGCTGGCACAAGAGGCTCAGAGTCCCGGATAAACCACCAGATTACCTATGGAATGCCAATTTTCAATGTTTTCCATTATTACCCTTGTAAAAACAATACTTCACCCTTATAAATCAGTGCAGCACTGCATTTACTGTCTATCTGCAAGGGAATCTCTTGTGACACTTGTAGATTCATTACAGCTCCTTAAAAACCCAAGCATACCATATGCACGGGAATGGGAGAGTTTCCTCAGAAATCAGGAGGTACTATTCACTTACAAGCAGTTATTTCAAAAGTTGTAAGTCTGTCATATTCTCAAGATTGCTCTGCCTAAGCATATTTTTTTTTTCCTGTAGGCATCTCCAGATAAAACAAGCTTTCTTGGACTCTTTTAAGTCTTGGTAGCACCCCACTGATTTTGCTACAATTGATCAATATCTGCCTTGTACAGGGGCACCCAGAACTGCATGGAATATTCTAGATGTGGCCTAAATACCAACTAAGGCACTTCCTTTGATCTACTATTCTGCTGTTGATACAGTCCAGTGCTTTGTCAGCCTTAGCACTGTGATCCTACATTGTTTAACTCACTCTCCACCAAGACACTTAGAAAGTTGCTAAACAGGATGGGTTTCTGGACAGTCCCCTGAAGAACTCAGACAATAAGGCTGAGTATGATCCATTAGCCACTATCCTTTGAATCCAATGATTTATGTAGCTTTACCCATCCATCTACTCCATAACAAACCTTCCTAATATGAGGGTGTTCCAGGATATTGTGCTGAAAACCTTGCTAAAGCCAAATCAGATGACATCCTTGTTCCTCTTAACTAACAATGCAGTTAATCCAGTCATCTCATCATAGAATGTTATTGGGTTAGTCAAGAATTAAATTCCGTGCTACTTCAAATCACTTCACAAGAGAACTTGCTATAAACATACCAGGCCTAAACATTCACATTATCTATGGTCATCTTTATCACAATCATTAAGCTACCAGAAAATCTTTATTCATATATTTTTCTCTGAAGCAATATAAATCTGTTTGCAAAATGGAACAGTTTTGACACATGCAATCACATGACTAACACTTCTATCAGAGCACTACTAATAAAATTGTTACTGAGAAAAATAGATAAAATATTTCTGTGACTAAGGTTTGTGGGAAATGACATGTGTTTCTGCTTCGTGCTGTTTAAAGCCACAGTCAGTATTTTTTAAGACTTTTATACATATTCCATCAAATTTCAATTAAATATTTTCTGAGGTTTAACATGTTAATTCCTGAAAAAAATTAATGTCAATATGAACTTGTTGACATCATAAAAAATAATAATGTGCTCCCAAGCAGTGTTTTCCTGCAGAAATTTCAAAATGTTCTCTCTATATATAATCACTTCTCCCAAATAATAAGAAATAGAACAAGAGGAAATGGCCTCAAATTATGCAAGAGAAGATTCAGACTGGATATTAGGAAAAATTTCTTTACTGAAATTGTTGTCAGGCACTGGAACAGGCTGCCCAGGTCAATGATTGAGTAACCGTCCCTGGAGGTATTTAAAAGACATGTATATGTGGGGCTTAGGGACATGGTTTAATGTTGGATTTGGCAGTGGTAGATTAACAGTGGGACTTGATGACCTTAAAGGTCTTTTCCAACCAAAATGATTCAATGAGTGTGTATATATATATATATACATACACACACATAGAGAGATATAAAATACTGGTGTATTGATAAAAATAAAATATATGTAAACATAGATTAAAAGTTTTCAGAAAGGCATGTTCCTTTTTCCGGACCAACATAAAAATCCCAATTAATCATCAAATAATATTGTAAAATAACATAGCTATTCATAGTATTTTTGCTGTGCTGGGAAACCCTAGTACATACAATTGAATGTGAATCAAGTTTTTTTCTGTTACTGAAGACACCCAAGACTTGGGTTCAGCATCCTGAACTCCATTTCAGTGGGAGGTACAGAGTATCAGGGAGAGGCTGGAGTCTAAAGTTTATTCTTGTCATATGAGAAAATGAAGAAAAGATTTATATTATCTTGAGCTACACAGTAAAAATTACAGGTAACAAATTCCCAAGAGAACTCCATGATAAAGTGAAAAAAGCAAACCCATTTATACCATCCAAACTAGTATATGCAGGGAAAAGCACCATTTCTGATCCCTTAAGCACCTTAGAAGCAAAGTTGCCTCTGTAGATATGCTTCATTAAAATGGTAGAACCATCAAAAATGAAACTGTTATGTTGATGTTTTCTTGTGTTTTAGAGTACATTTTCCAAAGTTATACAAACCCCTTAGGCTGCCTTTTTATTCCTGAAACGGGTGAAAGAGCTATCCTTTTTCTCCCTGTGGAATGTTTGAAATGACAATTTATTTGCTTACAGTTATAATTTTAATTTATTTCATCTAATCTACTTTAGGTTATTTTGCAATCTGCAGATTGATAACATAATTACAGGTAAGGAACCTTAATTTATTCAATTGCTGGTGCAAATGACACAGTTTCCTTGTTTATATGATGAGATTTTCACTATTACTGCTATCTCTATTACTAATCACCAATGATTAAATTAGTACTATTCCCATCTGGACACAAGTCCTCATTTTTTTGATGCTTAAACAGAACCCACAGCTTTATAGTTAAATGACAAATACTTCCATATCAGGTAATAACAAAATTTTGGAAGTCACCCCTGTACAGACATATACTAAGAATGGAGAAATTTTCCCCTCAACTTAAACATAAAATCTCGATGTATAGTGGTAGGATAATATAACTATGCACAGTTACTTTGCAGGGAAGAATTTTTAAAAACCAGCAAGAAAATAAACTAAAGATGTCATAAAAGAGGGACAAAATGAGAATATAATGGTTCTACACTTGTAAGAATGCATGAATTTAATATCACAATCAAGGAAATATCAAACATTAATCTACTAAGAGACTGATAACTTCGATGATAAGATAGACCTTCTGTTTCTTAATCATGAATATCTCTGCTCTAATCTTCTGCCTTTGGTCTGGATACAGATAAGAATAGCAAACTTCTAGCATGACATTATACTTAATTGAACTGTACGTTTCCAGCAACATTATTTTAGACTCTGAATTTTAAGGGTTTATATCCCATGCTACAGGAAAAAAAACCAAATAAAATCAACCAAAAAAACCAAAACAGATTTTAATGAAATTTAATATGTAAACGAAGTTAATTGAAGCAATAGAAATACTTGGACTTTTGGACTTCAACATTGACTGGCTAAAACCAGAGCATTTATTATTATAAGAACCTCCTTAATTTCAATCTTTGCATTACTTTTCAGGAAAGGCATTTAAGGAGGAGGGATCGCTCAAAAAAAAAAAAAAAAGCTAATGAAAAGTATAATTTGTTGTAAATTATTAGTTCTGCTCTGTCTTAGCAAAATATTACTTTAAATCACAAAAGGAAACCACGAGCAAACAACAGTTTTAAAAAGTGAAACAAAAGATAACTCAACTTTATATACAGAGTCTGTCTGGCTCTCTATGTGTGTATGTCTTTTAAAACAACACTTATTGATAATCATCCAAACTTGTTAACTAAAATGAGAGAAATGTTTTGTTACTTTACCTTTAAGTATGTGAACACTTGGCTCCTAAAAGTTTTCCTCTTTCTCCTATTTTTTTTGCAACATAACCACCAGCTAGACGCATTTGCCACTGCAATACACGTAATAAATACTACAGATTGGTTTCAGTCATGATTCCAAAAAACAAGGTTTCCAGCATCTGTCTGCAAGATATAATATGCTAAAAAATACGTGTTTTTGCTTAAATTACTCTATCATCATCATATTATCCCCAGTATTTTAATCTGTCTTTTGAAGAGGGACAGGAATATTGACCTTAAGCCACTTCAAGTTTTCACCACATTTTAAAAGAAAAGTTAAAGATCGAAAGTAGAGGATAAATACACAAAGCTTTGGTTCTCCATTTCTATTTCAGCACTCTGCACTGACCTCTACTGGTTTATCAGTCGCAGCTCTCATAAATAATAAACAGGTTACTGCTGTTGAACTTTTGCCCTCTCTTGCTCAAATTCAGGGCATAAAGTTATCTGTAATCTACCAACCTCTCCCTGATTGAAGGTCAAAAAGCAATCAGGCTTCCAACTACTGGGGGCAGTATATCTGCAGTGGGTGAGACACTACGAAAAATCATCAGTTAAAAACCTCCTAACAGTACATATACAGCTGTATAAAGATATTAAAATCAGAAAACTCCATCTTTGGTTGTATTTCTTATGACTGAAGAGTTTCTCAGATTTCTTTTATTCAGCTGCTGTCTCATCTCTGTGTCATTAGCTGTTTGGTATATAAAATCTGGGTTTGTATTGTACAATACCCAACATCTGATCCATGATGAGGAGCATTACTGCATACAGATACCAAAGTCATGGGAATAAATTAATCATCTTCAGTCATCTCCATTTGACAGATTTCTGCCGCAGGGAATGCTTATCTCTCCAGAAGCTTCTTCAGAAGAAATATGTGCTCTTATTAGGACAGAGCTGGCAACTTACATGTGGTACGTTGCAGAGGACCAAAGTACACTAGCAAGGGTGACATTAAAAAAGTATCTCTGTAAATGCTTTGTGGAAATAGAGTCATTACTGTGCTTAACTGGGAGCAGTGACACGGTGATCACATTTTTTATACTACTAAGTGAAGTTTCACACATCCTCTTCCCAAATCACAAGAAAAAACAAATCTTACAGTAAAGAACTGATCTAGTTAATCATAAGTTAACAAAAAGCAAGCTTTTCTGTCCTCATGTACCAATACTTTCATTGTCATCAGCACTCAAAATTGCCCAATTTTAAAGACCTATTTGTTATTCAAAACTTTAACTATGAATATTAGTTTTATATATCACGGAACTTCATTCCCTCTCACTGCTCTATCAGTGATTCAAAAAAGTTTAGGGGTTTTTTGGTATGTCACCTGGAAATTGGCTGGAAATATCAACAATTTTTGACAACAAAAACAATGAAGCTATGTTTCTATGTTGGTATACCTAGAAAAGCAAATCACTTATTGTTAATTCCATTTCATAGCAGCAAGACACCTATCATTCATAAACCTATTTTGGGTAATAAAAATTATCTTTCATTTTTCCTAAAAGCCTTTGTAGATTCTGAATATGAAATCAATCAGATCATTCAGCAGAACTCTGTAATATTTTTACACTGTATAAATATATATCTATGAACTACATCTGTGTGGGTTTTAAAAATATCGTCTCTCTCTGACTTTTTAAACACTCAGAATTCTCTCTCTTCTTTTACCCCTGCTCCACCTTGCATCACTATCTCTGAATGCTCTCAGTACTTTGTTCCATCAACCCCACACTAAAGAAATCCTGCAGACTTGCTGGCCAGCAGGGCTTCCCCCTCTGCCTCCCTCCCCCACCAAAGGCAGGAGGGTTCCAGTCCCCCCCCACACCAGCCATTTGATCCCCTGGCTTTGGCCATCAGAGGGAGGAGAATGGGTGCCCACACTGCCCCATAGACTCCTCTTTTCCACATCCAAGCAAAACTACAAGTTTTGTCCCTGCTTTGAAAACCCCTGAAATGAAAACCCACACCTGATCTTACAAAGAAAATGTAATGATTCTGGTTTGGGTGTTTTTTTCCTTCTTACCTTTGCCTGGTGATTGAGTACAAGTGTCCAGAAGTTTGCTGTTCTTTGGTTGTGCTGGGTTTGCCACTGCTCCAAGTCTTGCGGTGCTTCTTCTAGAACTTGGATGAATAACTGGGTCTGAGCTGCTTATTCTGTTCTGTATTAGGAAGAAATCATTTTGATGCTCTGTCACTAGGACTGGACCTCTCCTCCACACTCTGGAGCAAGTATAGAATTGTTCTGAGATTTGCAAAACAGCATTGTTTTCCGTACTTGGGAAATAAAAAAATCTTATTAAGACTTATTCTGTCTTAATAAGGAATGAAAGATACTGATTTTCACTAAACAAGGTGATGACTTGATCACCATGAAACCATCTTTCCAATAGGCATTTTAAAGCAGTACTTTTGGTCAGTTCTGTGCAAAATATTCCCCAGCAGCCCCAATAACTTTTCCTTACCTCTGGTATCCCAGTGAGGTCATATTCTGTTAAAAACATCCTGTCAAGCTCGGTACAAAAGGGCTCCAAAGAATCAGAATGCAGAAGCTATGCAACTTGCTGACTAACTTTGCTCTGTGTTATTTACCAACCACACAAAGAAAATGCTGTCTATTCAAAACACAGTTCAAAACTCTCTTCACAGAAAGTGAGTGAACAAACAGTCCCATGTCCGATGCTGTAGTCACATCTCCCATGAGGCCCGGTGATAGCTCTGGGGCATGGGACAGAGTGACACCACCAGCAGTCACTACAAGGCACTTTTGTAAACAAGTTGTGTGGGTGTGCAGAGGAGGAGGAGGCGGGTGATACTTTTTCTCTGTCTTAACATTAAGCTACATGTGCTATATCGTCTCAGGACTTCAGTTTTACTTAGTCTTCTGAGTGCATTTGCTCTATCACTGACATGGTGTTTTCCTCACTCTAACTGGGAACATCTGAAATCAGGGCAGAACCTAGATTTGGAACCCTGAAGCCAGGTTAAACAGCAGAAGCTTATTCAGAGTCTTCCAGACCCATTGCTGAAACAGAGAAACTCATTGGCTTAACTTACTTCACGCCCAGCAAAATTTGAAAGACCTGTGGCAAATCTTTTGCTTTAGTTCAGTAAAGAAATAGACCTCAGTTACAAAATACATAAGCAAGTTTCAAGTGTATCATATTCCCCACACTCCAAGTGGAGATGCTGACCCAACTTTATGACTTTGCCTGGGTTCTTAATACAATTCTAAGTTGTATTTCTGTAATTCTGAAAACTGAATGCTTAAAGCAATTTGGGGTTGCTCTAAAAAGCAAAGGAACTTTGGAGTCTGCATTTCAGTGTGAAAATTTCAAGTGTTCCTAAAATCATAAATCCTTTCCATCCATTTTCATTATTTTAGACTCCTCTATTCTTTCAGCACTCTTACCCTTTTAGTTGCAAAGCCACACTTTGGAAAAAAGCAGAAATTTCTTCACCTCCCTGTGGGACAAGAAGCATCATATAGACCCAGCACTTCCAGTACTGGCCACTGCATTCAACTCACACCAAGCAACTCCAGTGCTTTTCTTCATACTTAAAATTAATCACAGACACAACTATTTCCCAATGTGCAAAGATGAGAAATTGTTTTCATTATCTCCTTGTAGTTTATTTCATAACTTTCAGACCAGCATTGGAATCTTCTTTCTGCCACCCAATCCAAACCATCCTTTTTCTCTACATCACAGCCCCTGACATGCTCATTATTTTTTTTTAGCAACTTCCTAGTAAATAAATTTTCTTATGATTTCAGAGGTCTAAAAGACAGGTGCTATAAAACATACCTGCCACATATGCTGTGTATGTTTGTGACAGGACAATGTGAGATGTCGTGACATTATGTTGTCAAATAAACACTAGTGGGGTCAGGTTCTGCAGCATAAATGAGTATTCTGATCTCAAGAGAAACACCCTTATAAGCTTTTACAGGTTTTCTATGTAGTTTCTTCCAAATCTTAATTTCAGGAATAAGGATCATGCAAGGTATGACAAAAAAGTCATTCGACTACAGTTATACTTTAGCTATTGAATGATTCATGACCAATAACTGGGTGACAAATGTATAGCTTTTAAAAAATTTTTTTTCTAAAAATATACAAAACCTTCAACTTTTTAACATTAACCTTTAAAACAAAGCTATATTTCTTTTATTAGTACTTTAAAAAATAATGCCTCTAAAATATGAATGGTGAATGATCAGGTAAATAGAACTGTCTAAATATACCTCAGGATTCTTAATAAAATTTGTTTGTTTCTCAGCACCTAACATCCATTTTTTGGTCAGAATATGCAGCTGTGCCTTGCAAACAGTACGATTCCCCAAAAGTAACCACTCACAGATATAAGTGAACATTCACTTCTCCATAACAACTGGAGATACTACAAGAATTGTGCTTGGTTTTTGATGCAGACTTTAAAAAGCACTGGAGCCAGTAAGAAGTTGTGCATTGATCTCAATATATTTTATTTCTTTTTATTCCATATTTCCATTATAAGGTCTTTTTATATTATTAAAATTAATAGTATACTATAGAAGAGCGTACATATATACTCTTTCCCAGTAACCTCCCTGTTTCATTTAGTTATCTGTATCTCAGAAACACCTACTCTACCTACTAAAACACTGCAGTATACAGTAGCTTAGTTATTTTTACAGTATCACCATGAGATCAGAAAGTTCATAATCCCTGCTTTATGGGCTTAGAAGACCTCATCTAGGTCTCTCTGTTAAGCCATTTCTAAACTCTAGTACCTATTTTTCAAAAGGTTCAAACCAATGCGCAGAAGGCTGTACACAAGAGCAAGGCCCATAGAACATTTAGCCTCGAAAGTCCAAATATCTGACTGATTTTCTCTTTTCGATTATGCTTCTTCTCTTCTTTTCTCATGCTATAACTAGATTTTGAAAGGTACATCTTGCCTCTATAGGGAACTCTACCAAAATACATGATTTAAAGCATTCTAGAGTTTTAGAATTGTGTTCTAATTATACTCCTTTTGCATACCATTGTAACAGAAAGAGACAGGCCTATTTGTTTTTCCCTAAAATCAGTAATACCATTACAAAAAGAGCAAAATGCATAAATGTCACTGTGTTAGAGACAGTTTCATGTTCACTTTTTTTATGCTTCAGGTTATACATATGTTCTGTGTGCTTCAATATGCCTGAGTTTATGTGTGTTATAAACTCTCTTAGTCGTTTGCAACCCCACATTCTATGCCCTACAAGCAGCACAGTTCTTCCTTTAGGGCTTGATTGAACATGGACACCTCTCCTTTGATTTCCTGAGGTCTGGACTCTCAGTGGCTCCATTCAGCATAACAAGGAATATCAGATTGTTTTGTCTCAAAACTGACACAGTAAAGTTGAACTCATGTTTTGAGAAATTCCTACTATCTACATCTTGCAATCTATTAATTCTTTAACAATACCAACTGTCTTTATGCTTGGTTTTCAAAAGTTACAATATAGAATTATAGAATCATAGAATTAGCCGGGTTGGAAGGGAGATCAGAGATCATCAAGTCCAACCCTTGACCCACCGGAGCACAGTTGCTAGACCATGGCACTGAGTGCCACATCCAGTCTTTTTTTAAATGTCTCCAGGGACGGAGAATCTACCACCTCATGGAAAAAGAAGGTTAGAAAGTTTAAGTTTTTATGTTGATTCACCAAATATAGGTCACATGGGAGGTAATATGTGAGCATAACAATACACTTAAAGGCAATGACTCTTTTCTCTTCTCAGCAGCCCCACCAGGGAAATGAGACCAAGCAAGATTGATACTTGTTATGCACAAAAAGGAAACCTAGCTGCTATTGCCAGCCTGATGCAGAATTCTCTGGATGAGAGGCAGAGTTGGCAAAAAAAAAATAAAAAATGGAAGGGAGTAGAAAGAAAGAAACAAAATATATTTTCTGGCTATTCATAAAACATACACACAGCACTTTAAAAAACCCAAATATAAATGTACAAAAAACCCCAACCAACCAAACAAGTAAAATCAATCAAAAAACCCAAACAAACAAAAAAACCCAAACTAACAAGAAAACACAAACAAACAAAAAAACAAGATTAAAAAATACAGGCCATGCAAAAAAGCATTTAGTTAACTGTATCGTACTCCAGGACCAATGTTGGTATCAACACATCATATACTCCCATCAGGTGGTTTAAAAAAACAAACCAATACAAAACAGAACACAAAAGAAGATTTTAAAAATCCCAGGCTTCCTCCTTTTCCATGCAATTACTATGAGTTACAGTTGGGGGTGACACTGCAGAGAGGGGCGAGTGAGGTGAATTTAAAACAGATAAAAGCTGGGTAAACCACTCCAGTAGTGAGGCTCATGCAAAAGTACTTAGCCAGAAACAAATGCTGCTGCTGCTTTTGTTCTGGTCTTTCACTGAAGCTTATTCTGTCTGTCTGATGTGCCTCCTATAGGTTGCCTCTGCCAAGCAACTGTGCATGTGCTCACAGTCCCAACTGCGAGCACCACATTTATTTATTTCTTTTCAGCCCAAATAAACTCTTAATGGCTTAACATAAAACATTTGGATTTTTTTTTTTTTTTTTTTGTGCACGCTAAATAATAAAAGAGCCAGAAGCACAATAGGCCATAAGGGACTGAAAGGGATGATTGTTCAAAGCCCTATTAAAAGGTTTGTTGCTTTATTTATATATTTTTTAACAACACAATTTCAAAGCCTTTTAAAGAAGACTCCTCCTCCCCAATTGCCTGCCAAGATAGTACTTAGCTGAGGGAGGGAGTGGCTGGTCTTTAAAAGATGATAGTATCTATTAGAGACCAAGGGAAAAAGAGATATAAAAAGGTTTTTCCAGAAATGGTTGTCCAGAAGGGCCAATGAAAAGAAACAAAAGGTATGAGATGAGAATTAAATGGAAAGAAGATGGGAACATTAAAACAGAGAGCACTGAGGGAAAGATTTTTAAAACAAAAATGGTTCTGTGGAAGTCCCTTTGCTTGATTTATTATACTAACCATGCTTCATATTTAGGCATCTGTCAGGTGCAATTTGAGAAACAAAATTAATTTACAAAAATGAAGCCCGACAGCCCTCTTTCATAAAGTGAGGGAGAGGGACCGGGTAGTCCAGCTGGGTCCCACAGAACCCTAGAAAACTCTTTCCCAGCATACTACATTATAAAGCCACAGCAAAGTCATTTTTCCCTTAGTGTGCTGTGTGCTATCATTGACAGTATTTAGTGGTGGACATATCCTGGGTGGCACACGGTGTCAAGTGCTTTTGAAACAGCCAGAGATTAAACTGAGATTTATAGTCACCCTCCTTTCTCTTGGAAGCACATACTAAAAAGTCCAAGTCTCCCTGTTAGGAAAACTCCTCCACAGCCTTCCTATTTTAAATTAAGGTGTAGACAGGTTCTTTGAAGATTATCATTTTCCTTATGAGATATTCTTGCCTGGGTTTGATTTTCTAAACCTCTCAAGGTCCTGAGTTTGAGTACTTGAAGTGGAAAAAAATGGTGTACAGTACCTTTTTCTGCATGACACAGCTCTGAAGATGCTAGAAGTCTGACTTGTAGCTCTGAGACCAGAGGAGGGCAAATTCCAAAGCTAACATCTTATTCAGGTGATGCAGAATTTAATGGGATCTATTACCTTATTTATCATCTGGAGGTAAACAGTGCAATCTTTCCTAAAGGAATCTATGAAAAGGCCTAAAATAACTGAAGGTTACAAATCTAAAATTAAACTAACAGACTTCTATCAAAATAATAGTTCTTGTACACCTGAGTCCTGTAAAACTGTCTTTTATATATTATGCTTTTTTGTAGTGAAATAGTGACTAAAATGTGATATATGCTCTTTGCAAAATCCATTAAAGAGTAGAAAGCAAAACTGAGTCCAACAGAAGGTACAGAAAGACTTTAGGCACCTTAAGGAAATTTAATTTTTGTGCAGCATTACCAGGACATGACAATTTCTCTTTCCCATCCTGACAGAATTATAGAATCCTTACCACCTGAAACAGTTATCACCTTTGTTCCTTGCTGACTGGAAGGAAGAAATCCTGGTACTGCATTCCTCAATTGTGTCACACAAGGCAGAGTGTGAGAGAAACATTGGTCCCTCTCTTTGGATGGGGCATACTTCCCATCCAAGTTCTGACTCTTATTTCAAGACTTAAAAAGACTGCAGCTGAACAGACAACAGTAATTAATGCAGTCATGGTCATCTTAGAAGAGAGGATCAGAAGTGCTATCTCTCACAGCTATAAAGATCCACTTTCTTCAGTGGTGCTTCAGAATGCTTTAAAATATAATAAGGCTATGCGTGACACACAGCACATGCTTTTCCTTTTAATTCCTAGATAGGCTACTGAAACCCACCAGGTGTCTTATGAATTCTGTGAATAGACAGTGTTCACGGTGAAGGTGTTCATTTCAGGAATCTTTATTAAAAAAGGAAAAAAAAACAGTTTGCTCGGACAAATCACAATCTAATTAAAACTCAATATGAGTTCCAGTAGAAGGAGAGAGACCATCTTGCCATGAGTAATCAGAAGAGTACCTGAGGATGAAGAGGCCACCATCTGACTCACAAGGTGCACAGAGAAGTCTCATGAGTTTTACAAATTGCTGAGATGTAAGGGTGATGCTGTTTTTTCAGCTAAAGAGAAAGCCATCACTTTTGGGGTTTGAGAAAAGCTTGAGCTGCCACCCAGTGGAGGCAGGTACCAGTTTTGTACTGGTTCAGCCTGACAGCCACAGTAGAAGAACCAGCTCTATAGCTCTCCAAGAAACAGCAGAAAAAGCAGCTCCTCAGTGGTGCTACAGTTTCTTTCACACCAGTTATTCTGGATCAACATATTCCATCTACAAGTTCAAACACAGCTTTCTAAAATTCTAATCCAAGAGCTTAGCATCAGATTGAAATGTTATCTTGCATATCTGCAGTAATAGTTGTATTTGGACAAAACTAGGCTGTTGAGTAAACTTCTGAAGCAAATAAGGTCAATATAATTATTGTGGTTTCATCCATAATATACATTGTTCTTCTACATTCTCTTTGGTAGCCTTCTTGCTATTTATGACCAAATACATGGCTTTTATGCAGAGGGCATACCTTGCAATCTAATTTTACTAGCAAAAATTTCGTTGCATTATGGAAATGTGCAGCACCAGAAGACAGTCATATAGAACATCTAGATCTAAGTTGACGTACTGCTAGGAAGGATGAAAAAGAACTGTTAATCCCTATTCACTGACAATTAAAGAAAGATTAGGCACATCTAGACTGACTTATGTAGACACTACATCATTTTTTTATGACTCTTTATTAACTCCCACTCAACATACTGACCTCCTCTGAGAGCTAGCACAAACCCACTTTTTAAAGTCATCTTTTACTGTATTTCAAACAATGCTTCAAAATCGTACTTGTGTACAAGAACCAGAGAGTGGAAATTACCAGGGATAAAATAAAAGGAAGTAGTCATTTACTAAGTTGTGAGTAGTGACAAACTGACATTAAATAAAGCTTTATACATAAGACATTAAAACCACTTATTTCCATTTATATTTTGTGTTCTTGTAATCAAAATGTTTTTTTCTCACATAATTTATAGATGGAAATACATTGTCATAAGAATGCTTAGAATAACTTCTGAATAATATTTTCAGAAAAGGAGACTTCTGATACCTAAAACACCTAAACTGCTCACACTTATACCATGGTCACATGCTAACTTAGATTTCACAGAATGCTTCTGGTAATGTGGGATTTTTTTCCCTCTTTTTTTCCAACAGCTGTGCCAGTCCTTTATGTCTGACTGCAAGTAAGATAATTTTCCTTGTAGGCATTAGTCTTGTTTTCAACTATTCACTTATCTGATTTAGAGCAAATGATGCTTAGATTTCTGAAATGCCCTTAGCTACCAGTCTAGGAATACTGCATTTGCTCATTAGAAGCCTCTTCTGTTAAAAGGTATTCTATTTGTGATAGTTATTTACCAGAGATGACATTTGTCTATTTTGTAATTGTATGGTTAAATCATTCACCTGGGACACCAAAAATTCAGACTCTTGTCTCTGTTATAATAAGACACAAGACCATCTCTCACTCTTTGCGGGGATGCCCTTTATCTCACATAGTTAAAAATCCAAACCAAAAACAAAGAAAAAACCCAAGCACCATAAGGCCAGAAAAGGTTCCCTGGAATATCTTTCTGGGTTGGGTTCCAGCACATGAGAACATGTCTTTTCTCAGCCTGTAAGAGAACTTTTGCATCTGAGTCCCTAGGACTGCAGCTAGAGAAAACAGAGAAAATTCTTTGACACAGTTTCAAAGGATATTTTCCCTTTTTTATCATGTTGTTTCTAAGGTCTGGAACAGAATAGCACCTAAAAGACTTTGGTATATTAAACAGGGGACTAAAACTCTGCACTTGCCACTCTGGGTACTTGGTTATTCTGTCCTAACCACTGACCAGTTATCTTCTCTGTTATTTCATCTTATGGTACATGGGGACAGCCTGCTCCTGGGCCTTAAAGATTTCCTTCCTGAAGGGTGTCCAAACTTCCTGGACACTTGTCCTTCAGAACTGTCTCCCAAAGGACTCTCAACCAGTGTCCTGAACAGGCCAAAGTCTGCCCTCCAGAATTCTATAGTGGAGGTTTTTTTAACTTCACTCCTCATTACTTCTCTAAGGATAGAGAACTTAACCATTTCATGGTAGCTAAGCCCAAGACAGCCCCCAACCACAACTCCAACCAGTCTTTCCCTTTTGTGAACAGCAGATCTAGTGATGCATCTTCCCTTGTAGGCTCACTTACTAGCTGTGTCAGGAAGTTATCTTCCATATGTTCAAGAAACCTCCTATTCTGTCTCCTCTCTCTGCTGTGTTATATTTCCAGCAAATATCTGGTAGGCTGAAGTCCCTCACCAGAACAAGAGCTAGCAATTGTGAGACCTCTGCCATCTGTTTCTGAAATGCTTTGTCTGCCTCCTCATCCTGGTTGGGTGGTCTATAACAGATACCCAACTGGATAGCCATGTTATTTGCCTCCCATGTCATCCTTATCCATAAACACTCGACCTTATCATCACTATCATCAAACTTATACAACTGAAATACTCTCTAACCCTATAGAGTTACCCCACCACCTTTCCTTCTCTGTCTATCCCTTGTGAAGAGCTTACAGCTATGCATTGCAGTATTCCAGTCATGAGTGTCATTCCACTATGTTTCTGTGATGGTGACTAAGCCATAGCTGTCCTGCCACAAAATGTCTTCTGGCTTCTTCTATTCATCACCCATACTGTGTACATTGATGTAGATGAACTATTCATTTGATCCCCAACATTGGCATGACACCCCTCAACTCACATGTTCCTTCTCATATAGTTCCTTCTCAACTATAGACTTCCTGTCTGCACAAGAGCTTCAATCAACTTGGCACTCGCAAACATGTTATTATCTTTGGACACTCTTTATTTTCAGCTGCATAGCAGTGATTTCTTAAAGCCTGATTCATTTTTACAAAGGCACGTTATGCTTAAAGGAACCCACTTTAAACAGAAACATCTATATTGTTCTTTGTCCTTGTTGTGTTTGCTGTTCATCTCCAGCCTCTTAGGAGCTGTGATGCACTCTTGGTAACTGTCAGTTCTGTTTGCCTGGGGAGCAAGTGCATTTAGGTAACTACATTCAGGAATGTGGTCAACCAATTTACTGATAAGATGTATACCTTATCAGTCACTTGTGCAAGACAATGATTAAAGACTTCTAATATTCTATATAACGTGGGCTTTAACAACAGGAACAACTCTATAGCAGTTCCTTAGATAGTTTTTATACTCATGGATCTTCACTAAAAGTTGCCGCTATACTGCTACTATACCTTGAAGTGAGATCCTCACTTTTCCTGACAGCTTCTTGTGCTCTGAGATAATTCCTGCAGTTCCTGAGAACAATTATACTCTTCCACTGACAATGGCATTCTAGACTACTCAGTTTGTAAAAACTGATGGAGAAGCAAGCCAAAACTAATGAGTCTTGATGAATCAACAGACCACTGAGTCTTCAGGCCTTCAAAACACAAAGCTAAAATTAAAATAAAACAAATCAAAATGTTTAAGAAGAAAATAAAACCAGATTTTGAAGGGTTTTCTTAGATATCAAAGATAGGTTAGTTTTTTTTCTTTAAGGTTTAACACATTCCTGCTGCAGGTGCAGATCAGAGTCATCTGACTTGGTATTTCATACAAGAACCTTGGAAACTGAGATCCTGGGCTGAACATTGCAGGAACATTAGAGTAAGCTACATACAAACCACTTTGCTCCAGAAACAGGATGGCAGGGTTTGGCAAGCATGGTGAAAGAGCTCATAAATTATTCTTTCTGTGAGAAAATAGATGTCTTCATATTGGACCTTAAAATCTGGGACTTAATGCAGTGTAAGAAATCAAAAAATTCAAAGTTACCCTCATTAATAGGAAATAACTTTTTAAGGGACAGTACAGTATAAAAAACCCAAGGAGATTAATTATGGCCAAAATCTTAACTTGAAACTTTTGTTGCACCTGTGGGAGAATTCTTAACAGTTCTATTAAAACATTATACAAACTAAGCATTAGAAAAATAAGAGTGCTAGGCAAATCCCATACCAGGAAAGGTAGAACTTTTTTCCAGTGTTTGTGTTATGATTAACAACTATGGTCAAAATGTTTTTACGCCACAAGAGGGAGACACAGGCACATAATATCTTCATTAAAAAGGAAGCTTTTAAATGCTGCAAACCCCATTTACCACGAAAGTTATTTAGCTCATTTGCTTTCTCATTAATCCAGTACCAGTTGTGGAAGAGAAGAGAATTGTAGAAAACAAAATTATAATTTAGGGTAGAAGGAAGGAAACAGGCATTAAAAATTCTAACATTCTAAGGATATAATATTAAAGATGAACTTATAGGCTTTTCTCTGAAAAGAAGATTTTGTCCCAGGAATGTAGATATGGAAAAGATTAGTTAGTCTGCATTAAATCAATATTGCTGTTGTCTAAACTAGATTGGTTATGGGGACAGTATTTTATTTTAGCCCATGCTTCTATAACAGTAAGAAAAAAAAATGAATTATGGATCATTCATAATTCAAATATGAATTCCAATGAACTGTGCTGTTTTGCACTAATTTAGGTATCACATTTCAAAAGTAATGTTTTTTACATGAATTTCTGTTAGTGAAACAACCACTCAGCACATGGATATCTCTATCTCTGTTTGGCTCAAGGTAGTTCCTTGAAATTCATTTTTCCACCCCTTTGTAGCTGGACTTCTCTGAGCAGGCAGTCAAATGAAATTTAGCATTCTTTGTTCTCCAGCACAGCATATATTGACTTTGTTAAATGCTTCACAAAATGAAGTAAATGATGCACTGCATACATTGAAGCATTTGAAAACCAGTATCGGTTGTGTCATAAATTGAGAAAAGGGAACCCCCAGTACTGGGGTTTTGGACAGCTCTGTGGACAATAACACATAAATTCAAACAATTAATTCAGCACTGGTACTCGACAAGGGAGAACTAGGGAAGGTATTTGTTTAGCAGCTGTTGAAACTCATATATGTGTAATTTTGGACAATCTAAACTGATTAAAGAACAAGAGAGGAGAGAAAGAAGAATGCAAGACAGAAAGCAGAAAAGGTAGAAAGCAAAACAAGCACTGCTAATGTGAGCTATTTGGCAACTAAGGCAGCAACTTCCCTGCAGTCATCACGTTGATCTTAATAATCTTAAATCTATGTAATATTCTCCTGTTCTTCAAGACAATGATACTCTCTGTAAAAATCAGTACACAGCTAACACTGGACAATGTTCAACAATTTTATGTTTGAACACATAAAAGCAGTTTGTCTTGTGTATTATTTCAGTGTGGCACCCCTCCTTCATTTTATAGCATGAATGCTATGTTTCTTTTAAAAGGGACATAAACTCTGGAGTTATTCAACTTGTTCTCAAAGGTCCTTAACATAATAAGTTGCTCTGCCTTGCAAAACTATTTGTTAACAGCGAAATAAATTAGCCTCTTGAAAGAAAGTCTTGCAGACTTTTGAGATATTTGTACCAGGATTTGTAGTATTATTGCAATGCATTTCAAAGAGGCCAATAACTGTTGAAAGATGAAACTAAGTCGCTCAGAGGGCTGTATGAAAAAATGCCTTGTCTTCATCTAATATATTAACAGGAAGGAGAGAAAGAAGGCAAGTAATGCAGCTCCATCAGGACCAGCTTTGTTAAATGGGAATGGTTGGCCTCTGAAAACAAGTTATTTTGAAATTGAAGCAAAGTGCAGATGATAAAAAAGTGCAGAGAAAAAAGCTTCAGTTTTAGGTTTTCAAGACCTCAATTTGTGAGGAAGATTTCTTTTTCTTTATAAACTTGAAATACTCATGTGATCAGAAAAATTATTTCAGAAAAGCTCTGCAACACTTTTTCAAATATATACTAACTACATTACTGCGTTAAGCAGAGAATCTGACAAATAATGTAAAAATGTGCAATACAAACAGTAGGATGCTTATGAAAGTCATGTAAGAAAGTCTGACTTTCTAAACACTATAGTAAAAACTCCAATGGTGTTTAGAGTAGTTTAAACAATAGAGTAGAAAAACTACAAAGTTATAATTCAATGGCAGTTATAAGGACTCCAAAATTAATATCAGACTGAAAAAGAAAAAGGATAGATGGATTATGACCAAAGTGTCAGGTTCTTCACCACTTAAACTTGAATTTCATAACTGTACCCTGCCTCTAAAAAGAAAAAAAAACCAAACCAACCTTTAAAAATATCTTTTAGAATATAATCTGAGAAAATCCATGGATGTAAATGTGGTTTCAACGCCTATAACTAGATATCACAGACAAATTATATCTGTACTTTTCAATGAGTGTTTTGATCATTTTACTGTTTTCCTGATTTAGCAAAGGAGCATCACACTTACTGTTAATCTTAAACACAACCTAAGATGTGACAGAAAGCAGTGATGAACTATGAATAGATAAAAAGAGCATTTTTCTGGAAAGAGAAGTTTTATGAAAGAGACAATATCCCCTAGCTATAAATCCCCTTAGATTGCTAACTTTGGAAGTTCCCAGTATTTGCTTATGAATATTTCTTTCTTGTGAAAATTTCTTTCTTTTGACTATAATTTCTACGGTGAAACTGTGAAATCTGTGAAATTTTCCCTACCATATGAAGATGCATCCTTCAAGATACAATTAGGAGCTATTAACCCATAAGTTTTCCTTACTGTATCACCAGTATAAATTGAAATGAATATGCAGTATAGCCAAAATGGTACCCAGCAAGTATTCAGCTGAACACAAGAAATGGCTTAGAAAACTAGACACATATTGAATACTGAAAAAAAAGCTCTACAAAATCAGAGTTATGAAGGTTGTGCTATCAGTTTTTTTTATAAAGCTAGTTGTTGCCCAACTGTACCTGTTTCTTTGACCCAGAATTCCAGGATTCTTCTGAGGCTGCCATTTGCTTCCTTCCTTTTCCATTGAGCTTGAAGAGTTTTCCAGGGCCTCTTCAAAAACTGTCTTTTCAAAATCTGTGTCTAAAAGAAATAAAGCAGAATGAAACGTTTATAACGGCAACCTTCATCCCAGACTGACAAATAAAATAAATTAATTTTTGCTAAGTTATGTCTGTTTTGCCCATGCTAGCAACTGGTAAAGGGTTCTCCCTGTATTTATCTCAATCCAAAACACTCTTATCTTATTTCTCCCACTCATCTAATCATTTTGAGGAGGGGGGGAATGAGAGAGCAGTTGAGGGGCATCTGTCAGACAGCCAAGATGAACACACCAGACTGTTTCGGTTAAGAAAAATGCATCAAAGTCATAAACTAACAGATTCACTGGTTATGTTGTAATCCACAATGAAATGTTTTAGAGGACAAACCTTACAGCTTTTGGAAAATTTATTTAGAAAAAGATCCTGAAAAGTTATTTTGAAAGATAGAACTGAGTAACTAACCAAAGATAACACATTATCTGAGTAAAACATTGTTCAGAATATAGATAAATCAGAGTATTGATAAACTGGAGGAGCACCCATCTTCACTGGCATGTCAAAACCCTCTAGGTCTTCTTAGGAACTCTTACTTACCCATGCATTACATTACAGTCATTATATTTCTCAATTAAAAAAAAAAATTAAACCAGGATTTATTATATTAACTAGCCTGATACTGAAATATTATTTCTTCCTCTGCAGGGAATCTGCACAATCATTCCTTGGTAGCATAGCCTGAGTATCACCAGAGCACACAGCAGGGATGTGGGAGAAGTATATGTGAATACAATAGCCAAAAGGGAAGACCCAAACAGAGCTGCCTGAGAGGGTGTTTGGACAAACCTTGGTAACTTAAAAGAAGAAATGAACCATGATGAAAGAGGAAATGAACAATGATGAAGTTTCATATGACAGTTATCAGACAGATTAAACAGTACTCAGAAGGTCATATGGGCTTCTAAGAAAAGGACTCAGCTTGACAAGACATAGAGACCTGGGAGTGGGAAACCACTCCGAGCAGCAACTGAACTGTGTGTGACACTGGCAGAAGTCACCTCACTGCCATTTGAACCCTGTCTAGGCTTGAGACAGCACCCTCCCCATCCCATCCAGAGATCAGGTTGTGCCCCAGCTGGTGGGCTGACAGCAGAGAGTGCAGCAACAGAAGAACCACAGCTCAGGGGACATATTCAAGGGTGTTATTTCACCAGTGGATGGACTGGTAGATCATAAGGAGATACACAAAGAACGAGCAAACCCATCTCCAGTGGGGCAGGCAAACAGGAAAACTGGCACTTTCAGTGGGAGTGGGCATGCAAATAATTCATATAAGGTGGGTATATAGAGGGGAAAGAAGAAGGTGTGCAAGATTACAGATTTTTGGCATTACTTTTAAGAAGGGTATTTAGAACCTTGTAATCAGTCATTAACATTATGCAAGTATCAAATTGATTTCCAGTCCATTGATTTCCAGTTATCTATATATTATTCATTTATTACAAAATTTTTTATTCTGGATTTGATTTAAACCACGATTTGATACTATTCCTATGATAACTTTCTGTATGAAGAGAACCTGAAATTAATTGCTGGACAAGCTCTATATGTTTAATGATTCACATGTGATTCAACTCCTTGATGTTCACATCTAAACTGATTTAGTTAAAAGATAACAATGTTAAGGGACCTGGCACTAGGATGGATGATGCCAGGCTGAGTCAAAAGACTAGAAAAGGAAATGCTGCAGTATTTTTCCGTATTTCTATGGTCAGGGCAAAATGTCCTCCAGTAGGCTTGCCTATAAGTTTCAGGCTTCTGGCCTTCTGTCGTGGTTCTCTGTGGCACAGTCTTGTATTGTGACCTGAATCCTTACAAAGATCAATCCTAAAACATGAGCTTGACCTTGGCTGCAGATCCCTCTGTTTTCTTACCCCAAGGCTGTCAGTTCTAAACATTCACTCAGTAAAAGTTTGCCATCAAAAAAAACCCTCAAAACTCTCGATGCTTTGCCTTTGTCACCCCAAAAAGAACTGAAAAAAAGAAAGCAGGTATCATGAAGAAAAGCAAAACCCAGTGACGGAACAATAGAGGGAGAGGACGGGGAAAAGGGAGAAAAAGGTATTTCTAGAGAAAATTGTTGTCTACTATTATAAGCCATCAGGTACAGCAAATGCTTTAGAAATCAGCTCTCAGATATTCAGGGCCAATAAGTGCATTTGTATAGAAATTTTAAATCTAAAATGAATATATACTCTATGTATAAAAAAAAGCCACTTGAGGGAGAGGAAGTTAGAAGGATGGAACAGATTCCTGTAACAACTTTGGATACTCCTTCCTTCTGGGTGATGACTACCAGCACTTTCAAGTCTGAAGAACTGCTCCAAAAAACGAAGGAATTCATACCCTCCCACTCCACAACAGAGAAGTAAAAATGTTCAGTTACACTGTCAGTAGTAAAATAGCAGTGAAGGATTCTAGTTCCCTTTGGAGGTAAAGGGGGAAGAGAGATCTCATTCTTTTATTACTGAGCACAGTGAGCCAAGGTTGTTAATAGATATTAATAGATGTAATCTGACAACTTCACAATTGCCCGGTGGATCCACCACATCTATGTGTTGCAAACCCTGCTAATGCAGAAGCTCTGAGTCAGTCTAATTTTGAGCTAACAGGCTGTGACAGTGACAAGAGCCTTACTAATAACTCCCAGTAAACAAACTACTGGCAGTCATTGTAATAGAGCCAAACTTTGATGAAAGGGGTTAGGGATGAATATAAGAATAATAGCTGATGAAGGGAATTAGCATCTTTTTAATCATGGTCCCAATTATAACTCAAGACAAATGACATCCAGTAATACAACACCTGGTGCCAAATGTGGCCACTTTAAATTTCACCCTCAGAGAAACTGGCATTGATTTCTGGGATTCATGACAGTACCTCTTGTCTTTTCTTACAAATTTCTCTGAAGTTAAGACACTACAAAGACCTTTTACATTAATATGGGCAGTTAATAAAGACACTGCTGCCAGTGAGAATACATTAAGAAATACAGAAAACACACTGGAGCCTCGATCGTATTCAGTGCTTTCATAAATATGTAGCATATTTTCTTTAGCATATTTAGACACAAAGACATATACAAACAGGATTCACCACACAGCAGTAGGTCCTCAGGTAGTAGTAGATAGCTTTTTTTTTTTTTTTTTTTTTTTTTGTGTGTGTGTGTGTTTGTGAGCTGTAATTTTCCCGTGAGAATGACAGATTACTTGCACTAAGAGAAATACTCCTGTCACTTAATGAAAGAGAAAAGAGACTAGGCCTTTGGCAGAAACCTTTTATTCATTTCTACATGACAACACTTTAGTCAATGTTTCTCAGGTCAAGTTCTATTTCTTAAAGCAATATACCAGTGACTCTTTTTTTTCCCCCTGTCAGCAGAAATCCTAAATACTCCCTTTGTATAATTAAGCAGGTTTCTTGAAGGGAGCAAGCATATCAGACCTGTCACTTTTGAGTTTATTGTATCAAGTGCTCGATCTTCTATGTACTCATAAAAAATTTTTGAAAGCACACAGCCAAAACATCCAAACCAGAGTTGTCAGATTTAGTTTAAAATTAATGCTCAGTGCTCAAAGTATGTTGCCTTTATGTCATATCTTTGTGTCACAATCCTGTTGAACAACTGACTCATGATGAGAATCTTTGGCTAAGTCTAGTATCAAAAGCACATCTGACTATGTATATGTATCTCCCTTTACATACACAAGCTTTCAGAAATTTACTATTCTTTAGCTAACTATTTCAAAATTACTGTTATAGATGGCCTACATTAGAATATAATGATGTATTATATATAAACATACATGGAATGCATTAAAACCAAGTATTAAAAAAATATTCAAAAAAAGTTCTTTGTCTAAGTCTCACTAAGATAACTGAGCAAGAGGTAATGATAAGGCTAATTGCATGCCTAAGAGTACATTTTGCCTGGAAATAGTATTAAGACTCTAATTACTGCTGATCACAGTCAAACACACAAAAGAAACCAACACCTTTTATGTTCTCAGACAGAACTGACAACTGAACAAGATTTGTACCCAGAGAGCAAGAAGCAGATCTTGAAAGGGCCCAATACAAAGGGAACTTTGCCAAATTTCCATAGAAGGCATACAGAATACAGAAAACTTGGTTATATTCAGAAGACTGTAAAGAAATTTATGCCCTGCCAAGATAAGCTCTGCCAAGAGCTTTACATTTAATGTAATTTTGCTTTACTCTTTCCTGTCCTTCTGATCATCTTTCTGTTTCCATGAAGAAAGAACAAGCACCAGAATGCTTTAAATCTCTGCACAGTATAAACAACCATGTCTTGACATTTATTTCCCTATCTCAACATTTGATTTCCTTTTGAAAGGAACTTCTCAATACAATCAGAATTAATTTTTAAAGGACAATTCTGATGAGACTGTAAGGAGTTTTGATAAAAGGCACAAAGCTGCACTCAAAGAGCTTACTTCTACCTGGAATCTAAACCCACTTCATTTGGGTTCTCAAGAGGGAAAGTTTCCCAAGGCAGAGAGGTTTTTGTGGTTTGTTTGGGTTTTTTTTTTTTTTGAGACCAAGGCCTACCAGAAAAACTGTCAGTGCATGGGAAGATCAGATACCATATAACAACTCTGTGAGGTAAGGTCAAAAAGCAGTTATGCATTTTTTTTTTTAACATTTAGTATCCAGGCCTAAAAGATGACAGTAATATAAAGTGAAAGTCAGGTAATATATAAAAACATGCAGAAGCCAAAAAGATTGCTACAGTCACAATGAGGAGATATCTAAGAAAAAAAAAAAAAAAAAAAAAAAAATTTGTAGACTAGACTAGAGTAGTTTAGAGGAATTAAACTCTGAAGACAAAATTTAGTTTAAAAAAGCTGATGGTAGGTTTTTGAAAAGCTTATTTTTACAGTGAAGACAAGTGCCAAATCAGAAAGAAAAGAGACAATCTCAGTAATTAAATACTGCAGCAGTGGACGTTATGGATACAAATACATGTGTGAGGAAAAAAAGCAAAGCTCAGCGTTAGAAGGCAGGTGGTGCTGAAGTATTATTCATTGCAATGACCTTGAGCTGAGCCAGCTGCTTCTTTCCTGGAATACAAATTTGAATTGTTCACATTTCTGACCAGGCTGGCAAATTGTAATACCTCATCCTGCTGCTATCTGATGTCAGAGGAAATGGGATTTCCTGACTGCTGCCTTCAAACACCCACTAAGAAAAATGGCACTTAACATCACCACTTAGCTGCCCACACCAACAGATGGAAGTTGTTGAAACCTACAATTTCACATAGAGGCAGGACAGATGCTGATTGCTCCCTGACAAAATATGAGTGAATTTAATGAGGCTGTTTGGGAATCAGCCTTAGATGAAGGAGGTGGATCCACTCATAGGATCTTAAGCTACCATCTCAAAACCCTTTATCCTGGAAAAAAGTGGGGAAATTTTGTAGGAAGATACTGATACCAGATGATTCATCCCTGCCTTAGCAGACAGGAGTGGACGGTATTTTCAGCAGAGTGGGAGTTCAAAAAAGAGTATCTACAAGAAAGCTCTGCAAATAGAGAATGAAATTACACATCCACTATTGCTGATACTTACGTTGTTTTGTGGGATTGTTTAGAAAAGCTGAACTTTCTAAGGGCATTGCTTTTGAACTCTAACACTAACAATTCTGCTAATATTTAGCAAAAGTTCTGCCCATTTACATTTTGTTGGCATGGTTATTAAGGGAGCACAAGCATTAAGAAAATGTGAAGCAGAGAGAACTGCCAGGATTAGCATCTCCAGCCAGTCAGGATACCACAAATTTTGGACACATTCTTATTGAATAAAAATTTAAAATAATGCATTTTAAAACAGACACCTAAAAAAATTCACCATCTTCATGGTGCATATATGATATTACATATATATCACATGATATCATATGATATTACATACATATATGTATATGATATTATAAACGAGCCTCTTAAATAACCCAAACATTAACCTATTATCAGGTTAATTGAAAAAAAAGTTAGAATTCCAGTGAAAGCTGATTGAAATTCTAGGTGACCACAGTTTGCAAATATTATTTCTCTGAAATATATACTGGACAGTTTTATGAAGATATTCACAAATAAAACTTGCACCTTAAGTGTGATAAAAAGTCATTTAAATTTCTAAAACTAATTGGAAGAAACGGAGACAAGAGGACAACTCACACTTCTCACAGATGGACAGTTTTCTATGTGGACTGCAGAATACAGACAAGAGTGACTTTACAAAAGGAGGACCATTCATTTCACTTTTGAAAATCCTAAATTTGTATTTCAGTTCTGTAAGAACAGGCTGCACACACAGTCTGAATCATTTTCTTAATTCCCATAAAAAGATTTTGGCTTGAAACTTAAAAATTAGAATAAGTACGAGCTTTTCTCCACTGGTATACAAGGGGGAATCTACCACTCCAGCACAATAGGTCATCTGTTCATGTTTATTACTTGAGAAAAACAGGTCCCATTCATTCTGAATACATAAAATTCCCTATCTGGATCTTCATAACACATTTTAGTTATAAATGACTACAAATATCAAAGACAGTGTTAAAGTTTGCCATGTAATTATAAAATCACCAGGTTGCTATGTTTCACATTTCCTTCTTAAGCATATTCCCTGGGCTCCAACCTTCTTTTAAACACCTGTAATAACACCATTGCACAACTAAATTTCTTTTCCCTTAAAAAGAAAAACGTCTTACTTGTTAGAAGTTAGAAAAACAGCTCCAAGGGTATGGTGACATTATGCGGATGGGAAGTTTATAATGACAAACTTTTGAAGAACCTCATCTTAAAATCTGACCCTTAAACAGACACATGAACCCCCACAAGTTTCCACAAACTTTGAGCTCATGTGACCAACTATATCCTCAGCAGCAGCTTCTCCTTTTTTTGTATGTGTACTCATATTCAAAACTTCCACTCCAGTGTACACAGATTTACTTACTGCATGCAGGTTACTTTGAATTTACTTCCTCCTTTTGATCTTTATTGTTTACTTTACTATTGTAGCCTTCCAACCCTGCAGATACTTATATATGTCAATGCAGCACACTACTTATCAAAGAATTTTCTCTCAAATAACTTTTGGGCAGAACACATTTTAGGAAAGTAGAAGCAACATTACTGAATTTTCACTACTTACTTAAAAATTAATTTTCCATTGGACACTGTGATCCTAAGGGTCTGTTTCATACTAACTGTTTTTATGATTATGTGATTCTATTATTTTACTAAAAAAAGACCAGGTAAAATAGGATTAAATCTTCATGGGATCATATCCTTGTAAAATACCTAAAATGGATTTGAAACCTGAAAGGCAGATGTAAATGTCTCCTTCTCAGATTCAATATTGAATATGTGTTAAAAATCATCATTTCAAGACTTCAGATAATATGTGATTTTATAGTTGGTTTAGGTAAGATATAAATTGTGTCTTGAAAAATTCCTTTTTTTGTGTGTATGTTCTTCAGAACTTCTTCACTCTTTTTCTTTTTAAGCCCATAGTGATTATTTTACACTCTTCAGAAAAACATGGGGCTCAAAAAAGTTAATGAACTGTGATTTTCACATCCTATTGTGCATATTTTGAATGTATTTTTAAAAAATAGTTTACCTGTGTGTTTCACCTGGGTGACTTCACCTGGGTGTTTTCAAATTCATGTCTGTCTATAGCAATTACCACAAAATTCCTGTATCACAAGTAGTTTGATATAAAATCTACATAAGCACAAATATCTCCATTCATAATGCTGCAGTAGTCTTCATGTGAAGCTTCTCATTCCAGAAAACTTACTTTTGGTGTTCAAAGTACACAGGAACAATTTTCAGCACTTTGTGCATCTTAGGCACACTGCTTAAAAAATAATGCAAATTTTCATAGAAAAGTTAAAATTATAGAATACATTTCCTTGAAAGTTACATGTATGAAGAACTAAGATTTGAAGAGGAATGTCTGAAATTCTGCATTACTTCATTCTCACTCCAGTGCCCTGACTATACTGTGTGTTATCAGTCATAAAGGATACAGACTGAATATATTTTACACATAAAGAAAGCAACACTGACTAATAAAGTTACTAAACTTTAACTGAAAGGAATATTTGAACAAATCTCAGAGATGGTGAATTCAAAAGGTTTTAATCCCTCCTTGTTCCCCACCCTCAATAGCTTTCATTTATAGTGTTTCTTTACCAATAAATTATGAGAAACAATATTTAATCCCTGAACTCCCATCATTTTGGGTGACCCTACGGGACCAAAAATACCCCCAACCAGGTCTCCTGAACATGCTATTTCATGAAATGTGAAGTAAAAAATACACGTTAAAAAACAAAATCTTACAGCTACAGCTGTAAAAGCTCTAGGCTGCCAGCAACTTGGAGTTTGGTGCTTACCTCAGACAAACATGTATGTGTTTGCTTATCTCATACACAAACAAAAATGCCACAAATTAAGGGTCAGGTTAGAGACACTTCAGCTTCTCAACAAAACCAGATGACCCCACAATCACAGCCTAGCAGAAAGACATGCCATATTCTGAATTAACAGAAAAATGTAAGATGTGTTTCAGCTACTGAGAAATATCAGAGGCTAAAAAAGGTTTTTAATCTATAGTGCTTTAGTTTTGAGGAGCAGTTATGCCACACACTCCTGTTCTACTAAACGCACACTCTCTAAGGAAATAGGGGGTGAGAAAACTGGTCAAACTTCCCAGGCTTCAGGCTCCTTAAGTGGAAGATGAATCTCCAAGGTAATGAATAAGAATGAACATTTTGGCAAATCAGGACAGAGCAGGCCAGAGTATAATGAATTTACTGAGAGCCACATACTTGAGAAGTTTGAAAAACAGATCTGAAATGCACTAAAATCAATAGCAATCAGGAAATACTCCTTCACAGGACAAAAACATCATTCTAGAAGATTTGTAGGAAGAGTTTTGCATTGATGGTGATTATGTGCTCGGTGTTTTCTTCCACAAAACTTGTTCAAAAATCATGTTGTGTAGCATGATTAAAGTCCTGGTGCAGTAGTGGCCATGACCAAATGGTCATTGGCATAACACTCAGTGGAAATAAGAAGGGGAAAAACTCAGACTTCTGAGTAATACTACTGGGAATGAATGACAGAATAAGACATTTACAAATATTTTCAATATTCACAGAAAGAAACTAGTCTGATAATATCTCTTCACTGTCCAAAATTCCCATCTCAGTGCAGATTTATAATTATAAATTAATTATAATTAATTTTGTCATATATCACTGTGATTACTCTGTTACATGCAATAGTGACTGTCCTGAATAATGAGCATAGTTACGGGTATTAGAAGTCACTGAAAAAGAGTGAGTGGAACTTTAAATGAAAATCTGTGTTAAATAGAAGTATGCTAAGGGACATTGAAAAGTAAATTTTAGCAGCTGCAGAAGTAGATGAAAACACCAAGCAGTCATAAGTGAGTAAAACAGAAGAGTGAAAACCAAGAGGACCATCTATTGTAGTGAAGTAAAAACATGTTCATGCAGTAGTGAAAGATAAAAATGAGGAAACAGGAATAAATATAAATCTGTTGTGGATTTTGCTTCTAGAAAGGATATGGGAGAAAAGAAGAACTACTAGTATAACAGATATTAGTATATATACTATACTGCTAGTATAGTGGAGATTGATATTTAAATTGGAGATGTTTGTTCATAAGCCTTAAACATCTACTGAAATGGAATTAAGCAGAATTTCTTTTGTAAAGCAAGCAGCCTGTAAACATGTCTTTATAAGGTAAGGCACAATGAATTATTAATATTAATAATACTGTGCAGCTCAGGTGTATACATATGTGAAGTTGAATACAAGCTGCAATAATTAATTTTTTAATTCAAAAGTAAATTAATTTATCCACATTAAGAGACACATATATAAATTTCATTAAAATCTCTCCTAAATTTGTTTAGGAAAAGCTCCTATTTTAAAACTGTATGAAAAACAAATAGGCCTGCCTGCTTGTTTATTTCTGCTCTCCTCCAATGTTCCCGTGGAGTTTTTGTTGCGGTGAAGACGATTTCTGTGAAAGTAACTAACAGGGTCTGAAATGGCAAATAAGCTTTGGGGGGAATTGGAGAGAGGAGGAAGTGAAATGCTGTTTTGGGAGGAAGTGGTTCTGTGTGAGCAGCAGTTTGGATTCTAACCCTCACTACTGGTACTAAGATGTGCAAAACAAAACCTCAAAACTGGATCAGATTCTCCAGTTACAGCTGTTTGTTACAGCTGCTTTAGAACTGTATCTCAAAAGTTCCAAAAAAAAGTCATTTTTCAAAAGTGAGGAATAAAATATGATCATGCTTTTCAGTCTCTTTTAAAAAAAAATAAAGAAAAACAAAAAAACCCACCACAAAATTGTAGCAAACTATGTCAACTTACAAAATGCACGCTAGACAAGAAGAACAATATCCTGGTAGGCATTAACCATATATAAGTTCTGGAAATGGAGTAATGCAAAGGTCAAGTAAATGACAAGATTTTCTGAATCTTCAATTTCATTTACCTAGCCCTCCAAATACTAATTACATACATTAATTGGACATTAAAAATCCAATTTTGTCCATCAAAACCTATTAAATTACAAATAAAATTTACTAGAAGAGATAAAATATTCGTTTTCTCGTGGCCAAAATTAACACACAACCCTCTTCACAATCTCTAATTATTTATGCTTTACAAGAAGGAAGGTGGGATTCATTCTTCTGCTCACCTATCCTGCAACAGCACTGCAGTCAACTTGCTCTGTTGCTCAAACATGTAGATAGGTGAAGTATGTGTACACCTCCACTTTTCCTCCTCAAAGGCTGGTGGTTCCATTGCTAGCTTAAAATAGAGACTATTCTCTCAGCTCTGCAAAAGAGGGCTACAAAATATCAGTGCCTTTGTCTCTTCCACTGTTCCCCTGAGGGATCATGAGGCAGACAGAAAATTAGGACACTAAATATGTGGTTGGCCATTCCTTCCCCATCACAGCTACATAGCTACAATCTTACTTCTGTTAGAGCTGCAGTTCCATGTATTATCAAACAAACCAACCAAACAAACAAACAGACAAAAAAAAAAAAAAAAAAAAAAAAAAAAAAAGAGAGATACCTGTTAGTACTCTGCCCTGTGAAAGGAGGCAACTTTTTCAGTATAAAAAATACTTAATGCAATAAAGAAAGCACACTTTTATGCCAAAAAAAATTTGTTTCCTCGGAGGGTCAGTAGAATTCTCAGCCCTTCTGGCTGTTCTTTTGGTAATTTATGGAACATTTATACAATCTGCTTTTGAAAGGCACTGTATAGATGCAGATTTTTTTAATTAAGACATTAATTCTTCTCTGGCCTGTAATTATGAATTTTTTCCCTTCATGAAAAAAATGACGTAGAATGCCTTAGTTTAGTTTAATAAACAGGTGCTCTGAGGTTTCTAATTTGGAGATACAGACAAACTTGGGCTTGTCTCTCATACTGTGGTTTTCAGAATCAAATTTTGATTTCTTCTACACTTATATACCAATTCCTGGTTTTAGTTTAAGAACTCTGTAATCAGAAGCAGCTTCAGGCAAAACAGAAGAGTCAAATATAGAGTCACGAGACATGAAGTCTACCAACTTTTAAAATTATTACACATATATATCAGAACTTCACACAGTTCAAGTTTACACTTATGTGCCACTGTATAATGTAACAACCTCAAAAAGTTTTCATGAAAGATTTCTTAATATGATTAAGGTATAGTTAGAAAACCAGAAAAAAACTAATTTATAAAAGAAAATAGACCCCCAGTGAATAGAGCTCCTTTCTTTACCACAGTCACAGAGAAGCTAAACAATAGATATTCAGCAGTACTGCAAAAGAATTTGGAAATTTTGAAAACAATAGATAATAATAAAGAGAAAAGAAATGGCCCTATGTATTCTTGTTCTAAAGCCAAATGAAGGCTAAGGGCTCCTGGAGAGATACACATTAGCAACTTGTATGACTAATATATGTTCACTTTTAAAATTAAATAATTAGGCATATTCTGTCCATGAAGAAATCTGAATCATAATCCTTTAAATGTTAAATATTGACTCCTTGTTTCCCTCTTAAGGACACTGCAAGACTCTCAATAGCAAACAAAATCTTGTCACAACAGTTTATAGGGGACTACTCATGTCATTAACCAACATTTCTGTTATACATTTAAACATTCCATTTCTCAAATGGACTGCTTTAAATAATGGGGCATCTATTTGCATTCCTCAACACAGTGCTACTGAAGATATGACTTTTGTTCTCTGAACTTTTAATATTATAAATATTAATAATACCATTTCCCTCATTTACTGACTTGCAGGGTGGGATTTGGGGTTTCTGAATTTTAAAGACAGTTATTGCTGACAATGTGTGTCTGGCACTGTTCCAGCTCATTTCTTTCTCTGTTGAAAACTCATTTTCTGTAACATTTCTTCCTATTTGTTTCTGCCATTCTGCCACCCATATACACAATAAAGAGTGACATTAGGTTATGCAGGTGTTACCAGAGCCACATAGGGCTTGTATATTTGAACAGAAGAAAGTTTGAGATGCAGACTTAATGGAACTAAGTATTATTGAGGAAATTAAACTGTTATTTTTAATGAGAACCAATTCCCAATGAGAAAATGTGCAACAAAACTGATAAATTTATTACATTAATGAATATTTATAACCTGGAAGTACTGAATTGTGCACTTCTAAAACCAGGAGTCAAACTCTACCCCTTTAGAAAGGAGGGGATACTTTCACTTACATTTGGTCATTCCTCTTTGAGTGTTCAGAGTATATTTAGTTACATGGAGTAAATTTAGACACTGGCGTCACTAGGTACCACCTGGAGAGTGAGATTATACAGGGTGTGTTCAGTTCATTTTCTCAAAATGTTATTGCTAAAGTGCCTCTGCCAATATTCTGAAGTTCTGGTGGGCCAGCAAAAGATTCCTGGGAGCAGCTCTGAGAAACATCAAGGCAGCTGACTCCCAGCATCATCCCTCCTGGTTACAGTCAAGTCCTGGTAGCACTGGCATGTGGGGTGAGCTTGCAAAGGAAACTGTGGTCTGGAATCATGTTTTAAATCATGCATGTCCAAGAACCAGTGTACACAGCTTGAACAAGCAAGCTTCATTAAAATGATGATTCTTATTATCTTACTGTATTCTTGTGCTGCTGTTTGTAATGCAAAGGATGCAGTTGTTTCATCATATCTGGTTATTCATTAGATATTTGTATTCTGTAAACACCTGGCAATTGCTTACATTTGCAAGTTAATTGCAGAATATTAGTAGTTCCTGAAACATCTTCCATACACAGTTACTACTAAGTTTTCAAGTGGCTGGTGAAGAAAAGAGGGACTGAACAATCTTCTGCATTGTGGATAGGATCTTTGCATAGGGAAATTCTGAAATAATAAAGACCTCTTTAAAAAAAAACAAACTTCCCCTACACAAATTTTCTTTAGATATTTACAAACCAAATGTTTTTTGAAAAGAAATTGAAGCTATTTTTACTAGATGGAAAAACACCTAGGAGCTGTACAAAAGTGAAGGTTACTCAATTCTATTAGACAAATTAAATCCATTAAAAATTATTATTATTTACTTAGGCGTATTGAAGACAAGATACTCCTCAATGGCTTCAACTAGAAAAGGGATTCAGTCCATAGTTTAAATATAAAGAAATTATTTCTGATTGACTACATGAACAGAAAAGACCTCACAGAGAGTATGAAGATTACTGTAAAAAAGAAAAAAATTGTACAGCTATAGAAAACACATTAGATGAAAGGTAATAGAAAATAAATGTCATAGTTTGAATTTCATTTTTTTTACTCTTATGTCTCTTAAAATTGATTGTTACTCTCATGAGCCTCATGAATAGGTGAAGTGCTTGAAGTAAACATACAGGTGAGAAGGTGATGGTTCCTCTTGCAGCACTAGAAAGATAGTGGAATGTCAAAATGTAATCTTCTCTATAAAACAGCAACATTTAGCAGTAGCACTTTCTTATCCTGCTTTCATCCTGAACTGCTGAAGAATAGCTTAACAGCACATTTAGCTCTGGGTTAGACCAAGGTACAATTGCCTCTTCAGGCTGAGAAAATTTGCAACACATCTTCCAAGAGGATAAAATGAATGACTGGACCTTGCTTCAGTGACAAGTCATACCACCTAAACAAAGGCCTTAACCTGATTTTGTCCCCTCCATGTAGCATCCTAGCCAGGAAGCATAAGAATCATGCTTATTCTTAACAATGAAATACTTATCAGAGTAAGTGATATTACTTTTGTTAAATCATCTTAACATTAATAGCCTTAGCACACAAACTGACAGCACACCATTTTGTGATTCATTCACTTGGTCACAACTGAGATGCCTATGGAGAAGCATTAATCCTTCCAGATGATAAAAAATAAGAGTGGTAGTAACTAAATATAACAGGCCCACAGGGTTTTCATTCCCAGTGGTTTAATTTCTGTCCCAGTACTCTGTAACTTTCTCATAATGTCTACGTTATACACCTTTATGTGCTACTTCATTCAGAGAATAACTGCCTGCTTTGTCCCAGCTTTTACTTAAAAAGCCAGAATAGAAAGAAGCTATCTGCAGTACCCAAAGGTTGTGGTCCCTATGCTGTCACAGAATGTTGGGATGAAAAAACATATGTGCATAATAGCTAGACTTATTTTGCAAAGTATGTTATTTAAAAGTAAATACAGATCTGCATCTCTCCAAGCTATTGCCTGTTAGCTATATATTCATCATTAGAGGGCATTGTCCCTGTAAGATTATCATAAAAATACACAGATCCCCTCTTCAAGAACAGGAGTTGCATAAAATTTTTACTTTACTTTAATAAACATCTCTTTTATTCTCAAAACTGTTCTGTCAAGACACATGAAAGAAGGATGAGTGACCCGTGTTTTACGACAATATTAAAGAATACAGAAGCTTTCAAGAATTTCAGCCAGTGATAAAATCCCTTCCAAAAAGTCTCTTTCTCTCATTTCCAGCAGCCACAAGACAGGTTTATCACCCTGTTTGTCACTTTTGTGGGATTTCAAGGCAGATACTCCCTTTTTATGGCTTTGTACAGAAGGGTTCTTTAAGTAGCATACACTACAGATAGAAAAAAAAACTCAGTTCAGAAAGATCTGCAGAAACTGGAAGTTCTTCTAGTCACACATATGTATTTATTTACAGCAATCAAGTGACATAGAGAAAAAAGATCAAAATTTATCACTTCTAATCTCCTGATTTATGGTCTAATCTCTTTAAACAACAAAGGTAATGAACTCAATCCCAAAACTTCTAGATAATCAAATAATTTATAAACAGCCCATTAGTTCTGTTGTGGTTGTCTTGTTTTCCTGCTTTAAGCACTACTGTACTCCCACACTTACCAATCAAAGCCCTGGAGTCAGAGAACAAGTGCATGAACTTGAGTACAGAGAGAAATAACTCTGGGTCAAAAGGTAAATCAGTCAGCATAGGATTTAAAATAACAATTTTAAAAGTATGTTTTGCAAGACAGTTTACTTCGATGATTTCTTACTCTTGAGATGTACCAAAATATTACCTACTGTAGCCTGATATGGTTTCAATCATTTGGGGTTTTCCATTTAAGCAAAGTTTAGACATTCCAGCTGGCAAGGTTTTTTGTTGATCATTGATTGTTTGGATTTTAATTTTCTTTGTGAGACTAATTATTCTCTTTTGAAATACTAATTGTATGTGTGTGACCTAACTGCTTTCACAGTAACAAATCAAAATATTTCAGTAAATACAAGCATCAAAGAAAGCACAATGAACACCATCTACAAAGGGAAACTATTAGTAATAATAAAAAAGGAGAAACTAAAACCTTAAACATAAGCAGCCTTGTCTGAATAGAACAGTCATCAACATTTCCATGAACTGTTAGCCAGATTTTCAACAAGCTCTGATAATTCATATTTCCCTGGCTAGGAAATTAGAGTAACATAATGTTGCTGACACCATTCATCACAACACATGAAATATCTTTGTACAAAATACCTAAACGAGAAGGGCACCTATAACCTTACTAGACCAAAGCAGTTCTAAACAGATTGCTATTTGTACTCATCCTTTTCAAATCAGTGTAAAAGTATTGCTACTGATGTCAAAAACACTTAGGGTAGAAGGAAGTCATAAGAACAGAATTCAATATTAATTATTTCTAAGAGGAAAATCCAATCATTTGTAGTTGCAAACATATAGATAAAGTTTTTTTTAATTCAATTGTAGCTATAGCAATTATGCAATATTTGTCATGAATTCTTTTTGATTAGTTTGGGTTTTTGTTTTAACCACTACTTATAACTGATATGAAATATGTTATATGATATGATATGGATATTTCAGATTTATGATTTGGATATTTCAGAAAGCAGCATTTCACTTATTTTTTAAATTAAAATTAAACAAAAATGTAACAAGAACTATAAAACACTCCTTTACTAGTGTTCTTATCTTTGATTTTCAAGTCTACACCTGAGTGGACAAGTAACTTACCATAAAAACTCATCTGCAGGTTTTCTTCTGCTGTGAATGTATAACAGAAAACATTTCCATCACCTAAAACATTTGCTCCTTAGAATCATTCAAAATACACCTCATCAAATAATTCTCATGAAGAGACATACAGAAAAGACACATGCCATAATTTTCATATCAGGTCATGACTTTTCTGTTTTTTATTTTTTCCCTGGGAAAGTATTTCATCTGATTTGTTGGTTTGGTTTGCAATAGTATAATTTTCTTCTAAATATGGTTTACCTGAAAGCTGTCTCAGATACACTCTTTACAGAAAACCTCTTTGGTTTTGGTCCTAACAGCAGTAAAACAAGGATTAGCAATATTCTACAGCTGAACTCGTACCTTGAAGAAAATGTAACAGGAAAATTTAATGTATAGTCCCACAAGTCATTTCAATCTCAATACACAGAGTCCCTTTTCATGCTGATGTTTTGGGTTTTGCCTAGATGCAAAACTTGAGATCTCACCATTTCACTGCTTTTGCATATCCACCTGCCATTTAAGAGTCACAGACAATAGTCACCAAACATCTTGCACCTGTCTACCATTGACGTCTTTTGCAGCATCTGTAAACAAAATGAGGATGAAACCCTAATATGAAAACCACGAGATCTCTATTCTTATTAGTAGAAAATGTTAATTTTGTTTATACTAAAGTCAGTCCATTTTTTCCTGAGAGTAATTTACTTGTTAAATAAGGTAGTCAGATACTGTATTTTTTTACAACTTGTGTTTACACATGACAAAGTGTATGTGAAAATGGCATGGAAAGTCTTTAGTGAATGCTCCTTTGTTAGCTGTTACTATTTTGCATGATTAAAAATAGAGAAAAGCAAGATTGTTAACCTCCATGGAATGAACTGACAAAAAGGCATGGTTTGATAAAACTGCAAAAAAACAACTTTATGCTACATTATATATAACCAGAAAAGGGTGGGGAACTTTAAGTTATAAACTGGCTGGTTTTGTCATGTATGCTTTTAACTTACACACTGATATATTTATAAGGTCCACTGAAAGGTGCGTTCTTCAATGACAGATATTAAATATTCACCTAATAAAAAAAAAGAAGCAATAACATGGTTACTAACATGAAAAATCATAACATGATTCTTACTGTAACAGAGAACGTGTACCTCTTATCTAAACTGCAGGAAGCAGAAGAATCCTGTCTAGAAGGCTTGGAAGGGGATACCGAGTACAAAAGTTAGGATATCCTTCAAGAGGAAGGAGGGTTTTCCCTACTAGCATTTCCCTACTATTGCAGACCACAAGTGCAGGGTCTATAGACTAGACACAATTTTTAGACATTTGAGATTACCAGAATTCCCATCTCCTAAAAGTCATTGTTAATGAACTAGTGAAAAAAAAAAAAAAAAAAAAAAAAAAAAGATGGTCAGTATTTCTACTTTTCATCTTTTGAATGCTCAGGTCATACTTTAAAGCTTAATCCTGTAATCACAAAATCTAGAACTTAATAGCTGATGTTGCTGAAAATGCATTTTAAAACAAGAGATGCAATCTTGGGAGGCAATTTCAAGTGGGAGCCTAACACTCCACCACATCTTTTTCCTCCACTTCTGAGTCAAGACATTTTCCATTGATAAACTCATTAATTGAACATGTACATCTAGTCTGACATTTTGACCTTTTTCAATAGATCTGAAGTTTTTGTAGCATGTGCAGCTTACAGTGAGAACAAAATACAAAGGAACACATATCCAACTGCTACTTCCTGAAATACAGCTTTATTATGTTGACACAATACAGTTATTTCATCTGCATTTATTAAGCATATTTCACTACAATAACTGCAAGATATTACATCATTGTGGAGTAGTTAGAAGTGTTTTACAAATTAAATATTTAAAGACTCCTAAAAATACATTTGGAGAATGAAGAAGGATATTTCCACATTTCCAATAGAAGATTATAGCAAGTGTTGCTAAGTGCTCTATTTTATTCAGAATAGGCACACATTAATCATGAGTAATTTATAGTCTTCATGACTAATAAGTCAGAAGCAAGTAATATTTTTAATGTCTTCCCTACTTCAGCATTTTTTGCAGTATTATTTATAACTACTTTAATGAAGAAATAGCTTTCCTATAGAAAAGAAAATCTCCAAGTCTATAAAACAAATCTTTTTGTATCATTCTTTGAGCATTATATACTGAGTTAGGATTTTTAGCCATTATTTATGCTATAACTGAGGTATCAAACAACACGTGGGCTGCAACAGTTCATTTCATGTCACTTTGGAAAGATCATGTAAACAAATTTGGATGCATAATATTACTTATATTTTTGAACTGCACTCTGAAAGGAAAATTTGTGCTTCCAGAAATGCAAAAACTCCTGGGTTCCACAGCCAGAAAACACAACTTATGTTTTTGTCATGGCCTTAACAGTGTTCATTTTCTTTGTTCATATGAATTTAGGAGAGAGTAGCTGACCTGAGAACACCAGCTTGTGGTGTAAAGGTAGTAAGCTTTTATTCTAGAATGATTCATTATTTTTAATTTCTTAGGGTGACATTAAAGAAAATAATTCCATCAAAAGGCTGAACATCACTAATAGACTACAAAATACTTCAAACAGGTCTATTAAGTTTTATTGCAGTTCCCTTTCTAAAAGGCTTGTATTATGCTTCAATTTCCTTGCTTTTAACATAAGACATATATATACATATTCTGGGGGTCTGGCTTTATGCATGAAGCTATATAAATTTTATATATAATAATGTATAGTAAAAGAACAAAATCTTGCTACAGAAGAATGCCACATTCTTCTCAAAATCTTTACACTGTAGAAAGGTTAAGAATATCAAATCCTCAACTTCCTTGAGAAGCTCAGTAAAAATCTGGTAGTGTCTGAGCTGTACAATCATCTAATTTATGAACCCTTCCTCAGATTTCCTGGACCTTGGTTTTTCTGTTTGTTTCCCTTCCTTCCCCTTCCAATTCTGTATGAAAATGTCTGAATAAACAGACAAAGTAAAACACTGCAAGACAAACTCTGACTCTGTACCACCAGTCAAACATAGATGTGTGCCATGTCTAACATACTTATCTAGATCTAAGCCCCTATACTGGGTACAATATTGTAAAATTTTAAAAGTAAAATGGCACAACTTTACTGAGAAAATAAAGGTGAAAAACAGGATATAAATGTCCCCCCCAAGAGATAACTAGTTACCTTCTCTCTCCCAGCAAGAACAAACTAAGAACTGGAAAGGTGCATTTGGTGAGCCTAATTCCATCAGTAGACATGGCATCCCTTGCTCTGAGTAACAAGATCCACTGCCTCCCTCCAGGGGTGAGTGCCAGGAGGAACAAGCAGCTGACAAAGCATCAGGGAGTTTCCAGCAAATGTGGCTGGAAAGCTGGGTTAAGTAGCTTGTCAAAGCATTTTAATCTCTAACATCAATTTGCAAAGGGATTTTGAGGGTCTTGAAATCATCTGCAATTTCCCCTGTTTCAGAACAACTTTAACCTTTTGTGGCTTGACTTCTAAAGAAAATCGTCTGCCTTCCCTTTTAGAAACTGCACCTACTCCCTAGAAATCTATTGAAGATTTAGATACTTTGCTTATTTAAAAATAAAGATTTAGGCAGAAAATGTGACACAGTATCCATTGTTATCAGGGCTAACATGAGCTTGACCTTAAGAACCCTTCACCATACCCTGCCTGTTTCAATCAGGAGTTGCAGATGAGTCTCTTAAGGGTGATCACAGCAACAGCATAAGGGACAATGAGAAATTTGATGCCAGAACTCATATGAGGTAAGAGCATATCGGGCTGGAGATTCCCCATGCCTGTGAGTGTCACGTTTCACTGGACCAAGGAGAAAATCTTTCCACTAGATAAAACTCAACCTAATAATGCCACTAGAGGGAGAGCCAACCATATTTATTAATGCTATCAAGCTACCTACAGCTCAGGGGTACCACTGGCTGGATGACAGAGATGGGAGCAGAAAAGCCAACCCCTTGGACTACAGACAAAGATGACCCCAACTAAGAATAAAAATGTTATGAAAATATTTGCAGGCTAGATTATGTAAAACATTTGGGAGAATGATAGAGACAAAAGTGAAGGGACTTTAAAAAGCTTTTCCACCTGCTGATAAGACCAAATTCCTTTATTGCACTACTGGCAAGTATCTCTTGAGCTTTTCCTAAGGCAATCAGTGATGATGACTACAGTTTCTGAACAGAACATCACTGGTTTGGAGATCACAGGAGATTATTTCACTGTTTAATATTCCTCTGGGCTAGAAATATGTCTTCTTCTTGCTACCCTCAGAATTACAGATTAGAATACAGAATTACAGGTTACAGATTTCTGATTAACCTCAGAATTATACAGAATTACTCTGCATTAGTCAGAGTAATTCAAGATTCCTCATCATCTTTTCCATATTCTCTGTGGAGAAGATTTTTTTTTTTTTTTTAGTAAATTTTAAAGTTTTTAAGGGTATCATGAGATCTCCCCCTCAGCTTTCTTATATGTAAACCATTCTAATTACTGACACTGGTCTTCACACACAACCATTTACAGAGTCATGATCATTCTCATTGCTCTTCAGCTTGACATTCTATCAATCAACACCTTTCTTAAATGTCAGGCCTTCAGCAACTTTTTTATACACCACTGTTACCTGGGTGAGTTTCCATCCATTTGACTAATTAGACTTGTAGCTGGAAAAATGTATATAAAAGTAATATTCACCAGAGGGAAGATTATCCAAATATTATTTTACTCTCTCTCAAAGGAAGTTTTAATTCCTAATGTAATGGCAATTGTATATTTGGTAATTACTTCTAATTCCATCTCCAAATCAAAAGTAGAAAATACTGACCCATACTAGAAGCAGTAGAGACCGTTTGAGAGGATAATTCAATAGATAACTTTAAAAGTGGGTGTCCACCTCTCAGTTTATTCACTTATATAAGATATATAAGGTATCCATTGCTTGCGACAGTGTATTCAGCAACTGTGTCAAAATGCTTCTCACAGTCTAAATGTTGTATTAATTGCTTCTTCTCTATGCAAAAGGCCTATCAGTTTGTTTTGGAGGTATGTTAGATCAGTTTAACCTATCTCCTGATAAGCCCATAATTTTAATTCCTAGGTACCTGACAATGTCTTTAGCCAACAGATTTTTTCCAGGAATTTACATTAAGTTGATCATTCTTCATATTTCCAGAAACTGCAATGAATCTCATCAGGTCAAGGTTAGATAGAGCAATTATTCTCTAATTTATTATTGTCTTATACCCACTAGTGTTTTTACCTCTGCTTCTGACAGTTTGTTCATTGCCTGATTAGAGCAAAATATCATGCAGTCATTCTGGATGGAAAAGATCTTTAAGATCATGAAGTCCAACCACTAACCTTGGCAGGGAAATCCCTTCCTTTTCCTTCTACTATATGCTTGAGGAATATATTTTGCTATTATTTTGCATGTCAAAAGCTGGTGGTAAAAGGGGAGTAGTCCCTACCTGACAGTGAAATCGATAGCAATCAGCATGTGATTGACAATCTCAGAACAGTTGAAAGTTGAGTATCATGTGAAGCAAGGATTTGGGGTTGGAGTGATGGAGTGAAGGGGAAATTCTTAATTATACTCTTGGAAATCCAATACAAGAGGAGGAAAAAAAAGTTATTACAATTCCTTAGAAGGAAAGAATGATTAGATAGCCACCCACTCTCCTTTAGGTCACTAAGAAGTCAACAGCACTGAGATTTCCAGGAAGTTGTTCAAAAAATCAGGAAAGAGTGATGAGACATTGTAGATTCTTTGATACTTAGGATTAAAATCATAGTCACTTCCTAACTAGCAATCCCACCCTGCATATTTAAAATTGTATTCAATCAGTATGGCTGAAAGACACAGAAAACAAACAAACAAACAAAAACAGAAAGCCATGCCAATGTCTACGTCCTACCAAAGCCCCAAAAGATAACATTTATTTATTCTTCTGAACAGCAGAAAGCTGCAAGTTGTCTAGAACCTATTCTAAGGAAAAAACAAAAAAACAGAAAAAAACACAATCTGCCTTACTTAAATGCATATTTCTCATGCTTGTAAGTTTGTTCTTCTTAAAAGTTACATTAAAAATCACATAATACGTCATATCATTGTTCATTGATCTATAAGCCACTTTTAAAATCAGACTTTATATTTCAACACAATATTCTGAAAAAGTTTTCTCAAAGAAGAATGATTTACTACTTAACCACAATTTCTTTCTTTTTTTTTTACAATTACAAAAATCATTACTGTAGAATTCTTCTCTTTGTATTAATTGAAAGCCATCATAAAAAAATGCATTTTCTTTAAAATCTATTCCCAAGAATGCTGACATTTCAGAATTTGGGAGGACAAGTAATAGTCAGCTCCATTTTGGCTACTCAAGATGGCCAAAATCTTCTGAAAAGGGCTCAGGAGAATTCTGGTTTAGCCAAAGCCAAATCAGAATTTTGTCTGATTTAGCCTTAAACTGACAGAAATGTTAACATAAAGTTGATCCAAAACAAAATGGTGTATTTGTATCTCTTTCCTATTAAAATACAAGACTAGTCAGAACAATTCTCTATTCATGTTGTTATTGTTTCAGAGGATTTTGATGGTGCCTTCTGTAATCTTATTTCACAAAAGCAAGAGCTGATAGCATTTATATGCCTTTGAAATTTCATGTTTTATTTATGTTATTTGTGCATTATACTTCTGGGCTACTGTGATATCTGCCCCTGGGAAAATTAAACCCTTTTGTTGAGCATATGCCAAAATAGGCTTGGAAAGCACTACCACAATCCATGTTTACTGAAATATCACCCTTATTACTTTTTCCCATTATTAGTAGGATCAGTGATGGATTTGGCTGCATCTGGAGCAAGGATTTCTTTCTAATTTAAAGAACGATAAACAAGGGGAAGATAAACAGAGATGCAGGAGTACAAGGTAACATGTTTTTGCCATTTTTGGCATTAGTTTAACCATTGCCAATATGGTGAACAGAGGGGGTCAGACAACTGTCAGCAAGGAACAGATGGACTAAGCAGCAGCAGAACATTTTAAACAGTTTAGAAGATTATTACGAAAGTCAAAGGAACTGCAGAGTAGTATTGGGAGCAGAGGGAAAACATGGAGAGGAAACTAACTGGCTTTTAGAAATTGTTCAGCAGGTGGTTAACACTACCTGGCACGTGTGATGTAAGAGTTATTTCGTTAGAGAAAATGCTGATGCAGGCCAAGCAAGAGCTGTTGCCAAAGCAACTTCTGCACAGACTTTTCTGACCCACTTCTGACCCACTTCAGAAAAAAGTTTTCAGACATTTATTACAGTGGAGCTGGGAGCACACCAGAGGTGAAAGTTTCTTTCATGCAGGTACCCAAATGCAAACAAGTGGCTTATATCTACTCTTGTCAAAAGAGGTCCCCAGTGAAAGCAACATGGTGCTTACATCATTCCAGCCCACTGTAATTTAAATACTTGCAAGAAAGAATCTCTTACAAGTAAAGTTCAACTTCTGTTTAAGTTGCATATATTATCATTCTAGACACAAATAAAGTCACTGCAATCTTTATTCTATAAGGGCAGGGACTTTTTATAAAGGAATGTAATGATAACACAAGGAGTAATGGCTTTAAAGTGGAAGGGGGTACAGATGGTTTAGACATTAGGAAGAAATACTTTGCTATGAGGGTGGTGAAATGCTGGCACAGGTTTTCCAGAGAGACGGATGCCCCCTCTGTGGAAGTGTTCAAGCCCAGGTTGGATGGGGCTTTGAGCAACCTCATGGGTGGGAAGTATTCCTACACATAACAAAGTGGGGTTGGAACTAGATGATCTTTAAGGTCCCTTCCTACCCCAATGATTCTACAATTCTTAAAACATAAAGGCTAAACTGATTTTAGTCAGTGTCTCCATGATGCAATAGCCAGAATTATAAACAAAAATATATATATAAAGCAAGAATTATTCTGGGTATTCTTATAAAAATCACTTTTTATAATACAACCTACATCATTACATCCAATTACATAGCATTTATTCATTGATACTTATGCCAGCAATTTGAAAAGTTCTCTACTCCAAAATATTGATCTGCATTTTATTCGTTTCTAGTCCTCATAAGAAATTGAGCAGCTTTTTGAAAGTTCTCTGTGGGAATCATGAGAAGCATTAAATCCCTTTTTTAAATTGGGATGGTTCTTTAAACTCTGTTTCTCTTCATTCAGCATCACATTACTAAAGATGAAAAGTTTTCTTCAAAACAGTCTTGCAACAAGCCTACAAATTGTATCTTTCCTAGCTGTACTGACCTACAGGTGCATTTTCTTTCTTTAAAAAAGGAATGAGAAGAGGCTAATTCTTCCAATGTGCCATTATTCAGTGCCTGGCAGGTGGTAAACAATAAAAATGCTTATACAGAAGTAAAGACAGACTACAATGAAGTATTCTAGATCCTTTTTCACCCTCAGAGGAGATACAGTAATAATTTCTGTTTCCTGATCTATCAAAAATAGTAGCTACACAATACTTTGGCAATTAGAAAAAAATGGGTGAAGAACAGAGAGGGGGGCAAAAGGGAGCTTTGAAGGCAGCTTTAACATCATTCACCACATCATAGCTGTTATAAAACTTCTAAAAAGAAAAAATAATACTTCACTTGCTAACAACATTGCTTTCACCAACGAAGTCATTTATTAGTTGATTTGCAATTGTTGTGTTTAAAACAAAACCTTACATTTTAATGAACTAATTATTTAAAGATTCCTTTCTATTTTCATGATGTAAAAGGAACCTGTCCTCATCATTTTCCATCACAAAAATCTTGTGTGATATATAAATTAGTTTTGAAAGTTTCTGCATTATTAAAAGAGACTACAAAAGGTAAACTTAATATCCAATATATCTGAAATAAAAGTAACCAAAGAAAACATCTTATTGATTCAGTATTAAAGACTGGTTATATTCCTGTATGGTATTTTTTTTAATACTCAGTAAGACATGGACAAAATAATGACTCACCCATGATTTTATAGAAAAGAAATACTCTCGTTTTATGCTTTTAAGTATCAAATTAATTATATCAACACTTTGAAAATTCACTTGGGCTGGATGTAACAGTGATGAATAAAAATGCAGAGAACCTAAGTTATCTGGTTGCATTTGGGGTATGCATAGGGCTGAGGAAGCCTTCTCTATTGTAATAAATTCACTGCTTCCTCAGGAGTCTCTTCAATGGGTTATAGACATATTTGGGATAGAGACTATGACAAGATTTGCAGAGCTAAAATAATTAATGGAATAAACACGTCCTCCTTTATTTAAAGCACTAGAAAATTGTCTTTTTTGGCCTTTTTTTCTTAGCCCAAAATGTTGTCATTCTCTTGACAGAAAAGAAAAAAATGTTCACGATTTAGGTTAAGGAGTTAAGACTGCCTTTCTACTTCAGCCTGAAAAAGACCCCCATAGAACACTCAGGAGCTCAGAGATCAGCTTTTGTTAAATGATGGAAAATTGATCAATAGCAAAGCCCTGTTCAGACAGGACAGTGGAGTGCAATCAGATGCTCTACTGACTCCATTCCATGTTTAGCCATTAACATGTACTGATAGATGTAGAAGATTCCTAAGAGTACAATGCAATCACCCTAATATGAGGAATTAAAGATTCTGGATTCTAACCTGGAAGATAAGAACCTAATTTTAAACCAGGCCCTTTCATCATTTGGGATAGAGACATGAAAAATATCCCCCCACACCAGGATGTTACTAGTCATAAGGAAAATGCTAAAATTTTAACCTAGCAGTAGAAAACCTGAGTTTCAGACCTATGTCAGTAAAATTAAAAATATTTTTAAGTGGCCAGCTCACCCGATTAACATCTCCACTATCCTATAGATTTTTTTTGTCTGACTAAATGCACCATGTACAAAGAATTTTTCTTGCACGGTGTTATATATACATAACCTGGAATTCTGGAAGGCAGAAAATTAAAACCTTAGGAATTTAGACATAGCAGTGAAATATACTGTAGTCATTGTTGCATATGTACTGCAAATGATGAGTCTCAGATTTCTTTCTTTGTGACTTGGATGAAAGTAATTCACAATTTTAAGACAACCTCTTATCTGGCTACCTGGATAGAAGGAAACTATGTTGTAACTGATGTCTTGTTTGGTTTCTGTACAATATACTTCTCAAGGTTCTGAAATACTGAAAAATGTAAACCGATTTCTTAAGAAGATTAATTTGGAGAAGTTTGAGTATGTCTGCATAATCCAAAAGAATGTTGAACAATATGTCTACTCTTCTTGAAACCACTGAAAAAGCAAGGGCTGAATGAGCAAGGTCTTTGAGACTGTCATACTGACTTCCTGATTAGTCCTTATAACATGTTGATCACTAGATGCTATTTTAAAACAGTACAGCTTTGTCCTTATCATTCCTATTAGATGACTGTTTTGCAACCCCACTGCTGTTTTAACTGCATAATATCTATTTTTCAGGCTACTGTCATTTCTGATGGGTTTGCACACACATCTTGCTGTGCTTATTTTACCTTCCTGACAGTCATATGTTCTTAGACAATGTTAAGAAAAATTAAATGTGATCAAGATCTAGTCAAACGGGTATGTTCAGTTCTTTTTGCTACTCCATCCTAATAGCCCTTTCCCATATTTACTCCAAGCCAAGTTCATCTTTCTCAAGTATCAATTGCCATGATCTTTTGTATCTGACCTATCTACAATGCTGCTACAAATGCCTTCTTCTACTGAGGTAAATAGAAATTGCATTTAGCATCTCATGGCACTATGACATGACTCATACTCACAAGATAACTGAATCACTGTTTCATGTCCTTTTCTCTGGCTGTTGAAAGCCAAAAAGTGCCTACTTTACATCTCTCAGTAACTTTTCAGCTTAATATTACATTTTATACTAATAACTTTAACTCAAATTCTACTCCTTGAAGCTTCAAGATCATCTAGATATTAGTTATCTTTGATATCTCAGATGTCTTTTATATTGATCACACCTCCTAGCCCTCCATCCTCAGCAAATTTTGCTGGTACACCAGTGATTGAAAACAGCAGAGTTAAGCTCCATGAAGATTCTGTTTATTAATACTCAGCTTTCAGTACTAACAGCTTTCCTCGCCTCATTAGCTCCTAAAACATGTTACTATCAAGAATCTAATATTCTCTGTGCTAAGTAGTCATTCTTCATAACTAATGTTTGAGGCATAGCAGCTTAAAATGTAATTAGACAGACCTTTAGAGAAGGTTAACATTTCTTACTCAGTCAACTGACTGAACATGGACATAAGGGGTAACACACAACCATCCCAACACTCAAGAAGAGATCTAAGCAGCTTTCCTTCTCATTACCAAAAGAGGAGGCTTTGTGTGTCTCAAAATACATCAGATCAGTTTGTCCAATAGAACATTACTTATGTTCCACTACTCCCTACACATAGAACCTCCTTTACCACAACTCAGACTAGAAGATCTATTGGATCCCTCTGTTATTGTAATTTGTAAAATTGTCAACATTTATTTAATAAAAATTTAATAAATGCCTCTTTTGACTTAAAAAATGTAAGGGAAAACCAAATAATTTGATACTCAGTTTTCAGCTTGACTCTTTTCCTTCAAAAGATAGAACTACCGTTTGAAGCACGTTACTTCTCTAGTTCCTTTTTGTGAGTATCAAGTTAGAAATAGATAAATGCGTGAGATAACAGAGTTTTTTTATTCATTATCCCTTTCCTACCCAATTCATTGTACCCTGTACTGCACAAATCACTACATATTTAGCAAATTGCTATCTCCACTCATTTTCTCTAGAGTGAATGAAACTTATCAACAGCATTTGACTGGCTTAAATCTTTCAAATGCAGGATACTCTGTGTCAATGAATGACAGGGAAAGAAAGAGAAAGGATAGGGAAAACAGCTTATCTAGCTTTGCACTGGGCAAACTGTTTTGCTCCTTCACAATAAATTACTTCTTTCCTTTGGCTGCTGAGTTGGTTAAGGACTGAAGGAGGAAGCAACTTAGCACTGTACAGGTTGGCTTTGTTTTTAAAGAGATAGACTGTAGAAGAAAAGTTATTTTCATTTATAACAACAGCCCATTTTAATCTGTTGCTGCCTATCATATTTCATATAATAAATATGAAGGACATTTTTACAAATCAAGCATTATGCATTCTGATGTTTCTACACTTTGTTTTTCAAAAGATCTTCTCAACAAGCTTCAGTAGTCAGTACATTAGTACTCAATCATTACATTAGTATTCAGTTTATAGAAACTCAGAACAAACAGGGAATACGTAAGCTTTGCCAATCAGATTTCAATGCCTTTAGAGATGCATTAAACTCTCTGATTCAATAGCCTTATACAACATGACAAAACAGAATTCTTCTATCCTTTTCTCACACTGTCAATGGACAAAAAAGATCTTCAGCTAAAATCTTCAATGAACCTGAGATCCATGGTAAACGCATTAGAGTTAATGGCTAAGCTACCTGAAAAAAAGAAATGGCTAAAATCCTTGCCACACTGAGCACTAGCATCCTCTAACAGCAGAGCTTCAATTTAAAATTTGGAAAAACTATTCTAATGGTCTTGAAAATCATATATAACTTGGTAAAAACCACTAAGGATGGTGTGGAAGTAAGGAATTCTTTGGACTGAGACTGCAGGAAAATAGTTTTAAAAATATGTATTATTGTTGCAAATATTATGGGGTATTTTTAAAAAAAACTTACAATGACTACTACAATGAGTCCAAAAGTACACCAACAGTTCAGTTACACCTGATTTTTTTAAAAATTCAGAATGCCAAAACTCAGTTACATATTCCATCAGTCTTCAATGTGTTGCCAAAATTACTGGCAGTTCATGCACTCTTGATGATGACAATGTAGTAGACAGTTTCAGCTACACAAGGGATTATTCACTTAAAGTTCTTTCCAATGGAAAGAAGGAGGTAGTTACATTTTTCTTGGGTATCTGGTTTAATTCACATTCAATGACACGTCATATTTCTTTGCAAAGGAAAATGTTAAATGCCCTTTAAGTATCTTATCACAACACACTCCGTTTATCTCCTTTCACATTTATTTACCATGTTCTGCATCCTAAGCCTTAATTACTGAAAAAAAACCCAAAACAAAGCATAAAAAAACTTGAAGTCTGCTAGAATGGTTTAAAATACATTTCTTAATAACCAAGCATTGGGATGCCCATCAGTAGAGTTATTTTTCCTCCTTTTGACACTAAATTATATTCTGCATTTACTCCAAAATTTTTATGTATGGTACCAAACAAACTGGCAGACATCATCTTGGAATCTCATGCCCCATAATATGTGCAACTGCTATGAGTCTTGCCTAAAGCCTCTGGTTTCATTGCATAACTGTTCTTGCTGTTTGGAACATAATTTTTCTGATATGCAGTCAGACTTGGAGAATTTGCATGGACAGATGCTGGTAGCCATTGTGCTAACTGTGCCACAAGGTGGTTTTTTATCCTGTTCACAAGCCCATTTACACCTGTTATTAAACTAGGACAACATGCTTACTTTAGAATTTTGACTTGAGTGTCTGGCAACTCTGCTTTGAAGTTCTCTCCCTCCCTTCAAAGAGAAAGGGTGATTCCACCCGGTATTCATATACTGCATGTAGAGTCATTTGCTTGCCACCAAGAAATAAAACTTTTAGAAATTAAAGTTGATAAATGTATGAGAGCACAAAACTCAACATGGGGCACAAACAAAATAGAGGAAAAACACTGAGCTTTTTGAAGGTGAAGTTAACTTTGCTGTGAGGAGTAAACTGTGCATCAGCTAAGTGGTTTTTGTTCTTTAAAAGAAAATTCTCATAGCATTCAAAGAAGTAATCAATGCACCAGGGGAAATGTTTGAGGGCTGAAATAAATTTGCTTTACATTTATGATCCACTCTTCCTAATCAGAGTATATTCAAAATAGATAACAGAGTTTCTTGTTGGGCTAACTGGCGTAATTCAGTTCCCTTCCACTGAGCCTGCAACTTGTGTAGAGCTTTGAGCTAGAGCTTGAGGATATGAACATTTGTTCACATGATGTATTAATGATTTAGAGCTGAAATCAAGTTGGCAGCTTCACATCAGGCAAGATATTACAATAGATCTCAGAACATTCTTGCTCAAGGGTGGCCTTCTGCTTGTCTGAACACTTTAAGCTAAAGGTGTCCTAACAGACCGTGCTGTTTCTGGAAGGTTAGAGCTGCAGTCCTTTCCAGGTACACAGAAGTTGCCATTTTTGTCATAGTATGACATCTTGTGGATTGCTGGTAGAACTGCGAAAGGACTCCCCGTTGCTCATCTAAATAGTACTCACATTGAGTAATATAGGACGTGGAGCTCCTGCTTCTTTTAAAATTGACTTGGTCATATACACAGCTGTCATCTATTTATGGACAAAAGGCATTGCAGAGGATAAGCTTGTGAGAAAGGAGATGCATAGGCAAAACCTATTTGCCCTGTGATGGGAATGTGCAGGGCTCGGGATATGCAAGCTCCTTTGGTCACTCAGCAGCTTATTGGCAAGAGGTAGGCTTCCAAGGCTGGCTCGTTCCCATCTTCAGCTTTTTTTTTATTATTATTTTTATTTAAACCAGTTTCTGGCAAGAAGTCAGAAAATAGGATAAGGACCCCTTGACATGTTGCCTGGCAGGCAGGTGGTAGGTCTGTCCTTCCAAACCTCTGAGAAAAGAAGAACAGAAAAGGGCAGACAGCATTGAAGATCCTGAGGGTTTTGGCTTTTTTTCCCCTCATTGCTAAAAAAGGACAGTGCTCAGGATTATTTTAAGATTTGGGGCATGACTAAAAAGCTTGCTTACAAGACATGTGAGCTTGCCTGGCTGTATCACTGGCCAGCATCACTACCTCCTGATTAATAGTAATGGAAAAAATCTGTCTGATCCTTTAGTTTCTGACTACATTTTAGTAAATCCCTATATACAATTATTTAAATCTTTTCTGTCTGGCATCTTAAAGGAAAATCTGGTGCTTTATTTTAAATAACAAGACAACACTGAATTATGATCCAGCAGAAAAGTTGAACTATATGAAATCTATTTAGTCTTTCCACAAACACACATCCCACACACAGGAACTGAGGCAAATAGTTTTAAACAAAATGTTTTTGTTCTCAGATCCAGTTGTCACTTTTTCATTTTGTATACAGCATCTCCAAATCTGTTCCCTCTCTTTCAGGACACCGATTAGCTCTTCAGATGTAAGATGATGTGACAATGTTCCAAAGGTCAAGAAACTGAAGTGTGTAGGCAGGGAAAGGGTAAAGAGGTTGCACCTTACAAAAGAGCAACAAAATCAATTGCTATATAATACTGTAAAAAAACAAGTACCATGAACAGATACATTGCACTGAAATTCTGAAACATAACACCATTTGTGAGGGTGGATGACTGAGATACTGTCTTTAGACTTTTCCCCTGTAGTTAAACTTAGCTTTTTACAGATTTGACTGATCAGGGAAACGCAGAAATGCTCTGAGAACTTGGCAGGACTTTCCTATTCTAACTTTATGGGTTTGTGAGAGGTGGAAGTTTTGACTGGGTATTCCTAGTCTAAACAAAGGGAATTTCCAAAGCTCTCTTCTCCATTAATTTATTTTTTTTTCCTAGTCAAAGAATTAATCACCTTGAAAATGGCTTTCAAGATAAAATCTCAGCAACTAAAGAGCAGATGCTTCAAGACTAGGATAAGATGAGCATTAGGATTCAGCACAAGATTAAGACCTTATTGACAGTGACTACAGCTCCACACTACTGGAAGCCCAGACAGCTATCATGCTTTAGAAAGCTAAATGCAGCTGTCAGTCACAAGCTGTCTATACTGGACACAGAAGATGATGTGTAATTCACTGTCCTTGCTGTACCAGTGTAGCAGGCACCTATATAAAGGGGAACAATCACCAGGCTAACAAAGTACAGTCTCAGAGTTACACCTGATCATTAAAGGAGGAAAAAAAGACTTATTTTCAAGGGCATGCTAATGTAATTGTACTTAGTTGAATTTGACCCACATTGCATAATAAGCCTGGCACAAACAAGTATGAGCATAAGGGGAGCTAGTAATGATGACGTAAAACACTAAATCTACCCTTCAGTGGAATCTACCAGCCCTACAGAGGTTCAACAGCTAAGCTTTGGAGAATAGGGCATAAAAATAGCCTTTTTCTCAATATTTGCAAACCAAAAATTTTATAAAATCCTTTTGACCCCCTGCCGTAGCCATCCTTTCTAGTTCTAAAATAATTGCTTTTGTCTTGGCTAACAAAATTGTACAAACATTGTTTTAGGCCTAGTAAGGAATAGAGATCTTACACGAACATGTTTTACACCTGAGTCACTGTGTGATGAAGCTATTTAATCTTAATTGTTTGCTCTAAAACCATGTCTTAACTACATTAGAAAGAATGCAGTTCTGTTAGCAGAGACAGACCAGGCTCGAGTCATTATGAAAGATATAAAACTGGACAGAGTCCAGAGAAGAGAAATAAAAATGATAAGAGGTACATAAAATGACCTATGAGGAAAGGTTGAAATAATGTAGCTTGTTTAGTCTAGAAGAGTAAAACCTGAACTGGGACATGACTAGTTTTCAAATATGTTTAATGCCTTTTCTATAGAGGACAAGGATCAACTGTTGTCTAATATTCACCAAGGACAGTTCAAGCTATAATTTATAGCATTTTTAACAAAGGAGCTTGGTATTAATGACAGACCTCCAAAATAGGGCGAGCTAGGTCAGAGGACTCGTGCTTTGGAGAAGTTTTAAAAAGTTTTCCAAAAGTAAATTGACTTTTTGGACTGTATTATAATACTAAAAACCATAATGCAAAAATTCATAGCATGAAGGAAAATGACAGTCAAGGAGGATTAAACAGGATACATCTTAGAATTTTCTCATAGTTGCTATAAAACTCTTTTAACATTGTTTAATAGAAATGTAACTGCTGAGAAAACTTGGAGAGCTTCTGGAAGGTCTGAAGAAACCTTGAGTGTTTCCTATTCTTAAATCTGATGAGGTTTCTCCATATCTGGCATATTTTATATATTATTTACACATATATGTATTGTATGGCTACTGACATAGCAGAGGACTTTTTATATACACTCAGAAGTGGAGCTCTTTAAAGCAAAAAGAAAGCGTTAATTCTTTAATACTATATAATAAAACTGTAGTAAATATTCATATAGTTTTATCTTATAAACAAAGCAACTTTACACATAAAGTAACCTCCTTTAGAAAGAAAAATATGCTTTGAGTCTAATTCCATCCACTCATTGTCAGAATATGTGTGTAAGTATAAATATTTCAAACTATGAAATAGTATGAATACTAGTATACAGAGTATACTAAAATACTAATACTAGAATAATACTAATACTAGAATACATAGTATACTATGAAATATTTATTTACAGAAAAGTCAGTTTTGCAGTTTATTCAAGAGGACTTTAAATTTAAGTGGCTTCAAAAGCTTCTCTCTTCTGTAAGTAGAAATACATACACCCAAATTTCCAATACATATAAAAACACTAGGTAGTACGTATATTACATAAGAATTTTCTGGTTTCCCCCCTTGCTGAAATTAGTGATAATAATTTCAATTGAAGAGAAAATAAGGGTATGTGATGGAAGACTAAAGACTAGCTGCAGTGTTATGTATGCTAAATGTAGCTATATGTATACTAAATAAACCATGCATGACTATTAAGTTAAATGTACCATCTAAATGTTGATATATTTTGAGTCCAATTGTACAAAACAAAATGCAGAACTATTAAAAAAACAACTCAAACATCTTTTCAACCCATTGAGCTGGGAAAAATTAACTTTTAGTGTTCAGTTTAAGTGTTCACAATACTTTTCTTATATCGATATTTTTCTTGGAAAGATAACCTGGCACCTGAAAGATGTTAAAACACAGAAGATAGCTCTTATGATAAAAGTTAGGGAAATTAATGGCATGGGGAGATACGCAAAGCCAATACTCCTCTACAATAATAATCATTACTTGTAGTTGGTTGCAGAAGGAATAAGTTTTATATTTGGAGTTAAAAAAATACTCTACCCTACATGCCATCTATGGCCAGAGATTGCCTGTTTTCCCTACTTCATGAATGCCTTTTTCTTAGAGGACATGCAGGAAAAGAGGATACAGCTCACCAGAAATCTTCCTCCAGACCTTAGTAGCTCTGCAAACTCAAGTTAGGAACACACTGGAGGCTACTGAAGTAGCAGTGACTTCTGCCCTTACAAGATGTGCCCACATTACATCGCACTCTTCCACTTTGCTGGGATGTATGCAGGCCTAGAACATCCCACAGCCACTGAGACACCCAAAAAGCTGCAGCAGGAATTTAGTGCCATGTCACAGATTTAGCCAATAATGAGGTGACAGAGGCTCTATTATCCTCCCACTACCCTCCCAGGGGATGATAAAAAGGGGAATAAGAGAGAAACTTGAAGGCTGGAAAAAAATACAGAATAGTTTTAATGAAGTAGTAGTGATAAAAATGACGGTGAACACAAATACATAAACATGGAACCAAAGCTCCTCATGTGGTAATTGCTTACCAACCAGAAAAGTTCCATACTCTACTGGGCAGCAAACAGGGGGGCCCAAATCCATATTCCTGGTGACAGTCCACAAAACCTTTGGAGAAGCTGCACTGTTGCCACTCAGGGAGAGAAAAAAGGCAACATGCAATGAAAAATTTTCTTTTCCAGAAAGAGAACAGGAACAGCAGCGCTAAAGAAAAAGGTCACAAACAAACCAATCCCAACCCAGCCAGCAAGACCAGAAGAGACCTCTATTTTGGGAACCATTTTATAGTGAGCACCATGGGAAGGAGTACTGTGATTGGTCCATTCAGGTCACTTGATCCACCCCCTCCTCCTCATAGGCTCAGCTGAGATGATAACAGCCTTATCAAGAGGCTACGGGTTGAAGCCCAGAAGGTCTTAGGTCAGTATAGCCAGAGGCAGCTTTTATCCTAGTGAAATGCACAACCATTTGACAGAATTCTCAGAAGAGTACACTTTTATTTTTTGTTCTGGTACTAAGTGATGATAGAGAAGCAGTGATAGGGAAGTATGGAGCTTCCCTTAAAGGTTTATGCTGCATTTATCAAAGAACTAAGGGGAGCTTTCTAGAGTCTTGTGTTCGAGCTGAAAACCTAATTGTAACCTGATTGTACATCAGGATGAAATCCAAAAGTGAACGCCTTACTCTACATCATGCTTGGGATTCTACCAAATGGGGATGGTAGGGACTGTGGAGTACACTTACTCCAGTGCAGATGCAGCTAGAGTTTGAGCATATGTCAAGGGAAAATATAATCCTTGTTTTCCAAAGGCCACACCTGTGATCTGTTTATTTCCCTCTAAAAGGAACACTACTGAAATTTCTAATTGGAAATACGAATGTTAAAAAATGCCCTCTATATATTCCCAAGTGACTCTAAATTTCAGGAAAATCTAATAAAGAATTCTCAGCATATATCAGAGTTGTTCTTTGCTCTCATGCTAGCAACACCTTCATTAAAATAAAATGTACAATAGATAAACATGTGAACATCTAATCTTCAGGCAGAAGTTCATATAGACAGAGTAGTTAATTCTCAGAACATATTTTACTACCCTTCTTTTGTTTTTACTTATGGCATTCAATCTACTTGGCAACATTAAAGTTCTGGGAAATGAAAATGTGTTTTAAAAATCCCTGTAATGCACTTTGCATTGTTTTATAAATGTAGAAATGTTCAACAAGAACACCTCAATTTGATACAATAGGATGTGGAAAAAAAGGTACATATTCATAGATAGCCTTGAATAAATGTTCTTAAGACATTTTTTAAATCAGAAAGTTTACCTAGACAATATGGATAATCTCTTCATGGGGTGCTTCAGAAAGCTAGAAGCTTATGACTCTACAGCATGCTACAAACTTTAGTTTATAACATGAGATTACACTAATTTGGGGGAGTGGCAAATCGTTAGTACACGTTTTATATTATTCTAATGTAATTCACCTCTAATCTAAACTAACAGAGTTCACTCTGGTGTTACATAATTTGTTCTCTATAATTAAGAGAACAAAATTCAGAGAATAAAACAGTTGCAAGGTGAAGTGAGGGCATGGTCAGAGCCTAGTTGCTGCAAATCTCACAATTCTTTTTTTCCTTTAGAGATGTGAGTCTGATGGCAAAAATTCAAAAGTTACATCTCTTTAAAGTTTACTATTTGAATTATTTCTGTAAATTAATTACATTAAATTCTTCACTTCACTGGAATCCAACTTTTCCCCTTGAGCATTACAGAACTCACATTTCCTGCCTCTTGGAGCCATATGCTCTTTAGAAAGGTTGTAAAATCCCTTTGTGGATAAGCACAGAAGGAAAACATAGTAAAAGTGCTTTTCTCTAAAAGTAGGTTAAACCATATGAAACCAAAGCTTTTTTAAGCTGTGGAATCTCTATAAATGCTGTGCTACTGCATTAGACACCACTCGTGGATTTAAAAAAAAAAAAAAAAAAAAGTTATGTTTTCTCTTCCTTCTCTACAAAGGCTCTGTGAGAAACACTGCAAGTATATTCTGAAGGAAAAGACTAAAAGTATTCAGTAGCTTATTTCTCAACAGTGAGCAGCAAGAAATTTTAAGAATATAAAACCAGAGCTCAATGCGGAGACATAAAATCAATTTAAAAATAGAATAATTTGCATTCTCCCAATGGATTCAGCCAATAATTCTTTCCATTCACAAATAGGTTTTCTTTTTGACACATATTTTTGAGAAGATGAAATGGATCCGAAGCACTTTAGCAATGATTTGTACTCCCCTGTTTCACTCCCACAGCCAGTTGTCCCAAAACACTTTCTTCCTTCTAAAATAAGAGTACTGGCTTCTCAAGTGAGGAGGAAGCAGTGATCGTTGCTTATTTCAGCTTGAGTGAGGCTTTCAACACGGTTTCCCACAACACCTTCACATAAACTGAGGAAGAAGAGGCTAAATAAGCAGACAGTGAGGTGGACTGAAAACAGCAAGGCTCAAAGGGTTGTCAGCAGCAGCACAAAATTCAGCATGAGGCCAAGCAATAGTGGTGTCCCACAGGAGTTGAAATTGGGTCCCAAATAGTGTAGTGTCTTTGTTAATGACATGGATGATGGGACAGAACATGCACTCAGCAAGTTTGCAGATGAAACAAAACTGGGAGAAATGGTTGATAAAATAGGTGGAGGCGCTGTGATTCAGAAGGACCTCAAGAGGCTGAAGAAATGGGCTGATAGGAATTTCAGGAAGCTCAACAGAAGGAATTTGGAAGTCCTGCAGTCGGGGAGGACTGCAAGTCAGGCACCAGTCTACGGGGGAGGCTGGCTGGCTGCCAGGAAAACAGCTTTGGAGAAAAGAACCTAGATGTTCTGGTGGTCAGGAATTTGAAACTGAGCCAATGTGTCCTAGAAAAAAATAAGACCACGAGATCTTGCACTGCACTAGGGAGAGTGTAGTCAGATCTACCAGAGCATAACCATAAGTGGTTACTGCCTTCAGAGGAGAAACACATCTGTGTCCAGTTCTGAACTCTCCAGGACAGCAGAGAGATGGACATACTGGAGCAAGCCCAGTGAAGGAACATGAAGATAATGACAGTATTAGTTACAGGTATATGTTATAACAAGAAAAGGCTGATTGAAATATAATTGTTTATCCTGGAGAACAGAAGGCCTAGGTGAGATCTTACCAGTATGTATAACTGCTTGATGGGAAAGAGTAAAAAAGACGGAACAAAGCTTGTCTCCGTAATACCTGATGACAGGAAAAGAAGCAATAAGCACAAATGGATATACAACAAAATCCATTTAAATATAAAGAGAAATTTATCTTGAAGATGGCCAGGCACTGAAACAGGTTGTGCAGGGTGCTGTAGAGTATCCTTTGAGATATTCAAAAGCCAGCTGGACACAGTCTTAGGCAAGTTGGTCTTGCAATTTACTGCTTTGTGCAGGTGGGTTGAACTCCAGAAGTTTCCTCCATCACTCAAACACTCTGCAAATCTGATTTCTACTACAGGTTCCTCTGACCTAGGAGAAATACTCATTTTGTGTTTAGACTGTTAAATGGTTATAAGTTGTAGCAATATTTAAAATGAGACCACTAGAAAAGCAAGTAGAAAGAAGAGCTTAAGAGAACTGAATTCTTGTGTAGATAGTCAGTGAATATTGTAAAGGGAAAAAAATAAGCAGACTGTTAACCCTATAGTTCTATGTAGGATATATTAGCAAGCCTCCTTAACCACTTCTAGGATCACTGAATTATGTAGACAATTTCCCCAATATAGCAGAGTTTTAAAGCTTAAATCCATTACTGTAGCAGAGTCAAAGAAGGATGGAAAATATTTGAACTACCTGCTGGAAAAATGACTTTTTTAGAATACTTCACTCTCTCTTCAAGATTCCTTTAGTCTAAAGTACCATGTGATCTTCCCATTTACTAGAAAGACTAATAAATGAACTAAGCTTGATACTGCCACTTCTATGAAGTTTAGGTCATACCCCGTCATAGTGTCACAGGACACAATGATATAGTCCCAAATTCTGGGTCAAAATCACTTATTAAATCCTAAGACTGACTTTAGGTATTGAAGAGATGTCTTTCACATGCTTATTTGCTAGACCAAAATGGTTTATCAGGTGCCCTTGCCTTCTTAGTTATTATACTTTTCATTTTTTGTGAGATTTTTTTCTTTTTTTCTTTTTTTTACTGAGACAGTAAAGGGAGAACAATATTTCAAGAGTAAATTCAACTGGACAAAAAGTCAAGTGGTACTGATGAAGCACTCCTAGGTTGTCACTAGTAAGAATCAAGGCACTACTTAAGAGTGTTTTTAGTGGAGTCAGGAGACTGCAGAGAGTCTGGAGGATTTATCATGCCATTTTGTACTGCACAAAATTTTGTATGATCTTAGAAATGAAAGAGGAACAAGTAACTGGATCTGAATTTGGACATCTTGTTAGTATAAATACATCAAAGAGGTTAAAAATGTTTTTATTTTGAGGCAAAGGAGAGAGAGAAAGGAATAAGAGGGTCATGAGAGAGACCAGGTAAAGGGATAAAATGAACAAGGCGTGAGACTGGATTAGGAGGATACCAGATTAGTGTTGAGGAGAGGGAAAGCAAGATAAAGAGGAAAGCTCCTAAACATGTTATCAGTTTCTCTTGAAAGAAGATGGTTAGGTCTTCTGCAAAGGGAGAAACACACCTTTTCTTCTAATCTTCCTCTTATTCTGCCTCTATGCAATGAAAGAGCAAAGTGTATTGAGGATAAATAAGGTTTGGGCTTAGGCATTTGGGCAATACACTTTGAAGAGACAAAGCAAGTTCACCTAAGATAAGTTTTACATAAAGTTAAGAAAAAACAGGGGAGGAAATAGTAATAAGAGGTGAATTTGTAATGACTTTGGTCAGGTGACTTTCAATGAAGAAAGATTTAAACAAGGTCATCAGTTGCATGAATTAAACTTTAGAAGAAAATGATGGAAGGAACTGGAGCGTGGGCTATCAAGGGAAGCAAAAGCAAAAAACTCTAACACTGATGAGCTAGTAGTGGCAGTGAGGTGAATGAAAGGATTTGAAAATAATGAACAGCTGAAAGAGATGAAGAGGATAAACTCAGTTACTCAGAGATGAAAGAATGAAGAGGTAGATGAGAAAAAATTTAACAAAAAGTGCCTCCAGTAAGCAGGAGAAAAAATTATATACTACAAGTAAAGATTAAATTGAGGGATGAAGACAACGTAGACATCTGATGAGAAATTTTCACAAAATATAAAAACTTTTACCTGAATACCTTACCAAATCACTTCCCTACAAGATGATCTAAAAGACTGTATCTCATTGCTGCAGTGGCTTATTTAGATCATGCTATCCACTGGAACTAGTGTTTCTGGATAATGTTAGCATACCCACACACTTGCGGATATTTATTTTATGGTTCCCTTTAAACTGGAAGCAACTGAGATACAACCTCTATGCCTTGGAAGCTTAGCCCTTCTTGTAACTCATATACGAGTTATAATAGAGAATATATTCACAAGGACAAGCTGTGATTAATAGAGCTTTTTTTTGCTAGGCTTCTCTCCGGTGGAGAGAGGTCATTCAGAACTTTGTTCAAAGGAGATACTAAGCTATGGGACTTCAGAGTTGTTTGAGTACCTAAGGTGATAGCCAAATGTTTTCTGAAAAGAGGATGTGAGTTTTGGTCTTTCACTGCTGGCTTTTTCTGTTCAAGTGCTATAAACTTTTGGAACAGTTCACAAGGTTACTTTAACTTACTAAGAATCCAAAGAAAACAGCAATTGTACACTATTTTACTTAGAATGCTGAAAACTGAATGGAGAAACTAAAGAGCAAATGTAAAATCTACTATGTATTTTATTCAGTTTTGCCACAGAAGCAGTGCATGCAGAGATGTGGGAAATATTTAGTTTGTTTTGAAAGTAATGCTTCATGAGTCGTTTAGTTTCATGAAAATTAATTATGGGGTCTGTGAATATGCATATTTTCCAATTACTCTTAATGATTTGTAGTTGCTTGGGTATTACTTAATTTTTCAGTTCACATTTCTCAGCTTTATGGTCTCTAGCTGGCTATATATTACATCACAACTGTTCTATTTTCCAATATGAGGACAAAATTTCTAAATATGGAAGGAATGAACAGAAAACTCTTTTTATCAACAAGTATCTTTGCTAGTGTGATAATACAAATGACCAGGAGGAATCACAAGTCTATGGAGAGCTACAGAAGTGTGACTTAATTGTGATTATGGAGGTACAGTGGTGTAACTGATTATTAGAGTGTTGCAATGGAAGAATGTGGGATCTTTCAGACAGATAGGGAGGATGTGCATGGAGGAAGGGTTGCACTCGCTGTCTTTAATGCATGGAGCTTTCCTCTGTGGCAAGTGACTGAATAGATCGAGTCAAGAAGACCAGGCAGATGATACATTCCTCAGCAGCTGAAGAATACCTCACAGTCACGTGCCCTGTTGCTTATGAATGACTCTAATGACACTTTCTGCTGGAAGGACAACATATCTTGATGGAAGTGATGAAGGACCTGAGCTGAGGAGATACTCTGATATGCCTGTCATACAGAAAACCAGCAAGAACTGTTGGAGGAGACAGCCTTGGATACAATGACTGCGAGACCATGGTATCCAGAGAGTGGTAAGCAAGATGAGCAGGTGTATTACCAGCCTGGACTTCAAAAGAGCTGCTTCAGGGACTTGGTAGGAACCTATGGGAAATGGTCCTAGAGGGCAAAGGGAATTAACCAGAAGATATGGTTAATGTTCAAGGACAATCTCCACAGACTACAGGAACAGTCCATCCCAATGTGAACAAAGCCATGTAAGCATGGAAGAAGGCAAGCATGGATGAACTTGTTGCTCTCCACTGACCTCATGGAAAGTAGACGCAGAGACAGGCTTCATGGAAGGAATACAATAACATTTCCTGCATGTGTAGTGGTGGTGTCATGAAAGCTGAAACTCAAGTTAAAACTAGTGTGAGAGATGAAGGAAAACAAGAAAGATTTCTAAAATTACACTGTTAGTGAAAGGAAGACTAAGGAAAGTGTACGTCCATTGTTTAGTAAAGCAGGCAATGTATTGAAAGGGGATAGGGATAAAGCTGAAATACTTGGTATCTTCTTTTACTCAAATTTCACTTGTGAGGACCCCACATATGTTCAGCCCCTTCCCACCCCAAGGTGCTGGAGATTCATAGGTGAATCTGTGGGACCGAAGTATTTTATTACTAAAAATAAATACTATACTGCTTTATATTAATTATAATAATGATAATTTGGTTTGGATCCTTTGAAAAAACAAGGTCATTAATAATGTTATATCACACAAATATGTGCATAAGAAAAAAAAAACATGGTTGTATTCAGCAAATGTATTATCTAGTTAACATTGTAATTTAATTACTATGTGTTACTTTTGATAAACTCACAAACAGAAGAACATTTAAAGTTTATCTCAAAATACTGATGTATTTACTCTTTTAAATACAAAAAGCAAAACGACTTTGCAACCAAGACTAAACGGCTACTCATTCGTGTATGCAAATATAAGTTTGGAAATGAATTTGCTTTGAAAACTAAAATGATTGTAGAAATGTTTTCCTATAAGCTTTTACACTAGGTACAAGCTGAATGCTCTGTTCCTCAGCCAAAGAATGTCTTTTACCTCTTCCTTAGCAGGATATGTTACTCCTTCACATTATCTGCCAAACTATCTGGCACATTTCCAGTCACAGGGAGACCCAAAATCTGATAGTTAGTTTTTGTGGAGTTGGCACCTATGCATATTTACTTGTAAAAATATGATTGCTTCCTTCCTTCATTTATTTCCTGACTTTAATGGTTTTGGTGAAAACAGTAGTGCAAGTGCCAGGGAAATTATTGCTTGAAATGAAAATGCTATGGCCTGAAGATTCAAAATATTAAGAGGGTATATATTTTTATATAAGTGGAAGAAAACTATTCCTTTGCTTTAAATACATCTGTTCCTGTCCTGATAGGTTACAAAATAATTTGTATTTTAGCAAGTAAAATAAGAGAAGTTGAGATTATTGTATTAAAACAACCAGTACCAATGAAAATGAAACCTTTATCTCATATAAAAATAGTTTAACTTCTTTTAATACTGCCAATTCATTGTCAAAATATCAAAGCACATTGCAAACTTCCTGAAGACTAGAACTAAGAGGATCAGATGCAGGTATGGGTGAAAAAGGCAGTTTCCTGAGCAGCAGGATACTTTCTTGCAGTGGTACCAAGAAGGCTGTACCTGAGATGATTCTGAAGTGTAGCTTCTGCCAATGATGTTTAGAGAGGAAGGAAGACCATTTAACAGCATTGTGGAGAGGGAACACTGGTTAACATCTTTGTCAGTAATATAGACAGTGGAATTGAAGGCACCCTCAGCAAGTTTGCTGATGACACCAAACTGTGTGGGGAAGTCAAAACACTGGAGGGAAGGGATGCCATCCAGAGGGACCTTGACAGACTTGAGAAGTGGACTCATGCAAACTGCATGAAGTTCAACAAGGCCAAATGCAAGATTCTGCACCTGGGCTGAGGCAATCCCATGCACAAATACAGGTTGGGAGGAGAAGGGATTGCAGATAGCCCTGAGGAGAAGGACTTGGGGGTGGTGGTGGATCAGAAGCTCAACACGAGCCATCAATGCGTGCTTCCAGCCCAGAAAGCCAACCAGGTCCTGGGTTGCACCAGAAGCAGCAGAGACAGCCCACTGAGGGAGGTGATTCTCCCCCTCTGCTCTGCTCTTGTGAGGCCCCACCTGGAGTTCTGTGTCCAGTTCTGGAGTGCCCAGCATAAGGACATGGAGTTCCTGGGACATATCCAGATGAGAGACACTAAAATGATGAAAAGTCTGGAGCACCTCCCATATGAAGACAGGCTAAAGAATTTGGGGTTGTTCAACCTAGAAAAGACAAGGCTCTGAGGTGAACTTATAGCAACCTTCCAACATCTGTAGGGGACCTACAAGAAAGCTGGGATAGGGCTTTTTACATGTGTGTGTAGAGAGAGGACAATGGGAAATCATGTAAAACCTGAAGAGGGGAGATTTAGGTTAGATGTTAGGAAGAAGTTCTTTATTTGAAGATAGTAGACTATGATTTTATGATTCTCTCTGTATCTCTCACTAAATCAAGAAAGGTAGGGTTGGGACAACAGGTTGTTTGACACCTGGCCTTAACAAATAATCATAGAAACGCAGAATTATTTGGGTTGGAAGGCACCTGAAAGATAAGAACATAACCTAACATAAAGAAGAAAAACCCTTGGGGAACTGACCCTGAAAAACTCTGAATTAAATGACTATAGCTGTGAAGACAGATTTTGTCTCTTTCTATTTCTTCATTCAGTGCTTGTGGAAGTTGAAAACAGCTGTAAATTAATCGCTATTAAATCAACAGCACTGTCAAACCCAGCATATTCATTCAATGACAACTTCCTTTTCCAAACTGGAAAGATCCACGGTACAAAAATTTTAGGTGGCATGTCAAATCAAGAGGAGCAATACTTCTCTTAAATTCACGGTGTTTATAGTATACCAGAATCTTTAAATTACTTTCTTGTCTGGATCTGATATTTCTTTACAAGTTCCATGGTGTTTTGATGTTAACATATTTTGAATAATTCAGATCTTTCCATCTCTTCTACAAGTAAAAAAGCAGTTAAATTCTTCTGACAGGTTCAGTCTCATAAAGGTATGATATAGTTCATTTGGTTTACAAGATACAGTCCTCTATTTGGTAATGGATCTCACATTTTCCCTGATCTATGGGAATCTTGTATATATGCTTTCCATAATTCACCAATGTCATTATATATGTGCTTGTTTTACAGGCCCAGTTTTACACTCCTTGCAGTTCCTACTTTTTTTTTTTCTTTTTTTTTTTTTTTTTTTTTTTCCCCTTTTGCCTCACTTCCACAACTGCTAACTCTTAAGGAGTATATGCATGAAAAGAAACTTACTTCCTCATGGACCATGACCTTTCATGCACAATATAAATCCACATACTATGATTATAGTACAGTTATATTCATTTAGAAGTACCGCAGAGTGCTATTTGACATTACTGTATATAGAGAGAGGGCAAAGGGAGTTGAGCTACAAAGAGAACCAACTGTTTTTATTAATGCCCAATTTCATAACTAATCATTTTGCTCAAGCGTAACATACCTCTTGGGAACTGATGTATTTGGGTTAGACATTTGTAGATCTAACTAAGCATAAACACTTGACTTCAAAGCATACATGTGACGGAATGATCATATTTTAACACAATCCTTAAAAAAACTTGGCTTTAGTTTTGAAATAGTTATACCTGAGAGGAGTTTATTGCAATATATGAACATATCTCACGTTGCCTAAAAAAAGATGAGATTAGGTAAACATAGTCTAACAATGAAGACTTCAGAAACCTGAATTTTGTTATTAAGCAGAACAGAAAAACTTGTTTTACAAACAAATCCAAAATATCCCAAAAAGTTTCCTGAAAGTTTCAGGTTTTGCATCCTCTGTAGATATTTAAACTTATAGTAAATACAGGCATTCCTGTGTCTGAGTATTCCAGAAAAATAAATGTTAATATGTTGCTGGTCTACCTTATGGCAGCACTTACTCAGTCAAGAGTCTTGATACAGTCAACCCGACTGATTTGAATTCCTATTGTCTTTATAAATTAATATGTTTCTTATCATTATTGCATCAGGCATTTTCATTAACAATTCATTTTTTAGGAGCTTTACTGTTTCTACCTTTCAGTTACTTACAGATGAGTCCAGAACAACTAAATACTGCTTTCCCATTGGATTTTATTAGGAAGTGTTAAAACATCTCCAGGATACACCAAAAACGTCCCAGTAAAACTAATTCTCTTCCAAAGCCTACCAGAGTCAGAATGCATGCACAAGTTTAATACTGTTTTTTTGACTTATACAAACATCTCAAAAGACTCAGAAGTGGTATAAACAAATAAGCCACTAACTTCTAGAACCATTTATTAATGATTTCTTATTTCAGTGATTACTCTTTTTTTTGAGAATCGGTGTTTATTGTTCTTCAGTGATGGGCATGCAGAGTTAAGCTTTAGATTTCTCACATTTTACAGTACTGGTTAGTTTCTAATTCTATTTGGAAGAGGCTAAATGTGACTGGATACAAGATTTAGCTAAATTTTTATGGAAATGTGCTGAAAACAGGCCCACCAAATGAATACCATGGTACCCTTTGTGACACATAGCTCCTTTTTCAGTCAGATCATAAACATAATTGCAGACAAATACATACTCTTCCATCAGTCACTAGATTTTGCTGCTTGAATGACTCAAAGTACAGTATTTCCTTCACAAACTACATTAGGAACAACATGATTTTATCTTAAAAAAGGAGGAGTTAGGGAATGTTCTTCAGAACATAACTGCAGGCTCTAAAACATCTACAGAACTGTGGAATCAAACTCACTATATGCTCCCATGTAAATCAACTACTGTACATCAGGGTTTGGGATGGTCTATTTAGGACATCTTTATCTGTCTGGTCTATCCATTATACAATCAAATTAACAAAAACAACTCTGTTCAACAAGCAGAAGGAAGCATCGTGGAGGAGCAACAAGTCCCTCTCAGCCAGGTCTTAGTTCTGTTTCCCTCCAAGAATGTATCACAAATCTCAGAATAAAATTCTAAAAAAATATTGTGCAGTTGAGGGGTCAGTTGTTGATGGCTTAGCACTTAATTCCCTGGAATAGTGACATAGGAATGAGCTCATTAACAACAATATTTATTCCTGGAACAGGGTATAGAGGCAGCTACTCTCCTGCTGCTCAGTTTTGCTTCCCTCCTGCCGTAATTCCCCCACCCCATACGTTCAATTTCCTAAGACCATGGTGTCATCTGGCAGTAATTTCACCTTTAGCAGCTGCTGCTGCTGGATGTGCCACACACAGACCCTGCCAGCACACTGTAAGCTTCTACCCTCTCTGAGGTCCAGGTGTGCTGCTTTGACCATGCACATCTCCCAGATTCTTATTGCTTCTCTGCTGTTCCTTGTCTCCCAACCCTCCTGTGCTACAATGCATTACTGCAAGGCATCCTGTGAGCCCTTCCAATGTCTTCAGGCAAAATCACTCAGTTTAACTTTTCTATTTTCCTCATCAAATTGAGCTGACCTTGGTGATTTTGTCAAAATTGCTCCCTAAAAGTTCCTTAAATAAATGGGAGCACAATCTTTCCTGCCTAGCACACAGTTTAGAGACATTAAAACTTTTAAGATTACCACTTTTTTTGAAATTATTTTATATATTATTTTACCTGTTCCTTAAATTATTTTACCTGTTCCTTAAACTGGGAATGAGCTAGAAAATAGATAGACGGTCAAACAGTAAATTGCAGATTGAAAATTGTTTTTATCTCACATACCTAAATAATTGTTCATAACTGGAAAAGACAATTAACTTTTATTTTTAGCACCTTTGCTTTTGGATCTTCCAGAATCGTGTCTATTTTCTTGTATAATCCGTTATGAGAGAACTTATTTTCTAATGTAATTATTCACCAGTGTAAAATTTAGAAACTTCTAGAATTCCTTTCAAATGAAAAAAGCTGATGTAAAAGTAAAAGCTTTTACTCCTCTAACAGCTACATTTTTGTTTTCTATGAACTGTTCTCAAGAACTGGGAAATAGTTATTAGTATTAGAGTAGGTATTACAGTTATAATAAATAGATATTATAGAGAATATAGTTATTATATAGAGTATTCCCATCAAAACCCCATACAATTACAAAAACCTTTATGACTTAGGTTTCCCTCTTTATCATTTGTAGTCTAAATATGTCATCTTTTCTCATATTAAGCACCTTTTTTAAAACCAAATTTCTGCATCCTCTGCCTTGGAAATTCAAACTTGTTTGATAACAATTTCATAAATGTTAAAAAAAAATATTTAAAGAAGAAATTCTGCAGTCATTTTTCATGTATTCACTTCTGGATCCATTTTGGCTCTTCCTTCTTGACTGGCACATACCCACTACCACCTGTGAAAGGAAGAAAAAGTTTCCAAATCCTCATTGGCTTTGTGTGTGGATGAGGAAAATGACTTGTTGAGAAGTCCTAAACTCTCAGAAGAGGTCACGTGGAGACATGTCTGTTTCAGACATATATATGTGAAACAGATACTCTTGGGAGATGACTTGATGTACTGCCAAGAGGAAGAAATGAATAACTGAGTAACATTCGAACTCTAGAAAATGCTACATGCAACTCAGTGAAGTTCAAAAAGGTAGATAAAAGTTGGTTTTATTCGTAAACAATCAATAACTCCAAAATCAATAACTCCAGAATCAGGGAAATATGTAGCCTATGTAAAAATGAGTTGTGACTTGAATGAAAAATTAGGTTAGAGAGGAGAAATTTGTCACATTTTTAAACTACACATAATTTTAGTAAGAAAATATGTATATATTTAGAAAATACATAGAGGCATGAAATTCAGAAGCTTTTAAAACCTTTAGAAGATAAAAATTTATCCGATTGGGAATGTGATTTCAATGGAATTAACCATACTAGGTTAGATATGATTGAGAAATCAGATTACATGACAAGTAGATGTGATGAGCCTAATTGTCTATATCAACACCATTGGCATTTGGTTAGTATAATTAAAATATAGAGAAAAACTCTTAAAAATACAATGCATCATACCTCATTGGAAGAATCTTCAGACAGCTGCAATGCTTGTACAGTTTCAAGTAAATATGACCTCAAAGTTCCCTTTTAAATTGAACAGAATTCCCACCTTGGAAAACAGTGCTTATAATAAACTTATTAAGCTCTAAAATATGGGAAAATGTACATAATTAATAAGTCCTGTAAAGTTCTGTAACATAGAAGTAGCTGAAACTGAAATTCTCAATAAAAGACCTCCAGTAAGCGTATGGTTTGAATGATTACTGAACCCACTAAGGCTTGGCTTGTGTTTTTTGTGGGCATGCAAATTGTCTCAAATTTCATCTATGCCTATAGATACCTATATTTTCTCTCCAGTTTGTCTGTCTGAGGAAAAAGATCGAAGCTGTATTATGTCTGAATCAAACCAGCTTACTCTTCTATCCACAGGCAAATGTAATTACATATTTCCTCTACAGAGGACTTTTGCAGCCAAGTTGTACTTGACCCTTTGACAAAATTTTTCTCAGTATGAATGAGGTGCTCTTGTCCTTCTAGAGTTTAGTAATCCTATCTTTCCTGCCTAACAATTATGCAACCAAATCATATGCTCATTAAAAAATTGTCCAAAAATACATGCAGCTTCACACTTTGAGTAGATAGTAAAATTATTTTATTAACTGTTTGTGCTCAAAATCTGATCATCAAGCTAAAGTTTTACTTTGTAGATTTATAGTTTGATTGTTCTATCTGGGACTTCTGTGCCAATTACACCTGCATGCTTATCCATTTCCCCTGAACTCCGTCCTCAGACTTTTATAAAAGTCAGCTATAATTTGCATCACTGAAACACGGCATTAATTCACTACCTATGTCAAGATGTCACAGATCGATTCTACGTAAAGAAACACAGAGTCTCTGTTTCTACAACTGGCTCAACTGCCTTAAATGCCAAGTATGTTACTCAGGGCTACAAATATGGAGCTTGAGCCAGATAGTTTCTATTTTTCCACTGGAATCTGTAATACTTGACAAGCAGACTTCATTCCAGCTCTTGCCTTACCACAACAAGTTTAGAAGATAGCTTTTTGGGATTCCAGGAATTAATAATTTTTTTAAAATACTCTGCTGGATGGATCTCCTTGATCTTTCAAGATCAGACAGTCACTACACATTGCAAAAGAAAAGAAAAACTAATTTTCTTCTAACCAGAACTCTTCAAGTTGCTCTTGCAGATTTCCAGCTTTAACAGATGCTTAATTCACAATACATTTTGTAAGCATTGTATGGTGGCCTTGCAGTCATTTCTGCTTAGCATAAATAAATGTCTCATATCTAAAAATCTATAAATGCATGTCATAGGAGAAAAGGAATGCATGGATTCATGCCACTGGAAAAAAGAATTTTTAGTTGAGCTTCTTATTGTGAAGCTGAAGAATTTTTTTTTAATAACACATTCCCTTACTTCATGGCTAAGTGTGCAAACAGGGACAGCTAAATCCTTTTGTCTGAGGTGTTTCTGCATCACTTTGCAATACCTTGGCCCTGTGATACAGTGACACCTGAGAGAATTTTTGGTAAGAAGTTGGTTGTTTTTTTCAACATTAAACTGAAAGGAAACATTTGGTCTCTCCAAGTACCTTCCACATTCATGGCTCTTTTTAGGCCCAATCTGTTGTGCATTTCAAGGTTGCATTTGAAATGTGTGGATCAGCCATTCTGCCATGTGAAAGACCATTTCCTGATGGTGGGAAAGAGATTAAAAGAATGACAGCTCTCAAGATTTAAGTGCTGCTGGAGGGTATTAAATTCCACAAGACAGTCTGAAGGTGTCAGAAGTGTCAGGTACTTTGTACCTATGGACAATATCACAAAGGAGTTGACCATGACGTCCTTACACTAATGAAAGCAATAGGAATGACGTAGTTACCAGTTTAAAGACTTTGTAGAACTAGGCCTGTCATCTTGGCTGCTAGAGAGCTCTTTGTATTGAAGTGTTTTGAGGCAAACATTCTTTCAAGTATTTTCTATTTAAGACCCCATTGAGCTTTTAGTCTAGCCACTTAATGTTCTCAAAATACTGAAAATTTGCATGAAAACCTTGAGGCAAAATGCTGAGATGATATAAGTTAAACATCTACTGCAGGATTTCTCCCTAGGTAATTAACTAGAATAGGCCTAACAGAAAGAAAAATATTTATATAGCTATAGCTATATAAACCTGTAGCAAGGAAATAACTGCTGAATTTCTCTTTACATTTTTCCTAAAATCATGTGCAGTCTTTTGTTTCATCAAAATGAAAAGAAAGCTGGCTATACTGTATACTAACATAGAAAATTACAGGTGGATTTCTAGCACCTTTTTTTTTTAAAGTCCTGTTAGCAACTTCTGAATGTCATATGAAGAAATGGGCAGATTATTAAGAGCTATAAATTATTTCAGATTAGGTCTTATTTATTATCTCAAGTGAAGATGTTCCAGTTTGTGTGAAATATCTAGCACACCACACCAGCAACTCTAGATGTTGCATCACTGAATGACTGATTTTTTTCTGTGCAATTATCCCACCCCTACATGGAAAAGTTTCAAGCAAAGGAGATGAAAGATCCTGTCTACATAGAACTTTGCCCTCTAACTTGGCAATGAGGACTATGAATCATCTCAAGAAATTGAGAGATTTCATCCTGGGCAGTAAAGTGATCAGAACTGACCCGGGGGGTTATATTTTTCTCCCCTGCTGTATTTTATTTGGGGGTAAGCATTGTATGCTTATCTAACAGAATGACCCTCTTCTCTGCAGGGTCTGGAGAAACATACATAAATCTACCCCACACATTTGCCTGAGACATCTAAGAGTTCCTCTGCCAGCTCTCCAAGCTCACAGACACAACCCAGCTGTGGCCTGGAAGCTATAGATCCATTTTAACATGGCCCTGTGCCCAAATGAAAACATTTTGCTCCAGCAGAGCTGCGTTAATGGCCACACGGTTTCTAGTGAAGGTGGGCAGTTGCAGTATGGGCAGCACAAGTTCACTTCCCTGTGTGTTTGGTTCTGTTTGCAAGTGCCTCAGCTATGGAGTCCACCAGTCCTGTCAAGATTTCAACAGTGCTCTACATGCCAAGCAAGATCTGGGCAGGCAGCCCCGGGAAGTGTCTGCTGAAAACTCTGACACATACCGAAATTAATTTTTCCACAGGCAAAGGAAAGGTTCTGGGTGCCAGGTAAGTGGTTAATACAGGAGCATCTTTGCCTTCTTTGTGAGTCTAACTCAGTCTTGTGAAGCAGATGAATAGCCTCAGGTTCAAGGCACATTAATATGTTATAACCTTGACTACTATTAGATTAAATATTCTATTTATACAGTGTATAAAGTCGTGTATTCTGCTCAGCCTAATCAGGATATTAATGCTGCAAACTTATCGAAAAGTCAAATTATTAGACAAAACAAAACCAGTTTATCTCCATTCAGTCTGTGCACAATTACCACCTATATACAATTATAGTAGAAAAGTAGAGTAGTAGAAAAATTCTTGGTTTTCAGAATCTTCACAGACAAGACAAGTTGATATTTCCCATACATTGTCTGAATAATTCTGAATACAGAGTCAGTTGGGAGTGCAGATTTATTTGCTTTTGATTAAAAAAAAAACCCAAAAACCAAACATAAAGCCAACACACTATCCTAGTCACGTTATTGAAAAGAATTAAATGTTTAATTTTACTAGCTGGGACAGTTCTACTGAGTATTCTAGGATTTTAATTGCAGATTTTGGGTTCATACCTGTCAGTGACAAAATTAAGTAGTAGCTCATTTGCTCAGAATTTAGGTGGAGGAATGAAAACAAAGTTGAACAGTGCCTACAGATACTTGAATGATAGTGGAATTGCTTAATAGACCACAAGCAATTCATATGGCCTTATATTACCACTTCAATGTTATTTGTCTATAAGGTGTTGCAGCCCAGGTACATATTATGAATGAAATCGAGCACTTTCCCTTGGTACATTATATTAACCACATAGTAATGAAATAAATCACAGAAGCATATTGTTTTATTGATTAGCAATAGTGTAGTGTGATTAAAGTATGGATGGGCATGAGAAAATCTCAGATGTTTGAGTAGGGTAAATCAAGCACATACCACTCTTAGTGCTGTGCTTGAGGAAAAAACCCAGAATACTTCTATACCATGACTGATATATTAGCTATTAGATCAGACATTATGAAGAAACTCTACAGTATGAAAGTGGTAAGACACTGGCACAGGTTGCTCAGGGTATTGGATGTCCCATCCCTTAAAATGTCCAAGGCCAGGTGCTTTGAATAATCTGGTCTAGTGGGAGGTGTCCCTGCCCAGCAGAGGGCTTGGAACTAGGTGATCTTTATGGTCTTTTCCACCCCAAACCATTTGGTGTCTCTAAGATTCTATATCTGATGAGACATAAAGATCAGATAGTTCAGAATGGTGATACATTTTAAAATAGACATTGTAAAATGTCTGTGCATCTTTTAACAATACTTGGATAACACCATAAATATCTGAAAATTCACTGATCAGATTACTCAGTGGAATTCACTCATCTTTTCACATAATTTTTTATATTCTTATGTCTGATAAATAGTCACAGCATATGAGCAAAATAACGGCATATACTGCCAGAAACAGATGTAGCATGGGTTTTCAACAGATGTTTGTCTTCATTCTGTTCTCTAGTCCAAGATGTGTTATGTTTTTTCTTACAGTTCCAAGTGAGGAGAAAATATTAATGTTAACAATCATTTATTCATTCCCTGAGCACAAAATAATTAAAAATATAAGTGAAATGTCAAATTAAATGCTGAAACATTACTAACCAGCTGACAACAACCAAGTTTTATGTATAAAGAATTTTTTTTTAAATTTAAAAAATACATTTTCATTCCTTTGCTACATAATATGGATTTGTTGATACTAGACAAGATCATTTAGCTATAGCAATTCATGTGAACACCTGAGATGCCAGTTTCACACATGCAAAAATAATAAAAATATAAACCTCATTGCTACTTTAGTAGTAAACTGCTCAAATATTATTTGTGTTTAAAAAATAATGTTGAAAAACTGGAGAATAAATATAATTTTGGTTTATCTATGCAATATAATTTCATTAGACCTTGACACATTGAAGCCTTGGTTATGTGAAGATATTCCAGTCAAAACACAAAACTAAATATATGTAAGTGAAATGGATTTTTATCCAAACTTGGTGCCACTAAGAAGTGTTCAACAATATGAGGAGCAGTACCATTTTAGGTACAGGTACCATTTTACCCACAGGTATCTGATGTGCATTGGGATGGCAAATATGAAATAGGGAACCTCTTGTTTCTAAATTCACAGGAAGGAAGGATAACAAAGGGCAACTTGAATGATATGAGATTCCTATCTCTGCATCACCTCCTTTATGGTCTGGAAGAGGAATCATGCTGAAAAGCATCACTATAGAAACCACTAAATCTCAATGTTTGAGAAATTGTTACAAAGACTTCAGTAATATTGATGAAATAAAAATTGAAAAACTAGAACATTCCAGTTGTTTTTGAGATGCAGCTGTAGGTTTCATGAAATATCATTTGAAAAACAAATGGAGAAAATACAGACCAAATCAGAAGGAATTGTTCTTTACTTCAACATAAACAAAAAAATACACAGTCCCTCTGGGAGTTCTTTTTAAGCATAGCTGCTTTCCTCTTTTGTCATATATGGAACTGGATGAATATTTTGCTGCCCTTCATAACATGCATGAAAACACATTTTAACTGAGAAATTTAGACCAGTTTGTAGTTTTAAATTCACCTTTGCCACTGCTTGTGTTTGAGTCACTGTCACTGTCTCAACTCAGCCATTAATTCTTATCTGATTTTAATAAAGCCTTATTATAGGTGTGCTGCAAGTAATGCAAACTCACTATTCTGCTGCCAACCTTCTAACCAAATGGTGTCCTTCCATCAGCATATACCCAAATGTTATAGAATGCCTTAAATTCTAATGGCATTTTATGAATGCTACTCTGCTGTCATATTTCGCTCATACTTGTGGTCAAGTTTCTGGAGTACAGATTGGTTTATTCTGTTCAAATAAAATTAATACAATATAAACTTTTGTGGGTACAAATACATTTCCAGCACTTTATCAAACAGGACAAAATCTAGTTACACAGTTGGCACCAGGGATTTAAATGCTGGACTTGGAAATACTACAATGTTTTAATTACAGATATACACATATATAATTTGAGTTACAAGATACAAATATAGAGGTATTTTCAGTGCTTGTGCTACTACTGAGCACTGTAGAGATATTGGTTCTGAGCCTAGAATAAAAGCAGTGACCACAGTTCTGGGCAAAGCATGAGCCATATTACAACACAGAAACCAAGGTGGTCCAAGGAGTGAAACAAGATCCTGGAGCAGCCAATGTCAGCTTCTCCTTCCTACCATTGCTCCACAGATTTTCTCTATGGGCTTGCATTCGGGAAGGAAAGAAAGCATGTCCAGGAAAACTTGGGAAAATCCTGTGATCCCATCAACCTGTCTTTAGGCAAATAAATGCAAGTGCAGTCACTCTTTAGCTCTGATTTCTGCTGCAGATTGGGAAGAGGGACTGGGGGGGGGGGGGGGGGGGGGGAGGGGGACTGGGGGAGGGACTGGGAAGAGGACTTGGGCCTGGGAAGAGACCAGGGCATCTCTCTCCAGGCCGCTGTGAAGGGAGCTGAGGAAAAGCTTTCCAAAAGCTTATCCATCTTTTACATTTCTTATGTAATCAAACTGAGCACTGCAACAGCATGTGCAATCTTGAATGTCTTATTAACAAAAATAAAGAGAGACATTGCTTGCCAACTGTGTTTTTCCAATATCCCTGAGCTCAGCTCAGCTCAGCACCATCTGTCTTTAAATCATAAATATACTAATAACATTTATCCTTTCAAGTTCTAATCACCTAGGCTCACTGATTTGTGTGTTGTCTTTGACTATTTTTTGACACTACATGTGACCAAGTCATCAGATGCTCTTATTGGACTATCACACAGAAAATATAGACACGTACATGAAATAATGCACAGTTCCTTGTGTCCCCTATAAATTCACATAGAGATTCTTTTTTGTACAACACTTTGTACTGGTACTTCACTATTCTGAATAACTCTCAGATCATAGACTCGGACCCAGCTCAAGTCTAGTGCACAGATCAGGTGCAGTAAACATAAGTTTTTTTTCACCATGGGAACTACTGAGAGCTGAATCTAATTCAGAAGCAATGACTTTTAGGTCAGGAGTGTTCTCTACCATACATTTTTTTAAGTATTTCTGCAATTAAAAATTAAATATTCAAGTAGTAAGGCTTCCACTCCATTTGGGGGGAAATTACAGTAATCTCTCCTATGACTCAATGGTTTTAACACAATCTTATTTTCAAAACTCTTCACCATCTACCGTAGCACCAAGGCAGCTTCTGTAAAGAGGAGCAAAGCCAGAAAAATAAGAGGCTGAAGAATGCCAGAGAAAATCCTCTTGGCCACTTTGTTCCTTCTTGTTAATAACTCTAAGGCCAGATTTAGCATGACTCTTCCTGGAAAGACTGCTTCTGACATGTTAATATTCCTGTGGAGATACAGGTGCAGGGATATGTACATCAGCCTAAAACAGGGGATACAGATGCCCTAAAGCAGAAAGGACAAAACAAGCAGAGAAGTTGGAAAAAAAAAAAAAATGAAATAAAAGGCAAGAAGAAAGGTTGGCCTTTGCAGAACATACCCAAATATTTATATTAAATCCCTATGGGGAAACATGTGTTGCATCCTCCTTATTCACGGTGAAGCAAGTATGTCTTTTTCAGCATATGTGCCCATTTATAATCTCCGTGATAGTTTAAGCAAGAAGATAGCTACATAAAAAAATGAAAAAGAGGAGTACACTCCCTGCAATTCTCTCCCTACTTTTCAAGCAATACTCCTTTCACCCAGTAGGGTTGCAATTTCAGCTGTCTTCCCTTTTATCAGTACATAAGAGTGCTTTTTTTGGTGGCAAACAGCTTAATCTGCAAAGTGCACTACCAAAGCTGTTGACATGTATTCTTTTAGTATTCTTCATAGTTAGCATTTTCAAACTGTTTTAGAAATTTTCATAAGCAAAATCTCACCACAGTCACATATGAAAGGCCTATTTAGAAGATCTTGTCACATGAACTGGTGGCACAATATTAAAGAAAACGATTGAAGAAAAGCAGTGATGGCTAAACAACAACAGAAGAGGTAGAAAATGAAAAATAGATCATTTGCTGGTATGTATGATGGTTTGCTCACATTTACTGAATTTTTTTTTAAGTTATATTTTGTGCCTTTTGAATGTTTTAAAAGGAATACCTTTTCCTCTGAAAGAAAATTTAAAACCTTGGTGTTCATTGTATTTGAAAATATTAATCTTATCTTATTTTCATTTTATTAACTTATTCTATGCTCAAATGCTTATTTTGGTACAATGAATCCCCTGAGAAAAAATTAAAACCTACAGCACATAGGCAGATTTCAGATTTATATCCTTGCCAAAGGAATTGCAACAACTTTATTCAAAACCCAGTTTTCCTGCCTGAATTAGAAAGCAACCAATGACTTGATGTTCAAATCAGTTTTGAGATTTACATGCTATATGTTGCACCAAAGTGCAGAATTTAAAATTGAGGTTTATTATGTTATTTTCTTATGTTCCAGTTTCATTCTGAAAGCTATGGAACAGGGTTTGAAACCATTTATCCTGAAACTTAACACCACCACCACCACCCAAACTTTTAACATTTTTTCAGTACTGAAATTTTAACTGCTTTTTCAGAGATCTAAGCTACCTTTCAGTCTCACTTTTTCCTGCTCTCAACAGTTAATTAGGGGCTGACTGATCTGGGCCTCCCTGACCTGGACAAAAAAGTCTTTCTCATCACTTTAAGGAAAGATCTAATTTAACACAGTACTCTACAAGACCTGCAAAAGTGCTGATGCAACACAAAACTTCTTCCCTTACCAGAGACTATTTTGAACTTGATCTCCAGATCAAATTTTTCAGAGAAAATGGTCCTTTGATGAAATAATAATGTTCTTTAAAGAACTTCACAGAAGCCAAGAGGTCTTTACGCACAAAACAGGCATAACCATCTCCACAAAACATTTTCCATCATGTAAAGTGGTTATGGCAATAGTATGGAAGCTTTTTCCTTTTATATAATGCATTTTGCATAGTTGGCCTATACAGATTTCTCTTGAGATTTACCATATTTTTAATAATATTGAAAACAAATTCAGTGTCAGTTCTTAAATTTAAGATAAAATGAAAGGTTAAAGCTATGTGTTTTCTTATTCAGACTACTAATTGAAAGAAGGCTGAGATACCAGGAGGTCAAATAAAGCTCAAGTATTTGGAGTGGAAAAAACCTTTTTAAATAGGAATGGGGATTTCAGGATCAGTCAGGAATAGGGATTTCTAGTTCAGTCAAAAGATAAGAAAATTACAAACAAATAAAAAAATGAGAAAAGGCAGAAAAAATGGGGTTTCATCATGAAACAGAAATTAATACCTGCTTGAAACTGAACATTTCAAAAATACAGAGTCATATGGCTGAAGACAGTGTTTACCAATGACAGCTACATTCCCTCTCCTCCCTTGTGCATTGTAACACAGGGGATGGCTCAGTCACATGAGAGAAGCTATTGCAAGTCTCCATGGCCTCCCGTGCATGCCAAGGCACCCAGTTCTGTAGAAAATGGGGGTGTCAGACTTACTCCATTCTGAGAGCTCAATTTCAAGTGTTTCATACGTCTCTCTGAGCAGCGTTCAGTCTCTGTTTCCCATGAACCATCAGGCTTGAAGCATCAGGCTTTTCCTCCTCATCAACCCACTGAAATTCTTCATAAAAAAAACAAAGATGCAAAGTTTAAATAAATGTGTTTGTTTTAGTCCTGACCAATTTAATTTACATATTTTTTAAAAGTATATTTTAATAGTATAAATATACTGTATATATAGTATATACACATAGAGTGTATATATACCATATACATAAAATATATATACTTTTTACTCTGCCAAATATGAATTTTTTCCAAAATTTTAGCTGAGTGAAAATAAAGGGTATGGGTCACTGCTCTTCTATAACAATTTTCTTGATTCCTCTGAAGTGAAGTCATTGAGACACATAAGTGATTCGCTTCATAACTTTAGGCAGAGAGTGAAACAAGGCCATCTCCTCTCACTTCCTTTACTGCAAATGGAGACAAACTGTGCTCTAAAACAACAGCCAGTGGAACTTGTCTTTCTCAATTTACCACTAAGGATACATAAGGTAGGTATCAAGGGTTAGGATGTAGAAAAACTCCCCATAGACTTCCTACAAAACAGCAGTAAAGATAAGCAATAAAAAAGTGAATGTTATTTTAAAAAAATAAATAATTCAGTAGTGACCCCCTACATACACCACAAGCTCACTGAGGAAGGTGACTTAGGCACTATGCTGTGATTGTAATTCAAAAATACAAGCCCTTTCCTGGAGTCAGATTTTGCCTTTAGCCTATTCCTTTTCATTACCAAGCACAATGTAGTAAGAAAAGGATACAATTTTATCAAGCTTGAATAGATAAAAATGTTTTATCTTGCACACATTCCCCCCCTCCATGTATATTACTGTTTCACTTTTTCTTATAAGATTTGAATCTATTCCTTTTGCTTATGGGGGTCCTTCAGTAGTTTTCCCACTATATTTCACTAGTAGCGTGAAAGACTAGTAGTCACTCTACTAGTGAAATATATGCAGTATATTCACTATACAGTAAATCAGAATCATAGAATCAGAATCATAGAGTCATAGGATGGTTTGGGTTGGAAGAGACCTTAAAGATGATAGTTCCAACCCCCCCTGTCATGGGAAGGGACACCCTCCACTAGACCAGGTAATTCAAAGCCCCATCCAACCTGGCCTTGAAACAAATGAAACAGGCTCTGAATAAGGCTTCAGGATAAAGAAAGGCAACTATGAGAATAAACAAATAATCCTAACACCTGCACTGGATACACAAGGGATGTTAGCCGTCCCATTAATGATAATATAATATACAAAATACAGTAGAAGCTAAAGACAAAAGCATGGTACAGGGAGAAGAGAGAGTTTGCTTCAAGTCTGTTTTGTAGATCAGGTCCATGACTGAACTACAGACATGCAGCATTAATGGAGTGACAGTATCACTTGCTATAGTTATTACCTTGGGATTTTCGCTTTTCCCAGGCTCAGTGGATTCATTATAAGTACTGTGTGGTTTAAATAATTAGACAGATGCTATAGGGTCTTGGTGGCTATGGAAATATTGAGGTGAGATTTTATGTACCTCAGAAAAGTACTCATTTCCAGGACTTGAAGAAGCTAAAAAATTACTTTGAGGATCTAAGGATCAAATACAGGCTCCTAAGTCCCCATTATCTCTGAATTTCCATTTCTTAGAAGTATAATAGAGTTAATACAGATTTTCCACCTCCAAAATTTAATTGTGAGGGTGCATATATTAAAAACTGACAAGTACTCAAATGCCACCGTAAAAAAAATGAATGTTTCAATGTACTGCAAATAGATTCAGGTTTGTCTTCTCCATTTAACTCTATTTGTAATGAATAAACACATTGAGTAAGAAAGCTGGGTTGTTCTCATGAAAAACATTTACTGCATTTCTGCCAAGAAATAATATGTAAATTGATACGTGCAAGATGAAAACTGAATATAGTGATGCATATATGAAAATGTAAAAATCACAGAAATATTAACTGGAAAGAACTTCTGTAGTCCTAGTCCAATCTCCCAGAGCTGGGCTATTGCCAATGCTAAATCAACACAAGTCAGATCACATACAAATCACATAGAGATGTGTATACGTATACGTATACATATGTATGTATGTCTGCAAGATTACTGATGTATACGTATGCAGAATACAAATAGAAAGGAAAGTAGTAGGATATGAGGGATACATATCCTCATATGTATGAGGATATGTATGAGGATACAAAGGGAACCTGTAGGCCCAGGTAATCTCTGAGCCAGCCAATCTCTGTTGGTGAGGACAAGGGCAGCAAAGCTTCTTTTCTGGTTGCTTCCTCTACCATTTGGAAGAAGAAGTTGTCATCAATGCACTCAAGGAACTTTCTGGAGTGCTGGTGTTTTGCTGTGTTGTCCCTCCAGCAGATGCTAGGGTGATTAAAATCCTCTATGAGGGCATTATGGCTTACAAGCATGAGGTTGCTCCTTTCTAAAGAGGGTCTCATTCACTTGGTCATCCTGGTTGGGTGTCTGGAGCAAACTCCCACTATGGTATCACTTGCCCCTGACTTCCCTTTAATCCTTACCCATAGGGTCTCCGTCAGCTCCACATCCATCCCCAGGAGGAGCTCCATGGACTCCACCTGGTCACTGTTATAGAGACCTCTTCTTTTGCCCTTCCTATCCTTCCTAAAGAGTTTATACCCAGCCATCCCCACACTCCAGTCATAGGAGCCGTCCCACCATGTCTCAGTGATAACAATAACATCACAGCCCTCCAGGCATGCAGACATGTGCAACTCTTCTTTTTTATTCCTCATGCTTCATGTACTATCATAGAGGCATTTGAGATGTGCCCCCTTCAAAGCAGTCTTACTGGCAGGGCTTATATTTATGTTTACACACGCCTTCCTGGTGGCCTGTGATTCTCTTCAGGGCATCTGTTAGTAGCTCTGTCCTCAACCGGGTGGGTGTTTGATGAACCGAGAATCCCCTCCCCTGGCATCCCTAGTTTAAAGCCCTCCTAACAAAATTGGCCAACCTCTAGCCAAAGACTATTGCACCCTTCTCTGATAAGTGGACCCCATCAGTCCCCAGCAGACCAGGTTTATCAAAATGAGCCTTATGGTCTATGTAGCCAATGCCATGACTGTGGCATCACTCCTTCAACCATATGTTCACTTTTCCAATTCTGTTGGGACTTTCCTGCCCTTTTGCTTTGACTGTGAGGATTGATGAGAACACTACCTGTGCTCCCAAGTCCTTCACAGATGCTCCCAGTCCTCTGTAATCTTTTCTTATAGTTTTCATGTCACTCCTACCTGTACTGTTGTTTATGTTAAAATCTGCATTATTCTTTTTCAGACTGACTCCCTGTTCTTGACATTTTCTGACATTCAGAATATTCTTCATAAGGAAGTCAGTGCAGTCAGCCCTGATGATCCAGAGCACTGGAGCAATCTTTGTAACTAGAGTAATCCATTTTCAAGTCATATCTGTGCTACAGAATAGAGCTTTTTCACGAGTGATTATCTATGTGATTATCCTTTAGATCAAAGGGTCAAGATATATGTGTTGCTATTGCAGAACAGGTCTGGCACAGTGAACCTTGTGGTCGAGGGCTGCTGAGTGCCAGATGGCATAAACACAACGCTAATGTGATATTCTTCCTCTGGACATAACCGTAGCGTCACATCCTTTGAAGACACACACCACTGATGTGAATTGGTGCAAATCTGCACCCTGCAGACACAAAGCTCTTGCGAACATGACCTTCATGTCTCTCCTCATGTTTTATATCAGCTGATCCTTGTCATGATTCAGATATACAAAGGATATATGGCGCAGATCTCTGGCATGCAAGAACTCGGATTTGGCCAAATGGGAAGGAGGCCATGCAGGACATAGAGAGAAGGTCACTTTCATCACAAGCCAAGACTGTTCTAGACATTAGCAGACCTTTATGTAGAAGTTCAGCATGTGAGAAGATGCATAGCTTATTCCATGACAGCCAAAGTAAACAGTGCTAGCAGGACTCCCCTGTGTCTCTATTTTTGTATTAGACATGAGAAACATTTGCCCATGTGATGTTGACATATATAAATTTAGTGCATAAAATACCACCTTGCTATTCATTGGTAATACTTTAAAGATGCCAGTGATTCTCTGCTGTAATGACCAGTTGGGCCAAAGATTATTATATATTTCTTTTATGTACGTAATTTATTATGTCTACATTATTTATGGAGGTGAAAGCAGGCAGAGAAAAGATATAATCAAAAAACTCTTTTAAAATTCCATAAAACTTTATTTTTTACAGAAGTATTGGGTTGGTGTTTTTCATCCTAGCCTGGTTTTCATCCTCAGATGAAATTTAATGTCACAGGACAGCAAGAATTCCTGGGTGTTCTGTAGTTTGGATAAGTCCAGAGAGACATTGCCTTTCCCATTTCTTTCTACCAATAGTACAGAGCTCACATAGCTGGACAAAGTCAACCAGCAAACACACACATCAAGTACAGTATTAGAATAATGTGGGGAAAGCATGGAAGTGTTTTAAATACTTTTAAATTAAAAAAAGAAGCATTGTCTGTGTTTTGTCAACTTCAGAAAAAGTTAAGTTACACAGAACATTTCTTTCCTCTATCTGATCTCCCATCACACACCTGTCTGTCTCACACCTGGCAACTAAGAGGGAAAGCCAAAACTATGTGATATATCATTACCTATTAACTAAGTCTTATATCAGGAATATTTGGCTTGTTTATATTCATTCTGTGGCTAGAACAAAGCTGCCAAGAGTTAATCTTTAAGGAATGGGAAGAGAAGTATCAAACATAATAGTTTTTACTCTTCACCCTTTTACTCTTCACCCTTCTACAGTTTCTAGTAGAACCATAGAATCTCAGAATAGTCATGGTTGAAAAGGACCTCTGAGATCACCGAGTCCAACCATATGCACAGAAAACAAAAAAAAAAACCACACCAAAAACCAACCCCAAACAAATGCAAACACCACACACACACTCCACCAGATAACACCCCTACAGAATGAATTAATTAAGTAATGAATTAATTAAATGTAAATTAAACCAAACCCCTACAGTCTCATCCATGAGAGCATGCCCTGGAGTGCCACATCCACATTTTCTAGAAATGCCTTTGCATCTGAAATTCCAGGTCCTGAAGTCCTTTTTAGAAAGAAACTGGCAGAGTGAAAAGAATAGGGTTTTAGGCCAGAAAGGAGCATTTGAGTATCCAGCTTTTCATGTGTTGCAGGCCAAGATATCTTAATATGTTTAGCTACTTACTTAGCCTAATAAGTTATGAATTAACCTAGCCCAGTTTTTAGAAAAACCTCTATCTTTAATTCTTCCCTAATATTTCCAGAGAATTCCACATTCCTTGTTAGAGTAACTTTTTGGACAAATGATTAGTGACTTAGGGCCATTCCAAATTTGAATGTGCATAACAGCAGCTTTTGGTATTTAGTTGTACCTCTCCATACAAATTTATGAAGCCTCTTTGTGCCTTTCCCTTGGGAAAGTAATTAAACATGGAAATCTATTCATTACTTGGGAGCCTTTAAAAATCCACTAGGCAGACTGAAGCCTTTAATTTTGTCGTCCTAACATATACTTTCCAACTCCAAGGCATCTGTATTCCCTAGCTGTTTTCTCTCCATTTATGCAACAAATCTACATATCTAGATGTATAGTCTTAGCTTTGCTAATATTAAAGTATTATTAAAGCAGGTCTGCCTTATGAATTAGTCTGGTCATAGAATAATCTGTATTATTACCACACTTTTGTGATTAATTAACCTGATTGTTACCTGCAATGACTTTTTACTTCTATATCATAAATGAAAAATATTTAATAGGCTTTAAAAGCATTAATTTCTTCATAGGCCTTTTTCAACAACTTTCACAAATAATAAGTTGTCATGGACAATTCCTTAAAGAAAAGTTTGTTAACTATTTGGAATCTGTCAAAATATGCCTTTGGGTTTCACTGAGACAAAATTTAAAATTCATACAACATAGAAGAGAAAGCATAAGTGAGTTCATGGAAATGATAGTTTATTAAAATGAGGAAAGAGTACATTCTGCCTTCTTCAGAACATCTTTTTATATTCACCCACTCTAGCACATAAAACTTATATAGATAAATGTGTCAAGAATTTTTGGGGGAAAAAAACTTCGGTGGGGTCCTAAATTCACATTATGCCCTTAGTATAGTCTCAGTTAGGATCTCATAGTCTGTGAAGCAATGAAGTGAATACACATGCTCTGTTCCCACTTCTATTCTTCCACACTGGCAGCCTATAAAAAAACGTGCATTTCTCTCCTTATTCACATACCTGAGTTTGCACTGGGAAAGGGTAAAAAGGCAGAGAGCACACATATTTTTAACAAAGGCCACAGCCACATAAAACCAGTGCATCCTAATACCAGAATGCCTTTCTAAGATGTGGTGAAATTGGAATATTTTGATTAAAAACTGTGAAGTTCCTGATTTTGTTGCACTCTCATAATTTTCCTGTCATTCTCTAGGTCCCTTCTTTATCACGATTCAATGCCAGAAGTTATAATAAGTTGATCTAACTTTTATCAGTGAGAGAAAGTGCAAAATCTTGTAGGGAGTGAGTCAAGGCTCAAGGTTACCCCCAAATCTTTTTGTTACCATTGTGTTTTCTGTAATTAACAAGAAGTTACAACAGATTTAGTATATAGACAGCCTCTTCTAGTGAAAGATTTGACTAGATCTCATCTTTCTTGAGATATTTTGCAAATATCATGTTGCAAGCTATTATTAGACCTTATGTTGATTTTTAAATAAAAATTCTAAATGACAAAAATATATCATACATTTGCCTTCTCTGGCTCAAAGCTAGCAATCATCATGATGGAGTAGACATAAGTTATGTGATTTCCATGGAGGAAAGAGTACTGGACCAGTGAGAGAATGTTATAATCCAGCTGTAGCAATAATTCCAAGTAGCTTTCAGGCAGTGAAGTCTTAATAAACTTAAACACTCGTGCAAGCTAGATTTATTGAAGCAGTTTCACATCTTGTGGTTCTGGTTTAGGGTTTTCTATTCTGGGCAGAGCCCCAACTGGAAAGATGCCTTGGAATATGCACTCCCTAGTCTACCAGAGAGTCTACAGAAAACATCACATACCCTTTCTCTCCTCTTCCCCATGCCCTCACTGTATGCATTATCAATATCAAATAATAACATAATTCACTATCTTATGCTGGAAAAGTTAAAATTAAAACAAACACAAAGGACTGTTTTTCATTCACCAAAGAAGAATGCATATTACTGAGCTTACATGTGACACAGCAGGTTTCTGACAGTTCCCATGTGGACTTGCCTTGAATATCTGGAAAAGCTTTACAGTACTGTTTATTTCCTTTTTTTTTTTTTAATTAGGAAAAGGATAAGCATGCTCTAAATTTTGTATCTGCGTACTTCACGATACATTTTGTCACTCATTCACAACACCTTGGACTCTCTCTTTTTGGTTTAGCATAATTTGCCTTGTGTTTCTCCCTCCAGAGCTGTAGGATGGCTTCTGTTAAGCTTTTACACTTTACTCATCTGCAGAAGCTTCTGCCATTTCTATAATCACTTGTTCTATCAAGAATATAGGCATCTTTCCTCTCCCCTGACTCCTCAGAGGAGTCTTTCCATTGGCATCTGCATTTAATTTCTGCTTATAAATTTAAAGTCATGCAATTTAATTTTGGGGTTTCTAAGCTTCATTCTCTCCTTTCAAACAAAAAACAGTCTGGAATTAATCTCTGATTTTTTTTTTCTACTAATACTTCTTTTTCAAAGCACATTAGTCTGTGAGGTCTCTGGGATCTTGAGTTCAGGGAGACTCTAGTCCAATAAGGCTGAAACACTCTGCTTTGTCTCATGCTGATAAGAGTTTGAGTTCCTTTCCTTCTCTCAAAAAATCAGTATTGTGATACAAAGATAGAGTGTGACTCAACCAGTGTTTCATGTTACTATTCAAAGTGAATGATAATTAAATTTAAAAGAAAATTCTCTCATATTATTACTATTAGTGATGCCTTCAAGTTTGAATGAAAAATGACTTGAAAAGTCTTTCAATTCTAAGTCTTCTTTGAGCAAAGCAGTGACAATGACTCTGCCACTCTCTTAAATTTGCATTAGTCCTGAAGAACTGCTATCTCTTCTGGCCTGAGCGCATCACACAGTGGAAGCCAAACTAGTTTCCTCAGCAACATGGCACTCAGTTTTGTGTCACCCTTCAGCCATGAGCCTGTGCATGGATTAACAGCAAGGATTCAAGCAGTTATCACAGTTGCACTTACCTTACTTGGGAAGATTTAATACAATTCCATAAACTGACAAAGTTTCACCAGTCTCACCAAGACCAGTTGCAACCCATATAAACTCAAAAGCTCATGCAGGTAGCAGTGACTGAGGTGCTGTGCCAGTCTGCTATGTATCCTGAGTTTGTGCACAATTGGACCAGTTCAGACCTCTAGAATCAGTGGTTTTATACTTTATGCCTGGTTTTCACCTGTAAATTCACAGTGAGGCTGCTTGGTGTCTTTGTATGAGAGGTGCAAGTTAATTTGTGAGAAACAATCAAGGAAGTCAAAACAAGGTGAAGCTTCGGACCCCTTTTCCCTCCATCTTGCAAACCTCAGTCTCTGGTATCAGCACTTTCATTTATTGCCTTTCTTTTTGAAAATGTGATACAACTCTTGAGACACAGAGTGTAACTATTATAGGAAGGCTTCTTGTAGTGTTTTCATTCATAAGTATATTGACTCCCATAATTAAAAAATGTTTAAAAATGCCATTAGAAGGCTGTTTAGGAAACTGATGTTTAAATTAATTAGGGGTTTAGGCTTTCTATACATCATCCTAAAATTTGCCCATAGATAACTCCTATACAATACATCACCATGCAGACTTTTCAGAGAGTGAATTATACCAAGAAGTTAGGGATTTGCACTGTATGGAAACTGCAGTAAAGATGTCAAGATCAAGCTACTAACCTACTACTCACACTACGAACCACACCCCTTCTAGTACACCTCAGGATGTCTTTAGCCTTCTTGGCCACAAGGGCACATTGCTGGCTCATGGTCATTCTTCTGGTCACTAGGACCTTCAGGTCTATCTCCTCTACACTGCTCTCTAACAGATCAGTCCCCAGCCTACACTGATATATGGGACTGTTCTTTCCTTGATGCAAGATGCTGTATTAGTCCTTGCTGTATTCCCTCACAACCCTCCAGCCTGCCTAGGTCTCACAGAATGGCAGCACAGCTTTCTGGTTTATCACCTACTCATCCTAGTTTTGTGTCATCAGCAAACTCCATTCCCTCAGCCAGGTAACTGGTGAATGCTGAATAGTACTAGTCCCAGTACTGACCCCTGAGGGACTCCACTAGATACAGTCCTTCATTTAGGCTCTTTCCCACTGACCACAATTCTCTGACTTCTTTCCTTTAACCAGTTCACACTCCACCTCACTACCTGACCGTCCAGACCACATTTTCTGTTTATCTGTGAGGATGCTGTGGGAGATGGTGTCAAATGCTTTACTGAAATCAAGATGAACTACACCCACTGCACTACCACCTGGTTATGTCCTCATAAAAGGCTATAAAGTTGATTAAACATGACTTCCCCTTGGTAAAACCATGTTGAGTGCTCCTAAATACCCTCTTGACCTAGACATGCTTAGAGACAGTACTTATGATAAGTTCTTCCATCACCTTTCCAGGGTTGGAGGTGTGGATGACTGGTCTGTAGTTACCAGGGTCCTCTTTTTTACCCCTTTTGAAGTCTGGAGTGAAATTTGCTTTCCTCCAGTCCTCAGGCACCTCTCCTGTTCCCCACAACTTGCAAGAGATGATGGAGAGTGGCCTAGCAATGACTTCTGCCAGTTCCTGTGCACCTCAGTAGGTGCATCCCATCAGGATCCATAGACTTATGGATGTCCAGCTTGCTTAATTGATCCCTAAGCCAGTCCCCGTCTACCAAGGTAAACTCCTCCTTTATCCTGACTTCCTCTGAGGCCTCAGAAGTCAAGAGCTCCTGTGAACAGTCTTCAGCAGTAAAGATGGCAGTTTTGTTTGCTGTAACTAAGGTAGCAAACATTCCTTGAACTTGTTGCTCCATATACGAAACACAAAAACTACCTTATTCAGTGTAACACTGGACAGCAATTCCAATGACAGGAGTATTTTTCTTAGCAAATTATTTTAATGAAAAGACACAGAAATTTTCTGATGCTGCCAGTAAGCAAATGAACCAGAAACATGGCACTTCCATAGAATTATGGGAGTGGTAAGGAGAAAGGAGTACCAAAGCTAAATTAATGACACTCATTACATTTTGCAATGTAATTACATCAATAACGCTCTACACGAATGATAAAGTGATGCTCATAGGGTTGAAAATAATACATATCTTGGGGACAAAAGTCATGCTATCTAATGGTATAAACTTATCTGTCAAAGTATTATTTAAGTATTATTTTCTTACAGTGAAGCTACATGAAAACTATGCTGATTCTGAAAGCTTTTTCTTTCTCTGTCTTTTTGTGTCCTCATTTTTTAAGATGTGTCATGGTTATTATTTAATTTTTAAAACTAATGTCTCATTCCATTGAAGCTGAAGGTTCAGTTCTGACCCTTACAAAGTTTTTATACCTTTACTTATTGTTTCTGTTGGTTTAGAGTTCTTTTGTTGTTTTTTTGTCTATTTTTTTGTTTGTTTGTTTTTTTTTAATGCTTCCAAGAATCTCCTCTCCAATCAGAGTCTTCATAAAATTCTGCCTGACTGTCTTGTCATTTGCTGTCAAACCTCTCCTTGTGTGATACCTTTAGACAACTCTTAACAGTGCCATTATCTGCTTCTCTGATCACACAAGGTCATTGTTTCCATACATACTTCTATCATGCTGTTATACTCTGTGGCTGTAACTTCTTTGTGATGAGAATAAGGTCTTTGTCGTCCATTTGCATAGCACACAAAACGCAGCCCCCTTCTACAGTGTTGTGAAAAAAAAAAAAAAGAAAAAAAAAAAAAAAAAAAAAAAAAAAAAAAAAAAAAAAAAGATGGTCTCAGCAATAAATAGAAAAAATGGAACTTTGATATAGAGTCCCCATTACCCAGATTCAGCATGAATTGCTGGTGAATCCCTCTGCAATATGCTGGAGGAACAGTATCATCTGCCTACAGTGATTTTCTTTACAAAGTCAGAAATCTGGAGCAATGAAGTTGTTTGAGAAAGGTAATCAGTTAAGGGGAGTGACATTGCTTCCTCTGCCATTGTTTTTAGTACCTTGATGAGGGACTGTGTTAAAAAAATGAGAAATAAACAAATCAGAGGGCAAATACAAAAGTAGTGCTAAAGATAGAAGCTTTTCTTAGAGACTTTGATCTCCATTCTAGACCCCATCCTTTCTCCTCTAGCTGTAGTGTGTCTGGATCAGCCAATAATCCTCCTATGAATATGTTTCTAACAGAGACACAAGGTTATCTGTCTTACCATTCAGCCACTGGGATTTCCCAGCATTTTAAAGATGCTGCTGCATCTTTAGTGGGAATAATGCCTCTAATGTGGATTAGAACGAGGCTTCAACACTTCTCTTACCAGCAAAAGCTGTGGACTGCACTGACTGATGCCTCACAGGGCCCTGCACAACTTTGGTGCTGAAGCACTGAACGATGCAGAGTGCAAAAGCCTCCCTTCATACTAGGTTTTATTTAAGCAATCATATAAGCTTGCAATAAAAGAGCTGAGACAAATTGGTAGCAATTGTTATTGGAAAAAGTCGATTTTAAATAAGAAAAGTGCAATAATTTTGTTTCCAGTTCTTCCCAAATAGCTGAGCTTGATTTGTCACCAGCCAAATTAATACATTACTCCCCGTGGTTTTATGACATTATACAGTATTTTCTCTCCTACTAGTCTATTTTATTTCCCTCTTCCCATCCTTACAGGTTTCTGTTTTCACAGTGGGTTTACTACCACACAAAAATCAAATATTGTAAAAAACTAAATGCACAAGTTTGAAGTTCTCAGTGGGTGTCAGTTCTCTATTTCAAGTAAACCAGATAAATTAAATCTATATATTAAATAAGTAACCTCTTAAAAGATTTAAATAACCTCTCCAAAAAATAGTTCAATGTCCTTTATTCCACCAAAACTGCATTGCAGTTTTCCAGTCTTTATATTTACATTATTTGCAACTCTTTCCATAAGTGCCAGTACAAATGTAACTGATGAAAATCCAGAATAGTCATACAAATGTTCCTGAAAGCAAGGTGCATTTTTGAGCAAAGTTTTTTCTGATTCACAATAATATATATGTATATATTAACAAAGCTTCAAAATATAAAATATCTTCCACGGCAAGTAAAACTTCTCACTTACAGCTTATTCAGATTTCAGTTACATAGACTTCTGCATTTCAAGTTAGTGCAAATAATGAAAGTAAGAGCCTGAGCAGAATGATGTAAATACAATGGAACAAGAGAAACAGCAAAATTTTACCAAGTCCCTGCATATGGTTATAATATTTAATCAGTATATCATTAGTATCCTTTTATATACACTGTATTTAAATAATTGGCTTATCTGAACTATAGGCAATAAATTTACAAATTAAAATAAAATAATGCTTCACACAAATATGGAATGTCCAACAAATATATGAAAATAAAATGCATCTAGTAACAAAACGTTGTAAATCAAAAAGGTAAAAGATGTCTTCACTGTCTTGGAAGATTTGAAGGCACTTTCTTGGCAAATCTGAATTCACTCCTTAGTAGAAAGTCTGCAAGAGAAAAGGACATGCTCTTTTATAACAAGTTTCAAAACTCATAGGGAGGCTGCTTAGGATAATCCTGTGCATAAATCACAGTTTCTTGTGAATTCCATAAATCTTAAGATTAACTCCAGAATGCCAGTGGGTCTTGCCCTCTCCTGCAAACACTGATGAGTTTTGCCATGGCAAATCCTCAGCGCTGATGCTAAGAGGTTTAGCACGTGGACGTTTCCAATGCACCAAGTCACGTGCGTTTCTAGATTCTAGGGTTCATCAGATGCTTTACTTCCATTTGCAAGGATCTGAACTAGAGGGTGAAAAAATAAGAAAGAAAGAAAGAAAGAAAGAAAGAAAGAAAGAAAGAAAGAAAGAAAGAAAGAAAGAAAGAAAGAAAGAAAGAAAGAAAGAAAGAAAGAAAGAAAGAAAGAAAGAAAGAAAGAAGAAAAAAGAAAAAGAAAAAAAGAAAAAGAGAAAGAAAAAGAGAAAGAAAAAAGAAGAAAGAAGAAAGAGAAAGAAAGAAAGAGAGAAAGAGAGAAGAGAAAGAGAGAGAAAGAGAGAAAGAGAGAGAGAGAAAGAAAGAGAAAGAAAGAGAGAAAGAAAGAGAGAAGAAAGAAAGAAAGAAAAGAGAAGAAGAAAAGAAAGAAGAAAGAAGAGAGAAGAAGAAAGAAAGAAAGAAAGAAAGAGGAGAAAGAAAGAAGAAAGAGAGAAAGATGAAAGAGAAGAAAGAAAGAAGGAGAGAGAAAGAAAGAGAGAAAGAAGAGAAGAAAGAGAGAAGAAAGAGAGAAAGAGAGAAGAGAGAAAGAGAGAAAGAGGAGAGAGAAAGAGAGAGAAAGAGAGAAGAAAGAGGAGAAGAGAGAAAGGAGAAGAGAGAAGAGAAGAAGAGAAGAAAAGAGAAGAAGAAAAGAAAAGAAAAGAAAAAAGAAAAGAAAAGAAAAGAAAAGAGAAGGGAAAAGAAAAGAGAAGGGAAAAGAAAAGAGAAGGGAAAAGAAAAGAGAAGGGAAAAGAAAAGAGAAGGGAAAAGAAAAGAAAAGAAAAGAAAAGAGAAGGGAAAAGAAAAGGGAAAAGAGAAGGGAAAAGAGAGAACAGAGAAGAGAACAAAGAGAAGAGAACAGAGAAGAGAACAGAGAAGAGAAGAGAAGAGAGAAAAGAAAGAAAAAGAAAAGAAAAGAAAAGAAAGAAAAGAAAAGAAAAGAAAAGAAAAGAAAAGAAAAGAAAAGAAAAGAAAAGAAAAGAAAAGAAAAGAAAAGAAAAGAAAGAAAAGAAAAGAAAAGAAAAGAAAAGAAAAGAAAAGAAAAGAAAAGAAAAGAAAAGAAAAGAAAAGAAAGGAAAAGAAAAGAAAAGAGGCAAACCCAAAAGGCTAAAAGCTGTAAAGCTGTAGAGGTCACTAACTACTCCCAGTCCCAGCAGCACCCGCCCCCTTGGAGCCCTCTCCATGGTGCTGAAACAGCCCCTGCCCCTGTTGCCTCAGCTCCCTGTGCAGCTTCTGCCACCACATCCCGTGGGAATATAGGGGGCTTTTCCTGGGAAAACCTTGATTTCTAGATTTCTAGCCGGGGAATACCACGTCACTTTATTTTGTTTGGTTGCTTTGGTTTGGTTTGGTTTTGGGTTTTGTTGTGTTTTGTTTTGTTTTCCCTCTGCTTACAATAAACAGGAATTGTGACCTGTCCTCTCCAAGCTAATGTGTGGACAGTGTGGAAAATGCATCCTCAATGCCAAAAGGTGGAGTAGAAGCAAACACAGAATAGTGCTAGCATTGCTATTGAGGGATGAACATAAGTAACTCCTGTATTGGTGTATTTGGAGGCAAGAGAGAGTGACTTTTACCAACATGCATCCCTGTCTGGAAAATGTTTCTGTTCCAAGAAGATACTGGATATAAACAAACATGAAGACCTGAGCCTGTCTTATTCCTAGTGGAATTTATCTACTCGATCTACTCAATGGAGGAACAGGATAAGGAAGCACATAGGCATCTTGCAAAACACTCAGATCACAGCTCTTCTTTTTCCTATAATGTTTCCCCTGCTTTTAAAAAGCAGAGAGAAAGTCACCCTAGAAAAAAAGTTGAAGTGAATAGTGCACAAGAGCTGCTAACATTGCTTGCCATTCAAACCCTCCCTTCCTCACATGTCATCTCTTTCAGTGTATTTTTGGCAGGCAAATTAGAACACCTGGATTTGCAAATCATATCTTCTGATCCTTTTGTATTTTAAAGATGGAAATAGGATTAGATAGATTCTTCTGTACTGTGGATATGGAGGCAGATCATTAACTCTTAAACAAAAAGAAAGAAAGAATTTAAAAAAAAAAAAATTTAAAAGGGAGGAAAGAAAAAAAAAAGAAAAAAAATTTATTGGAACACCCAGAAATCTTTCAGAAAACCCTGAGCCATGAAATCAGAGTTTAAAGGGATACTAATGAGAGAAAAAAAACAGAATAAATAGGTGAAAGAGAAGAAAAATAGAGAGTACTGGGATGTTTCAGAATGCTGAGACTAGAAAGAGGACACTAATAAAAAAGCAGGAATTTAGGTACCTCAAAATATAAAAGTATTAAGAAAGGGCACTCAGAAAAGGAATTCTGTCTTTAGTTATGAAAAGGAGACTCTGGCAAAGTAATGAGATGTCTAGTCAGGTTCTGTTTCAGTGCCCATGGTATATTCAAAACCATCGGCGAGATCAGGAAAGCAAGAGGCAAAACAGACTGAAAATAGTTAAGAAAATAAAATAATAAGAAAAAAAAATATGTCATTTCTTCTCGCTGAAATATTGCTATATTCTTCAAAGCATTTTCTCACAGTCACCAAAATGAATCCCACCTCCACTTGGAAATCAAATCAGCTAACACTGACTCATATCCTACCCTTCCTTTCTTATTCCTGATTAGTATGAATTGAAGTCTTGATGCAGGAAGACATACGCAGCTCCTCCAAACTCCAAGCTTGCAGTATTTGTCAGGAGGAGGTGGTGAAAGGAAATCATCTTTGAAGAAATTTAAGTAAAATTAAATTTACTGATTTTATGTATTTTAATAGTCAGTAATAACCGGTGCAGTTTTTCAAACTTATGTTGGGAGTGTAATAATTTTATTGATATTCAAACAACTGGAAAAAACAGCTCACTTGAAGATATTTCTTTTATCGGGGACACACTTAACATGCTGTTCCTAGATAAGAATGGAGTGGTTCCATTCACAGTTACTTGAAGCCTCTAGCTTTGTCACATTTTTATGTTCAGTTTACTTCCACCACCTTTAAGTGGTAATACCTTTACAGAAATTCTCAGAAAACAATCAAGGAATGAAAAGCGTTCCTAAAGATTAATAGTGACTGAGTACATACAAAGATTGCGTTGGCAGACCTGAGAGCAAGAAATTCTGATTCTTCTTCTCTTCTGAGAAGGTCTGGAATAAATGTGTTGAAGTTCTTATGCATTTTAATTTTGCCAACCAGAGTTCCTAACTAAATTTTGGACAGTAAAAGGTCATTCAGTCCATAATTCTGGACTATGGTGCCACAAGTAACTTGTAGAAAATTACAGTGGTGCCTATCAAGATAGCTGTGCTTCTATATGTTTCTATGAGGAATGAGTCAGTCCTTACAGCAATGCCAGAGCTGCTCGTTGATGCACTCTGTTAATATCACATTTCCGTATGCCCACCTGATAACAAGGTACAAGTGTGAAGTAAATCACTAGACCATTCAACAAATCAGAAAATGAGTGGGAAAAGTGATACTTACATAGCAAACATCCTAGGACTGTGTACACAAAGGGCTCATTGCTAATCTCGTTAGCAACCTTGCACATCTTTTATAATCTATAAAACAAAATTACCCACAGCAATAATAAATCTCAGTTGCCAGATACCTTCAAAAAACTGCAGAAAACAAAATGTAAAATTTGTATTAGAATTTCAGAAACTCTACACAGTTAAACCATTCTCTGTTTCATTCATGAAATGATATGTGTAAGATGAAAAATTAGATTGCAGTTCATCCTGTGGCTAAGAAGAAGGAAATGTGAATGATGGGAGCAATTAATTTTCTACCAGGTAGTTTCCTCCTAAGATACAGAAGACCAGGTTCAACCCCCACCTTCACCTCAAGGAATTTAACTCACTAACCAGGAGGCTACTCTGACCAGCAGACTATGACGTAGTTTGAGGTCTGGCTCTCACGATTTTTTTGTTGTTCCACTTAGAGTTAAAACTGATGAAAATCTATGTTTTCCATCTCTAAGTATATCTCCTCATCTTTGGACTAGAGATAGTACTGTCTTACCGGCTGTCTCTCTCTCTGATGTCCTTGATTTAAATGGTCACTTGGTTCAAGTGGCTGCTGAGCCATTGCTGTCCTTTCTGATGGAAAGATCTGTCTAGTGACAAGGAATACTTAGGTGCCATTTTCTTCTCTTACGTGACAAATATTTTAATAAAACTTAACCAAAATTGTGCCAAACTGAATTCTAGCCCAGGTTAAGTTTTTCAGGGAATGTTTACGCAGAATATAACCATGTCAGCAGAAAAGAAATTAAATCATTCTCAGACACACTATGTGGCTAAGATGTCACTGTAAGAATATATCAAACCCCTCTAAAGAGACAGGAAAAGATCCTGGCTTTAATCAGCCTTGATAATTATTCTAAACCCTCGGTGCTGGATAAGGTGGAGAGCATTCTGAGGATTTAGGTCTCCTTCATAGACCAACAAAATATCTCACATTTAACAATACTCATTTTCTGCTTTGGGTTTGGTTGACATAAAGAAGAAAAAAAAATTGTCTTTAGTTTTAATTGCAAATTTTACTTTACTTTTTTTGAACTTATAACTCAATTCTTCACACAGTCCTAACCACAATCTTAGGTTTACATTTAGAGAACACCTATTTCATTAGAATAGAAATATTATTACTGAGATTCTTCATGAATAAAGTGAAACATTCAGGCAATACAGGGGAATCCAAATAACATTCATATATTCATACACTCTGGATCCATGTATCAAGGTATGCAATACACAACATGCATGAGATTTTGTTTATGCAGCCTGTAAGAGATACATGTCTAGCCTACTCATGTGTCTACTTAAAAAGATGTATGTATAGCTTTTGAGGATCAGCCATGGATTTCTACATTCCAACTTCTGATCAGTGTAGGACAGATAGAAAAAGGGCTGCTCCAGTCCCTTTTAAAACCTCCAAAGTGCTGAACTTTTGTGAGAGAGCACCTCAGCTGCTCACAAAAGTGCTTAGCATCTTTCTGAGTGATGCAGACAAGAAGTGTCATTTACAACAGCTACAAAAGCACCAGCACATCAAGCAGCAGGCTGCTTTCAAACAAGGACCACAGCTAGCATTATAAGGCACTGTAATTATTACTTACAGGCTGGTGTCGAGCAGTCCCTTGTGTTGTGATACAGTCGATGAAAGTGCTTGCTACACTCTGATGAAAATGTGACTGGTCCTGTTTGAAAGTAAACAGGAGTTAACCACAAGCTTTCAGTGACATTGCTTTGCCACTTCAATGAATGGCACTGATACATAGAATTAACTTCTACATGTTTTGGTGAATTTATGTTTAATTTTCTACTGGGCGTTAAACAATTATGATGTACCACAAGTATAACAGTGCTACTGAAAATCACAGAGAGCAATGATGTTGCAATGCTATTATGCTCATAACCTCAATGACAGAAAAATAGCCCTTGGAAACGATGGACTTGCTTAGCCTTAAAATTTCAGTTATTCAAAATCAACAGTAAAATTTCTTATATGGTGAAAATTAGAATGGCCCAACCACAAAAGAATTAATTTGCTCAGTGGTCAGCAGTATTCTAACGTAGAAGGAATAACATAGAAGCAATGAGAACATTACTTCTAAAAGCAACATTTTAAGCATAAATTAGTTTCTTAACCCTGGAAAGACAAAGTACTAATGCTTCTGATTTCCACATGGATGGTTTACAGGGTTCTAAACATAAAATGTGCATTTGAAGGGGAAAAAAATAAAAGCCAAATCACACCTAGGAACCTTGATGTCCTCTTAAAGTAGTCCTAGCAAGAAAGGATGCTGTTGTGCATGCAGAGGGCAGCATGTGTTTCAACATTTAGGTGAAACAAATCCCTGTGTAACTTGTGCTGTGCCTCTGTTCTCCCAGACTGTGCTTCCTTCTCTGGATATCAGTGCCATCTATCTGCATTAACAGCTGATAATAATATATAGCTGCTAGTCTTCAAAACAAAGGTCAAAGGTATCAAGCTACCAAAGAGCCCTTCCTTAATTGCTGATGGTCCTGGGAAGGCATTACTGATGACATCCAGGTTGAAAAAGAGTAAAAATGTAGTATTTGTATCATATAATCTGTTTAGCAATACTGATGCTTACAGCTGGGGATGAGTTTCCTGTGATTTGGACAAAAAACACTGACATAAGGTGACACTAACTGAACAAGACTAAAGTTAACTTGAATCCTCTAAATTCACCTTAAAAAGGAACCCTGCTACAAAAGGTTTCATATGAAGCATGCTGCTTGGACTAACTTTCCTGTCAGAGGAAAGACAGTAAGCACTTCTGGGAAAAAAAAAAAAAAATTCACAACGTGAAAGGTGGTTTAGCATGTTGACAAAGCATGCCAAGCCAATTCTGTCTGGATAGTAGAGCCAAACTACCACAAACTTGAACGAAGATTTCTCTCTGTGACACTGTACAAAACTGAACATTAGATATATTTAATAGTAATAGATTTCATAGATTCATAGATTTCATGAGATTTTTCCAGTCGCTAATAAGTTTTTCAAAGAACTGACAAAGCAGCCCTTGTAACTTTAAATTGGAAGAGACCATCTAGATGGAAACATCACTACTCATCACTGTCTAGTTGAGTAATTAGGCACAAGAGAACATATATTACTTGAAATTATCCAAGATACATGGATATAACATCAGCTTTTGTCACTATATACATTCCATGTCCCTTGATATAATATATGGTTTTCCAGCTCTCTTCCTCATCATCAAAATAGGCTGTTGATTTTATTAGTGCCTCAGAGAGCACTCTGTGTAAGCTTGCTTTTCTAGTTGAATTGATGGATAGCTTTATGACTCTCAAGATTATTTATGATTTTTCCTATAGTCGAGGACTGGGACATATGGGTTTTATATGGCTATAAAATATGTCTACTATTCTTGGCATACTAGAAGTGTACAATAATTTTCTTAACCTTAAGGCTGTAAAGATAATACATTGTAAAGATAATGTTGATATCCCCCTCTCTCTTCTTTTTCACAACTTCACTAGTTTAGGATGTTCTAACTCTTGAACTGGTAAGGATTATATCTGAACGGTATACTTAACTGAGGTTGTTAGAAAAAAAGGATTTTGATTTGAACAGAATCAGGAAAAGAAAAGTTAGGCTGTTAGGATTCATTTGAAGAAAATGCTTGTGTGTTACAGGACCTAATAAAGCCGTGGAAAAGAGAAAAATAGAGAAAAACCCACTGAAGATCTTAAAAGCATAGCTGAAAAAACAAAAGAGAAAGAAAGAGAAAGAGAAAAGAAAAAAGGAAAAAAAGAAAAGAAAAAAGATGTAGGCAGAAACTCTGATCCAACAAAGAAATAAATCTTGGAAATTCTGCAATGAACTTTCTTCCTTACTCATTCCATCTAATGTGAGTCAAATAATCTCAGCAATTATGAAAGCAACTACTCATGCAATTAATTTAGTGAACGGCTCCAGAAACAGGCCTCTTTTTCTATGATTTATTGTCCTCAAAATACCTTCTGAAAAACTCATGGTTGTTTTTCACTGTTGTTTTTGAGTAATGAAAATCATAATGTATTCATTGTTTAGCTTCCCCAGATTCTTATGTTGAGCTTTTTATAGGAGTTGAGCAGTTTCCCAAGTTAAATAAGAAAAGAAAATAGATTAATTATTAATATAAGCAAATCTTTCTTCTCTGTCCTCCCCAGGAGAGTGATTTCCATAGAATAGCATAGCTGGATCTATGTGTTCTTTTAATTTGTTTCTCATATGGACAGAGAATGGTAAGGTTTGTGACTACACTTGTTTACTGTAGTAGTAAAGGGCCAGCTGCTCATTGCACATTTCCTGTAGGTGCTGTTAGGCTGCAGTTAGCAACTGGCAGAAAGATTCTTAAAGCTGTGGTTATCCTAACATTTTGAGGACACTTCCCCCATGCAAAAGAGACAACAAAATTTTTCCTTTCTTGACAAGGACTGTCTGAAAACTCCAGCAAAGAGGAAACATAATTATTTCCAATTCTCTTTTTTGTGCTATAATTGCCAGCTATTTCTGTATTTTTTAGTTTCAACAACCTCAATAACATTTAAAAATCAGGGCTTTGCAGTGTCATACTCTGAAACTCTGAAGTACAGAACACTTGAAACTGGAAAGTAAAGAACAGTGCAAGCATCTTGCCACTGGCAACTCTTTTTGCTTAAATTCAGAAGAAGCATTTTTCCAGTTGTTATAAAACAGGCTCCCAAAGGTGCATGCCCTGTACAATTCCATCTCAGTTTTCAAGTTCAAGTATTTGATTTTAATCATATTAAACTTTCATATTTGGGATAGCAAATTATTTTTCTGATTAATTTGTATTCCTTAATACTTCCTTGCTCTATTTGTTTGTCTTGTTTAGATAAGCATCCACATGTATACATCATGAGACAGAAGAAAAAATATGTTTCCATGATACAGTGAAAAATAATATGGCCTCATAGATCTCTTTCTGAAATATATATGCAGTCTGGTGAGAAGTTTTAAAATCAGTAAACTTGAAAATAAATATAGTGGGATTGATGAAAATTATGGAAAAATACATATATTTAAAATTTTAAATGTATTGAGTTCTCTTATTAAAATATTACTTGTCAGAGACTGCATATAGGTGCAATGTTAAACTTGGTGCAGAACTTCAAAATATCTAATGCTTGTGATTCTTGTGACTATTTCAAATACGCATATATAGGTAAAACAAGAGCAGCTGTCTTACCTGTAAAATGTTTTATGAATTTGTCTTTTAAACTGGAATCTCTTGGAAAAATTTCTGAGGAAGAAAAGAAAAAAAGTATGTAATAGAGGAATTAAAATAAAAGCATAACATGCCAAGATTCCTGCTATAAAGGGACTCAATAGCTTTCTAAATTAACTGTGAAATTAGTTTTCATAGTTTTGTTTGTGTATACAACACTGTGATTCACAGAAGAATATCAAATATCATCCTAGAACACACTCGAGCAGATTTTCTGACAATCATTTCTACACATCTTATCCTTGAGTTGGGCTATAATTTTATAAATATTCATATTAAGAAGTTATCATGCTATGACAAGTACTTGAGTATCTGAACAAATAATGTAGAATAGCTACATAGATGCAAACCAAATACCATATTTTGGGTATTGAAATAACAGGTACTTGAAGACAAAAATCTCCTACAGAATGCCTAAGATAGATATGGGTTATGGATATTTTTATTGCAATGTTAGTAAAAATATAGTACTCTTCTACTGTGAAAATCTCTTTATTTTAAATATCCCCTTTACATATATGGTGTTTTTGCCAAGAGGTATAAGAGAAAGCACACATCTCATAACAGCCAAAGGAATCAGGCAGAACAAAAAATGGAGCTAGCACAAAAGCTCTACTCTTTTTTTTTTTTTTTTTTTTTTTTTTTTTTTTCTTTCAGTAGAATACTGTCTCTGGCTTACAGTAGGAATTTTTTGATGAAAGTAAATACTCTCAGAAGCATAATTCCCCTCAATCTTATAAATTTTCCACTGAAATACTGCATTAAAAAATTCTTGGGTAACTGCAGATATGATTGCAGAGAGTTACTCAGTACAATAATTGTATATTACATTAAATTCAAATGAAATGCTTTTCTTAGTACTAATACAAGCAACGTCACAGCATTAGGACCTGTAGTTAAACATATATATTCACTAAAAATACCTCCTTACCACTACTGTAATTTTAAGTCTTTTTATTCCCCTACATTTTTTTTCAGTTTCTTGTCTGAATTAACATTTAGCTCAGAAGAGAGCAAGTTTCCTTTCCTACCATAGGAGGATGTTGGATATCTGCCAAAATAAATTCTTACCATTGGCTTTAGGCAGTTTGTCAGAGGTCACATGAGTGTATTTTTAGGCTGGCATTTTAAGCTAAAATTCTCCAGTCTTAATGCATCTCAGCAAGGTTATGGGACCTAATTTCCCTAAGAATTCTCAAAAATGTCAGTTTTAACTAACTTGTTTCCTTATTGCAAAGGAAATACAATACCTTCTCCATTAAAGTTAGTGTTCTATGGACATGAAATGCCAGGTAGTTTAAAATTACACAGATGAAGCATATGAAAAGCTAAAATAGTGAAACAATCTGAGTGAGTTTTGAATGAGATGCTTCAAGTGAACCAGTGCTGACAAATAACCATAGTCTGGGGAAGTCTGAGCTAAAACCAGGCCATTCTTGCTCTGACAAAGAACATTTAGATTCAGGGCCTTTCAAAGTCTATAGAATTTGCTGTCAGAACAGTAGCTGCTTTTTGTCCTAAAAAATTCTTCATGAAAAGCCTGTAAAATTGCATATAGCCAAAACTCCATCCCTAAATGCACAGAAGGCAAAACAGGATAAGGGATTTGATGCTCAGGGAAGGAGCTAGGCACTGCAAGCACAAAATTGCAGCTGTAGTTGTGTTGGTAAGCCTGAGAAGGAACACTGCAGCATCTGCCCCGCCAAGAGTAACCTCCATCAGCCCAGCTACACCCATCCCAACAGGGAAAACTGGGTCAGTTGTGTGTTAGACAGTGGCTGAATGATACTGAGTGCCTGTTCCTCCCCTGCTGTGGCTTCCATCCCTTCAGGCAGCAATCAGCTCTTCAACATTTGCCCATGTTTCAGCTTTCTTTGAGTCCTTTTTCTTAACTGCACAGCTCATTTGCTCATTATAGCACAATCAGTAAGGCCTGAGCCCTCCACAAAGACAACCTAAACTCATTCGTATGAAAATCACAGGCAGCACAAGTTGCTGGAACACTTCTGTCCCCTGGCTCTAAGGGGAGGGAAAACTGCCTCAACTATGGATTGCTCAAAACAAGCAAAGCAATTTTCTTCCATCTTCCAGCAGCACAGCCAAGCCCTCTTATCTGTATGAAACTGTGAGGCCGAGGTCTCAAAGAACTTCATCTCGCAATCAAACTAATGAACATCTTTTTTTTTAATAGAATATGTATCACTGACTCCTGACCAGATCACACTGCAACCAGAAGCAGGATCTCAAGTCCACACAAGATGCATTTATAAATCAGTGAAAAATCATCATAACAAAATCTGTTCTGGCTTCTAATAAACCCTCAGTTTCTCCAGTCATCCTTCATGTGGTATCTATCACCTATTAAGGCAGATAGCTTGATAGCCATTCCCACAGTGTACTTGTAAAGGCAAGTTAAATTCCTTTGACAAATTAATTTCACAACGGATAACCAGAAGCTTGACTATGATACGATTGATTGCCAAATCATTACTAAAATCAAAACACTTGAAAGCCACACTGGGCAAAGCCATGAACAGACCAAGAAAATGAAAGTATTAAGACTTTTAAGTGTGAAACCCATATGAGCAGGAAAGACTGGTCAGACTGGAGAGAGTTTATTCAATCCATTCTTGCCTCAAGACCATGTTACACAAATCAGTATAATAGAGCCAGTATATGCCCAATGGATATATAATTGGTTACTGATTGTTTCTAATCAGCTGAGAGAATATTTGGACTGCAGCATTCTTGTGCCCAGGCTTACAAAACATGCATTGCTCTCCAGACAGTGTTACATGTGACTTAAATTGTACTGGTTCTATTGACTCGAGGTTCATCCTAGCTATAATCTCAGTTTATAACCACAAATAACCTTCGTTTAATAATTTCTTTTTTATTTACATTGGGACCTCTGTGTTTGTCCTTAGATAATTACTTATCTGGGGCAAAATGCACCTTCCACAGACAGCAATGGTCATGGACAACTATTAAAGGGTGCCAGGATAGATCTGTTGCTGTCTAAATTTCTAATATTTATGGCAAATTCAGAGTTTTCCAATTCTGATTCACACATAGAATGAAGTCTATACTACAAATTTGTTTCTAAATTCCATCCATACTGTTAATTTTCTCAAGATAGGAAACTTCACAGAAGGTCAAGTGACTCCAGGTAAAAGATGACTGGTTTTATCCCTTGCTGGTATAAGTGGGATGATGATGAGAGCTAGCAAGGTCAAGTGCTCTCCACAGCACACTTCAGTGACAATATTTAAAAATTGTCATCTTTAGACAGGTTTAACAATTATCTGTTTTCCAGAATATCCATTGTTAATTCAGAATATCCACTGTTACTTTGTACAACATTCCTTTAAATGATAAGCCACATGATAGAATAACAGGTATTTCTTGGGTTTATGTTGTTGTGCTCTTCAAGAAGTCACTTAAGAGTTAGGCTGTTCAAATGACTGTAATCAATATAATACATAGTTCAAGATATAGTCAAAGCAATAACAATACATCTTATTATACCATATAATTTCTACTTGACCATGATTTGTTTGTTTTTTCTCATTTTAGTAAAGCCATTTTGAGCTAATGCAATTGTCTGTACTTCAGAAAGGCCAATGCTTAACAACTACCCTTCTCTCTCTGCTTTTATTCTTCTTCCCTACTCCAAATTTGTTTTAATCCATTTTATTTTATCTATGTGTTAAAACAACTTCATTTAAAAGTAACAAGACTCTCCAAAGCTTCAACTTAAACAAAGTCTATAATTGCTCATAGTAGAGCAATAAATCCTACAGTGGTTGAAATATCATATTTCTACAAATAAATGAACACTATCAGGAAAACTGTCTCAAGTATCTGTTGAAATAGGAAGGTTCAATTTATTTGGATGGGGTTTTTCATTATTAGAAACTCCTGATAGTGCCTAAAGATGGCAGCCCTGGTCTACTGTCACAGTACTACAAACTAAAACACCAGTAGAAGTAGGTTTGACATTTAGCAGTGTCAAGATGAATTTAGTTTAAAGAAACATTAAAGCTATAGTGAAAAAAAAGGGATAGTGAAATCTTTCAAATGTAAATTAATAAATAAATTGACAAGATGTCAGAAGAACTTGAGCAAAAGAGATGAAAATAGACAGGAAAAAGAGAAAAACACCCAAGTAAAACAATATACTAGAAACATGAGACATTGCAATGCCAAGATGAAAGTTACCTCAGCATGATTGTCTTAAAAATTCATGAAATATTTATAAAAGCAATATTTTAAAAATACTGAATACAAAACAAGCAAAACCCAAAAACATACCATGAAAGATACCCAGAAACCTTAATGACATAAACCATGCCTTAATTTACACAGGTAATGATTTCTAAGTGTTAGGAAGAGATGTACAGCCTCAGTTTAACAAAAATTAAAAATAAATTTAAAAAAAAATATCAAAATCAACAATTAATACAGAAAACTATGCAAAAATAAGGCATCCTCTTGGATAAAGTACTGTTAATGTGCATTTTGATAAGAGTGTTGTGGTATGGAGTAACACAGAGGTGTTTGACTACAGTGGGATACGTGGGAATCACATGGTAAAATAGCCTGTGAGTAAAGGGTAAGTGAGGCATCTGTAGACCAGATTCAGGGATTCCTGCTGGATGTAGGCAGAAATACGTGGTGACAAACATGGGCAGCTATCACGGGGAGCCAGTCCCACCCCATGATTAGGGCATTTGCCACAGCAGTTTCACAGTGCTTGAGAAAAGAGCTCCTAAAGAACTCCTCAGCAGGAGGTGATGTTAAGCAGAGGTAAATCAATTAACATATACTACTTTCTACAATACCCTGACCAATTAAATGGGCTGCATTTTCCTACTTTCACTATTGTATTTTGTCTGTGACCAGACTGCACAACACCCTTACTTCTGGGCCTTGGATGGAAAAGGTTCTCGTCTGCAAAACTGAGGATTTTCAGCATGTTTAGCTATGCTGGAAACAGTACTTTATGAATACAGCTATTCCATTGCTACCAGAATGGTATTATTTTTTTCTCTAAAAATAATAACCATATTATTATAGAATGAAATGTTTCTCTGGATCCTCATGTGGTGTCTGAAATAGCAGAGAAACAGAATATATACTTCTTCATTGAAAATGTGTGACATTTTTATTCCTTATTCAGGAACAACCAATTGATTCTGGGGTCTGCCCAAGAGTGCTCAAAATCCTTAGGACAAATTTGCGGTTGTGTTACAAATCAGTTCACAGGCTGATATATATAATGCACTTTCTATTGCAGTTTCCTGTAGGGAGGAAAGAAAAAACATTTCTTTGTGCACAGAGAGCAAATCCTTCCATCACTAACAGTCATCAATCATTAAACATTTTCTATTATTTGCTTAGAAATAACTGCCACATGAGGAAATATCTACTTAAATGACGTAATTTAATTCTCTTCGCCTTCTCATCTGTTTTTTGCCACACAAACTGTATTCCTGCTTTTGATATGTGCTTTTCTTCCAGCTTTCCATAAATAAAAGCTTCATAATAATTTCCAATTGTCTTTGCAATTTGTTTGCTTATACGATGCCCCCCACTCTCCCCCTATGTTTCCCCCTACATTTATTCCTTTAGACAAGGGAAAATATCTATTTCTGTGGCAGCATTCTGAGACATCGCTGTGTTACTACTTTTGTTAAGTAACACACATAGTTCCCACTTACTGAATACTTTTATTTTGAGACCTTGGTATGTACATACTAAGTTCCATGGGGCATAGATGGAAAATGAGTCAATGCTCCAGACAGATGCATTCCTTTTTTATGTAATACCACTGTCTGAAATTCAAAGCTTAACCACTCTATTCCAAGTGCTGTGTAGAGAAGATTAAAATAAAATAGCAAGATTTTTTTTTTTTTTTTTTTTTGCATTTTCTATCACCGTCTGCTCTATCAGGTAAAAAGTTACCTGGTATCTTAGTATTTAAAAAAATAAAAAACAATAAATAAAAAAAAGCCTCAAATAAATCCCCAAATCAACACTGCTTGGATTCACAGAAATGAAAGCATCTGCTCAAGAAGAAATCTTGAATTAATCTACAATTGCAGACCACTGCCATCTACTGAATGTAGACTATGAGTGTACTCATGCATATCTTTCTACTCTGTGAGTAGAGCTTAGTAGACTTCCTATTTATTCTGTCTAACAGGAGCACTTTCAGTTCTTGCAATACAAAGTGTACTCTAGAGCTTAAGGGATACCAATACAAATGCAATTAAGAATTGATAATGGATGACTTGGTCAATTTGTCTTCTTCTTATGTCTGAGTAGACATAAACAGTATTCTAATCTCCTTGGACTTATTTGTTGCACCTAAAATCCCTGTTCAGTATTTCAACTTTATTTATAGGGAATATTTGGAACTCACATCATGATATATGATTGTACCTCATTAGTCAATGGTAGTTCTGCTCCCATGTCAAATAAATGCTTTCATCCTTATTTACTCATCCAGGTTTGAAACAGTACTTCTAAGGACACTTCAACTAGTGACTGAATGTTTACTTTTCTTGATATTCATACCAGTAATATTTTTCTGATGTGAGCATGGCAAATAATACTCCTTTTGAATGCTGAGTAATTGATATATTGGCAAAAGCTCCCAAGTCTAGTCACAAAGAAAATACCAGGTGTTATATACATAAAATCAGAGGGTTTTTTAATAACTTTTGCCAGGAACTTGAGCAATAAAAGGAGCTAGACATCAGTCAGTTTAGAAGTACAATGGTATAACCTCAAAGAGAAAGCCTAACAGGGCTCAGCACACAAAAAGCAAAGGTATACTGCTTTCCTAATTCAGAATGCCTTGGTTTTGTCTGTAGGAATAGGTGTTCATATGCCCTTTTAACATTTGTTTGTTGGATTGACATCTGTGCACTACAGCTTGCAGTAGATTTGAATTCTTTCAGGTACTTCAAGAACTAATGGATCTTAACCATTTGCTTGGAATGGAATTTATTATTATTATTATTACTCATACTATTACTACTTCTAAAAATAGTTCTGAAATAGTTTGAAATACTGCCTTTTTATAGTGTCCCGGATCAAATTCCACTCACACTAATGGCTGCATAGTCCCCTTTACTCATCAATACCCCATTGATGGAATTGCAAGAAAATCATGGGAAGGTTTTTAAACCCATATATTTTTCAGCTGTATTGTTATTACAAAGAACTATATGTGGGTACCAAGAAAACAGACAACTAACTTTAGATTCTTGATTTCAGTTGGATGTATAGCCTTTATTTAAGCGAGGGGTTAGTAAGCTTTAGCAACACTCTGTTATAAATAGTATAGAAGATTCTGTGCATGCCATAATATAATATAAATAGTAAAAAACCCAAGTCTAATGTGACTTGAACCCTTGGTCAATAAGAACAGGACATATATTTATCTCTGCTAACTGATAAACGAGCAAGACAAGTCTTGCATTAGCTAGGCACATTCCAGTTCTTTGAAAAGGTTATGTACAAGATTCCAGGAAGTGTTGCCTGAAATAGCAGATGTCTGGATTTAATAAATCCAAAAGGTTTATGCCATATGATTCTAAGTGTGAAATACTAGCTTTAGTTCAACAAATAATACTAGCTTTAGTTCAGTTATGTTTTATAGACTATTATCCCCATGGGATCATGGTCTGTGAGCACCTAAGTGGCAGAAATTTATCCTGGTATCACTACCACTTCTACTCCCATAAAGTCCTTTTGAGTAAATGTTAAATCTTAACTAAAGACTACCCAAGCTTGTAAATATATTATGATGAACCATTCAAAACACCTGATAAAAAATACATTTGTGTATAGTGGTTTTTTTTGCTAACTACTTCTCCTTTGCTCTTTGTTTACTACAAAACATTAAATTGAGTTAATTTATTCAGTTTATTTATTACTACATTACAAAGGAGTACACGGGATTGGAAATTAAATGTCTCGAGTTCCTTGCCACGTTCCTAGAACATCATAAATCCATAACCAACATTTTAACATTTCAGCTAGTTTTTATTAAAAGAATTTCCAATAGCTAGCTCTTTTTTTGGATGTTTCAGGACATAAAACGATGCCGTTTTCATGCAAAGTACTTAAACTTTGCTGCACATCATGAGACAGATAACTTTTAAAACAGATCATTTTTTTTCAAGTTTCTCTTTCCAAAACACCAGAATCACAATTGTGATACTGTCTCAGAAGGCGTTATGTGCTCATTTGTATTCTAAGTATTCTAAATTTGTGCTCATTTGTATTCTACATTTTCTTCACTGCTGCAGTTTTCTTTCAATTCATCTGCAGTAGAAATTGAATGAAAGTGAAGTTTGTCTTTTTTTTTTTTTTTTTTTTTTTTTTTTTTTTTATTAAGAAAGCAAAACCTTCAGTCCTGTAATCCTTGTGCTTCTCTACTGGATCTCACAAGACAAAATGGAAGCAGAGTACCCAGGTCAAAGCCCTGGGCTATCACAGGGAGCACCATGGCACTCTTGACAACAGAGCCCCTCCCAAGTACAATCCGCAGGAGATCTGGAGATCTGCCTTCTCTCATGCCTGTGAAGGGATGTGAACTGACACAAAGTCCTCTGAGACTTAGCACCAGGATTTTTTTTATACTTCAGGTGAAATCAGTCCTTCATCAGAAAGTTTTGCAAAAGCAAAACTCTAAGAAAACAGCAAGCAAATACATATAAATTTTACATTTTGCTCTCTTTCCTTTATAGCACAAATTTCTGGACTGAACTTATAGGACTATCTTTGAGACACCACATCTGCTCATGTTGCCTGTTTCCCATACCCTGTGACCCACATTACCAGATGGTTTGAATGTGAAAGCACCCGTGACAGTACAAGAGAGGAGGATGGAAAACAGATCTAAAAGTAAGAAGCAACAAGAGTAGGATAAACAGTCACAGAAGCATTTGGTGTTCATCTTGTATCAATTGGAGCACCAACACAGGATACAAGGCACAGGAGAAGCACACCTACTTATCATTCCTTCCTTCTACTATACTGAGATCAATTCTTCAGAAGCCATGGCAAAAAAATATTTTTAACCATCTCTCCAGTAGTCTTAGCATCTGAAAAAGTTGACTTGCAGTTATGGGAGGGTGGTAAAGACCTGTTCACATGCATGGGAACAACATGCATGCCCCTCACTCTTGCCTGCCCATGCCCAATGCTTGCCCAGCCCATTGGACTTTGACTTCTCCTCTCCCTTCTGCTCCAGTTGGGCTCCTGGCCTTGGCTGCTCTCCTCTGAGCTATGAGCAGGAACAGGGAGTGACAGGAATAGTTAGCAGCCATCGTTGCTATGAAGACAACTAACGGTACGAACAGTAATTCCAAGGAGGCCTTCCTACCTCAGCAGAGCAATGACTATTTACAGCCTGAAAGGCACTGCCAGCCTACAGTCCTACTCCTTCTTATGGGCAACAGATTATCCCTAGAACTGGCTCCTCCGAGCCTGGGCACTGAGCTGTGGGAAGGACATAACCTGAGGCAGGGGGAAGGTAACTCACTCGAGCTACAGAAGAAGTATTTAATCACATCTGAAGTGTCATGACAAGCGGAGAGAGGATGGGGAGGATAGCTTTGCCTGCTGTGAACTATGAAAGTTTTTCAACACTGGTAGTATTACATTCCTTCTCTCTCCCTCAAACTTTGATTTTTCTTTGTTTAACTCATCATTTTTGAAGGGAAAGTAATTGCTCGCTACCTGGTCAGACACTGCACTTTCAGTTCTCAGAAAAAGAAATCACTTTCTTGCTGCTTAAATGACTTGCGGTAGTGATATTATCATCATCAGGAGCTTGGAGAGGCTGAACACTGGCTACACAGGGGACAGAGATGCTTGCCATCCCCTTATGGCCTCTGCAGTGTGATTGCAGAAACCAGAAACTGAAAACTGGCCTAAATGAGGATATTTCCCACAGTATCTTCCAAGTAAATTCAAAAATATGATAGTAATTTCTCTATGCTCCGTTTATTTATAATTCCATCAGTTACATGATCTTCCAGCAGTCATTTATCTGACAGCCAAAATTTGCAGAAATACATGACAGTCTGCAAATTGGATATAGACCTTTTCAAACTTTTTCTTTGTGTCACCTGTCTACCAATATTTCACTCTGCCAGACCTCTCTGAAAGCTCTTGGCCAGGTAATGGAACTATACTTTCAATTGCACATGTGAAGCCTTCTCTCAAAATCTTTCCCTTCTTCATGAATGTAAGATTGTCAGCTCGAGGTAATTTAATTTTGGTTATAACTAAACAATCCTTTCGAGTTTACAGCTGCCACTGTCTTTCTTTTGAGAGTTTCCTTGCTCCTGCAAAACATTTATGATTAAACAGGGACTGTTTTGTTGGGGGTTTTTTGTTTGTTTGTTTTAATTCTTATTTTATTTTTATTGAGAATTTTTAAATTATGACATGCAGTAGTGTAATGATAAAAGGAAAAAATAGTTGTATTTCCCTTAATTCATAAAGGTAACAAACATCTCATATGTTCCTTGAGGAAGGAAAAAAAATCATTATGAAGTTATAAGGCTTTCAGAACTAGTTTCTCAGGGGGGTATTTGTAAGCAAATGTTTTTGAGTTTGGGCATTGCTCTAATTCTGAGATTGTCAGAGCCATATTCTGAGACTGCTTTAAGGAAAATGCACGTAAAACACTTATCACTTCAAAACTGTCAGAAACCAATGTCTGAACCTGGACTTCCAACTTCCACTGTTAGTCACAAATGCCATTGTTTGAACGTCAACACCAACTAAGGAAACACATTCTGTTTAGAGTCTTAGCTTATGTCTACAGTAATAAAACACAAAGCAGTGTCCTCTCTGGATTCCAATTTAGTGCAATAAATAATTCTAGGAGCTATCATACTCTCAAGTAGCACAGTTTTGAGGGCTGAAAGACACTGGAAGGAGAATATGATCTGACTGTTCTCCTTGATTTCAATGGAAGCATAAAAAGGTCCTCAATCTGTGTGTAATTCACATGAGCTACTTAGCTAAACAATTAAGTCACAGCTCTGACATTTGATATTTATTTTAAGTTCTTGAAGCCAGATTCTCTTCTCTGAGCCAAGCCTTTTCTCTATTCTGGTGGCACAAAGGCTATAACAACCATGGATTTTCCAAGCTGGAGATTCTCCCAGCATTAATAAGTCTTCACCTCTCTGGTAAAACCAGATTTCATGTTATTTCCTCCTCTTTCGCACCCTCTGAGCCTTCAACATCTTATGCAAAAATGTAAGAGCACTGGCTACGTCCCTCAGTCCTATGCTTCAAATATTCTTAGCCTGAATATTTGCCTCTTCAAATTAAATCTAGTTAATTTTAAATAATCCAGAGGCCATTGTAACTAAAGTGAAAACATAGTTTGTTATGATGCTCCTTCTGCCATATTTCAGAAGATACAGAATTAAGTATCTTCTGTATTAAGTATCCATTGAGACATCTCAGAATCTCTGATCCCTTGAACTACAGGTCACTCTTACTTGTGCTGGCCATGCTTAAGAATTTAATCACATTGCAAGGTCTGCCTTAAATAAAAAAAACCTAAATCCAAACAAGCCAACTTTCTGAACCTCCCTCTCCTCCCCAGAAGGACTGTGTTAAGGGGTACTCCAAAGAAAGATTCAACTGAAAAAAAGTTGGATTATAGACTGTCAAACATTGCCTGAGTGGGGAACCTTGGGATTAATGACTGTTCCTTTCATAGAATCATAGAATCATAGAATCATAGAATCATAGAATTCACATTATTTTAGGTGATGTATCCAATGAAAAGATCTTTAAATGAGACTAATTTAACAGAGATGAAAGAAACCAGGATGTAATCTATCACTGCCTTTATCTGAGTTTATTTTAGGCAATGTACCAGTGTGAAAGAGATCTGCTGGGAAATGTGAATCCTCACTGAGGGACTTCCCTGTAAGTATGCTGTGGGGAGCAGCAGAACAATGCTAAGCCACTGTGAAGACAACACCAATTACTAAAACTTCATCCACTTTTTGAATATGTTTGAATATGTTTACATTGTGAAGGAATTAATCAGGGATATTAGTCCATTTTCAACATGAGATGCACTCACATACTAATCTTTTACATCCCTGCTACAGTTTAATTTCCTAAAATCTGGAGCTCTCCAAAAGTGAAAGTTCAACTACATGCTGATACATAGCATAGGGCCAAGATCTTTCCCAGCAGTCTGCAGTGGCCTAAGTGTCATAAACAGGTATTTTCAAAATACAGTGTAAATTAAGAAATTAAGTCTTGGACAGCTGACAGCTGAAGAGGCATTTTCTTTAGAAGCAACTGGAAGCAGGAAGCAAGCAGATCCACCAACAAAGAGAAAAAAAAAAAAAAAAAAAAAAAAAAAGTGAAGTGCCCCAAGTCTAAGGGAAAACTTAAGCATCCTACTTCTTCCATTGTAACTCCTTTAGCTACAATACAGTTTTGCCCCACTTCTGGGCAGAATACTATTCTAAGGTGTGAGCTTTAATAAACACTCAGAACGTACAGCAAATAGCTACCTGCCATGTTAGACCTCCTGACACACACTGGGATATAATGGCCCAGCACAGTAGTCTCACAGCTTCATGTATCAAGATTTTTTGCCAAAAAAAATGAGGCAACATGGGAGGTAAACAACATCAAAGAGAGTAACATTCAGAATTCAGTGGCCCCTTCTGAGTCAATGCTTTCTAATCAGCCACTTTCCAATAATTCATTAAGACTTGAACAAAGAGGGTGAAACATTGGCTTCTCTTAGGGCTTCAGCCAACCATAATAAAATTATAACAGGATCTATTTACAAAGTTGAATATCTTGAACTCAGCTATAATGATGTTTATTAGTAATTTTTCAATAGCAGCTCAGGAAGCATATTTGTATTAGTTAATCCTTGCCTGTGGAGACTTTAATATTTGTTTGGCAAAAGAACATTAAGAAGCATGGATTTATTTTTTATTTTATTTTCCTCCCTGTAAATCCCTGTTTCTATCAGAAAACATTGTGGGATCAAGAAATGAATCAAACACAGTATACACCATTACTGTTCTGCTGTTACTATTAGCCATCACTCTAGGAGACAGAACTGGAATGGGTCTAGATCTAGATTTACATATTCTGACAAGTTTTACATTTGAAATGAAAATGTAAAAAAAGAATTTAGCAACTATCTTTTGCACTTTGAGCCTCTTGAACAGCACCACACATACAGATAAGCACTATGTGCATAAATCAAAAGCACACTTTTTCTCCACTCTCAGACACATGAGCAGAAAAAACACTGAAATGCACATCTACTTTGAAAAGTATAAGAAAAAAACTCAAAACATGTGCAGACCTGATGTATGAGTTTATGCAAATGTTTTCTCTCTCTCTCTTTTTTTTTTTTTTTTTTTTCCAAAGAGTTTCTAATAAACAGGTTTGGATATCCCTAGGGTAATTAAAATGGGAAAATGAACAGCTTTATGAAACCCACATTATTTCGAATATTAAGCTGTGAATACACACTTCACTCTTTCCAAGAAGAAAGATGTATTACAATACCAATTGTTCATTAAACTAAAAAAGGATAATTCACTGAAAATAATGAGACATGTAAGTAGGATGGGCTAAACTATTAAAGGCATTAATTTACTGAAGCTATTTTACTCTATCTTACTATCTGTTACTTTTTTTCTGTAACAGATAATTTCCATTCATTTGTCTATCAGCTATTTGAAATCATTAAGCTACCAAGGCAGATATTTCAGCTGAATCCAGAGACTCCAAATTATGCATGGAAAGTTACTGGAGAGCTCTTGACTGAAGGCAGAGCCCCCTCTTAGAATGAGATACAGAGACTACACATTGGTAAATATGAAAAGGAAATTCACTTCTTACAATTCTGCAGCACTCTATGCAAGTATTCTGTTTTAGATATCATGGCTGATCATAAATGGAGATTCTAGAATATTTGCATAAATTAAACACAAGAACAGCTGCAATACATCAAAAGCAATATATGAAATAGTTGAATCATCTGAATGAAAGCTGATGACATGTGCTTAACTGCATGCAAGCCAAACTCAGCACTGACAAACAGGCAAACTCTATTGGAGTGAAAGGAAATAGAACTGAGTTTTCCAGAGTTTAATTAGACCCTGCTTTTTCTGAAATATGAATAGGCTCCAGGTTGATTGCTGTGCAAATGGTAATGTTTAGCTTTACTTTACATTTCCTGTGCTTATTTTAGAAATGTTTCTATTTCTTTATGAATTAGAACAGATTCAGAACTATCATAATAGTATTCTAAACTACTATCTTAAAGCATTTCCAGTGAACATATGTCATGTTTATACTCAGGCTAAGGCACTTTTAGCCTATCACAGTTACATTTACAAATTATAACTGGCATAAAGATATTTTATTTGAGTTTTACAGATAAATGAATCCAACATGGTGAGCTACTCAAGACACACTGACATTGGAGGTCTTAGCTTTGAGGATCATTAGCAGATGTAAAATGCAAGAAAACCATACATTGCAGTGGGCAAACGTGCTCAACAGAAAGTGCTGGCCTTATTTAAAAGCCAGAAAACATTTTCTTTATTCTGGGGTTGATCAAATTTGATGTTTCTCTGTTTTATAATACTGCTCTCCCTGTCACAGTGTTCTGGTAGTCTGAGATGGAAAGTGTAACCGCAGAGAAAAGTAACTTGATATTAAAGAGGTCTTCTATCTATTCTAAAATAACACTTCCTTCTTAGTATTATTTAATTTCCAGATTTATTTCTTTCTTCAGTCCTTTCCCTAACAGGAAAAGAACAGCTATCCCAGAGGAAAGTAAAGAAGGAGAAGCAAGGCTTTTCAGAAGGTGCTGCTCATTTCTGGGTCAGTGGATTCAGAATAAATGTGCACTTTATATACATTTTAAGGATTCTGAAAAGTCCTAACTGTATCTTAGATAAGGGATCCTCTATAGCCCCATGCAGCTGGATCAGATACATACACACAGAGTGGCTCCACCATGCAGGTGATGTAGAATTACCCTGTTCATGAGTAGTACATCTGGGTATTAAATTTGCTGTACTGATGCAGGTTTTATCCACAAAAATCAGTTATTTTGTATCAATTCCTTTCCTGAAAGTCTGGAAATTGCCTGAAATCTGGAAAAGCGTCTTATTAACGAATAAAGAGGAGAAATACATGTATGTTACCTTTACATGCAAACTTGTGATTTCATCATATGGTTATGGGAAGCATAAATTGCATGGGGTCTCTTAATAAGGTATTACTGTCCATCAGGTCCATTCAAACTTTAGGCCCACAGCATAAAATGAAAGTGATGAGCCTGCTCTAGACTGCCCTTCTGACTCAGAAGATTTCTTTGGAAACCAGAAGAAATCCTCATAGTGGTATATTTTGGGCATAAATCCTTGTTCACTGTGTTAAAGATGAGTTTTAAAAATAATTTCCCTAAATTTCCTAAATTAAAATTTCAGTGACCAAACAGAAGTCTCTCACATGTTAGGCATGCTATGCCACTAACAGACAAGGAAGAAGTAATTACTCTATCATTATTATATTAATAACTTCACAGATATCTCCTCAGCTATTTTAATCTAATGGGATTAATTTTTTTTTATTAATTTCATGCATAATCATTACTGTCACATATAACAATGAAGATGCATTTCCTCACATTCCTTTCCAAGATTCCTTCTCTTAAAACACATTCCATATGATTTGATATCATGAACAGTTAAGGGTTAAGGAAAAAACAAACAACAAAAAAACCAAAAACCACCAAAAAAAAACCCCAAAAAACCAAATAACAAACAAACAAAAAAACCCATACCTGACTGTTTTTCAATTTTATTTTCCTTTCCACTGTTATTTCACAGGCTCAAGTGAAAAGGGAACATAATTTTAGTAGTAATGCCCTAATTGGATTTGTGCCTTGTAACTCCTGAAGTTGTCCAAACTCTTTAAGGAGCATGACAACAGTTGCTTTACTGATGTAACATTAAATGTTTTACTTCAAGCCAAAGACATAGATTTCAAATCATGTAGTAAGAGACAATGTACTAAAATGCACTCGAACCAGTTTACTTGAATTGACAAAGAAAAACCTAATAGACTGGGGGTTTTTTTAAAAAAAAAGAAGAAAAAAGTTTAAATACTATTAGTATACAAAGCTGTGCCTTTACCATAAGTGGTTTTGGTTTGATCACAACCATTTTAATTGTGTTTTAAAAACAAAATATTAAGTTAAAAAGTAGCCACAATTTGTAACTCCAGACACGATTTTCCATTGGTGATAAAGCCTGCATGAAACAAACACATTTTTATGCACTGTTTTAATAAAATCAGTGGAGCATTGCCCATCAATGATTTTTTTGCCCAGCAGACACAATAAAACACACAATAATATAAAATTGGCCACTAACCAATCAAATGCTTGGATCCTTCATGTGTTAATTCTTCTTTATACCCTAGAGATAACCCATTCTCAGCATGTCATCGATAATCAATTCTCTCACTGAAGCAACTGTTTTCCAATTGACCGACATTAAAAATGCCCAAAACACACATGGAATAGCCTGTAGGACTTCCACTAAAGTAGTTAGCTCTAATTCACAAGTGACAAAATGAAGCATTCATCCCTAAATTGAACAGAAAAGCCCAACCATCAACTGAAGCTAACACAGGAGATCAACCACACTTTTTCTAGTAAAATGCTTTCCATCATGTCTCCTCCCCTATTTTTTGTCATCTTGCAGTTCTGTTTTGACATAATTTCTTCCCCAGGGTTAAGTTTAGGTTGTGGTCTTATCAGCAAGGAGTATTTGCAACTGTATCTCTCTCTGTGTAGCACTGCTCATATGTGCATACATTCACAAGCCATTACATTCTTTTCTGACTTTTCTAGTTTGATTTAATATCAGACTCATAATCAAAAGCAAATGTAAGCAACAAATTATTAAAGCTGAAGGGGTTTGCTGGAAAAAAAATTGACTATAGATGTTAAAATGCACATATGTTTTTCAGAACTAGCATTTACAAAATATTAACATAAGATTTGCTCACTCTTGGGTAATTTCTTTTACTTTAGTGAAAAGTATAAGATAAACAATAATAAAAATTTTAGTTCTCTAGAAAAAAGGCAAGTGTTATAAGGGGGATATTTTCCTTCTCCCACAAACTAATTCCAGGTCACTTTAAGAGATTTTCTTCAAGAAGAAAATGATTGCAAAGGGGACAGTGGCACTGCATAACCTCTAGACATGGAACCAGGTCTTCGCCTCCAACCTCTGCAGCCCTCTCATGGCTATTTTCCTAGCCCTTACGTCTTCCTTAGCTCTGTCACTGATTGTGAGGGGTTGCTTACAGCTTTGTACAGTGACCGGTACTATGCAATGATTTTTAGAGTATTTGAAGCATTTTGGAAAATACAGTCTACATTTAGAAGCCTCCATTTGGAATTTCAAATCAACTGTAGGTCTGAAACACCACGTCATTCTCCCTCAAACTGCCCCCATAAACCATTATTTAAAAATCAGTGTGTGTACCTGTAGATATGTACATATGCATGATTACGCTTATCTTTTTAAATCTTTCCTCCTGTATACATACATATTTAAAATTCAAAATAAACTCCAGAGAAGAAGTAGAGTATTTTCAATGCTAAAGTCTATTTACCAAACAGTACATGTTTTGCAAAGCCTCACTCCTGTGTACTGCCTGTGTACACCTCTCAGAGGCTTTCCCTGGCAGATGAACACCTGAAATAACCGATCAGTAGAACACAGACACACTCCATTCTTTCTAAACTGAAAATCAAATCTTCATTTCTACAGTAAAGAAAAAAAAAAAAATATATTGACTCTCCAGTTTGTCACAGGCTCAGGGCCAAGCTAGACTAATTCAAAATGCATGGTGTAGTTCCTAAATTAAAGTTAGATCTACTTGGAATTCAAATTTCTATTTCACTTGTTACACCTTCCCGCATATTGGAGGACTTCAGACTCAGTTCTGGTGTAATTCAGTGAAAACTTTTCCATTCATTTTCTGGGGCTGCAACTGCCAAGCTAAATATATTTTTTTCAAAATATGAAAGAGGACCAAAATTTAAAAATGTACAATCACCTCACGTTGAATAAAGAAGTTGCTGACTTTTTATACACAACAGCTCAACAAAAAAGCTTTTCTATTTGCTGGCATCCTATCTTGCTCCTGGCATGGCTTACTGCCATCCCAAATGTTTCCTGCCTGGCATACTGCAGTTACACAAGGTTTCTCCTTTCATGTGCCAGGAGAGTGCACAACATCCCCGGTTTGCACTCTGATTAATGAAGTGAGAGCAGGGCCTCTTGCAGAGCAAGTGGCATAATTTCATTTCGAAGGACTACTCTGGTGGACTTCATTATATTTTAAAACTCCATTTTTGTAAAAATTATGGTTTTTCTCATGTGCTCATCAGCTATCATGGTTGGTTCATGGGCTTGACACTCTCTGCTGCAACAAGGAGGATTTCTGGGGTATCCTAGATTTCAGGTGTCTTCTGTTCAGTGGCCTAGCTCTACTGCCTGGTAATCATGTTTGCCAAACACAAAATCCTACAAGGTAATACGGCATATTCAACAAGAATAAGTGTAGAGGCCTGTACCCAGGGAGGAAAACCACCACACACCAGTATTGATTAGGGGAAAGCTGCTGGAAAGTAGCTCCATGGAGAAGGACCTTGGAGTCCTAGTGGACAGTAAGTTATCCATGGGACAGCAGGGACAGCCACATGCCCCTGTGGCAAGGTGGCCAATGGTATCCTGGCGTGCATTAAGAAAAGTGTGTCCAGCAGGTCAAAGGAGGTTCTCCTCCCTCTCTACTTTGCCCTAGTGAGACCACATCTGGAGTATTCTGTCCAGTTCTGGACTCTCCAGTTCAAAGGGACAGGAATATACTAGAGAAAGTCCAACAGAGGGCTACAAGGATGATCAGCAGACTGGAATATCTGTCTGATGAGGAAAGGCTGAGAGACCTGGTTTAGTCTGGAGAAGACTGAGAGGGGATCTTATTAATGTTTACAGTTATCTGAAGGGTGTATTTAAAGAAGGGGTCAGACTCTCAGTGCTGCCCTATGATAAGACAAGGGACAATGGACATAAACTGGAACAGAGGAAGGTCCACCTCAACATGAGGAAAAACTTTTTTTACTATAAAGGTGATGGAGCACTGAACAGGCTGCCCAGAGAGATTGTGGAGTCTTCTTTTCCAGAGACTTTCAAGACCCATCTGGATGTCTTTCTGGATGACCTGCCCTAGGTGATCCTGCTTTGGCAGGGGGATTGGACTCGATGATCTCCAGAGGTCCCTTCCAACCCCTACCATTCTTGGATTCTATACACCTAAAAACCCGCACAGTCAAGGAACAAATGTCAAGAGTTACATGTCATAAAGGCACCATAATCATGAAGGAGCAGGACACAGTTATAGATCCAAGGACTTGCATAAAAATGAAGACTGAAAGAATATCCACATTCTGCCTCATTTGGGACTTTAATTAAATTAGAAGTTAAGAAAGTCAGCATGCAAACTAGAAGCACTGAGATCACAGGCATCCTACAGTTTGAGGAACTAGTACAAAGGTAACACTTTCTGGCAGTAAATTTTGGTGTGGTGGTAGCAGCTGAACTGAATCAAAAGTATTAAATTCAAGACTCATTCTATTAAAAATAGAAAAAATGATGGGAAAAAAATGTACATACAAGTACAAATACAGTTACAAATATGTACATGTCCAAACTAAACCTATTGGTGTGTGGAAGTCCATATTTATTACCGGAAACAGTAAATAAGGGGTTACTAAAAAGTGCCAATATCAAGTTGTTTAGGGGAATTTATCAAGGAAATTTTGAGAATGGCTTTGTGATCAAAACGCTATCAATATATATAGTACTTCTTCCTCCTCACTTAAATGAAATGGTTTGTAACAAAAATCTAGCCAGCCTACTTGTATTTTGTAGAACTGACACCTGACCTTGGTATGAACAGAGAAGATGGATATTTCAATTGAACCCATCAGGACTGTACATATTTCTGCATCCTGGTATGGTAAGAACCTTGAAACCTTTCTGATCCTGCCTCATTAAACATTGGTGTGGGCAGCTTATTGCCCTATGGCATCTATACTGTTTCCAGTACCCAAGCAGTTGCACTCTCCTATAGGCACTGCTGCATAGATGTTCTGCTGAGAGAAACAATTTCTGATGATTCAATGCTTTGTTAATTTACAAGAATATATTTTCTATTAACTACTAGGTCTTGGATATGAAGAAGTGTAATTTATTTGCCCATCACATCCATCTCAATAAAAAATAAAGAAAAACAAGTCTTTTTATCATTAAGAATATGGATTATACTAAGCCTCTGAAAGCAGAATATATTTGCCTGGTTCTGTTCCAGTAAAGCCTACCCACCAACTTCACTCTGGAAACAATTAGAAGGATTGGACATGGAGTCAGGAATAGTTACTGTATGACAATTAAGTTTAGTTTGATTTTTAATGTAACAGTTATTCTTTGAAACAAATTTCATCCACTATTTTGCTAATTTCTGAGGTAATGTCTGTTTTGGTAAACATGTAATTTTGGCGAATGTCATTCTTAGTAACTCTCATCTTCTTTGAAGCTTCCCGAATGCCAACAATTACTATATTTAAAATAAAATAAAATAAAATAAAATAAAATAAAATAAAATAAGCTATTTTACTAATTGGAATATAATGACAATTGGACGAGTCATAAGTATTACAAAGAACTATGCTATGCCATACCACACCATACCATACCATACCATACCATACCGTACCATACCATACCATACCATATATTTTAACTTCCTAGACAAGGTTTACATTCTTCAGTAATTCCTTTTCTTTATTCCAGACCTGCAATTACATTCACTGAAGTAGTACACTATTGGACACAGCAGGTCTTGCAGTACTAAGGTGTTCCAGCTGCAACTATCATTATACTTACAGGAGATATTTTTGAGTAAAAAGAACAAAACTTTTCTTCTACCTTACATAAGGTTATGGTTTTGATTCAACAGTAAACAAAAATAAACCTCAAATATATCCTTCAAATTTAGATCATTATGAATAATGGTTAAATTAGCATCATGTCATGGG